>JAXGFM010000022.1:20000000-21200000 GCA_039880935.1 Streptanthus diversifolius | reverse complement strand
TTAAATCCTGTATCATAGAATGGTGTCCCCATTTTCTGAATGCTCAAGTGTGACATGCAGAAATTTTGATCAACCGGGAGGTTCCTAATGTACCTGTAAACCCACAAAGTTGTAAGTATAAAGTTTAAACCATTCTTTGTTATCCACAAGCAATCTTGATGGGTTATGGAAGCTTGACATACCTTTCATAGCTGCGGTCATAGTCAGGGTCAAACCGATCTTTCTCTCTGTCTCTGAGTATTGCAACGCGAGATGCTGGAAGGCTCTCCCTGGGGATATGGTTCTTGTCTGTCTCGGTGTTAACATCTTTCAACACTTGATTTTCATCACTGCTAGGACTAGAATTCATCCTCCATAGATTAGTTTCAGATGATGAATCATTAAAACTAAGGTTCTCACGACCGTTAAATATACGTGCTCGTGCTCTGTCATAATCTTCTTTCCTCTCCTCGACACTTCTCACAGAACCACCCTTCTTTTCCACTTCACCAGCTTCCATTCCTTTAAAAGGTCGAGGCTTTATAGCGATTTTCATGTGCTCGAACTTGCCAACTTCTGATTGCTTCGCAGGGATTTCAGATAGTCGAAGAGCAGGAAATCTGCTCTCAGTTGATTTAGTCACGAGAATTCTGCTCCCGTTACCATCTGGACCGCTGTCTTGAACCGATGTAATTAGTCCATAGTGGTTAGCAACACGATGTGCCGCGAGGCGGAGGTATGATGTCGGGAAATGCTGGAACTTGAACTGCTGCTGATCAGGGTTCTGCAAGAACCTCTGAATATCAAATTCCATCCGCAAAACTGTCATAACGAAGAACAAATAGAAAAAACGGTTGAGAAAAACGATTGAAGGATAGAGAAAATCAATGAGATGGCCACTAGCCACTGCAGAATCAGATAAGGATCAAGCATGATGAATCCATCAAGGACAACTACCTAAAACACTAAAAATCTCAAATCTGAAACCAGAACATTACCTTAAAAACATTGTTACTGCAAAAAAAAAATCATCACTTTCCTAGTTATGGATTATCTGCTAAGAAAGCTTCCAACTTTAATAAAGTTAGTCAAGATTATACAGTGCACAGATACAGAGAAAGGATCTTCAACATAATGGCAATTCAGAACGAAACAGGGAAATAAATATCAACTTCTATCCAGAGAATAAACAAATCTTTGTATGAATCGTTCCCCCAAAATACAGCTCAACTGAGATAAGCAGGTCAACAGACAGTTCATTCTTCGCAGATTGAAAGAAAGTAATCAACTTTTTTAACTTCAGGAAACGAATCGGAGAAAAAAAAAACCAAAAAGGGGTCAACTTGATGCTTACTCGTGAGACGATGTCGAGGGTTCTGAAGAGCCTCGACCAAAAAAGGATCGACCGCGAATCCTTTCTCGGCCGTGACCTCATAACCTGTTTCTGAAGCTATGGCTGTGTCCATGAGAGATGGATGGATGTCTTTAGAAACTTGAGGGTCCTTGCTTCCTCTGTCCATTTGATTCTTTTCTCTAGCAGCAAAAGAGAATAAGAGAATCAAGAGGAAGAGGAGGATGATTGAAACCGGAGCATTGGAGGGGGGGACGAGAGAGAAGAGGAAACGCTTTGTTTTAGATGCAAATCTTATCTCTCTCCCTCAAACAAAGAAGAGGAGATGGGAGATAATTCTCGTTTTATATCCCTCCTCCTCTTTACCTTGTTTTTTTCCTCTTTGAACCAATTTATTTATGTGATTGTTGAAAAAAGAAGAAAACAATTTGTGTGATTAGTTTTCACTGAAAATATGTCTAAGCAAGCAATAAAATACAATTTTTGATAGGCCATTTTTCAAATATACTATCAACATAATCTATTTAAAAATCCAACTACTCTATCTACCATAATGTTTGGCCATTTAGGAAGCTTATTGTTTAGAGTTTTTTTCCTGAGATTTATCCTATATTTTCAAACAATCCGTTATATATATGTAACTGCTCTCTATCTTCTATGCGTTTACCAATCATTCACCGGATCCACAATGAATCCCCAGCGAACTATGGTATAGAACAATATCAATCTTGGTGGCATCAACCATCTCGAAGTACTGTAACCTTCACGTAATATATGTGATTTGCCTAACAGTTTCTTAGAAGATAAAAAAAAAGTTCACTATTATTAGAAATGTGGATATGTGACATGTTTACCAATTTTCTTTGTTAAGCAAACATGGAAAAACCTAATATGATCTGTAACAGTGTGAGGCTGACAGAAAGATAGAGGAAGCAATGATAAGGGCATGCGGAGGAGAGGAGACATATACTTGACGGAGAAGAGACTCAAAAACGACACGCAGTTGGAATTTGGTAAGTGAAGCGATAAGATAGCATTATTTTAAAAGCCTTTGATTCGTAAAGAGACAAGTTTCGAGAGAGACAAAAACAAAAACCCTTCCTTCACTCCAACAAAAATGCAGTTCAACGTGTTTTATCATGTGGACAGTCACCTACTCCCACACGCTCTTCCTCTATCGCTTGTTTTACACTCGCGTTTCTCACTTTGCTCTTCTTTCCGTGGACAGATAAACTCAAATACCTTTGTGTCAAAGGAAAAAAGATAAACTCAAATACAATAAGAACGCCCTTGTAACCGATACAATCATAAAAATATCTAAACAATCAACCAATATAATGCATAAAATATTAGAAACAATTAAACAATCAAAATTGAATACATATTTATTTATATATAGGTAACGCTATTCATTCATTTGGTGGTGATCTGTTTCAAAGATGGAAACCCGAAGCCAACACCACTAAGTATTTGCTACCAAACTGATGAACAACTTTTAAGAAGAACGTTAAACGAATGCAAATGATCTGCTATACTCAACTAGCTCCTTCATGCATGTACGTAACAAATTGTTTGGTTACAAAGACATCTACAAAGTAAGAAAATGTACAGTAAAGAACTCAGACCTCCTTTATGGCCTCAAAACTAATATCCATCTGACTTTCGATAATAATAACAAAAATAATTAACAAAAAAAACAAAAAGAACAGAAGCACCAAAAAGATTGATATAATAATTAATTGCGTAAATTATTTTCCAGATATGATATATTTGCATTGAATCACACTATAAAAGTAAAAAATGAAATCTGCCCTTTGTCTCTTAATCAAATAAATTCAATCCACTTGAATTTGTATAGCATAATATGTTTAGGTATAATTATATAAACGTTAATAAAAAAATACAAAATTAGAAAACCTACTAGTGTATTATCTAGTAACAAGTAAAAGTATTATTTAAAATAATTTCCCATATTTATATATATCTTTTGTTATCTATAAATATTTGGAACGAGATGTAATTTGGATGTTGTTACCATCATCACTAGCGAGTGCGATTCCGGAGCGTAAGCCACGCGCCGAAGAAGGGGAAAATAAGAGAGGCAGCTTTCGTCTTCGTCTCCTTTAAACCCCCGTCCTCTTCCCGTGAATTCCTCCGCACAAAATCCATAACCCCTTTTCTCTTCTTCATCCCCAATTCGGTAACCCTAACCCTAAAAACTCTTCGGATAATGGCTGAACCAATCACGGAGGAGCTTCCATCTGCACCCGACCCTAATTCTACACTCCCTCTTCCCGATTTCGATTCCTTACCGATCCCTCCGTTCGACCATTTTTACCATTCCGGCTCCGATCAGACTCCGATTGGTGAACTCATGTCCGATCTGGGTTTTCCCATTGACAGCGATTTCGAGCTCACTTTCGACGGTACGGAAGATCTCTACTTACCCGCCGAGAACGAGACCTTCTTCATCCCCGATAATGCGTCTAACCAAGAGCAGTTTGGTGATTTCACGCCGGAGTCTGAAGGCTCTGCAATTTCCGGCGACTGTGTTCACAAAGATGCAGCCGATAAGGGTATCCATTCCTTGCCGTCCACTTCGGGCTGTTGCAACCGGGAATCTCCCAGAGATTCCGATGATCGGTGCTCCGGTGCTGAGCGTATGTCGGATCTACCGACTCCATTGTCGTCTCAGGGGTCGGGTAACTGCGGCTCTGATGTCTCCGACGCTACAAACGAATCATCGCCTAAATCAGGAAACGTCGTTGTTGATCAGAAGGTGAAGGTGGAAGAAGCTGCTACGACGCCTGTTACCAAGAGGAAGAAAGAGATCGAAGATGATATGAGTGATGAATCGAGGAGCAGTAAGTATCGGAGATCGGGCGAAGATGCAGACGCAAGTGCGGTCACTGGTGAAGAAGATGAGAAAAAGAAAGCGAGACTGATGAGAAACCGTGAAAGTGCGCAGCTTTCGAGGCAGAGGAAGAAACATTACGTGGAGGAGCTTGAGGAGAAGGTTAGGAATATGCATTCTACTATAGCGGATTTGAACGGTAAGCTATCGTATATCGTGGCTGAGAATGCCACTTTTAGGCAGCAATTAGGCGGAAATGGAATGTGCCCGCCGCACCATCCACCGCCTCCGATGGGAATGTATCCGCCAATGGCACCGATGGCTTATCCATGGATGCCTTGTCCTCCTTATATGATGAAGCAACAAGGGTCTCAAGTGCCTCTGATTCCCATTCCTAGGTTGAAGCCACAGAATCCGCTCGGATCATCCAAGGCAAAGAAGTCGGGGAGTAAGAAGAGCGAAGCTAAAACCAAGAAGGTCGCCAGTATTAGTTTTCTCGGTCTTCTGTTTTGTCTGTTTTTGTTTGGTGCGTTGGCTCCAATTGTGAACGTTAATTATGGAGGAATTAGTGGTGCCTTTTATGGGAACTATAAGTCTAACTATGTTACTCACCAGATTTATAACCAGCATAGGAATAGGGTTTTGGATACATCTCGTAGTGGTGCTGGTTCTGGGGTTCCTACTAGTAATGGGATGCACTGCGGGAGAGATTCTGATCGAGGACCAGGGAAAAACATATCCGCAACAGAGAGCTCTGTTCCTCCTGGAAATGGTAGTGAGCCTCTAGTTGCATCACTCTTTGTTCCGAGGAATGATAAGCTTGTGAAGATTGATGGGAATTTGATTATTAATTCTATACTGGCGAGTGAGAAAGCCGTGGCTTCACGAAAGGCTTCTGAATCAAATGAGAGGAAAGCTGACCGGGTGATTCCTAAAGATTATTCCCCTGCACTGCCTCTACCTGACGTGGGAAAGATGGAGGATATGGCTAAGCATGTCTATAGATCTAAGGCTGAAAAACAGAAAGCTTTAGCCTCTGGCTTTGCTGATACTCTGAAAGACCAAATCAAAACAAAAGCAGCCAATGGTGAAATGCAGCAATGGTTTCGTGAAGGCGTTGCAGGTAATGATGGGTTTCTGATGTTACTTTCTGTTCCCCTTGACTTGATTTTGTAGGAAGATATTGTAGGTATACTAGTCCTTATCATATCTTTGTTTTCGACACTCGAACAACTATGACATTGGAGTTACTTTTAGTAAATCTCTGTTTAAGAGTACACGCTAAACAGTAAGGACTAATGACTAACATGTGAAATAGTTACTTGTAGAGATTAGTAAGATTAGACCAAGTGACTTTCGTCTTTCACTTGCAGAAGCTAGAGGCATAGTAGCTTTTGGGGTTGTCTTTTTTTTGGGTTTTTGTGCTCAGTGTAAAGTAACCTGTTTTTGTGACATGACTCCATTGTAGGGCCAATGTTTAGCTCCGGGATGTGCACTGAAGTGTTTCAGTTCGATGTTTCCTCAACCTCTGGAGCCATTTTTACAGCATCTTCAGCAACCAACGTCTCTGCTGAACACAGTAAGAACGCCACAGACACACAGAGGCGAAAGAACAGAAGAACCCTTCGTGGTCTGCCCATTCCACTCCCAGGATCAGATTTTAACTTCACCAAAGAGCACCAAAGAAACAGCTCTAGCAAAGAAATCAAGCCTGCCTCATCAATGGTTGTGTCTGTGCTTGTTGATCCCAGAGAAGGTGGTGATGGAGATATAGATGGGATGATTGGGGGACCAAAGTCACTGTCCCGAGTTTTTGTTGTCGTGCTTTTGGACAATGCAAAGTATGTAACATACTCTTGTGTCCTACCTCGATCAGGAGCTCCTCATCTAGTGACCACTTAGAAGACTTTTCAGGATTGAGACGTGTTTCAGCAGTCTTCTTCTATCCTTCAGCTCTGTATGTAACAGAATACACAGTTGCTTTCTCGATGGAATCAAGTAATATCCTTAGCTATTACAGTTGTTCGGTTTTTGTTTCCAGTTGTAGAATCCGAATGCTATGTAACTTATATACCTTTGGACAAACTTATATAACCTTATAAAGTTATACTTTACTCATCAAACTTCTCAAATACATTGCAAAAGTTGGGATGGAAAGAAACATGTCTTCTGCAAAAGTAATGAAAACTAAACGAGACAAAGGTGATCAGTTAGCTGAGTCCATGGTTTGAGCCAATGTGGCGTCGGTGATAACCATCTTCATGTGGGGAGGATTTGGGCCGCGTTTTGGATCTCTCTGTATTCTTGGCAAATGGCACACAAGTGACAGAAGAAGTGTGTTACAAAGTCCCCACAAGGAGCCTCCTGCATGAAAGAATGTTACATAAACTCAGCCGGTAAGAAACAGTTATATGATATCTATACATGTTTATCATCTGAGTCACTTTCTACCTGTAAATGGTACTTGGCTCTTAACGAACTGCGGTATCCGCAAGCATAACATGACACAAAGCATCCAGGTAGACCGAGCAAGACGCCATTGTTGCAAAGCAGCAAATGACTAACGCCCATGAAATGCAATGGGTTAAGCAGGGTCCTGCAAATGTTCCAGACCCCAACAACTCTGCGTTTTTGCCCAAGATATAACATGGACAGAACAAACCTACAAAACCTGTGCATCCGTAAACAAAACTGCAGTAAGTTTCCGTGTTCTTCTCAAACCAATTCACTGAATGATCTTCACCGAAGACAACATAACAACATATATGTGTCCAAGAGAAGTAGCATAAAGGAAGCTCAAAACATAAACAAGCAAGCAAAATAATCAAATTTGAACAAATGAAACGGACAAAGAAACCGTCTTTTATAGCACAAGGAAGATTGAGAGATCATCAAACAATTGGGTTTGAGAGGCAGACAATAGAAATGAGAATCGAAGGTGGGTTTCAACTATATGTGATCACTTGTTCGAGGAGATTCCGAGAAGGCCAAAAACCCATACTTTTTTTAATCTCAAATTTGTATAGAGAAAATATCTATATTTTTTTAAACAACAAACCATGATTATCATAAGATTTTTTCACAACATTATATATGTAATAAATTTTTAAAATTACAGAATTCGTTTACGATATTATACAAGTTTTTTTATACATCTAAAGTTCTGAATATTATGTAACGTTTTCGTATTTTGTATCTAATTATAAATAAAAACAGAAAACAAATCTAATTTTGTCGTCAACTTTTTTACGGTTAATGGGCAAACACTCCTTTTTGTTAGTATAATTATTGCCCTTTTTGCCCCAGAGAAATAATTAATTTATAAGAGTAAAAGAAATAAAAAATATTCAGAAATGTTGGTATATTTTTGTGGAACAATTTTCGAAATACTAATTAAGGAGCCAAGCCAGCGAGGGTTTTTTTTTTTTTTTTATTTGGTAAAGCGGCTCTCACTCAACTTTCACCTCAAAAAAGCCGTTAGGGTTTATTATATCACAGCAACCGCCTTACTCTCTCGACGGAGGCGTACGGCGAAATTCGGTTGATTGTTCGGGCAATCGTCACCGGCGTTGTATCAGCTTAGATTCGCCCCCGAATACCCAGGATTCGTCAAGTCTACTCAGCTGAATAGAAGAAATCCTCCAATTTTTTTTGGCGAGGAATCTATACATGGCGGAGGCTTCGATGGGAAGCAGCAGTAGCAGCACGGATCTGTCTCCCGAGGAGGAGCGAATTTTCATTAGAGACATTGCTATTGCTGCTGAGGCTAACAGCAAAGAGGGAGATACGTTTTATCTCATCACTCAGAGGTAATTTTAGGCTTGATTTCGTTCGCTATTGACCACTTGTAGCTTTGTTGATGATTCAAATTTCCGCAGAGTTATATCCATTTTCTTCGTCATTTTGACTTTGCCTGCTTTGTTTACGAATGTGGTTAGGGTTAGGGATTGGGTTATGTTTATCAGAGTTTGAAACGTATCTAATAGTTGCTGATACATCCTGAGAGCAGTTTCAGCATATTAGAATGATAAAGGTTTAGATAATTGGATGTGGTAGTTACTGCTACTATAGACTCATAGAGTGCCATCTCTGAGAACATTTTCTCTGTTGTTACTCTTTCTATCTAGATGGTGGCAAGAATGGATTGAATATGTGAATCAAGACCAACCATGTAACACAAATGATGGGTCTTCCCTGTCAGAACATTGCGACTCTGCTGGCTCAAGCACGCTAAAGAAGCCTTCTAGGATCGATAACTCTGATTTGATCTCTGATTCTGCATTGGACGACCCGAGTAATACCAGTGAGATTATTGATACACTTCAGGAAGGCCGCGACTATGTTTTGCTCCCTCATGAAGTGTGGAACCAATTGCGTTTATGGTGAGTCTAAGGGTTAAAGAATGCAACAGATTTGACACTGCACATCTCTTCATCTTTTGTTGTGTACACCATTTCTAGTACCTTTTGATTTTTCTCGTTTACCTTTGGTATGTTGGGTCATCTTTATCTCATGTAGCTGGAAGGGATACCAGCACAGGTGTAGCTCCATCAAGCTCACTTTACATGCATCTGATGTTATCTAGGTTCTAAATTCGCCCTCATGTTTTATTGCTTCTGTTTTATAAGGTACGGGGGTGGTCCAACTCTGGCGCGGAGAGTCATTAGCTCAGGTCTCTCTCAAACAGAGTTGGCGGTGGAGGTATACCCTTTACGTCTCCAGCTACTTTTGATGCCAAAAAGTGGCCACAGTGCCATAAGAATAAGCAAAAAGGTTAATCCTCTTGACGGTTCTTCTAATTTTTCTTGGTCCGTTACTTTAAAATCTGAACTCATTATATTCTGCTACCTCATTCTACTCTTAAACTATGTTGTGCAGGAAACTATCAGAGAGCTCCATCGAAGGGCCTGTGAAATTTTTGACCTCAACTCAGAGCATGTAAGATCTGATATCCCTATGTTATCAAACATCCCTTTCGATGATACTTTCTATATTCCTTTTTTTTTTTCTCACATGAACATTTCCATCATGTAGGTACGCATTTGGGATTACTACGGCCACCAAAAATATTCTTTGATGAATGACTTAGATAAGACACTGGACGATGCTAACCTACAAATGGATCAGGATGTGAGTTCATTTCTTCCTTTTTGGCTTGAATGTGTTAAGCTCAGCACTAGAAATCTGCTACTTGAACTTTTCTCGTAGTTTTCTGACATTGTTTGTGGGTATGCCAAGTTTTTTTATATATCTTTTTGGCCAATTGCTGTGTGGAGAGAATGGAAAGGCATGAGATTTTGTTTTTCGCCAATTCCTAGTTAGCTGGAGTTAGTTGTTATTAGTGTTTGGCATTTGCAAATTTCTGTATGCTCTCTGATCTTTTTTTTTCTGTATTCTTACTGATGCATGTCGTTTAAAAACAGATTTTGGTGGAGATGCTTGACATCAATGGTACAGCGTCAAGTGCTCACATTCAATCTGTTCATGAGAACGGATTGGTGGACGAAGACTCTACTTCTATTCTCATTGATCCTTCTAAATCGAGCTTGTCAGTTGCAGGAGGTTTCTCTTCAAACAGGAATGCATTCAGAAGTGGTAGTGTAGAAGTTTCACAATCTTTTGATAGCACATACAGTAGCACTGGTGTCACCACAAGGGGATCCACTGCTGGCTTGACAGGGCTGCTGAATCTCGGGAATACCTGTTTCATGAATAGTGCAATACAGTGCCTGGTTCATACACCTGAGTTTGCTAGTTACTTTCAAGATGATTATCACCAAGAGATAAATTGGCAAAACCCTCTTGGCATGGTTGTAAGTTCCTCTAAAAGTTCCTTGTTGATCATAAATATGTTGCATACATAAGTGTGTGCATAGGTATGCGTAGTTATCATTCGTCACTTGTCTTTCCCTGTTGCATGTAAATAATCTTTTGCAGTTCTACATGCTTAGTGGTGTGCTTATATACTCTAGAGAAAGTGAAGCGAAGAAGTCTTGACAGGTTTAATCCTGCATGCATGCGGAATACACTTGGACTTGGAAAATCTACAATATCTAATATCACCTGAAGATTATGTTACTATCATATACCTCATCACAAATTGATTAGGGTAGTATTTCCTTAGCAGCTAATCAGTGTATATTTTTTCGTGTAGAACACCAGCATTGTTTCACTCTGTAATTGCAATTGTTTTAGTCCAGATCATTACTTGACTGCTTATTAATCACTATGTACAGGGAGAATTAGCTCTTGCATTTGGTGACTTGCTTAGGAAGTTATGGGCTCCTGGGCGCACACCGATTGCACCTCGTCCATTCAAAGCAAAACTTGCTCGCTTTGCTCCTCAATTCAGTGGATACAATCAACATGATTCGCAGGTTTGAAAGAGTTCACTAACCTGAATCAACATGATTTCCCAGACTAACCAAAATCCTTCTTTAAGTTGTATTAGCATTGTAACTCAAGGAATTATGGGGTTCTTACATTGCAGGAGCTTTTAGCGTTCTTGTTGGATGGTCTTCACGAAGACCTAAATCGTGTTAAACACAAACCATATATAAATTCTCGAGACGCAGATGGTCGCCCTGATGAAGAAGTTGCTGATGAGTTTTGGGCTAATCATATTGCTCGTAATGACTCAATAATCGTTGATGTTTGTCAGGTAAGATGGACATCTAATAGGAATTCTAACACTTTTTTGGCTCTGTAGGAAGTAAAATATACCAAGGGAGTTTGGTTTATTTAAAAAAAATTGTGCAACTATTCATAAAATTTTGGTATTTGAAATGGGTACATCACTTGTGCTTATTAAATTTACCCTGGAGAGTTTATGCTAATCTCGGTTGCATGAATGCCAGCTTTTCTATCAGGCATATTAACTGGTATTCAGCTTGTGATTCAGAGCCAGGGTATATTGTTATTTTTATTTGGTTTCAATTTTTAGTAGTGTGGGAATCTCATTCTCTTACTTGTGTCTCGTTTCACAGGGGCAATATAAGTCAACATTAGTATGTCCAATCTGCAACAAGGTTTCCGTAACATTTGATCCCTTCATGTACCTATCTTTGCCGCTTCAGTTCAACACAACACGAACAATAACAGTCACAGTATTTTCTTGTGATAAAACTGCCTTACCTTCGACAATCACCGTCAATATTTCAAAGCAGGGACGTTGCAGAGACTTGATGCAGGCATTAACAAGTGCTTGTTCCTTGAAGCAAAGTGAAGAGCTGAAGCTTGCAGAGGTTGTAGCTTCAAATGCTCTTTTATGTAAGATTGTCAGTCTTTTTGCTTTTCCTTAAAACTAAGTTTAATAGTTTTGTCGCAGATTCGAAATAATTTGATCCATAGATTGTTTGAAGACCCTCAAATTCCATTGTCTACTATCAAAGACGATGATCACCTTGCTGCATATAAACTTTCAAAGTCTTCAGAGAATGCAGCTTTGCTTAAGATAGTGCTCGGCCGCAAAGATCAGTAAGTCCAGTTTGTGTGAACTAATTCTAGGGATTAGTTTGAGATTATAAAGTTCCTCTTTGGCACTCATTTTCTTTGGATCACCTTTCGAACAACTTCTAGCTCTCTATTCTTTGTGGCCTAACTTCTTCAGTCCTTGATCTCTGGTTTTTTTATGAAAAGCCTGAGGAGTTTCGACTGATAAAAGATTATCTTTTATCATTATTATGCGTTCTTCTTTGTCATCTCATTTTGGGTGAACAATGTTACTACACCGAACAGTTATTAACCGGACTTCCATGTTTCAGGAAAGCCGGGGAGCGTGAAAATACTATACAACTGAAACCCTATGGAACACCTCTTCTCTCACTAGCTTCACGTGAAAATGGGCTTACCAAAGGAAAAATCCAGTGCATTGTCCAAAATATGCTTTCACCCTTCCGAAGGGAAGAATCTATGGGCAAGAAAGGAAATCCTGATTCTGGCATCCCTGAGAGAAGGTCAGCCCGGTTTAATAATTCCGAGGATGAAGATAAAAATGGTGGATTGAAAAAGGCCAAGAAAAGCAGTTCTTCCGAAGCAGGTGCATCTAAATTATCCTTGCAACTCATGGATGAAAATAATAAAACTGTTAATCTGCCAGACGATGAAGCGGAAGCTATTAAATTACCATCATCTGCAACGCTAACTGTATATTTGGATTGGACACTAGAACTTTCTGGTATCTATAATATAACTTGCCTGGAGGGTTTGCCTGAAGTACTCAAATACGGACCTGAGACCAAGAAGGCTCGCTCAGAACCTCTTTCTTTATACGCATGCTTGGAAGCGTTTCTACGCGAAGAGCCTTTGGTGCCTGACGAAATGTGGTAAGTAGTGTTTTCTCCAGTGGTATATACATTTTGGCGGGCTGGTGGTAACAGTTGAACTAAGCATTACTGAAACTGGTGGTCTATATATACGTCATGTTTCTTTTGTGTGTGTGTGTGTGAAGGTTCTGTCCACAATGCAAAGAAAGAAGGCAGGCAAGCAAAAAGCTTGATTTGTGGAGGCTTCCTGAAGTGTTGGTCATACATCTAAAGAGATTCTCATACAGCAGATCCATGAAGCACAAGTTGGAAACGTTCGTAAACTTTCCAATTCATGACTTAGATTTGACAAAGTATATAGCCAACAAAAATCTCTCTCAACCACAACTCTATGAGCTCTATGCTTTGACCAACCATTACGGTGGTATGGGCAGCGGACACTACACCGCACATATCAAGGTCAGTTAGACGCAGCTATAGTTCTCCAATTGCTGTTTGTTTGATTCTGTTCCTCTACTTAAAAGAGTTTTTTACATATATATATATATATTGATTTTGTCTGCAGCTTTTGGACGACAATAGGTGGTATAATTTCGATGACAGTCACATATCACATATAAATGAGGATGATGTGAAGTCAGGTGCTGCTTATGTGCTCTTCTACCGGAGAAAGTCTGATGCAGGTGGAATCATAAAATAATCCACAAAAGGAGAAATTTGTCAAATAGTAAACATAATTTAAGGATCTTTGTTAGTTTAGAGTATCCATGAAAGAGAATTTTTCTTTTATACATTTTGCACTTTAAACATGTTATATATATATTAAAAAAATTAGTTTGATATATTATAACCCGTTATATGTTATGAAATAGGTAACTGTATATTACAAAGTGATTGACCTATATTAAAGGGGGAAAATATCATATATGTAAAAATAGACAAGTATATTACAAAACATTTTATAGATATTATTCCGCTAAACAAAATTAAAAAATTTTAAAAATAGATATTTATGATCAATCGTAGCAGGTTCCCTCACAAGAAGAGTAAAAAAAAAAAATCGGCAAGAAAAGTATTTCTTAAAAAAAAAGTATCATTTTCAAAGAGTCGTCGCGTTGACCAAAGAAAAATGAGTCGTCACAAACTTATCTCACAATTCAATTTTATCTTTTATACTCTCCCTCCTATCAATGGCGGAACATCTCTCTCTCTCTCTCTCTCTCTCTCTCTCTCTCTCTCTCTTTCTGTCTCGTTTCTTCTCAATTTAATCAATCTCTCCGTTTCGTCATAGGCAGCAACAGTATCTCCTCCAAGCACCGATGGGTAACAGTCCCACAGTGACACTGATCCTAGCTGCCTCCGCGAGCTCTTTCTTTATACTGCTATTCCTCATCTTGCTTGTGTTCGTATGTCGACGCCGCCACGCCATCGAAAACCATCCTCGCCGTGACCAAATACACCACCCGGCTCCGGCTCCGATCGATCGGTCGTCGTCTTCGGCTCCCAATCTTAGCCCCGTGAGCGAAAACGCAATCTTCGATCCATCCATCTGCGAGATATCCATGGCAGAGCTATCCGTGGCGACCAACGGCTTCTCATCAGATCTAATAGTCGGAGACGGAAGTTTCGGTCTAGTATACCGGGCAGAGCTGTCAAACGGAGTCGTAGTAGCAGTGAAAAAGCTAGATCCCGACGCTATACAAGGACTACGCGAGTTCAGCGCGGAAATGGAAACACTAGGTCGGCTCCGTCACCCAAACATCGTTCGGATCCTGGGGTACTGCATCTCAGATCGAGATAGGATCTTAATCTACGAGTTCTTAGAGAAAGGAAGTCTGGATTACTGGCTACACGAGAACACAGACGCAACGGCTTCTTCATCACTGCCGTGGTCAACACGCTTGAGCATAGCCTACGGAGTAGCCAAAGGGTTGGCTTACCTTCACGGACTTCCAAAACCAATCATCCACAGAGATATTAAATCGAGCAACGTACTGTTAGACACCGAGTTCGCAGCTCATATAGCGGATTTCGGACTGGCGCGTAGTATGGACGCGTCGAGATCGCACGTGTCGACGCAAGTGGCGGGGACGATGGGATATATGCCCCCCGAGTACTGGGAAGGGAACACGGCTGCGACGGTGAAAACTGACGTGTATAGTTTCGGGGTTTTGATGCTGGAGATGGCCACGCAGAGAAGGCCCAATTGGTCCCTCGTTGTGGATGGGAAGGAGGTTGGGTTGGCCCAATGGGCTACGATGCTCGAGGGGCAAAATCGGTATAACCAAATGGTTTACTCAAGCTTTGCTGATGAGATAGGTGTGGAAGAGTATTTTAGGATTGCGTGTCTTTGTATAAAAGAGGCGACTAAACAACGCCCTACAATGACTCAAGTTGTGAGTTTGTTGGAAGACCTTTTGCTGAGTGACAAATCTTTACTCGATACGTAAATTTTTTGCTTCTTTAATTTTTTTTGTTGTTGTTGTTGTTTATAAAAATGAAGTTTGAGCAATGTAATATGCACCTACATGTTTTTGTTGTTACAATATTCCAGCTTGGACAATGGAATGACAACAGTACCTGAGACTTAGAAAATTTACCTTTGTTTGGTATTTGGAAAAAGGAAGTGTCAAAAATATGTTGAATGAACCAAACCAACGAAAGAACAGTGATTTAGAGTGCAACCAAACCAAGCAACAGTTACCTTAGCTATCATATTATTATAGGCAAATCTCATCAATAACACATACATTTTTTTGTTCATCTCTATCATATATATCTTCTCTCTCTTTTTTCCTCTTCTACATATATTTGTACCTCTTTTATCAATTCTGAGATATAAATATAGAATTATTTGAGAAACCCTAATTTCGATTTATGGGGTGCTTCCTTATTTAGGTGTGACTTTGTTGTTGTTGTTAACGTTTAGAATTTTTAAATCTTGAATCTAAAAGCATAAGAGATGGAACAGAGGACGAGGACGAGGAGCGTTTCTAGCTTCTTAAAAAAAGAAGAGCCTTTGTAATTTCTAACAAATAATTAATAATCAAACCGGAAACATGCTTAGAATAAAATTGGAAACATGCTTAGATGATTAAGCATTTGTCAGAAAAAAACATTAATATGAAACCTTTTAAAAATTAATTAAAAAAGGCTACCCATAAGAAAAGAAAGAATTGATAATATAAGTATTTTTAACAATTGATATTATAAGTATTTTTAACAATTGATACTATAAGTATTTGACCAAAAAAGATCAATGTATTTTAGTAAACTAAAATATCTAAAAACAAATCAAAGCCATGCTTCTTCCATTTCTTAAAGAGATAGGCTAATGGTACTACTCTACCGTCCAGTTAAACATATCAAAAGTATCGAAAATCCCATTTCTTCCTCTTTTTACTCTCATCAAGTGTGTCATCTAGACTTTAATAAATGTTAGATAAGAAGTTCTCTGAATTTTACATAATAATCTCTCTAAGTAGTTTAGAGATCAGAAACTAGTTAGCAGTAATCTAAGTAATCGAAGCAATCAGAAACGCACCTCTAGAACGGAAACATGACAGAGTGGAACTGACGCATGACAGAGAGTGACTCTTTCCCTTGCCCATATTGCTACACGTAGAAGATCCTGTACATGCATTTTTTTCTTTTTTTTTGTGTCAACTGAAATTTTAATCCATCAAGAATCAAACCGAAAGTCAACATATCATAATATAGTAAAGGCAATAGCGTCAAACTCGGAAAATAAGGTAATAAAATGTCACTGACCACAGAGGTATGTTCATGGCGGTTGTAGCCAAAATGTTTTCCATTTAGCCATAAGAAACTCATTGTATTGTCCAAGTTGGTCATCAGTCCATTCATTCATTTATAAATGAAATCTAGCTTTTTCCCTCTTTCGTCACTATTTTATCTTGTTTTTTAAAAAAACTTTATCATACCAAATTTAGTTGATATTGATCTTTTATTCTTTTTTTATAATCAGGTCTCTCGATTATCATTTAAATTAGTAGAATGTAGTTAAACATCTGTTGTAGGGGTGAGGCTAGATCTTAACTTAGTGTTTGCAATAACTCTTAAAGATCCCAATGCACTTGAGCTTCGTTTAAAGTAACAGAAATAGAAATCAAAGCATATACGAATTAAGTTCAAATGAATAAGAATAAAAAATTTATCTCATCTTAAAAGAAAATATTCCTTTGTGAAAATGTATTGACGTGTTATGTTTTATACCATCTCTAGTGTTTATCTTTTCTTTTCTTTTTTTTTTCTCGTTAAATGCAAATGTTTATAGTCATTTTTAGTCTTCTATCAAATCTTTTTTAGTTTCATGTAATTTTTGTGAAATAGAGAATTTAAATGGAATTTAAATTCTGATTAGAGAAAAAAGGGTAACACATTAGACAAAATATTTTCGTAAAAGACAGAATCTACCAAACTTTGTTCATGTGATTTATTGCTAAGATCAGCCGATTGATTCTATAATGACTGGTTCAAACTAAACGGTACAATAGTTGTTATTTTGAGAAAACCAGAATGAGCAATCCGAACTCTAAATCAACCGATCTAGAAGAGACGCCGAAAAATCCAAAAATCTTAAATGGAAATGAGTTATGTAAGAGTATATAAATCACAATATTCGAACACTATGACTATGAGAATAATTAACTGCAAAAACATCATGCAAGATACTGTTTGTATATATATATATATATGTATAATAACATTAATAATCTAAAATATATATGATAAGTGTATATAGTATTATCTCGTAACCACATACCAAAAAGTGAACTCATGCTAAAAAGAGTTGGAGTTGCATGACCAAAGAACGTTGCCCTAAGAAAAAAAAACAAGAATTGGACAACAACTCGTGAAATATATTTCTGATATGTATACACAGATCACTACAGTTATAAGAGACTCAAATCCAATGAGATTGCCAAAATGCTTAAGTGTCATTTTCATCAAGAAAATAGAAAACGAAAAACAAAAAGACATGAACCTTGTGGAGGCCCAAAAGTTTGTGTGTGGATATGAAATTGCTGGAGGGTGATTAGATGACCATTTGGATTTGTTGCCCTCTTTTTCTCCATTTCTCTTTACTACCCGAAAACGCACCCACACTTTGACCCACACCCACTTTCTTTATTTTTCTAACCAGATCATGCGTTTTTTTTTATGTATAGACATCATATTTATGTCTATACATAAATAGACACACAAGTTTCTATGTAGATATATAGTCCCAACTATTGTCATGTTGATGTTTGGATAACTAATTAGACCTTCTGGAATTTTTTCGAATTTATAATTTTTCTTGTGTTTCTAATATACAATTATATCAGTACAAAAGTGCATACTAACTTTACATTCATACATTTTTTAAACTGAAAGTCAGACCAATAAGTCTACAATCTATAGTTTAGATATGAATAGAGCGACTAAATGCGCAAGCGCACTGAGTAAACATCAATTTTTGCTTCCACCGAGAGATAAAATTAAATAGCTATGATGAATTAGTAATCGTTACGGTTTTGAAAACTAATGATTATAGAACAATTGTGATATGAATTGATGAATATTCGATGATATGAATTGATAAAACGTTACTATGTTAATAATATTCAATTCCATGTATTGTTGTTGTTTTTATGATAACATTCGGTAATCTGTTAGCATGTTATAAAATATTAACTAAAATCATTTTATCTTAAAATAATTTATAATAAAATAACTAATTTAATATGATACCATCATATTTCTAATTTACACTTTATGTTAACATTAATTTCATATGTAAAATACTAACTGGATTAACATGCTATAAAAATATCTACGAATGATTTTGAATCATATTGAAAGCTGAAAGTCATTTTAATTAGAATTACGAATGGTTTTTTTACGTAAGAAAAAAGGTCTGATAATCTGCCAGACTTTGTCAGAGGGAATTTGAGTAAGCATATAGTTGTCCAATCGCAGAGACGTAAAATATTCGATTCGGTAACTAAACTATGAGGTATAGACACGTGTCTCTGATACATTTACGTGGAATCCACACATCCACATTCACATGACACTAAGTGCACCTTTCATATGTATTTACACTTTCTCATACGCTAATTTGCAGCCACATAACTATAATATTAATATGTTATATGTCTAAATGACCATTTTAATTGGTCATAATAAACTGGCGGAATTGTTAACTATGAAACTAACTATTTAAAAATCATTTCCGTTACACATATTAAGAGTGTAATGAAATCAGAGTTTCATCTTTACATAGTAGAGTTTATTTATTTCATCGACATAAATAATGAAACTAAGGATATGAGCTTGCTTTATAAGACGATATATCAAAATGCGGTATCGATCCTACTATGATTTCATTCATTCATTATACACTTGGGCTCTTAATTATTTGTTAAAGTTGATATGTATCCAGCAGCATATATAGAATATTACGATATAACACTAGTCACTTAGCCAAAACCCAATATTTATAAACTAACACAGAGAAGTAAGCGTGAGACACGTTTTTGGATATGTTTATCGAATTTTTTAGTTAAATATAATGGAAATAACCTCCATTAAAAACTTTGTAAATCGATATGTCTTAGGGATCCAATAATTAAAAACCTTTTCTGATTAGTTTGAAATTAAAATATTCATAATAAGAAAATAATTCCTATCACTTCTCAGTCTCAACATAGATTAATGGGACCCAGTATAATACAATTGAATCTAATTAACCAAATTTAATTTAAGATACGAATTCCGCATAAACTTTCCCCAACTAAGTAAAGTAGCCACTATTGTCCCTTAAAGTGACATTAATGCATATTCTATATAAGATGATGGATGCTCAACTATATTATAAAAATTAATATAAGTGAAGGGTTTGAGAAATAAACTGATAAAAGATGCAAATATCAAGGGATATAATAATATATATATACGCACTGACATATTGAAGCATATACACTCGCATATACACATTTATTTAAACACAAGTTCTTCTATACTAACAAAAGGAATCCATCAAATAAAGTCAGTGTTTAACTGATTTTATATCAAGTTCTTACAAAACGTAGTCCAAATTGATAATGGGGTATGTTACCGTTACCGGCGAAACTTAAATGTTCAAACATTCAAATACGTAAAATTCAGTAATATTGGTCATGAGATATATAAGATGATCATGTGATTTAATTTTTACTATCAGTTTCACACTGCCATTGTAATAATCGCTAGAAACTGTGAGCAACATACACGTATTAACTTGGCATGCAAACAAAAAATGTATACGTAATACAGTATATTTTACACGTCTTGTTCTGATTATAACTTGGCATGCAAACAAAAAGAGCTAGCCGACTTCAAACAGAGGAAAGGAAGACATGAAATCGTGACAACCACTTGAAGCATTGGATTTATATAATGTATATAATTCACTTCAACCATGTATAGTTTTTAGTATTTATTTGATCATGTAGATCTAAAAATATATGCCTTTAAAAAATAAATAAAAAAGGGAAGAGATCGAAATCGATAACCGACAACACACACGGCAAATATTTTGTCCACCTTAATTTTTTCAACAGAAGAACGCATTTTCAGATAAAATGGTATTTTTGAGATACGGGTCCCAAACGTACGTAAGATTGAACTCAATTGATTGTTGCTTGCTGCCACGTTGAATTCACTTTGTCCCCTTGTGTTTCTTCATTGATTCAACCTCTTAAGATCGATCATTTATGACCACGAGTGTAGGAATTAGGAGAGAGGTGTTCCCATACGTCACACTCCATGTATGTATATAACCCATATTACAACGAGTTTATCTTTTTGTAGTGTTCTGCTTGGTCGATTTGTCAAATTCCTACTATAAGTTAACCCACAAAACGTTATACTACAAAGTTACTTCAGTGGAAATTCAAACAAAGTGAAGCAAGAAAAATTGTAAAAAACAAAGTGAATAGCTTTGGAAAGATATGACCCATACTCGATCGTCAATATCAATCTTTATATAGGCGCTCTCAAGATATATCTTGACTCCTTTTGTTTTTATTTGTAAATATTCTATAAATAAACCCTTAAATATTATTTTTAATTGATTTTTACTTGATATTGACGTGTTATGTCATATTGTATATAAAACTAAAACCAAATATAACCCTAAATTGTTTCGGCAGTAAATTCCGTTGAAATTATTCTATAAAACTTTTAGTTCACCACAACCTTCACAACCACGACCCTAACGTTAGGCCAATATCATGAATAATTACGTTTACTAGATATAATTACATTTTAATGACTCATATGTATGAACAAGACGTCGACTATATATATATGTAAAAAATAACATGTTTCCAATGGTGATTGGCTGATTGTCGTTAATATAAAGTGCCGTGATTGCAAAGATGTATTTTTTTTTTGCTTTCGCATGTACTACCAACAATAGTATCATCTTGAATATTAACGTTTATGCCGCTCTAACTGCAATTTAAAAAAAAAAGAAATACAACACGATAAAGTATCTAGAAACTTAAATGTAATTGTATCTACCGTATTATTTGTTCCACATCAACCACACTATTAATCTCAACTTTTAGTAGCCACAAGTTTCATTGACCTAATATGATTGGTTTCGTGAAGTCATATAAACAGAATATTTATATGTAGAATGTTTTATCCACTTACTCTAGAGATAATGAATTCATGACACCCAAATGTTACGCCGAATCAAACCGGAATAATTAACGCCATCGTCATTAAAAAGACAAATATATTAAAAAAAAAATACGAAAGGAAGAAAGCAGAGAACACTGAAGACATCCGAATATTATGATATAAATACAAAGAACCTCTCACCACTTGGTTCTCAGGAAAAGCACATTCTCCAAGTGTTCTCTCCTCTCCATTCCTAACTCATTTCTCCTATATACAAACACACTAATTTTTTACTTTTTTTTTTCCCTCAAGGATCATAAATTAAAGTAACCCTAAAATTTTGTTTCATTTTCTTGCCTTGAAACCTAAAGAAAACAAAAAGAAAAAGCTAATTGAGGTAGGATTAAAGATGTCAGAATCAGCTAAGCCTTACCTTGCAATGGTTTGTCTTCAGTTTGGATACGCCGGTATGAACCTGGTCACTAAAACCGTCCTTGACCGCGGTATGAGCCATTACGTTCTTGTTGCATACCGCAACGCTTTTGCCACAGCCGCGATCGCACCTTTCGCATTTCTCTCCGAAAGGTAAAAAATTAAGATAAAGTCCATATTGTTTTTAAGATATCAATTCTCATCAAAGGCAAACAGTTAAGTTTTCTTTTGCGCGTTTTGTAATATTTATGCGTTGGGGAAATTTGTAGGAAAGTGAGGTCAAAGATGACGTTTCCAATATTCATGCACATATTTGTTCTTGCTCTTCTCGGGTTAGTCTTCTTAAACCATCTCCAAAACTTTTTTTGTCTTATTGAATCTATGAAAACTGTTACATGTATAAGGCTAACAAATATGATTTTATGCAAATAGGCCTGTGATTGATCAGAACCTATATTACATCGGTCTGAAACTCACATCTCCGACGTTTGCCTCTGCCGTCAGCAACATTGTGCTCGCAATTACCTTTATCCTCGCCACTCTTTTCAGGTACATACATATAAAATAGATACATAAAAGCAATATTTTATTTATATTGTCATACGTGGATATGCACCAGTTCATACGTAGGTACACTTAATATGTGATGAGATAATAAATTATGAAATATTGATGTGTTTTGGTAAATATTTGAATATAAAAAAGGATGGAGAAAGTGGAGATGAGAAAAGTAAGATGCCAAGTAAAAGTGGTGGGAACTTTAGTGACAGTAATTGGATCCATATTGATGATATTATACAAAGGTCCTTTCATCAATTTCTTCCGATCTCACCTCACCACCACCACCGCCTCTTCGCCGCTGACCAGTGATTATCTTAAAGCCACCGTCTTCCTACTCCTCGCCTCCCTCTCATGGGCTTCTTTCTTCGTTCTTCAGGTACCATTTATTGATCCAATCTAAAAAAGTAGTTGGTGTTATAGTTTCGTGGGACTTTGGTTTAGCCTCTTAGATTGTGTGAATAGATATATATCAAATAAACCCTTAAATTGGTTTATGAATAAGTTGATTGGTTTAGATTGATTACATATAGTAAATTATATATATATATATATATTTTTTGCATATTATTTCTGAATCTTTAATTATATGTTACATCATCTATTTTTCAATTTATTACAGTAACTAAGCCAAAATATATTACAGTAACTAAGCCAAAATAACGAAGTACAATAGAAACACGAAATATAATGAAGACAAACTATATGACTGGATTAAAATATTCAAAAATAAACATTCTCATGGTTTTAAATTTTTACATTTTTGTAATAGGATATATAAAGATAAATATATGGATTAAACTAACTAGGAGGTTAAATATGTTTTTTTATCATATTTTTTTGTTAGGCATCGGCTTTGAAGAAATACGCAGCCCATCTCTCGTTATCAACCATGGTGTGTTTCATGGGAACGTTACAATCCTTAGCCCTGACCTTCGTAATGGAACACAATCCTTCTGCTTTGAACATCGGTTTTGACATGAACCTCCTCGCTTCTGCCTACGCGGTCCGTTCTTTTTCTTTAAATTTCAAACCACTTTTATACATAACACAAAGATCAATTCACAAATTACAGATGAAGTTGACTCTTACATATTGTGATTGGTACGATTACAGGGAATAATGTCGTCGGGCATAGCTTACTACGTTCAAGGAATTATGATGCAGCGAAAGGGACCTGTCTTTGTCACTGCTTTTAACCCTCTTGTCGTCGTCATTGTCTCCATAATGAGCTTCTTCGTTCTCGGCCAAGGAATATACCTTGGAGGGTACGTTAAGAACAACCAGTTCATTATGATGGTTTAGTCTTGGCTCAGTCATGTTAATTAATTTAAACCGACATTTATATTTGAAAATTTCAGGGTTATTGGACTGGTTCTTTTGACGGTGGGAGTCTACGCCGTGTTATGGGGCAAGCATGTAGACGATGATGGCGAAGAAATACGCCATGAAGATAACATTTTAGAAGCCGTTAAGTGTTGTAGTGGCAAAAATGGTCTCTCCATCATGCCAAAAATCGACGAAGCTGATGAGGATGTTGAAGTCGGGAAAGTTCAGGCGGCGGAGAAGGAATCATCGTTGGTGGTTGTGTTTTTTTTTTGCAGTGAAAATGTGGATAACGTTTCAGAATGCTAATTAGATGGTTTTTGCTTCTTCTTTTTTTTGTTTGAGGCAAAATTGGGGAGAAGAGTAACTTCTTTTTGATACTTGTAAGTTTGAATTCCTTCCCCTGCTTCAAAAGTTTTGTTTATAGCACTATATTGTGGATTTAGTGAAGATACATAACATAAATTGTATTTCTTTTGTTTCTATGTTTCATACTAAGTGTATAATAGAAAATTGGCTATTATAATCAAGAGACATAACAAAAAGTGTTGTAGTTGCTTTCAATCTTTAGAAAAAAAAAGAGCAATCATTCAAATTCACAACTTTGTTGAAATAAAGCACAATTTTTTAAAGGAAAATGTTATGTGATGTTCAAGTAATAAAAATCATTTCAAATGGAACTCAATCATATTAGATAACTTTAACATTAAAATATATTTTTAGTTTTTAAATTTAGTTATAAATTTGTTAGTGTTTAATTTTCTCGATTTAAAGTTTTAGATTTTGGATCCAAAATTTATTTATGGATAACTTATGATAAATAGAACGACATAGCATTTTGCATAAATCTATGTAGAAAACATAAACTACAACATGTTCTACACATAATATTTTTTTTTGCTGCATGCTTATTTATTTTATATGTTTGATGAAGAACATAAGTGTTTGGAAGGACTTTTGGGCTTTGATTTCATATTGATGGTTTAGTCACCTCACTTTTTTTCTTTTATATGCTTTTAATCTTAATTTTGTTTATTTTTTGGTTATATGCTTTTAAAGGCAAATTAAAGTATTTTGAAATCAGTTAAAAAAAAGTTAGTATACGAGATGTTGATGATTAAGAAACTGAAATCATCTTAAGGAGTTTTATAGTTATAGGATCTTTACTTGCAAACTTAAACTTGTACAGACCAAGCTCGATAATTAATTATGTGCAATTATTTTTAATAAAATATTCACAACTATGTCAAAAAAGTTTTCATTAATTGTCTTTCCCGAAAAAAAATTGTGACATAAATAAAGAGGAAGTTACATTATTAGGAAGGTGAAACTATGATTATCATAAATTTTAAAGAGTTGAATAAAATCGAGTTGGGTAAGGAGAATCAAACCATTTTTCTAAACATAAGAACCAATCTAACCTAATCAACCAAACATATAAACTTAATCAATATATGATTTTAGATACGGAGAATCAAAATGTTTAGCCACTTCCTATCAATAAAATCAAAAACGTTTTGCTTTCATCGCATCAATCATTTCAAACTATATTCACAATAATCTAAGTACATTTTGGTTATTCTCAATCAACTACTCCTGATTACATATGTAAAAATAAATTCATTGACCTCTGATTTTTCTTGTTTACTTTTAATCATTAGTCCGTATTATATCGGACTAATATATATGAAAGTAGAATTTTCATAAATTAGATAAAATTTTATATAAAATTATGTATTTTAGTATATTGATTAGGTTTTGTATTGTTTAATAAAGTATAGATAAATCGTGAACGAAAAAAGGTTTTTTGAGCTAATGAATTTTACATCAAACCATGAAAAGACATGGAAAAAAAAGATTTACAAGAGGATGAAGGAAATTGGCTCGTTTTGAGAAATTTTTCTTTATAGTATTTATTATATGAATTTAATTAACTCCACTTATATTTTTAATTAGCTAAAAAAACAAAGTGAAAGTATGGTCAAGTTTCCAAGTGGACCATAAATTCCAAGTCAATATAGTACTTTTAACAACAAAATTGGTAAACCAAATTTGATGTCTATCAGCCCAGAGCCAAATAACTTTCTTCTTGTTAGGTCAAAAACCCAGAGCCCATTAACTATTGAAGAAAGTTATAACTTGAAAGATATGAAATTTCAATCCATAATCTCTTTTGATCTGTACCAACTTTTGATTGTGGGAGTTTGGTGATTTCTAATAAGTAAATCTTCATTCTCCAAATGTAGAACTATTAGATTCAAAATGGGATCCAACAATACAAAAGCAGACATATCAGTTAATAAGAGTAATCTAACAAAGATATTTGTAAAAATACATTGCTGATAAAAGAAAGAAAAAAAAAACTGCATGTAACATGTTGTATATGTTATTTTGTTGAATTCATGAAGTTGGGAGAAGTTTGGCCAGACAATTAAATTTAACCCAAAAGAAAAGTAAGGTCTTAAATATAAATTAAATAACACTATACTGACTTATTACGGGGGCAAATATTGAATTATTGAACTCACCTATAATGAATATAATAACAAAAAAAAATTAAAAAGACAAAAAATCCACAAAAATAAATAAATTTTACGTCTCACCAAACCCACCCACCAACTCCAATGGTCCCACTAAACATACAACACCGACTCTCCCACACCATATTTTTCGTTTTTTTTTGTTTTGTTTTGTTTTAAAACAAAAGCAATTTAATTTGTCGATTCTTGATTAGATTATCATCTCATACAGACATTTGACGTGAAAATTCTAGTGGCCAAAAAGAAAGAAAGGTTTGTAATGAGTGAGACCAAACCATCAAAGTATCTAACGCACGCAGCTATGTGTGCACCAACCCTATCTACTTCATGTGATGGGGCAATAAAGCGACGTGTACCTCACACCAACCCCAAAACTAAACCTTCCTACGCTTCCCCACTCGCTATCAAAACGCTTGTAACCACGTTCTTATCTTGTGGGGGAAGAGTTGAATTAAACATTTACTACCACTAAAACACACGAATGTTTTTAAAATTTTGGAATGGAAAACATTATTTTGGAATTTTAAGAATTTTAATGATGGCCGCAGACGAAACAATACTAGTTTACTGTGGATTAGACTTTTCTATAATTTTTTTTATATTTGAAGAAGATAAATACATAGATAGATATTAGAACTTATTATTCCATGTTTGAAGTCTTTCCGTTTCGTAGAGAGAGGGTAGTTCCTTAATTTTTGATGTTCACGTGCGTTTCCTTATTAACACCTAGCTAACATGCATGTGTTTGAACTCTGATGCAGTATTTGCTTAACATTCGAGTAATCACATTTTTGTTTGCAATCAAACTAGCATATAACATTTTTCATCGTATACATTGAAAAACAAAACGAACATTTCAAACGTTGACAAATTTTCTAAGATAATACTGTTATAGAAACAAAACATAAATATATGTTCTAGAAAACAAGTACTGTTTCACCTATAGATATGAAAAGCTAAAAAATCCAGCTCAGCTGCTTAGGTAAATGGATTTCATTAATTGATTAGATAATCAGTGAAATACCAAACTAATGAATTTTTTTTTTCTCTAATGATTTTCCACAATCGTTAAGAACTCAAGTCTTAATATTGATAATCAAGCTGAGTACCCATTTGAATAAAAACGTTAAATATGCACCTCTGTTTTTTTTTTTGTATCTTTCTCTGCCAACTTTCCCCCAACATCATCAATAATCGACATCATCAACTTTCTTGCATGTGCCGTAAACTTTGCGATTTAATTCCATATATTCCTATGTTATATATAAAACATAATAATAGTTTACTAAAATCAATAAATATTTCCCAATTTATTATTTTAAAACAAACAAAATAAATCGGTTCACCAACCCCCTTCCTAATATATATCAAAGTCTCGACCACATCTTTTTAGAATTCTAGAAGTGAATTCGATTTACACTTTCTTTTTTCTTTTTCTTTTTTTTTTATATTAATAGTAGGTTTCATCACTGACCGGAAAAAAAAACACAATAAAAAATCCCATGTCGTGGTTTCTTATAGCGGCGGCGATTGTCGCAGCCGTCGTCTCTTACCAGCTGATCCAACGGCTGAGATTCAAACTCCCACCGGGCCCACGCCCTAAACCGATCGTCGGTAACCTCTACGATATAAAACCGGTCCGGTTTAGATGCTACTATGAGTGGGCTCAAACCTACGGACCAATCATATCGGTCTGGATCGGTTCGATTCTAAATGTCGTTGTATCAAGCGCCGAGTTAGCAAAAGAAGTTCTGAAAGAGCACGACCAGAAACTCGCCGACCGGCACCGGAATAGATCGACGGAAGCATTCAGTCGCAACGGTCAGGATCTGATATGGGCCGATTATGGACCCCACTACGTGAAGGTGAGAAAAGTTTGCACGCTTGAGCTCTTCACACCTAAACGACTCGAGTCACTCAGACCCATCCGTGAAGATGAGGTCACTGCCATGGTCGAGTCCGTCTTCAGAGACTGTAAACTTCCTGGTATGTCATCGTTTTTTAGATCATCTTTACAAAACATTCGTAATTCAAAAGAGGTAAATAATAAAAGAGAGTCTTAGATACGATTTTGAAAAGGAGATTTTATGCCAGATTTGTGTTTTTATACTACAACAAAACAACGTAAGCCACGGGTTTCCTTTACTCTTTAGCGTCGGAAAGGATCTAACTGATTTTATGTTTTTTTGTTATCTTTGTTGTTACCAACGTCAAATTTATTTACGTTAAACTTTTATTTATGAATCTGGTTTATATTAATAAATGATCTTAATTATGGTATTTTTATTTAGTTGTAATTGAATAATTTATAATGATTATTCTCAATTCTAAATTTGTTTTATAACCTCAGAAAACAGAACCAACGGATTACAACTGAGGAAGTACTTAGGAGCGGTTGCGTTCAACAACATAACGCGGCTAGCGTTCGGGAAGCGTTTTGAGAACGCGGAAGGTGTGATGGACGAGCAAGGGCTTGAGTTCAAGGCCATAGTATCCAACGGTCTGAAGCTAGGCGCTTCACTGTCAATAGCTGAACACATCCCCTGGCTCCGGTGGATGTTTCCGGCCGATGAGAAGGCGTTTGCGAAGCACGGAGCTCGCCGCGACCTCCTCACGCGAGCTATCATGGAAGAGCACACTTTGGCTCGTCAAAAGTCTAGTGGAGTGAAGCAGCATTTCGTTGATGCGTTGCTTACATTAAAGGATCAGTATGATCTTAGCGAAGACACCATCATTGGTCTACTATGGGTGCGTTTTTAATGCTTATATGAAATCAGTTGAGATATATTTTGAATCTTGAATGGTTGCTAACACGATGCACATCAATTCATTCGCTGATTTCGTTTTTGGTCTTGAATCGTTTTATGGAACGGTTCGGACCAGTTAATCGCAAAGTGTTGACTGCATAAGAAACAGAACAACCATTTAGACCCTTTGACTTGTGTAGGTTACTTGTGCTCACGTTCGGTAAATGGTGTGTGTGTGCAGGATATGATCACGGCAGGGATGGACACGACAGCGATAACAGCGGAATGGGCTATGGCGGAAATGATCAAGAATCCGAGGGTGCAACAAAAGGTGCAAGAAGAATTCGACAGAGTCGTTGGACTTGACCGGGTCTTAACGGAGCCAGATTTCGCACGCTTACCGTACTTGCAATGCGTGGTTAAAGAATCATTCAGGCTGCACCCTCCGACGCCTCTAATGCTTCCTCATCGATCCACCGCAGACGTCAAGATCGGAGGCTACGATATTCCCAAAGGATCAAACGTTCACGTGAACGTTTGGGCGGTGGCTAGAGACCCCGCCGTGTGGAAGAACCCGTTAGAGTTTAGACCAGAGAGATTCTTGGAAGAAGATGTTGACATGAAAGGTCATGATTTTAGGCTGCTTCCGTTTGGAGCAGGAAGACGGGTTTGTCCAGGTGCACAACTTGGTATCAATTTGGTGACTTCGATGATGAGTCATTTGCTTCACCATTTCGTTTGGACACCGCCTCAAGGGACTAAACCGGAAGAGATTGACATGTCTGAAAACCCTGGACTCGTTACTTACATGCGTATTCCTGTTCAAGCCGTTGCCACGCCTAGGTTGCCCTCTGATCTGTATAAACGAGTGCCTTTTGATATGTAATTGTCTCTCTCATCTACCTTCTTCTGCTGCTACGGATGCTGATGGTCTTGCTCTTTTTTTGGTATATATGTTTCTTTTGCGGTTTATCATCGAAAACTTTTGATGAAACTAGTTGTGTTTGTATCAAGGATAAGCAAAGAAACCAATTTCTTTGTCATTGAGTTTAACGATCTTTAAATAAACATAAAGCAAATTGCAAGAAACAGAACAAGTTTCTTGGTTACATTAATTCATGTTTCGTCTATAACAATACATTACACACACCAGTAAGGTATCTCAGGCTTATTTATTCTCATAGGGGATTTAACAGAAACCTTTGGATTACCCTTTGAACAAGTGAGTTTCAAGTGGAGGATTCCTTAAACTCCTGCAGCTGCTTGAAGTTCATCCATGGCTTCACCCAAACTTTGGCTTCGAAATTCTTCGTCTGGCCACCTTCGTTTGCTTCTAAGGTTAAGTGGTACATGGTTCCTGCAACTACCTGTTCTCTTGCTTTTACAATCTTCTTGAACTCAAGAACCTTATTCTGCACTTACCCGGAAAAAAATATAAACAAAACTAATCAGACAAAGAATCTTATCAGAAATTTCCATAGGATCCATAACCAGAAAGCAGAGGAATCAAAAACCTCTCGGCTGTTATGCTCTTGAATGGCAAATCGAGCAAGACCCTCGATCTCTCCACTGTTCTGGTTTCCTCGGATATCATGAACGCCTCCTAGCATCATTGTCTTCTCCGCGCTTTTCTCTTCTGATCTGCAAATACCTAAGCGAAATGTTCCACAGAGAAGAAGGGTAACGATCCAGAATGTAACAGAACCGAAAGCTTTTGATTCCATCTTTAACAGAAACTTATGCGTCTTACCATTTTCAGATTCGTAAGTTGTGGCCTCGTCGGCCTCTTTACGTCGCTTGACGATTAAGGAAAGAAAGTGACAAGTCAAGGAACGAATACCACGTGTCCTTACCTGAGAGGGTGATCGTTTCGTTCTTTATGAAAAGTCGAAGAGATAATAAAACCGAAAACGGCAAGATGTATGTGATTTATATTTCATTTTAGAGCGTTCCAAACACATGAAAACGGCATGCACTCTTTGAATTTGTTGTCGTCATCACCATCACTTGATCGATCATTCCATTGGCTCCCATCGTGCTTCGTTCTTCCGGCTTGGAACAAAAATGGTGATGGAAATTATGGAGCCAAACACTTGCATTAGAGGATGTTGCACCAGCGAATTGATTCCTCTTCATCTCTCTTCTTCTTCTTTCACTCTTCTCTCTCCAATCGCTAGAGGTATTGTTTTTTACATTCCCTCTCTATCGCTCCGTTTGCGTTCGGTTTTAAATTCGATTTGTGTGGGAACTTATTTTATTTCAGGATCAGAGAGTGTGGTTTACGAAGCGATTCTCTGCGGCCGAAGAGTCGCCGCGAAGAAGCCTATCTTGTCTACTTCCGATGACCTCGACAAGTTCCACAAGCATTTGCAGCTCTTATGGTCTCTATCTCTCTCTCGTTCCATTTCAAAAAGAAAATTATTACTTTAAACACATTTACCCAAAATGTTGATATTTTCTTACTTTGGTTTTTTATTTTTATGGATTGGTGAAGCAAGCTCGATCATCCGGGTGTGGCTAAGCTACTGGCAGCACACGCGAAGCCTCCAAATTACATGTTTTTCTTTGAGTTGTACGAGTCTGGGACATTGGCTGAGAAGTTACACTCCGAGGAGTGGTCTCCTACTATTGATCAAGTGCTTATGGTCACGCTTCAGTTGGGTATCATTTATCTCCCTGTCTCAACCACGATTTCTTGTGATGAATGATCTATGAATCTAAGTCTGTCTGGTTCATTTTCCAGCAAAGGCATTGCGATATCTCCACAACAATGGAATTGTTCATAGGGATGTGAAACCAGCAAATGTTCTTGTAATGCTCTTCTTCCATCATCTAGAATTCTTCTCTATATTCTTATTTCACTTATAGATAGCTACTTCTTTTGTTTCTCTTTAGGAAAATTATTTACGTGAAGCTTGAGTGAGCTTTTAATTATTGATGCAGCTTGACGACAAGCTTTCCCCATATCTGGCTGACTTTGGTTTAGCAGAATACAAAAAGGATTTGCGTGAAGTTAATCTGCACAACTGGAGATCGTCTGGAAAGCCAACCGGTGGTTTCCACAAAAAGAATATGGTCGGAACACTTATTTACATGGCCCCTGAAATACTAAGGAAAGACATGTATACTGAGAAATCAGATATCTACAGCTTTGGGATCTTGATCAAGTAAGATTTGTCTTTGAGTAGAAACTGAATAGTTGCTTCCTCGTATTTTCTCGCATTCATTTTTTCTTCAGATACTCATTCTTCGTAAAGATCTTTGCTTCTAAAGCATTGTTCCTTTTCTTACATTGCAGTGAGCTTTTAACTGGAGTCGTTCCATATACTGATCTTCGTGCAGAAGCTCAGGTTCAAATCTCTTTCCTCATTTCACATTCTGACATGACCATGTCCATGAGAAGCCTTTATATTCGATATAATAGCTTTATCTTCGTATATTCCGGCTCCTGAACTGCTTATATTTGACTGTTTAGATATATTGCTAATGTGGAGTTCGATTACATATATCTGCATTCCTGTTCTTTACATTCGTGACACATTGTTTCCTGTATGGCAGGCTCACACTGTTTTAGAGATGAATTACACCGAGCAGCAACTTACAGCTGCCATTGTATCTTCTGGTCTGCGACCTGCCCTTGCTGAAATGGGATCTCAAGTTCCGAAGAGTTTGCTGTCTCTGATACAAAAGTGCTGGGGAGCTGATCCCTCTAAGCGCCCTTCTTTGGACGATGTGGTTTTGGAACTGGAATCACTTTGGGAACTAGAGAGAGAGAAACAGCAAGGTCATTTCCTTGAGACAACTTCTATTTCCAGGTGTGAGAAAGATGGGTTTGCCATTAAGTATACAGGAGCCTGCAGGGACAACATTGATTGGTCCAGTCAAGGAGAGAGTTTATTTATGAAATCGTCTCTTTCCACTCTCCCTAGTCTAAAATTTTGGTCTAGTTCAATAGATGACTCTTCAAGATATATCCCTATAGTTTCTTGTGGGTCTTATGCAACATGTGGAAGAAGAGAAACCATGGAAGATACACACTTCCTCATGCCCCATTTTTGTAATGAGGAAAACATCCACTTATTTGCCATCTTCGATGGTCATCGAGGTATACCAATTGCCATTTTAAACCCAGGAAGCATCAGAATTACATGTGGCCTTTCCCGTTTAGCCCAAATAAGGTACATAATAGCACCCTAAATGACATGCAGGTGCTGCAGCTGCTGAATTTTCTGCTCAAGTTTTGCCAGGATTAATTCAAAGCGTAACTTCCACAAGGTCAATGCTCAGCTCAAGCTTTTCCTACTTACTCTTCAGCTTGGTTTCTTCGAAATTTCATTCCTATGTTTCATTTCAGCGTTGGAGATGCACTGTCACAAGCATTTGTTAGGACGGATTTAGCTTTCAGGAATGAACTTGATTCCCATCGTCAATCAAAAAGGGTGAACCAGAAAGACTGGCATCCTGGTTGTACTGCTATAGCCTCCCTCCTAGTGGAAAATAAGCTTTTCGTTGCGAATGTAGGTGACTCCAGGGCAATTTTATGCCGTGCCGGCCACTCCTCTGCTCTAAGTAAGGTGAGATGGGACTATCGTTACAAGTATGTATTATAATGATGCCGTGCTTGTAATTTCCCGGTAATGAAGCTCTGCATTTAAATTAGGCACATCTTGCAACATGTATTGAGGAAAGAAATCGTGTGATTGGAGAAGGTGGGCGTATTGAATGGCTGGTTGACACATGGAGAGTTGCTCCTGCTGGTCTTCAGGTTCGCCCATTATGTATTTGAAAGACTTACACATAATAGTAGGCATTAAAGGAACATGAAGTTGGTCCATCGTTGACAATTCAGTTTATCCTTTCCTGTAACAGGTTACCCGGTCGATAGGAGATGATGACCTGAAGCCAGCTGTAACCGCAGAACCAGAGATCAGTGAGACTATTCTATCAGCTGAAGATGAGTTCCTGGTAAGTTTTATCTATGAAAATTTGGTTGTTTACTCATCAGTTGAGAGAAATAATAGGTCAACTTGGCTAGGTAATGGCGAGCGACGGGCTCTGGGATGTTATGAAAGATGAGGAAGTTATTGGTATAATCAGGGATACTGTAAAAGAACCTTCTATGTGTTCCAAGAGATTAGCAACTGAGGCTGCAGAACGTGGTAGTGGCGATAATATCACAGTCATTGTTGTCTTCCTGCAGCCAGTGTCTACAGCTGAAAGGATCTACTAGTAGCCAGAGATGCAACTTTTTTACATATAAAATGATTTACTCTGCGTTTAAAGTTGACATTCAGCATCGAAGCTTGGGTTATCTTCCCACAGAATTTTTTTTATAGACCTCTTAGAGCTTATGTACGCAGAGATTATAAAAAGAGAAGGTATCAGCAGTTGCAAAAGAAGTTCAACAATACTAAGAGTGTAAGTAGAGATAGAGGGATGTAAAAAGGGAGAGCTGTGTTACGAGGGAGGAGTTAAGGAGTTACTTGTTGGTATTTTGTGAACGAGTCTGGCACTTGAAAAAACCCAGTACAAAGTATAATTTGTTCTTGAGAGGAATATAAGAACAGATAAAGTACCGGGAAACTTAACTCGAGTGCATATATTCCTGATTACATCAGTTACATTACAATTGACTTTGTTTTTGTTTATAGAAAGTTATGGTACTTAATGTTTTACAATAACGTGATACAATAGGGGATGCGAAAGAAGAAAAATAAGAAGTATATTGGAGTGGACGGCTTAGTCTGCTCGTCTCATAATCCATATGCTTTCTAAGGTATTAACACCTGAAAGTTTAACCTTCTGAGATTTCATTCATCTCTTTGGTTTTCGTTTTCCTGTCTTTTTTTCTTTTTTATTGTCTTCCTAATCTTGGCGCTGACCCTTTGCTCAGTGCATCTTGCAAAAGTGTCTGGAAGCTCTGCAGGAACATATCCCATTCAACTGTTGTCATGTCCACGAAAGAAACACCTTCTGATTCAGCATGGTTCACAAACATCGGTGGGCTCCTGCTTCTCATGGTGCCTCCTCTCTTCTTTTCTTTTGCATTCATAGTAGTCTTCTCATAATAGGTACTCCGCTGGTTTTGTGAGGACAACATCGAAGCAGGTATGGAGTTTGCACGTGGCCCTTTTGGGTCCAAAGGTGGTTTAGATACAATAAAGACCTCTGAAATTTCCACTTCACATGGGGTATCTCCACCGTCAAACTTGAACATTCCACACTCGAGCTCCTCGTTCACTTCATTTCCTTTGTGACTATACTCACCACCTTCGCAAGTTTTGCCAACTACAGTTGCTTTCGCTTTGGTACAGAGGGTCTCCAACAGACTGAAACTATCTTCACCTCTAGAGAAATCCCTTGTCATCTTCTCGCCTGTCTCTGCGAGACAGAGCCCTGCAGCTGCTGCTTGTTTCAAGAAAACCGTGCAGACAATGAGGACCCGTATGGCAGATTCCGGCAAAGAGTGTAGTTCATTTCTCAGAAGTTCTGCGTCTTTGAAAGGATCCAGATTGGATATATACTGCAGCTCAGTGTCGGTGAATGGAACCAAAGATTGAGGCCAGTTTAGCCATTCAAAGTAAGGATCATCTAAGCATTCAGGGAGGCAGAGACCATGATCTATAGGCACAAGCTCAGCGGTCCCAACTCGATTATAACCCTTGTCTTGGTCACACCTCTTCACTAGCATATTCCCTGCGTGCCTGTCAAGGTTCAAGACTCTCACATCAAGTATTCCAATTCTATGAACCGAGGCAACCGTGAAGCTTCCTGGACCTAATTCTCCCGCATCAAAGTCATGACACACAAATCGCTGCAAGGAAGCAACCTTATAGGGCATGGAAGAGAAGGAATAGGCGTCACTGACGTGAAACGGGAGATGCGAGATACTAACCAAAGCTGTTGGTGGAACACCAGAGAAGCCTTGGTAATCAAGAAGGTAAGCAGCTACCTCTCGGATACCGGTTTCACCAACAGGAATAGAATGTTTCATTCCCGGTTGCCCGAGCATCAAACTTCCAGACTTTTTAGGATTGTTAAAGGCTAAAGGCTCCTCATCAACCGGTTTAGCCACAGCAATGTTATGACCCTTCCCGCTTTGCAGGAGATAAGCTCCTCCCAAGCCACTTGGTAAAAGCAGAGGCTGAGCCCCAGATACAATAGCCATGGTAACCTCAGCCACAAGGGCACGAACGGTGGGCACTTTCTGTCCACCAAGAATCTCGATCCGTGGAGCACGGGTTGCTTTCTTATCTTCCTCCATATTAACAGATGCAGATATGGAGAAGCAAGGAGAGGAGACGCTTCGATGGATGTTGTCATCTTCAGCCGTTGGTTTAAAGGATTTTGCCAGGTTAGATTCAAGGAAGTTGAAGTCAAGGTTGGTTAAGGATTGGAGTCTGCATCTTTGTGAGGATCGGTTGAAGTAAGGGAACTGGTCCCTGAATGGATCAATAGCCACGGCCATATCCGAGATCAGTGTGGTCTTGCAGGTGATGATTATGGTCGTAGCCAAGCAATTCATGCCAAAACTTTGGCGCTCCCTATGTTATATATTTACACAACTAAAAGAACTCGTTTTTAAAACCTACAAAATGGTTTTATCTCGGATCAATATACAGTCACAAGATGGTGTGTCCTTTGCTTCGCTTGAATCCATTGTGCCCTTTTAAGTATTCGCTCCTCCAACCATGAATCGCCGTAATTTTCTGCAAGAAAATAGAAGAAGAAGAAGATAATCACAAGGAAGCCCTAAGAAGAGAAGATTGCTTGGAGAAGAATCTATCGTAGGAAATGGGGAGGGAACAACAAACCCTTAATACGGGATGAAGGCATTTAGGGAGAGACGGAGAAATATTGAAAAACAGGGGCGCGTCAGAGAAACCGACACTGTCACCGGAAAAAAAATCTTTCTTTACTTTTTTTCCCTGAGACTCCCCTCTTTCGAACGATACTTCTTTCTCCTTTACTTTTCTTTTTTCCTTTTTTTTATTTTTCTCTTTCTTCAACCCTTTCATCTAAATTTATTTGTTTATACTATAAGTGTCTTTCTTCTTTATTTACGTTTCAGGATTTCCCGCGTTTTTCTGAAAGCAAAAAGAAAAACAAGAGTTTTGCTTAAAATAAACACTTTCTAAAATAGGTAAAAAAGCTACGCTCCTTGTCTTATTAAGTTACGGCTTTAAAACCGAAAACTAAGGATGTTATGTTGGACAATAACAGTGAAATGAAGAAATATGGAGTTTTATGCCTTAAAGTTGCAAACTTGCAATAGCTAAAAAACTTCGCTCTTGTTTAAGTTATGGCCTTTAAACCGAGAGCACAAGATTTTATTTTGGATAGTTAACAACAAATACAGAGTTTTTATGCCTTATGGTCCTTACAAAGAAGTTGAGAGCTTATACTATTTTGAGTGATAATAATAACGAATAAGTAACATTTGTGAAAGAAAGATTTGGTAGCAGAGAGATAAACTTATTTTTCATGGGATTAGCTTTGTTGAACCATTGGCTATAACTCTTTGTTTCTTTTCAGTACTTTCCTCACCAGAAGCGGGAATAGATCTTCCGCTGCTGGAAACGAGGTTCTTGATGGTTAATTTCAAGTCTGTGTCCTTCATAAGCGAGTTCAACGTCACGTGTACGCCTGTGTGCACAAAAAACAGTTGGCCTCTCAATTAAGTTAAAACTGTAATCGTTCTAAGCGTTTTTGTGATAGTACTTACGGTATCTCCAGTAATGTTTGGGGTTTGTCGGGTCATTGATCGTCTCTTCTTTTGCAGGACGAGCAGTGTACTCTTCTTTCAGAGCCAACATATCCTAATTGTTCCAGAGGCAAAAACAAACAACCACATATTGTTCTTGAGCCTGATAAAAATTTCTAATATCTGATAGATATCGGATGCATCGTGGTGATGAGTGAATACCTGAAGTGGGAAAATAGCCCACATTGATGGAGCTTCAACATGTTGCCTTAGAATGAAATGGGTTATCTCTGGAACACACTGACTTGGAGGGATTTCATCTACGCCAATCACTTCCTTGTAGTACCGTTGTCTTCTCTCTTCGTCCTCTTCCCACCAAGCTCGCAGTGTAGAGCAGTCGTGGCATGAAGGAGCACAGACCTGATACATGAAGACGGTGGTTCGAATAATGCGGTGAGTCACTTAACCGTTACAAGTTCCTCAGGAAATGAATGTATGCATGCTATCAGAGTGAAAGATAAAAATCTAACCGTCATATAGTCATAGTTAGACGGAATCCCAAACTCCACATCAGACTCACTAGGCATGCGCTGGATGCGCAGGCCTACCAAAGCCAGTTCTTGCATAACCTGAGTAACTATAGATTTCAGCATCCCCTAACACATAATATGCATGCTTCTACACAAGTTTTAAAGAGAAGCTGGATGAATCAAGAGTGAGGACAACAGGGTAACATACAGGATGTACACAAGACGGAACGAGACCGAGATCCTCCCCACACGCCAGCATATCGGACGAATTTAACAGAGCAGGCAAGGTTTTCAAAGCATTTTTCCTCCATAGATCCTCTTGGCGTTGGAAATAGTAATCATAGTATAGTCTCCTCAATACATTTTTGCTGTATCAGAAAACCTTAATCAGAGTTTCCCATATTGATGAAAATTAAGAAAAATACAGTAAGATATAAGAGCATGCGAGGATCTGTGTAAATATTCACAGAGTGAAATAAAATCAAAGGAACGAGAACAGACTTTTTGATTTGGAAAATATACTACCGTGATTAGTAACAGCTTTTGAAAGGTACCTGTGATCTTCCAAATCCTGGAAACTTGAAGTATCCTCAAGGTTAAAGCGAGGATAGAATTTTCTTGCATCCTCTGGATCTTTGATCAGAACAACATTCTGAGGACACAATTCAACAGAAAGTCAGAACAGGGACTCGAGAAGTCAGAAGACTCATTCTGTGGTTAACAAGGACAAAAAATCTAGAAGTACTTGTGATCCATGAGAGTTTACCCGTAAAATATCAAAGACATCACGACGAACTTTGTCCTCATTTTCTAGCAACAAAGACTTCTCAGCCAATGACTTCAGCTTTGCTCCAATTTTTTTCTCTGTGTTGCAGTCCTCCTTGAACTAAAGTACAATTGAAGGAAACAAATTAAGAACTGTTAATATGTCCACTGAGGTAAAAAACCACAATATGCATGAAGCTCTTCTAAACCTTGGTAAACATATGAACCCAAAACAATGATCTGCCTCATAGGGTATCAAAATGCAGCACCATGCTAAAATGTTATGTCATGGATACTGTGGTTTCGAAAGGAAAAACATCCCTAGATGTGGGGAATTTTGCTGACCTCGTAGAAGTCCTTCTGAGTTTCGTTAAGAAAATTTGACGCAATAAATGGCCAAAAGTCTCCAAATTTCTCCTGAAGGAACAGAATAATGACATAAATCAACAAAAAGGTAAATGAAATATTTCTGAAGTAGTGGTTGTGCCTTGAAAACTCAAATCCAAACTTGCTAAGCTGTTATAAAAGCAGATCATAACAAATGTGATGGAAAAGTAACCTCAAGAAACTTCCTCTGGACATAGGGCTTGCTTAATCGGTCAAAATCCCATATTCCCTCCTTTTCTAACTCCTCCTACATCAGAATCAGTTTGCTCAATTCTCTTTAGCTTTGGATATAGTTCATCTGTAGCCATAAGCTTTTGAAAAATAACCGTCAAAGCCAACTATTATAGCTTGTATACCTGACTTAACGGAATAGATGGACGGAACTTCCCAACTAAACCAGTCATAGCATGAGCTGGAAGCTCCCAAATTCGGAAGAATCCTAATATATGATCTATCCGATACGCTGTGAAATATTTTCCCATCTGAAAAGCAAGTATGCAATGTGGTCAGCCCTCAGATCTTGCAAGAGTCGTCATTGGTAAGGACACTAATGCCAACCTGTGTTAAGCGAGCACGCCACCAAGCATAGTTATCTTTTGACATTTCCTCCCAGTTATAAGTAGGAAATCCCCAGTTCTGACCATTTTTGTCAAAATAGTCTGGAGGTGCCCCAGTTGACGTATTCATGCGAAACAGATTTCTATTAACCCACGTGTCGACACTGTTTCTGTCAACGCCAATAGGTAGATCTCCTTTCAGCACCACTCCTCTCTTCCTTGCATATTCTGATGCTTCTGACAACTTTTGAAAAGAGAACCAGCAGACAATTTTAAATGAAACAGCCAGTAACCAACTTCGCTCACAAGAATGGAACGTAATTAGATGAAATATGAATCAGAAAATACTCACTTGTACATGTAAGTGGTACTGGATGTAATAGTGGAAGCATATAGTGTTATAGTGCAAGCTGTCCCTGGATGTCAGTTTTTCAAGCTGCGGCATATGTTATTTGGAGATGTGAGAAGTTACTGAAACTATCCAGATGATTTACATCTAGAAAGCTTGAACTAATTTGATCACTAAACTTCAACAAGATAAAGCATATAATACCTTGTCTTCTGTGTAGTCAGAAAAGGTCCCCCACTGGCTATGATCTGAAGTCTCAAAAAAGTCACGGAGAAAACAGAAAGCTGCATATGGTTTCAACCAGCCCTTTCCAGGAAAACAAAACACAGTCAGGCAAATAGAACGCTGAAGTGGGAGGCAGAAGTTCTATCAATATATCAGATTTTGAAGTATACCTGGTTCTCAGAGAAGAATTTCTGGAAAGAGCTTGAGTTCAACGTCTGGTCTTTCTCCAGATCGAAGATCTTCTTGGCAATTGAAAGCTTAGTTTCCACGGTAGCCTCATAATCAACATCCTACGCAAAACGATCGTTAAAAGATTAGTCTACACTTAACACTAACTGTTACGAACTAACGTATGACCATTTACTTGGAGGCTTTCAAACACATCATACTGACAAAAACAAGAAGCACTAGAAGATTACCTTATTGTCCAGTTGCGTCTTTGCCTTCTTAATTTCTTCCTGAAAGGACACAAAATACGTCAGCTATTTTATTTCTTAGCAGGCTAGTTCTTCCGGATACATAAGTGTACAAAATTACCTTGATACCTTCGGGCAAACTTTCAGAGAGAGCCTGTACTCTAAGATATAATGGATGCAATGCAAACACAGATAGCGAGCTGCAAGGAAAAATTCCACAAGAAGAATAAAGGTGAATCAGACAGTTCAATGAGACATATAACTACAGGGAATTGATTTTCACCAAAGCCTCAGGCTCAGTTACATTCCCGAAAATCAAATGTCAGCAAAAAGATAACGAATCACGCATTCAGTAGCCAAGAGAGAATAAGAACAAAAATTCTGGAAAATTTGTTTCCCTCCGTTAATTGAGAGAAACAACTCGGCAAAACAAACATACCTGTAGGGGTAAGAGTCCCACCACATCTTATGCACGGATGTATCATTTACTGGTAAAAGTTGTACTAGATGCAACCCGGAATCTACAGACCAGTCAACAAGCAACTTTAGATCGAGAAACTCTCCCACACCAACATCATCTTGTGACCTAACAGAGAACATGGGAACTGCAACACCAGCACCCCTCCATGGCGTTTCCTACAAGTAAATTTAATTAATCAAGTAAAATTAATTAATCTTTAGAAAACATTGATCCTGTCACACCAGAAGCTAGTTCATAGCTTGTCAATGTTACTTACTCGAAACAAACCATCTGACATGACAATGTATTCCTGTTTGCTACTGGTGGAGTGAAGAGAAAGCTCTCGATTGCCACCAGATTCGAAACCTATGTCATCGTCCTTCTGAACTTTAGAGTATCTATATGTAAATTTACAGTTAAGAATCCAGCATGCAGATATCATATGAGAAGCAGAGTATGAAAGAGTTGCAACAAATTAGTCTGGAAGCAAAGAAAGGATATTTGACAGGAAAGTCTGCTTTAGGGATCAAGCAATCAGCTTCCCACATGGAACCACCAACATGGTTGAGTCTAAGTCCATTTTCAACTTTCCATTTCCCCAACTTCCCTGGAGTGCCTAGAACATACACCTGTGCATGTCAAAATCAAGGATAAAAAGTGTTAGCCACCCACATCACATCAGACTCGACCACGAGAATAAAGAAGCCCAAAGACCATAGAGAAAAGCTTACCGATGTTCCCTCTCCAACGTCTGGACAACAGATTTTGAACTGGACAACAACTGAATCTGTTTATATGGTAAAGTTGTCATGAGGCCACAAAAGTTAGCCAAGAGATCAATCATCACAGAAAATGGTGTGACAGATTCAAATAAAGAAAAATGATTACCATCTTGATCCGACTTGTTCTCAAATACCCCTAGAGGTTTTTCTACTACCACATCGCCAGTGTTGCGGAAGATGACATCTTTAAAGGCGCTTCTAAATGGGAGAGCTTGATCCCCACTCTGAAATGATAAAAGAACAGAACTTTTCAAGCGAAAATTATAAGGAACAAATCGTTGCTAGCCATTGTTAGAGATAAACAATAAACGAAAGTAATGACAAATTTTTATGCGTAGCAATCACAACCCTGCAATCTCAGTTTACAAAAGTTTGTGTAAAATCCACTTTGAATGACAGAAAATCCAAACCTGCCAGAGATCCCGAAGCTGTACAGACTCTATACCAGTCAATGTCTCAGGCACGAAAAGTTTCCGCTTCATCCCAAACTCGGACCTTAGCACATTCTTCAAGTCATCGACAACATAGTAACAGTAGTCACAGCTAAAACCAGGTGGGACAGAAACAGAACCACTCCAAATGAGCTGATCCTCTTGCTGAGACGGCTTTAGCAGCAAACCTTTTTTCACATTCCCGGAACCAAGTCCAGGAGCCGAGCCACATACCAGCAAGCTCTGTCCCCAGTGAGTGAAATACGGTATCCAGAAGCTAAGGCTAACCATTGGCTTACTCGACTTGGTGGTGCTCAGCGAAAGCGATCCTAGATTCACCATCCTCTAAAAAGAAACACGAACAAAAATCAAAACTTCGTCAAAACCCACATCACAGAATCATGTGAATTTACTAACTTATCCGACGGAAAGTAAGCACACAAACCAAGAACCACAGAATCAAAAGTAAAAATCAACAAATCACTAACACGCAAGCCATTGGAGTAAAACGAAAATCACGGGGGAAAAATGATTAAAAGAAAGAAATTGGAAATCGCTGATCACCTTTGCTTGTTCAAACCGTAAATCTAGAGACGAGTAGGTGTAGTGGTCAGTGCCGTCTTGGAGAGTGAAACCGAGGATTGCTTACTATATATGACAACTAAAGATTCTCTCAACGTCGTATATTCATCATCACTTTAAGTACGCAATCAGCAATGCCGTTTTCTTGAAGATATTTTTTAATTTCGTTCGATGGCTCCGCACCGTTAATTTTAGTTTTCTTCTTTTTATTATTATCATTTTCTTTTATAGTGACGAAGAAGCAGAGACAAAAGGTCACGAGATAGATCGCACGAGAGCTGCATTCGTGTCCAGCCATTTTCATTTTATTTTATTTATTTGTTTTAAGTAAAAAAAAAATCTATTTCAAGTTACAAAACGAAAAAGCTTGAATTGTCAAACCCACCCAATGAACATTGACAGAAAGCATATAGAAATGATGAACGGGTTTTACACAGACGCAGATAATCTACAGTAGCAGTTACACTTCTTCTCCGTTATTTATGTTGATATGAGAGTAAGAGTGACAGAGATAGGAGTGGAAAGCACAAGGCACAGACACATAATCACAAGCATAGAACATAGTGAGACCAAAGTTTTTACTTCAGCTCACCTTTAGTAATCAAAAGGCCAGCCACTATAACTCATATGTGACTGTTGCTGTTGCTGGTGATGGTAGTTAAGGTTCTCATCGGGTGTGTCCGAGTTTCTTGTGCCCCCACGGTTTTGAGTGTTGTTTGAGCTTGAACCGGACGAACGAAATGGCCAGAAGGAAGAGAAAGGATTCCTCCTTTCGTTGCTGCTCTCACGACTGTTACTACTACTATTACTACTACTTCTGTAGTTTCTGGTGGTACTTCTGTTTTCATTGATTGAAGATCCTCTAGCTGATGGTAGCTCTTGGCGACAGACCGGGCATGAGTTGTGCTGAACCAGCCACGGGACAATACAGTCAGAATGATATGTGGTTACACGGCATCTGTTTCGCTTCTGCTCCCAATTCAAATTCGTCTTTGCACACGGGACAGCTTGAGTCCAACGACCTAAGATGCCTCTGCGCAATCTTGATAGTTGGCAGTGCATCTATTGAAGATCTCGGAGCGGGTGGTGGGCCTCCGCGAGTAGTGCCAGCTGAAAGCTGCTCAAACAATTCTTCAAGACCAGGGCCGAAGAAATAGTCGCCAGTGTTACCACGTGTGATGCCAATGCCAGGTGAGCCACCATTGAAGAGGGCTTCGACAGCATTGTCTCCAAATAGTCTATAAGGAACCTGACCACCAAAGATCAACAAAGGAGCCAGGCCGGGAAAGTTTTCAGGACGAGAACTGATGGCTCTTCCTCTAATTTCTCGGTCGTGGCTTCTTTCGGCTAAGCGGTTCCTCATGAAGGCGGAGAAAGCATCCATGAGATCAAAAGTGGGATCACGTTGTACAACATCCCAGTGAGATCTAAACATATCAAATGGGCTGGCCTGAGGCATATCAAGTTCCTCAACAAATCCTCCACCACAATAAGAACATACAGGATCTGGACCGTGAAGCCGGACAGCACGCTGGCATCTGTGACACCAGTGGGTATTTGGACCGCTCGACATCCTCAACTTTCTCACTGTTGTGTCCGTCTGTGGACTCAGAAAAGACCATAAACAAGGAAATCTTTTGCTAGAAATCCCTAAGAAGAAGCTTCAAAGACTCTTGGGAGCCTACAAAAGTCTCATAAAAGACCATAAACAAGGTCTCAGTTGTAAGCCTGCAAAAGTGAGTACAAGTTGGTAATCACTTAACTACATTTTGCCAAGTAGATAACCCAAAGACTCTTGCGAAAAGTCCGTCCTTTGCATTTACCTCAATTTATTGCACATCAAAAGATTCAATTATCGGTTTTACACGTTTCAATCCAGTGATCCAAACACAAAAGGAGAAAACAAAATCTAAGAAGCGAGACATGGGTAGATGGTTAAACAACGAGCGCAATCACAAAAAGAATACCTCTTCATGAACAAGAATTATGGATCTGAAAGACAAAAAGGAGGAGAAACCCTAGCGAGAGGATTTGGGGAAGAAGACGTCGATGAGGAACAAGAATCTCTTTCTTCGTTAACACTACGAATGCCACGTGCTTACTTTTTTGACTACTACAGACTTTCTTTCTTTTTTTGGTCAATAGTCTTCTTAACTACATAATTTAAGAGGTTCAAATGATTGGGCTTTTAAGTTGGCCCGATATGACTTAGTAAGCCATATTTGTTATTGATTTGAAACCCGTACAAATTAGCCCAACAATCATTCTTGATATTTCCCTTAAAAACTGTGTCTTCTCCTCCTCCAAAGTACTCTTAAGAGTGTAAAGTACCACTTTAAAAGAAGCTTTAGTTCCTCCTTAACTTTTTGGTTAGTGGGTATGATGGAACAAGAAAATAAGAACCAATGTTTTAGGATTCGTAATATGGCTTAACTAGAAGTGAAAAGGAATAAGAAACACACAGTTCATGTTGTTCCATTTGTTTCTGGATTGGACTGATTCATAAAAGTTAAATTTATTTCACTTATATGCAGTATTAAACTATAGAATAAAACAAAAACAGGTAATGATAAGCGACAACGGTTAATGTAAAACTGTATCGGACAACGACAATTGGGTGGAGAAGGAGAAGTCCTCTTCACGTTCACCTCATTCATTGATAGTTTCTCTTGTTAGTGAAAATATCAAACAGTTGTGTTTTGACCTTTCAACTAATTAAACCGTTGGCTTTTCAAGACAAAGATTCCACCAAAGTGTATTATCCATTTATCATGACTCCACTCTTAAACCCATTTTGTGTATATCCAAAATTACCTGAACATGTATGTTCTTGGTGTGGTTTAAGACTCTGAATTCACAATTTAGTGGACTTATGGTGTTTTATCGTATGATCTGGCATTTTATTGATTATGTGCCAGATCAATCCCGTTTCCTACTTTAAACTTTACAGCTATATATAACTAATCAGAACCAAAAGAAGAAGAAGAAATAAAATTTGAATTACGGTGTCAAAAACAAGAAAACAACTCAATTTTGTAGGCAACTTTGAATGTTCAAAATATAACCGTTCAAGTCAACTATTCGACCCCCTCAACTTTATTACATGCTTGGACAATACATTGATGTTTAATATAAAGTTATAAAAGAGAGTGGGTAAGTTGCAACTATCCATTTAATCAACATAAAGGTTCTCTTTTCATAAATTAAATAATTTTAAAGTCTCTTTTTCTGAACCTACCAAGTTAGATTCCATGGATAAGAAATGTAGGATTTGATAGTAGAATCAATACATGCATGTTCTATAAATCCAATTCCTTTTATCAATAATTGTGCTTCTTTCAATCCAAAATATAATTATATTTTTGGTCACTAAGCAACAAGTATTCTAGCATTGCACCTTTTGTCTATGTTTACCAACCATACTCAAACATTATATATATATATATAAAAATCAAATATGTTACCAAATCAACGCGGTAAGTCATTGGTAAATGAATCAATATTTTTAAAATAGTAAAATAGTAAAATTTTCTTAAAAACAAGAAAAGGGGCATGAACCCCACAAGAGAAATCAATTATATCATTTTAAGTCACGGAAGATTTAGATAATTAGATTGCTAAAAAAAGGTTTAGATTAATTAGATGAACACTGAAAATAATATTATTTGCTTTATAAGCTTTAAAATGAAATAAACAGAGGGGGGGAATAATAAATGGCTCGTTACAGAGTCATAATTAGAGCCAATCAACACGATGAAATTAAGAAAAGAGGTCAATTTTAGCCCAGGGGGAGGACAATGGGACCCACAACAGCGATGCACACATAGAGACCCGACGGCGCGTGAGTCTCAGACGAGAAGCGAGAGCGCGTCGTCACTTTCTAACAAAACGAAAGGCGGACCAGACCAGGGAGAGAGAGAGAGAGATTATAAAAAAAGTTTTCTTCTTTTGTGCACTCTTTAACGATGAAGGCATGAAAGAAAGAGAAAAGAAACTATGATCAGTCAAGCGAGCTGTTTTTGGGAAGAGAGACTGAAGAATCACAAGACCAAAGGTTTCTCCTTTTTCTCTCTCTCTTTTTCTTCTATCTTTCTTCACGCTTTTGCATAAGACTAGAGACTCTCTTCAACTTCTCTTCTCTTTCTTCTTTTTCGTTTTTTTTTTCTCTTGGAACATCTCTCTGTTTTTGGGATTGGCTTAAAATACTGTAAGAAGTTGTTGTGTTTCTCAAATGTTTCAGAATCAATTCTTCTTGTAATATTCTCACGATTTTTGTTGTGTCATGTTTCATTGATGATCTCTGGTTGCATGAATTGAAAATATCTGCATATGTGATTCTACTTTATATGTTATACAAATTTCCTATATTATATGACTATCATCATCCATTTTTTCATGCATATTTTTTAATTGGTTGATTCTCTAACGGTTGAATTAAAATTAATACTGTTTAAGATTAGTGCAAGATTTCCAGTTATGGTAATTTCTTCACTGCATTTGCTGGATTTTACAGTGAGATTATCTTCGGATTGATCATTATATGAAAGACATATATGTTAGTTTAATTCTTTTTTTGTTTTTGTTTTTGGTAAGCAGATAAGATCCTGACAATGACTAAAGTATGTCCTGCAATGAAAGAAATGAGAGTGTGTGAAGCAGTAGTGGTTGAATCAATTTCAGCAGATGTGAGCTTCGCTTCTAATCAATTTCCGTCATACAAGTTAGGACCTGATGATCAGATTGTTGATGAACCTGAAGAAGATGAAAAAGGTCCATCTGTTAAAGATGTCGTCGATAAAGAAACCGGAGATTTATTAGATCAGCACAAGCGGCTTTCAGTTCGTGACCTCGCTTGCAAATTCGACAAGAATTTAGCTAAAGCTGCTACGTTAGTTGACGAGGTTCTACCATAACAGTTCTCTAACTTTCTTATTATGTGTCTGTTTTTAAATGAATACCAATTAATGTGTCTGGAATATTTAGGCAAAGCTAAATGAGGTGACTTCATTGGAAAGCCATGTTATGCTAAAGAAACTTAGGGATGCTTTAGAAGCCATGAGAGGTCGTATGGATGGGCGTAACAAAGAAGCGGTTGAAAAAGCTATCTCCATGGTTAGCTTTTCTTACTTGTCTTTACTCGTAAACCGCAATAGTCTTTTTTGGCAGCGTCCAAACACGTGTGAATGCTTTTAGAACACTTGCTTCTGTTTGTAAAGAATGCACAGTGTTACGTTAACATATACAGTTCTTCTTAACCTTGATCATTCTGAAACTTTACTGTGATTGAAATCAAATGTGAAGGGTGTCAATAAAATTATGCAGTTTGTTTTTGTCTTGTAGGTTGAGGCTCTAGCCGTTAAGTTAACCCAAAATGAAGGTGGCCTAATTCAAGAAAAGTTTGAAGTGAAGAAACTGGCAAGCTTCCTTAAACAGGTCTGTCCACTGTGCCGACCTTTTTTTCTTTTCATATCCAATACATGTAAATGTTTGTTGTACATGTGTAGACTCAGTTATCTTCTTGTAGCTTGGTTACTTCTTGTTAACAGCGAAACTAAGGCTGATTCATCGTGTTCTCAGGCTTCAGAAGATGCGAAGAAGTTAGTAAACCAGGAAAGGTCGTTTGCTTGTGCTGAAATCGAGAGTGCACGGACTCTTGTGATGAGACTTGGAGGGGCATTTGAAGAACAGGAGCTTTGTTCTAAAGCTTCTCGAGCTCAGGGACCAGTATGTATCAATTTGAGATCAGTCTTCTTTTTCATATATGATTGCTTTTGACATTAATGGACTAGGATTTTGACTCAAAGCTATGTTCCATTTCAACAGAATGTGGAGAAATTGGTTGAGGAAGTTCAGGAGGCTAGAAAAATCAGACGGATGCATCAACCAACCAAGGTCCAACTCCATTTTTGTGCTCTATGTCTATCATTAGACTTTTGATCTCTTTGATTAGTCATCTTTCTGACAATAAAATACAAATTTTCGAATAATTTCATGATTTTGATGGGTCACATTTAAAGTTATAAACTGAATGCTTTATAATTTAGGTGATGGGCATGCAACATGAGCTTCATGATTTAAAGAGTCAAATCCAAGAGAAGTCTGCATATTCTGTTAAGCTTCAAAGAGAGGTATATTTTTTTCAACATATTGCTAGAGCTGGTCTTGCTCAATTCTTGTCTTCCATAATTACCAAAACCGTTGTTTTATCTTAGATAGCAATAATCAAGAGAGCTGAAGGGTCCAAATCGTGTCCGTATGTTCTGGATGGGGCACAAAGTCTTGGCTCGTGCCTAAGGATACGTGCCTCCTCAGATAATGCTTCAGATATTTCCAAATGTTCAATCCAGTGGTATCGTGCAGCATCTGAGTCTAGTCGAAGAGAAGCTATATCTGGTATTGCCATTCTCTGATTCCTTCCATCATTTGATTCATTTATATATTTGGTAACTCTTACTATGCTCTCAAAGTTATCAACTTTGGTATTTATAGATTATGAGCTTTAGCGTGAGTAGTTTCGTATTTTCCATCTCAGGTGCCAACCAATCGGTATATGCTCCAGAACCATATGATGTCGGGCGGGTAATACAAGCAGACATTCTTTCTAACGGCCAGAAATTCACTGTTACAACCGACGGTCCAATTAATACTGGTTGGTGTTACAAGAATTAGTTTGATATTTTCGTGTACCTTCTGTAAAATCATACAGATCATCAAAACAAGTTGGCTAATTTGTCACAATTTGTACAGCTGCTGGCTTGCAGTCACGCGTTGAATCACTCCTACGCAAATCTAACAGTGAATTCACCGTATGATTACAATCTCCTTTAAACCCATGAAAAAAAGCAGTCTTGAGTACTTGCTCTAATATCACTTGACATATTTCACTACTTCTCAGGTGGTTATATCACAGATGAATGGGCAAGATCATTCATCAAGATCACACATATTTACTGTTGGAAAGACGAGGATAAAGCTGTCCCGAGGATGGATCACAAAGGCCAGAGATATATATTCAAACTCCATGCAGGTAATCAAGAGTCTGAGACTCTTGCTTTATTCACTCTCTGGCTCTTTCTCTGGTTTTATTAAAGTTTATTTCTTAAAAGTTTAAATGGTTTGGTAACATTTTTTTTTCAGTTATGTGGAGTGAGAGGCAATGCTAATGTTCCTGCAAAGGCATTGTTCTGGCAACCAAGAAAGGGTTTAACTTTCTTACTAACTTTCGAGTCAGAGCAAGAACGTAATGCAGCTATTGTTCTCTCCCGGAAATACGCATATGATTGCAATGTGAGTAAAACTAACCGGAAACAAAATTACAATATTTTCCTGATTTTATTTTCTTTTTGTTAAGCTTTGTCCTTTTAATAGTCACTATGTGGAAAAGTTCTGTCGTGAGCAACCATTTTGAATCCTGCAGGTCACTCTGGTTGGGCCAGACGATTGATTTAGTAATGAAACGAGAAACAATTTTTTCCATCAAGTCTCCTGAATGTTTTTTCTAAGCTTGGCGATTTGGACTGTAATGTGTTTTGTCTGTGGTTAAAACAAAAAAAAAAAAGAAGAAGAAAGAAGAAGAGAGTGGCAAGTTAAGCTTGGATTCTCTACTGATAAAGTGTTTGCTGCATAGTTTTAGGCAGGAAGCACATTTTGTGTTTTTGGCATGATCACTAGTGTGAGATGGTTGGCATTTTCTGATTTGATTTGATTGATTTGTTTTTTTTTTTGAGTGGCTTAGTTTTTTTTTGTTTGGTCCAGCATTGCTACTTAGATTGTTTTGTTGTGTCAAGATTTGTTTGTATGTAATAACAGAACAGGGTTTCGTTCATTCACGATTAATGGAATAACAAGCTTTTTTAAAAAAAATATACAGAAATTTTCTCAAGAAATTTATATAACTTTGCATCACTTTTACAACGCACAATTATCCAAATGTCAAAAGAAAGTGTGATTTTGCATTTAGGATATACATCAACAATTCATACATAGATACTTCAAGGGGTATTATTCATTTATGTGGGGTATTATCCATTTATCTATTTTAATTGATTTAAAAATCCATATTTAATTTATAAATCTAACAAAATGTATTGTTTTCGAATCTAATATAGAAACTAATAATGATGTAAAAAAATAAAGTACACATAGCCAAATTTTACATTTTATAGAATCAAATAAAGAAGAAAGCATTTCATATGTCATCCTCTTAAGCTGTGTCCGAAGTTGCTCCTGTTTTCCTTTTTCTCTTTCACTCTTTCAGTCCATTGTCAAAACAAAAAATTCGAAGATTTCGAAGAAGTTCCATCCAAGCTTTTGTCTCCTCGAGAGATCGAATCCACCAAATCAATGGGGAAAATCCTTGTGCAAATCTGTTTGATATCAGCTCGAGGGCTCCGTGTCGGAATCGGAATCGGATCCTCACTACTGAAACACCAATGGTACGCCGTTGGGTGGCTCGATCCGGAAGATAAGTATTGTACCACAATCGATGCTTCAAGATCAGACAATCCTGTTTGGAGAACAAAGTTTGCTACTTTACTCGATGATGATTCCTCGATTCAGGATTCGAAATCGGCCTTGCACGTTGAGGTTTATAGCCGAGAACCCCTCTTCTTAAGGAAGAAGCTTCATGGCTCTGCTACTGTTTCCTTGAAAGAGTTTCTAGACAAGTATAAACAGCAGAGTTCTTCGAAATCTGTAGTTGAAGAAACCGGAAGCTATCAGCTTAGGAAGACGAACTCAAGCAAAGCTCAGGGTTTTGTTGATGTGTCTATCCGTATATCTGCAGAAAGAGAAGATTTTGGCGGTTTTACTGGTAACGTCTCTGAACTATGATAGTGTCATTTTGTTGATTTGTCATTTATCTGGAATCAGACTATGACCGTAAAGTCTAGATTAAAGTTTAAACCTTTGTCCCGAGAAGCTGTGACATGAACTCAATGTAAATGGGTATGTGTGACTGTGTCTAATGGAATCGATCTGCAGAAAGAAACCAACTTAGATTGCTGCTGTTTTTTCCTGTAATTTGGGTTTGTCTGAAAGAGAATTTACCATTCTTCTTCTTCTTCTCTTGCACAGGAGATTTTGGAGGAGTCATGCTGTCGAACAACTCCGATAATGACACTTCAGGGAAAAATTACATGGCCGGTTCATCACAGCATCCATTTGCTCCACTGAGCCAGCCAAACAATTCAAACCCATTCTCAGTCCCGCCAAATAACCACCACTCTCCAATGCCTAATCCTCTAACGAACAACACTTACCCACAAATGCAACAACCTTACTATCCTCCACCAGTGCAGCAACCACCACCACCCTCGAACGCAGGCTACATGCCTTCATTCATCCTGAGATCAGAGAATGCTGTGAATATTCCATCATCATCATCATCTGGAGGAGCACCCGGAGGAGCGGGAAGAGGAGAGTATGGAAGGCCTGGACCAGTGATTTCTGCGGGAATGGGAGCTGGTGCAATAGTTGGAGCTGCTGCAGCTTTTTATGGCAGCGAGTATTTGTCAGGAGGATTCGACTTACCTACGAGCTTACCTCTGCCAAGTCTTCCCATTTCCATTGATCCTCCATTTTGATCACAATCCTAAGTCCTGAATAATTATATGAAGCAGCAACAGCTCGATCCGTATGCCTGTTATTTTATATGATAAGAGAAGTCCCATATCCAATAAATAAATATATATATATATATATATATATATATATATATAAAATTGTGGCCTTTGGTTTCCGGGAATTCGATCAAACTGTTATTTTCAATTGTTATTATTACTTTTTCTCTGGTGTTACTTGAACTTTTACATAACATAGTGTTTAGAAGCAAATTGGTGGGGATGAAACTTGATATGTAGCTCTATGTACATAGTACCAATCAATAATGCAGGTCCTTCACTCGAAGTAGCAATGAATCAAATCTTATGCAGTCTCACCAAAATCTATTTACATAGACATGGTTATGTACAGAGGCTTAGAAGAGTGGTCGGAGCATGAATATGACTTATCTCGGGCGGTGTTCCGTCTTTGAAAGCGGATATATTCTAGTTGCCTCATCTCTCCCCCGTTCACAGGATCAAAGCTGCATCTGTAGAAGCTTTGAGCGCAAGAAAACACGAGTGAGCATTGAGCAGAGATCTGAGGGTGATTATTATAGATGCTAAAGTAGAGAAATTGCTATGTTTTAGGATTCTTGGTAGTGTTATGGGCTTATTATACCTTCCATCCATGCCAGTAATAGCAACTGTGTTGTGACTACCAAAAGCTGCGAAGAATTGTGTGACTTCTGATACATGGAACTGTGCAAATGACCATTCCGAGCTGAAATACTTTGGTAGAACACCTGCAACAAGAGTCGACATGTTAGGTAAGAAAGAGGCAATGAATTGTCAAGGTTTCAGAGAGTACTCCACACAAGTCTTCCAATTTCAAAATTTAGGGAGAGATAATAAAAAGACAAAAGGATAACATAGATCTTTTGGACTTAGAGCTACTACATAGTCAAATGTTCCCACCCAGTTAGTTTTTATTTTTTAGGAATCAAATGATAGTTTCTTGGCAGTTTCATGAGAAAATAATAAACAAAGATTTGGTGCCCTTATTTTGTTCCATCAGCAACTCTAAGAAGAAGCAAGGCATCATATTTCATGGGACATTAAATTTTTGCTTACCTCTCATAAATGACAATGACGAACCAGGATTGGTACCAGTGGCTGGGGAAACAAGGCCTTGCAGAGAATTCGAATAAGTTTGTTGTGTCAGGAGAGCTGCGCTTTCAGTGGGATGAGAATCCTCCCCAACTACCCTAACTCTAAGAGAGAAAAGGTGAACAGTTCCCTTGTCGCTTGATACTGCCAACCATTGCACGTTTGGTGAAAGTGCAATACTATAAATATCTGCTCTGTCCACTCCTCTTCGTACCTGTAAATAAAAAGCATTTAATCGCCTCTAATACACATTTGTAATGAGCATAAAAATGGCACCAATAAGTTTCTATCATATAAAATTTCTAAGGCTTTTGATAGTTTTGAACAAAGGAAATGGAACTCACTTGCGCAAACTCTCTTACTAACAGGAAATCATAAAGCAGGTTTGTCAGTTACAACTCATAAGTCTGAACAGATACATTTGTTCAACATCAGAAATGACAGTGTCCTTTTGATCTATGAGATCGCCAAAAAAGTGATGTAGTGATAAATATTCGCTCATAGGGCAAGGCAAAGCATTCAGAAAGGAATCAATAATTACAGTACCTCTTGCAAACGAGTTCCGTCCATTGTGTTAAAGATTCTAATCAGTGTGCCCTTTGTACTGGCAGTTGCGAGCAACAAACCATCCAGTGTCAAGGTCATGCACGCAATACTGGCGTCATGGGCATTAATGGTTTGTACCATGCTAAGCCCAAAATGTTCAACTCGAATCTCTCCTCGATGAAGACCAGGGCAAGCCAGCACAAATGTATTTGAGTGATGAGAAAGGCAACATAATCCTCTTGGATTTGCTTGAGTTTTAATCTGATGAAGAAGTCTTAGGTCCATAAAATTGTAAACATATATCTTATGTTCAAGAACAACAACAATCCGATCCCTTCTTAATTTCACCGCACGGATTTCAGACCTAAAATCAAATTCACTGATGCAACGGCTCTGATGATCATCCCAAATTAGTACTTTGTTTGAAGGGTACTGAGAGTTAGGTCCAACACCAACAAGCGCCAAGATATTGCTTCGGAAAAGCATCTCCACAATTTTAAAACCACCGTTCTTGAGCTCACGTCTGAAAGTTTCCATGAAAGGTTCACAGTTATATATACGAAAACCATGACTCGTTCCAGCAGCAAAACAACTGGCATCCTGATTCCAAGACACAGAAACCAACTCTGCTTCGTCGTTTTCACTGGAATCTAACTCTGGACGCGCAAAAGAACCAGAAGTTCTGCTACTGCGGGAGTCATTACCACTATTAGCACCTGGTTGCAGGATTCCTTGAGGATTTGAAACAGTTGAACTCATTTTTTTGAAATCAGTTGAAATGCTGTGAATCGATAACCATGAGTAATTAGCAGAACTGAGGCCTGCTATATCAAGAAACGCCCAGAAGAAAAGCTTAGACTGATCTCAATCTCAATCTCAGAAAACCGAAACAGTGGACCTGAAAAAGACAGTAACTTTTGAAGTTTAAGTCATGCCAAAACATACATAGGTCCAAATCAAAAACCAGAGCAAGGATACTTATTGAACACATAACTAACGGGATCATCACGTGCACATAGCCACAATGCCAAGCCAGATCAAATAAAATAAAAAAACATTCAGAAGTTGTGAGTGAGATCAATACTTCATACAGGAAAGCTTCACAAAGTTCGTCAATAGCATGCCATATTCACAGTCTTGACAGTCATTATATCAGAAATATCTTTCATAATCAGAGCTTCAAAAAGCAGCTCATATAGTAACTATACTATGATCCGTCATGATCATTCCTCACTAACCTGGAAATCATAATTGCAGTACAGAAACTCCTAGGCAAGCGAATTCAAACACATTCAGTACAGACAGAAGAACTCAAAAACACTATCGTAGAGTAATGAATATCTAGATCAAACAATAATCAGAAAAAAAAAAAAAAAATCGAAACTAGACGAAAAGAAAAACTTGTTACACGATCCAAACAGAAGCAAGGAGATTATATTGGATCGTTATCAATTGAAAACGAAACAACGCGAAGGGTAACATGCGATCTACGATGAAAAGTAATGATTCATCAAGCTTCAATGACGAACACTCTCGAGAGAGCTGCTGGTTTTTTTCCTCGATGACTTCTCTACCGACTCCTTCCTGTATAAGTTTATCTTCCTCCAAATTCTCCAGTTTGTTTTTTTTTTTTTTTCGGATTTTAGTCGGTAGAGAAAACCAAAATGGGCTAATTTTATGCCTAAATGGGCCGTGAGGCGTAACTTATTGGCCCATTAACTAACATCTGCTAGATTTTCACGTGTGTCGTCTCTTAAATTGGAGAAAAACGGCTTGTCGTTTATATTTGGTGGGAGGAATCGTCGTGCTGTTTGGGACTAAGGCATATAGAGAGAGACCACTTGATTATTCTCATAGCAATACTTAAAGGTCAAAAAGTAACGTTTTCATAACAACAAATATCATACGTTTTGTTATGCAAAACCGAGTAGAGACCACATTAAAATTGCGCTTTTCTTTGACATTAATCTAACGATTGAGTTTGATTCAATTAAAAAATTTGATTGTTAAAATAAAGTTTAGATTCTGTATTTTTATAAAGTACAATGTTAAAATTTATTTATCTTGGTTTTTGCGTCTTAAAGGTTAGAAAATCATTAATTTATATTGTTCGCGTAATCATTCAGTTTATGAACATAAGTATGTTATAGTTTTGACAATCAGTGTTTCTTCTCTACTTTTTATATCCACGACACTTCATTTATTTGGTCAAATGAAAAAAGAAATGTTACCGAGTTGCATTATATCATTAGATTCATTTATAAACTAATTAAAAAGATGTAGTACTTGCGAACAATTGGAGTGATTAGCGTTGGATTTGCATTTTGTGAGAAAATGGCTTATATACCAAATATGGAAAATCACTTTGAAGTCAAACCAATCCAAAATTGGAAAAAAGTAATTTGGCTATGGAGAGTGAGAACTCCAAGACACTAGCATTGTTCAATGCGCACCAATAGTAAAGAAAGATTTTTTTTTGAAAAAAAAAACTCACTTCCCGAGAGAGGGAGACATATGGACCAAGTATCACTTGATTCAAGTATCACTTGATTCAAGTATTAAACAGAAGCAAAACGTCGACTTATATATATTGTTCTTGTATTTCAAGGTCGAGACTTTCCGGCACCGTCTGTTACATATGATGAATATCATAGACTTTCCGGCACCGTCTATTACATATGAAGCAAAGGAAAATATGAACTTTATATTCAATTTATTTCATCTATAAAATAATTCCTAAACCCTAATGTATATCAACTAAAGTAATTCCTAAACCCTAATTTATATATATATATATATATATATATATATATTGTTATTTATTCCATTCCTTCGACCAAATGAAGTTATGATTCCTTTTCTCTTAAAGTTATTGGTTAGTTGGAGATCACATTAGGCTGATTTATCCATATATAACCACTTACTGCGTTTCCAGATCTGTATTATTGCAGACACTGTATGAACCACACAATTATCTTTTGAGACAATATTAAAATAACAACTTGAGATCGTGCACGAGGTCTATATTTTATTTATATGCGAGTTTTAAATGATATACATCCAAACATTATCAAATTTTATTATATTGTCGACTATATATTCATCATGATGCTGCGGCTCGATTTCAGAATATGCCTTTTTAAAAGGATTTAGGTTTAATCCGACTAAGGGCTTGTGACTTGTGAGGTTGTAAGCTAGTTTATTAACCAAAAAAAAGTCGTAAGCCAATTATTAACCACAAAAATAAAGTTGTGAGCCAATTAAAAAAACAATTACCAGATATATACACTATAAAGACATTTTGACTTGACCGGTACGTTCAAAATTTGATACGACTGGCTGAATTGACCCTTGCGTTTTTTGTTCACACAACATATTCATATAAAGCTAATATTGTACTATAATTTGTCTAAGTGTTGATAATTTAACTTGTTAAGAAAATACTGTTAGTTACTGTTATACTCTGGTTCGAGTTTAGCTTGGACATGCCTTGTCTCAAGAGATGTACGAACCAAATGGAAAATATCCAAAATTCTGCAATGTATAAAATAAAAAGTTGAATTCTAACTCTTACAACCGGAGAAAGACAATTAAAATGTAAAATTTAATATCATCTCGTCTGAATGTAAATTTTATCGGCTGTTTAACCAAAGTACGATGAGAAATTTTGAATCATTCATGCTCCATCTCCAGTCATCGGGAACATAAAAATTACAAGTACAAAAGTTACTTATTTTACAAAATACGAATAAGGCAAGAACACAGCCTCTCTCTCCATATTATGTCATTTCAATTTCCCAAAGAAGAAAAATAGACAATCGTAATTGTATCTATATTCCTTAAAGCGTATATATCTCCTTGAAAGAAAGCTTACTTGTAAATATGACTATAACACTATAGCTAGTGAGTAGCTGCTAGATTGTTTGACGTCAAACTCTCAATCACATGGTTATGTTTCTTAATTAAATTCATCAGAGAGGGGCAGAAGATATCAAATCCGTATTCAATTCAATGTCAGTTTTGTACTTGTGATCAACGTGTATAAAATGCGAATCTCTTGTGATATATTAACAGATCATGACAAAATTGAAACATGAAGAAGGAGCTCCCTTCAGTCCAAACACAGATAAAGAGAGATGAAAAATATCTCCCGCATCATTCACACAGTCACTGCGGTTTAAAATTTCTTGTCTTCTTACCACGAGTGTTTGGATGGATGAGTCGGCAGATATTTCTACCCTCTTCTTGTTCTATCCATGACTGGACTGAAAGAATCTCCTTATATATCTATCTATTTTAAACTCGATCCTTACATTTATACACGTTTCAAACACCTAAAGTGCCACATTTATCGAAAAACAAGTTTGGGTTCAGTTGATTCTTTAACATAGGCATGAGATATAGTTTCAAACACATGCACTTATTGCTTATAATGGGCCATCGACAACAAGACAAATGTGACCAAGACAACTTCCTATGTACTTACTTATATGAACATTTAGTTTGAAATGGTATTTGCATGTATTTACGAATGCATCAGCAGTGAATTAGAATGTCAACTGATATAATTATCTACATAGGAATTAACTTACAAGTTTTTGGATGCTGAGTGTTATTATTGAAACTTCACAGGAAGAAGCTAGCTTTACTGTACAAGGAAGACCACTGATGGGTCTTGTCAAAGAAGAGGCTACCAAGAGAGAAAGACAAAGGACGAACTGTCCATCAAACATTGAAATCATAAAAACATTATTAATGTTTTTTCTTTCTTAAAAAAAAAATGAAATTAGTAAGTGATGTAAGCCTTGTGCATATGAACAGTCCCCATATTAATAACAACATTAATAATATCTACTTGAGTAAATATATACATAAGCAGACGACAGGTCCAAAACATGTGCGGTAAGATTCCACCATAGTCATTGTAGATCATGAGAATTTAAAATAAGAAAATATATAGAAAGACTAGTTAAGCAAACATAATTTTGTTTGACCAACTGGAAAATTCAAGTTTGGACCAAGATATTCTCAATTTTCTCATGAGATCCTCAGTTTATGAGGATTGAAGGGTTGATTTGTGCAAGAGATAGGATTCAAAAATTAGAGAGAAGATACAGTTTTTCAATTAGGAGTAAACAAGAAAAACTCTACATAATTTAGAAAAAAACTAATTTTCAACAATCATGGATAATATATGCCTTTAATTAATAACAAATCATTCTTGAATCATGATTAAGACAAGGGAAAAAAACCCTAAAACCCAGAAATGAAAAGAGCCTAAATTGTGTTTTCCTACTTTGTGGGCAGAAGAAAGAGATATTAGATCTAAAGTAAGTCATAGATGGTAATAGAAGATCATAAGACGAGGTAAAGAAAAACCTAGAACCGGAAAATTTTGAAAGAAGAAAAAAAGAGATCAGATCTCAAACAAGTCAAAACTAATGGTAGATGTGATGATAAGAAAACCCTTACAATGGATCTTGAAGTTTCACCAACTCTGATTTTTTGGAGCTGTCTGAAAACCCTAGCTAGCTCTCGTTTTGAAACTTCCCAACCGAGTGATGGTGAGACTATAAGTAACGAACAGTAACTTATAGAAAAAGGAGAAGTAGGTGGATGTAGCCACTAGCAACTAGCAAGGTATAAGCAGGTGGTGGTTCACAGAAGGGACAAACAAAAACAAATGGTGATGATGATGGTGAATGATGAATGATGATGATGGTGGTGATGTTGGGTCATTGTCTTCATGGGAGTCAGGGAAAGCTAACTGTTTCTTCATCTCACCATATCTTACATACATACATATATATATGTATGTATAGAGAGAGATAGTGACTTGTGTAAAAAAATTGTGTTGTTTTTCAGGTTTTTTTGCCGTAGTTTTATAATGAGAGAGCTATTTAGATGTTCATCAGCCAGCTTTTTAAGGTTCTTTAGTTTTCTTTTTGGATCACATTTAATGAGCGGTGGAGGAGCTTGAGAATTTAGATAAATGTTTTTTAGATAGTTAAGTCCTATTTATTTTCTAATTTATTTAAGCTTAGATTAACGAGTGGACCAAAGATGAAATAGTAGCAGGCCAAGAATTCATATTATTGTACACTGAGGATGATTAGTGTATATTATATAAGATATATTTTACCAATTAGTCCTAGAAAAATGATACTATTGTTGTGAAAGAGCTATAAACATCCCAAAGTATTAATTACTGAAAATTCATGAAGCATTCAAAAGTTTTACATCGTCAGTATGGAACCATTTACGTCTTCAATATTGGACTTCAAACAAACAAAGGAAAATTTCTTAAAAAGCATTATTATACTCGTGAGGTTGTACTATCAGTAGTTTGATCAAGCTTTTTATTACACGTAATAGATCTTTACAAAATATTCATGTTAGCTAAACTAAATGATAACTAATAATAGTTACATCTAATAAGAATCTTGTTAAGCTATTCACAGATCAGGCCATAACAGAGATGCTACCAAATTTGCTCGATTGTCAAATACTTTACTAACAAACTTGAGGCTAATTCATAAAGTCTTAATCATTTAAGCATTATTTATTTAATTATAAGCTTCAATTAGAAAAAGAAAATAATACCTTGATAGTAACATATATATTGGTAAATAAGTGAAATATCATACAAGTTTCATCATCTCATTGAACCAAAAAAAAATATAAGTGGGTGTGCGATTCATATAAGATTTTCCCATTTTAGATAGAAAAGATTACGAAGTCATTCGTGTCGGAGCAGTACCACCACCACCACTCTCTTTGAATGACGATTTTACCCCTGCCAACCTGTCATCTGCGAATCGACCAGAATAGTAGTGGGCATGGAGTTTTGAACTTTTACACTTTGTGGGTCCTTTGTGTAGTGCTTGTTTCTTCTTTCAAGAAGGACCCGATAACTATTATAGCCCGACCCAATCCGGATCAAACGACCCGAATCGGATCAAGCGGCCTGACTCCGATTTTTCTACGATCCGATCACCATTGACGTCAGAATGGTAAAATATCCTTAAGCGCTGCAACGAACTCAGCAAATTTTCGGAAATGGGAAGATGATGTCTTTCTTCTTCAAGTGATTAATTGCGACCCTTGTACGTGACTCCTCAGTCCCCACTAGAGATTTTTTTCCGCTTTTGTTGCATTTCCATTGATTCGCCTGATCGGTATTCGGGAAGAGGATACCCAAGTTAGGATCTTTGTTCGAGGTCGTGCGATCGATCTGTAAGGATGGTGAAACCATCGGATTTCAGAGCAGTTCAAGGGTTTATCCGGTCGCATTACAGTCGGGTCAACCCGGTCACCATCAGTCGGTCAAACCCATCGGCTTTCTCTTCTCCGGCTATTCCATCGAATGTTGTTTCCCAGCTCCATCCTAGGTTCAGCTTCCACAGCTTATCGTCCAAACCCACTTTTACGAACTTGGGCTTATCTCAGATTCTGTCATCTCCCAAGCTCAATCCAAAGTTGCAGGCTTTGGGTTTGCCTCATGTTAATGTGAACTTTGCGTCCGCGTTTAGATTGGTGTCCACTAAAAGCTCTGCATTTCGAAAGGTTGATGGGAACTTTGCGAGTAAGGTTGTTGACAAGCCTGTGAAAGCTATTAGTTCGACTTTTGCTAGATACCGTGAGGCTATAGGGTTGCACATTGATGCGTTCTGGAAAAAGAATAGTCTTATTTTGTTTGGAGCTGGAGGTGTGTTTGTATGTATCTTCCTTTGGAGGATTATGTTTGGAATTGCCAGCACATTTGTTGGGCTCTCAGAGGGCATGGCCAAGTACGGGTTTCTAGCTCTCTCCTCAGCCATCGTAGCGTTTTCTGTAAGTTCCTCTGTTTCCGTGATTGATTTTACAGTGTTTGCTCAATCTCATGAACTTGTCCTGAGGAAATGAATTGAGGTGCTGTAGTGTTCAAATTGTGGTTATTGGTTGATAGTGATTGGATTTGAAACTTCCGTTATATGCAATTATGTTGGTTTAGTTTCACCAGGACTTAAGCTATAGGAATGTTCTGCTTGTTAATTGATGTTTGTTTTCGGATGATCTTGCATGATGACATTTTAATATCTTACTGCTAGTAGTACGAATGCAGGATACTGTTTATAGGATGCAAAAACTACCATAAGATATGGTATTGTTTGCTGTTACATTCTCCTTCGCTTATATCATAAAAGAAATCACTCCTTCACTATTATTTTTTCTAATGATAGGGACTATACCTCCGCTCAAGGTTCACAATAAATCCCGATAAAGTTTACAGGATGACCATGAGAAAGATCAACACAGCAGCTGAAATTCTTGAAGTCATGGGTGCTCCTCTATCAGGATCAGATTTACGAGCTTATGTGATGTCAGGTGGTGGCATAACATTCAAGAAATTCAAGCCAACAATTAGGAGCAAGCGTTGCTTTCTCCTGTTCCCCGTTCAAGGTTCTGAGAGAAAGGGACTTGTTAGTGTCGAAGTTAAGAAGAAGAAAGGCCAGGTTTTACTTTATCAACTCCACATTTCTTCTTCTATCCAACCTTCTCCTGTGTTTCTTGACGTTGTAAAATTTAGGATTGTGAAAAGCTTTGTATAAGTTTAGCTGCTCGGGTATTAGCTATAGGTCGGCTATGTGTAGCCTAGGACTGAATGTAGCAGATTAGAGCTGTTGTGAGTTGGTTAGATAGTTGGTGAATGGGAAGGAATAATAGGACTGTGATAAGCTCTGAAGAAGTTTAGCGGCTTTGCTATTAGCCATAAGTCTATATCTATCATAGGACTAAATATGGCAGATTAGAGCTTGTGGAGTTGATTAGAGAGTAATTAGCAAGGGCTGAGTTTATAAGGATGTGGATATCCTAGAGCATTAGGTTGTGAATGGTGAGTTTCTCATTAATCAATCTTCTGGTTTGTTTCCTCAGTATGACATGAAGCTTTTGGCGGTGGATATTCCAATGGCGTCTGGTCCAGACCAACGGTTATTTTTGATTGGTGATGAAGAAGGGTACAAAGTCGGTGGTGGTTTAATCTCTGAGTTAAGAGACCCTGTTGTGAAAGCCATGGCAGCAACTAAGGAGTTCGATAATCTTGACAGAATTGAAGAGGAAGAAGACGCTGAAAGAGAACTTCAAGAAGCTGAAAGAAAGCACCGTGAAGAGATTGAGAAGCTCGAAAAAGAGAGCTCTTAACATTTCTCTTCCCTGGAATACTTAAACGTTTCTTCACATCTTCAGTATCTCATCAGTGGATATAATAAAAACAACACCTTGAGAATCTTCTTAAAATCCAGTTCATTTTTCTGCTCACTTCATGGAAAATAAGTTTCTCGGGCTATTGCATCACATCTTTGATGTTGACTGTAGATCAAAGACTCTCTTTTTGTATTGTATCAGAGTATGCTAAACTGATCTGTGATTACTGATTCAATCAAGGTCGTGTAGATTTTCCTTTTATCTTTTTTAGTTTTTACATATATAAGAAAATATTAACTCAAATACGTGACAAAGATAATCATGGATGCTTGACGACGATGGCAATAGATGATTAGAGTAGGAGGGCAAGAGGAGAATTCGTCGTCGTAGTTCAGGTTTTAATTATTTTTCTAAATTATAATTTTATTATTAAATATAAAATAACTTGATAATTTAAACTATGCTCTCTAATCATATCCTATGTTGTCGCTTGATCAGTTTATATTCTACAAAATTAGCCATTAGCTATTATGGTTAATCAAACTAATTTCCTATCAAAAACATGTAAAGAAAAAAATGTTTTTGAATCCTTCTTGTTGATGTTTCTGAATCTTTTCCACAGAAACTTTTGATATTGGCTTTACCTCTTTCTCCCTTGCCCTGAGGCTGAAACTAGTTACTATGATGTAAGCACACGAACAATCTGAAGCTGGCAAGATCTAGAGGTAATTGTTGTTTTCTTTATACCCTAAATTCGAAACTTGCTTTAATATATTACTTTTACATTAGCTAGATAGGACTTTCGATTTCCTTGCAATTCATCTGTAATTTTCTCTTATACTTTTTACGATTGTTAAAAGTTAAAGAAAAAGGGTTTGTTTTGTGCATTCGACTCAGGGAGCTAATGATCAAGTCTGTTGAGGGTTGATGGGGAATTTTTTAGAAAGTTTAGGCCTTAATTTTCCCATAGAGTCAACCAGTTTCATGGAGATCATGATGTCAAATCTTTTAGCAAATCTATGTTAAAACCATTCGATGTTTCAACAACCTTTTTTGCAGCTTCTGATGATGATAAATATTTACAGAAACTCTTATGTTCTTTAACAGATGTGGTCATGTATATGCTGTTGCAGCAGCAGAAACGAGGCTCAAACTCGGAGCCAAAAAGGGTCCTACTTTTCGAAAGGGAGGGTTCATCCGGTAACTAGAATCGAGAAGTGGGAGGAGAAGATCACAGAAGCTAACAGTAGTGGCAAGATTGTAAGCATTTCCTTCTATGAGTTGCCTTTTTTGGTTTTTATGTTCTTTGGTACTTCCTTTGCAAACATGCTCGATATGATCTGATTCTTTGTAACATGGAACAGCTAGTAGCAAATTTCAAGGCGTCTTGGTGTTTACCTTGTAGAAAAATAGCACCAATATACCAGGAACTTGCGTCCACATACACCTCGATGATATTTGTTACTATAGACGTCGAAGAGCTCGCTGTAAGTAACCTAAAACTTCTGTTCCTTGGAATGATTTCGAGTGACTCGAATTTGAGGGATTCCGAGAGGTTAAAATGTGTGTTCAAATACAGGAGTTTAGTAATGAGTGGAACGTGGAAGCAACTCCTACGGTAGTGTTCCTCAAGGATGGGAGGCAAATGGATAAACTTGTAGGTGGAGATGCTGCAGAGCTTCAGAAGAAAACAGCAGCAGCTGCAGAGCTTCTCCTCAGACAATCTTAACTGTACTATATAGTCTCAGTGTCGGAATTTATTCAAACCAAACGGCTTCAGGAGTTATTGCAGATCAAGTTAGTGTCGAAGGGATTCGTTGTAGTTAACTTTGATGCATTCTTGTATTGTTATCTCAAACAATCTTAAGCATGGCCTTATATTACATTTGAAATTTCTGCATCCCAGGGGAGTATCTTCTGCAGATTTATTTTCTTTCACATATCTGTATTTGTCATACTCTTCTGACTCCTTATGAATAATCATCAAGAATTGCAAAAAGAGAATGAGAAGCAAGGACTAACTCTCTGAACCCTTTACCGAGCAATAGATCAATAATCAAATTATTGCAAATCAAAACTCTCTTTTTACGCAGATCTGTGTTGGTTACATACTGTTTCATAATAAGATACATCTCGCAACTATAGTGTTCCTCTCTTGAGAAATAAGCTGAGCCTTACGAAAAGAATGTACAGGATGTTTCTATGAATCAGAGTCTGATCCAAAATCTGTTTCTGCATCACATTGCACTCCAAACGGTCTCAATCTGTTTGTGTTTGCTTCCAATGGGGGCATGCCATCATCACTCTCATCACTCGAAACTATTTCACCGTCACCGTTTAGCTGTGCGATGGGTATTTGAGAGCTTTCATCAGCTGGAATTGGCTTAGCATCTCTGAAGATTTCTGGCCTGCATTCACCATGTACAAACTTAACATGAGCTTTGATAAACAAAAACTAGATGTCATTCATATCACAATTAAACGAAACAAGCTTTTACCATTCTGAAGACTTTTGGAGGAGACGGACTTGCTCAAAGAATAGAACTTTACAGACAATAGATGTAACTTTTCTGCCAGACTCTTGAGCCTTTTCCTTTCCTGTATGGTCAATGACTACAAAGCTTCCTGCAAATCAGTGCAGCAGCAACAACAATAAAACACCATCACAAACATTCAAGAAAAAACAAAATCCAGAACATATGGGAATATGTAAGAGATTGTACTAAGCACGATTCGATATTCCTCTCTTATGTTTCAACCAAGTAACATTGTTACTAAAGTAGAAAAGTTACCTCGTCTGATCCACATGCTCTCACGAAACTTGGCTGGAAACAATGCTAATGAATTCTCTCCTTTAGCATCCATTATCTTCAAAGGGACAACAAAGAAAAAAACAGCAGTTAAAGAACAAATCAAACTATAGCTGGTCTAAACCTATAGCATGAAAGGGAAATAAAAATTTAATCTTTCATCACTACATACATACAAAACTAAGCAACCAATTGAGAGAGAAAAAAAAAATCCGAAGAAAACGCTATTGGCGAGATTGGATAAAGGAATGAAACCCATAAACAAAAAGGTTTACTTACCTCAATTTGATTGGAACCTCTGAGAGAGACGACCTTGGCGATGCTCTGACATTCCTCAAGCGTGAAATCCTGCTCTGACGCAGCTTGTTTCAGATTCTTTCTTCCTCTGTTCATCTATTTAACTCCTCAACTCAAATTCTACAAAGTTCCAAACTTCTAGCAACAAAAGTGCGACGAAAAGAAGCTAAAACCACAGATGTCGAGATTAGGGTTTTGCAGCTGTGCCGTTTAACTGTAATCGCAGCAGTTCCTAAAGAGAAGTAAAACAAACAATGAAAAAGACTTTTGTTTCGTTTTAAACGAGGGTAATAGTGTTATTTCAGTTATGAGTCGAGGGTATAAATGTCATTCCATTGACCAAGTTACGTCGGTGTAACGGAAGCATTCGGATTTGCAGATAAACGGGAAATTCGTTTTTAACCGTAAACAGACACCGTGCGGCGGTCTGTTAACTCTCCTCCGCCGCCAGAATTTCACTCCTCCACCACCCGAGCCCATCAGTGCTAACTGAAGTTTTTCTTAGGTCCTTGTGAAAAAGACCCAGAGCGAAGAAGAAGAAGCTCTTAGAGTTTTAATTGTTGCTTTAAACGGGATTGCTGCTATTTCCATGCTTAAGCAAGAGTTTTCTGAAGCAGTATCATTATACAAGGAAGCATTAAATATAACTGAAGAGCACGCCAAAGATTTAGCGCCCACTGTCGCTGCAGCTATAGCAGCCGAGAGGAGAATGAGAGAAAATAATGCGTCGACATCAACTACAAACACATGATGATTATAGAAAACGGTTGCAGAGAGCGTTTGTTCCTGAAAAATTGGTCGTTGGAGCATCTTGTTGTCTGTACATAAGATAGTGAAGAGAGAAGTAGTCCAAAAAGACGCTGCTTCTCATTTGGTTGTCTACATTCATTATGGATACTTAACCTCTCAAACTTTTAGATAGGCTTAGGAAAGGAATAAGAGTTTTTATTTTCCAATTTATTTATTGTATTATAGCAGCAGACATTGTTGCATTAGGAGAGCTTTATCTTATTATATATATATAGCCATAGAGTTGACTATTGTATAGTGCTATTAGGAATATGGTAACATACGGTGAAAATTTCAAAGGATCGTCAAGCTACTAAAATTTCTTTAACATAATATTTTACTTACAGTAAGATTTTCTGAGAGATTCAATTATGACGGCAAAGATTCCAATGGATTACTACAGAATAAGCAAAATATTCGACAAGAGTTAGAGGGTTTTCCGAGCTCATAAGCTCGACAATCTCAATCATCATACTTCTTATGACCCCTAATATATATCTACTTTCATATGGAAATAACAACATACGATAAAAAGCAAAATGTTAAAAACGCAAAATGGGTCCTCTTTTCTGACAATTTGGAGAGTATGCTTTTTTCTTGTGTTATAACATTTGAGAAGACAAAATGTCTTCATTGAAGACATGAAACCACAAAGCCCCAGAAAAAGAACCAAAATTTTTATTCAGCTTCATCGCAAAGATGCGATAACAAACTTTGAAACAGGTAAAACTCTCACTTCGTCTTGAATCTTTGGTGATCTCTCAGTTCTCTTCAGCTGCGGGTTTATCAATGAATGTCTTCTTTATCCAATCAAATGGCTATGATGGTAAAAAAATTTATGTTAGATACAAGACAAAATGAGTCACGAAGGGAAGATTAGAGATAAGAGCTTAAGGGACTAATCACTTCACAACACCAAATTATATACTGAGCGCATTGTCACTGTCAGTAACGAAAGAGAATGCATGTAAAGCTTAACGTAAAGCAATTCATGTCTCAGTTGAAATGGGTACGATTCTATCGTCCTACAGATGTGACCAACTGAAGCTAAAGATTGTACAAGCTAGAAGCAAAGCATTCAAAAGAAGAGACTAATCTGAATGAAATTGGAATCATCACAAGTTGTACATTAAAAAAGAAAGTTTGATAATCAATTCGAGTACAGATATTAACATCTACAATCACAAAAGAGACTATCACAAAGTTGAAAAATCAAGCCTTTCATGAAATTGAAATTATATGTATATATGCAACGATGCAGTTTCTATTAAATTTACCACCTTTAAGGAAAAAACTATCTAACAAGATCGATGCAAGTGCAAAATTTGAAAGTGTTCATCAGTCATCACTTATAATAATTTTCACCTTTCGTCCAAATCAAGCCAGCAATTTCAACATAAGCTAAAAGGATAGATCCCAGATCATCAGGAACAGAATCCGTTAAACCCAATATGAAAATCTATCGCCGGAGATGCAGACAAAGAGACAAGATTGGCTTACTTGGACGACCCAGATGGCGCCGGCTGCAGCGGCGACACCCCATCCTGCGGCGGCCTGGATATCCACCATTTGGATCTTTGTCTTCATGAGCTTGGCAACACCTCCTGGCATGATTGCTTCGATCTCTCTCGTACGCTGTCAAATCGGTCTAAGCCCCACAAAGATCCTGTAACAAAATGACGATAATCAATGAGACGAATTTTTGTGACATTAAAAGGGATTTCTTAGACCTAGTCAAACGCTACTTTTAACACTTCATGCCGTCCTACTTGTCAAAACTTAAACAACGTGCCGTTTTATACTCTTTTGTTGTTGTTCTTCAAACTGACCTCAAAAGCAATAAATATTATCAGATGTAAAGTTAAACACAGTTCCATTTCCTTGATGATTAGTGTTGATTAAACCACCTCTCAGACGTAACAATGATTTTAGAAATCATGGAGAGACCAGCATTAGTTTTTAAGAAGCACAACAAAAAAGGAGCTATCAATATCCAAACAACTAACAGTCAAAAGACATCCTTCCTATATTGAAGAACCAAGCTTCGCATTCCTCTTTCTTGGACTATCTGGTTTAGTGGCCGGTCGAAGACCCTTGTCCGGACCACCGATTACGCCCCATTCCTCAAACTGCGTCTGTCTAGCTCTTGCCCTTTCTTTCTCCTCTTCGGATTTCTTGGTGTAACAGTACGGACAAGAAACTCCATGCTCATACCCTGGAGCTTCCATGTCTTCATCACTTATAGGCTGCTTGCATCCATAGCAGAGTTTATGTGTTCCTTGAGCTAAAGCATGTTCCACTGATACACGCTTGTCGAACACAAAGCATTCTCCTTCCCACAGACTCTCGGTTTTAGGGACTTCTTCAAGGTACTTCAATATCCCACCTTTCAGATGATACACCTGACAAGATAAATGTGTTGATCCTTTTAAATAGCCCTGAAACCAATAGTTCACTGGGTAGAGGTTGTATTATGTTACCTCTTCGAAACCTTGGCTTAAGAGAAAGCTTGAAGCTTTCTCGCATCTGATTCCTCCAGTGCAGTACATTGCAATCCGTGGCAGCGTCTTTGGTTTTTCAGCTTTGTCTTCTTTATCGGTGATTTTAGAAAATTCCTCTTTCTCCACCTTTGCTTGCGTTTCATTGCCTTCTTGCTTCAATGCAAATTGATTCTCCACCCAAGATGGGAAATGTCTGAAAGCTGTGGTACACGGATCCACAGCTCCTTTAAACTTCCCAATTCTAGTCTCATAGGTGTTTCGTACATCAATCACTACCTGAAACGCAAAAGTAATTTTGACAATTACAAAGATCTAATACCATAGATTACCGACTGTAAATAACATTTCACCAAGAGTAAACCAAGACACAAAATCATAATTTTTCATGCACAAACACTAAATTTTCTCGATTCAGAGTGAATTAGAAGTTTCAGAACTTAAATGGAAGCTACACAATTACAGAACCAAATACGGGAAAGTGATTTGCTTCCAAAGTGTATAAACAGTGTATCAAATCGCTTATTCAAATTTCACTTTTTTCTTGATTAACATTGCTACAAGATAGTGAAAAGAGATCTCACAGTTTCTGGATCACTGATCAGTTCATTCCATTCCTCGGGGCTCACATATGTTCCAACTCGTTCCATTGGCGAAACACTGGGCATTCCGAGTGTAACAATCTGAACAGACATTACAAAAGCAAAAAAACTCTTGACAATCTACGGAACTCCAGCAAGAGACTATTAACTACAAAGACGAGAATGTACCTCTTTCTTAAGTTTGACCCTAACGTGGTTCCATCTAAAGGGAGCATCTTCACCGGCTGCAAGAGGAGAGCTATGCTGTGTCCATGGTGTATTGCTTCTTGTTCAGGACTCACAGGTGTCTCCACTTGCCTCAAACAATTCAGTCTGATATCTCTCTGTATAAATGCCAACACTCTCTCCACTAATTCACGACTCCCACATATACTTCCATTGATCCCTTCTGGTGCAAGAATGATTCCACCTGAAACACGCTGGTGAAACAAGAACAAGCCTATTCTGCGTCAACTCTAAACCAAAACTTTCACTCTTGAGTCTATAAGATTGAGGAACAAAAAGACTTGACCTTTCGTATCGGAAAGACACTAAATATCCAAAATTTGATTGAGATAGAAGAAACTGCGTACCAACTCTTCGCAGAGATCCTGCAGGGGCTTCCTGAGATCAGCATGGTCAGGAAAATCAGCGAACTGTAGAACGAAACCACAACGAGCGAGCCTAAATTCGACTCGCTAGATTCTGGTCTGCTCGAAAAGCACTGAGAAACCGTAGGTAAGCTTTGCCGCATACGTGGAGAGATTGAACAAGACACCGTGGATTTCAGAGAAGAAGTAGGAGACGTGGAGAGATTCTGTGGTTGGGATTGAGGGAATAGTGACTCGGGTTTGGATTTTCCAACTGTTGAGCTCGAATTTGCGCCGCCACCGGAGAAGGTGGACTGAGAGTGAGGTGGTGATGGTGATGAGAGCATCCTAGCGGCGGCGAGGGACGGCGGAAATCTCCAGTGGCAAAACCGCAGCATTGAGGATCCAATTCCAATCAAAGCAAATTCTGTAAACTTAAACTAAACCGGATTAAACCAAAAAGTCTGTGGGTCGGTTCACGTGGCTAAATGTTTTTAGTTTTGCGCACGTGGATCGAACTATGTTGCGGGGTTACACTTTATACCGTGATCCGTTTTATTTTTGTCAATATATTGTCATCACTCACATTTTTTTTTGTCTTATTGACTTTAATATCCCACATTTTTTTGATAATCATATTATCAAAATTCAACTTTTTATAGTTTTCATACAACAATCATAAACAATTCATCTTGCGTTTTTTGCTGAGAAGGCGAAAATTTAAAGTTACCAATAAGTGCTTAAATATTCTGTTTTTTTTTAATTATTACACATCGTTAATATTCTACATATTCATAAATTATATCGAAGCATGCATGTATATCATCCGTTTCTTTAATTTGGAACGTACTAATTACTCATTTGCTTGTATTTCTTTGTAGATTGGGTCTATTAATCTGTCACACTTAATGCAGTTTTGTTAGTCCCAGTAGGCTGCAATAAATGGGAAATTTTCATAATTGCTACACAATTGCTACAAAATTGCTACAAAAGAATAGATGTTCTATATATATTCATATAATTAGAAATGGGTACAACAAAAATGGTTGGATATAACTTATTGTTTAGCAAAACTAACATTTTAATTCCATGATACACATATAGCACTTTCATGTTATTGTTGTGAAAAAATACTTTATTCATTTTAGGACTGTACTTGTTGTAAAAAACACAAATTCACCTCCTATTGTTGTTAGATATTATGTAACTCTACTTTACGAAATATAATAATTGATGGATGGTGTTAAGTGTTGACTATGTAATGTGCTCTAATTAATTGCTTACAATTTGGATTAGTGCTAGCAATCCGACAAACCATTTTACCACTACACGTCTACACATGACTTTTATAAAAAAAAAAACTAAAATGAATCAATTTTCACATTAATTTAGTTTCTTTCTTGTCCGAAAACATCCGTTTGAGATTGAAGTCTATTTTATCTCGTTGAAAATAAAATAATAATAACATTAAAGTATACGGAAATAAGGAAAAGGTTGTTTTTATATATATATATATATATATATTTAAAATAAAATAGAATTAACTAAAACATAAAACCCAAAAAGTACTTAAATTATACGGAAATAAGGGAAAAAAATAGTCATGAGTCATATGATAAATGAATAATTGATAATATGCAGAGTGGCGAAATGAAAATATGATTCCAAATTGTTTTAGTATGAATGCAATATTGTAAACTCATGATTTGTGTTGAGTCATTACGGAAAACTAAGTTTAATCCAATTATATATAGGTTTCCGTTTAATGATTCGACTATTCCATTCTGTACATCTTCATTTTTGTACGGTTTCTTCATTATGTAATGTTGTCTTATTGGAACTAATAAGCACAAGACAAAATTAATCTTTGAAACGTGATATTTGGTATATGCCGCTAATTAACAGCGTACTACGTATACGTATATGATATATTGCATGTTTCTTTTTTTAAGAAAGCACAAATTGGTTAAGCACTGTATCTAAACCTCCTATTGATCTCAAATATAACGATTAAGTATCACAAAATTGTAGTTAATAAAATTTAAATTTCTCATAGTCGGCACAACTATATAATATAATAACCGACCATATGCTTTTGCATATATTTTGGGAGTCCCTCCAATTTACGACCTTTTGGGTCCATATGTAGACACAATATAGTTTTTTTTTTTGAACTATAACACAAAATAGTAGAACATAAGCAACTGGTAAGATGAGTAGAGTAATATAAGGTAAATGGAAGAAAAAATTAAGAAGGAAAGTTATTATTTATTTTGTTACTCTTATTTACTCTTCATTTTTTAGATTAAGAAAGAAGTGAAATTAAGCTTTCTTCCAGCGTAAATGAGAGAAAAACTTTTACATATTTTTCATTCTGATTGGTTGTGTTTAAGTGGGATCGAAAGTAAAAGAATTACTCTAACAATACTATCCAATCACACCCAATACATACATATATATATACGTGTGTGTCCGTGTGTGTGTGAAAGTTTCGTATTTTGCAACGATAAAAAATTAGTTCAGATTTAGCACTGACAGAACTTAAAAATAACAGAACCGGTAGCTAGCCAAAACATAAAATAACTAAAGATATGTACCTATCTGACAATCAAGTGCGCATCAACGTACAAACAAGGCAAAATCGCTAGGTTCCAAACAATTTGGTTAATTAAAAAAATAAGTTTTATATTTGAGTAGTGGTTCCTAAATGGGATTTGGTTCAAAACAATAAGTGGGACGAACTGTTTTTTTTTTTTTTTTTTGTAATTCGAACTCAAAAGGCTGCCGTACGTAAGATTAGTGGGACGAACTAAGACATGAATGATAATGACTTTATATATAACTATGAGTTGGGTCTAGTTGAATTATTGACGGGGTTATACCTTTTTATAAACTTATATTGCTGTTGTATTTTAATATGTAATAAATATAATATTGTTTTTTCCAAAGCCAGAAGTGGCTCTCTTTTTTTAATTATTTTTTTCTTTTTGACTTGATTCTTAATTAATAATATTCTTAAGATAAAGAATTCCCCGATTGGTTATTTGCACGAAATAGGATTCAACTTACACATTAAAAAAAAATATATTCCATATTAATTTCATTAAAACATTTTTTAGCTTCTTGACAGATCATTATCCAGATTCCAAAGGAGTACTCTTTAACGATAAGTAGCAGTCCTTTAATCGAGGCCTTTAATTAATTAATTAATTATTTATAATACAACTCAGGCATATAGATTACTTTTAATGAATATTTTTATAGCCATTTGTCACTTGACAAGAAAACTCCCCTAACCACCGTTGACCTTTCTCACATCATCCCGGAAAGAAAACAATATTTAGCTGTTTTATATTTATGTTTAAAGTCTGAACGTTTAAAAATAACCAGTGTCTATATATATATATATATATGACAATCTGTCAATCTCTTTCATGATTAATCAGTTGAGATATATAAAGAGATGATGGATTTGGATGAGCTAAAACGAAGAAGTAAAACAAAGTTGCTGGAGTATATACTTATTAATTCAAACAAAGAAAGTAACACATAGCTATTGGAGTACATACTCGAAGTTGCTGAGTTCTGCTAGAACAAATAAGATTAAAAAGTGATCTTGTGGGGCAATTCATTATTATGAAATGGAGAAGAATATATCTCTTCAACTCCATTATCAACTCTGATATATACGGCGTAAATTAGATCTAAGTGAGAGATGTGTTTAGTTATAAATCTCGTATATAGTCTTATATTAACCTAAAATGTGTTTTTTTTTGTCAAACCTAAAATGTGTATTAGATACGAATATTTCCATTATTCAAGTTTTTGTAAAGTTTTGAAAGTATTTATAGTGAAATATTTAAACTATTAAATACGCTCTTAATTAATATCTTAGTAAATATGTTGGGTTTTTGTAAAGTTATGTTTTATATTTAGTGAGTAAATAAAGCCGGTTTGTTTACTTTTTATTTAGTAAATAACCAACTAAATTGATTGGACTTATGCAGTTTGATTTGCGAGTGGATGCACGAATGTGGACTGAATTTATTGTGACTCCGAGTAGTACTCAGTGGCACCTGCCCCTTCAGTGCCCTCACAATATATCTCAATCACAAATCATTTTTTCAAATAGTATATGTTTTGCCTTAAACTGTTAATTTTGTTTTACAAGTCAAGAAAATAAACTAATCCAACTAACCCGAAATAACTCATTTTTCTATTATTGTTTATAATTACGAAAACCAAATCTATTTCCATAAAACAAATCAAATGAATTATTTATTATGATCATGTTATTGGTTTTAATAAGTAGAATCTTTACCTTTTTGGTTTTTAAAGGGATGACTTGTACGAACGTTTCAATAGTTATCTGTGAAAGTAGCGACAATTTCATGAAATATATAATATTAGTTCCGACATTTTTATTTAGTCTAAAATTCATATATGTTTTTTATAATAAATGGTTTTTGTATAATAAATTCATATATGTTTTCTATAATAAATCCATAAGTACTGCCAAAATGGTGAGGGCAAAGCTAGTAGTAGGAAGGTGTGACTTGTGAATCGTGGTGGTAATGCCTTTAAAGTTTAAAAGCACTTCTCGTTAGTAAAATGATCCAAAACTTTTTTAATGATATTTCTACAAATATTAAAATAAAAAATAAAACAAGGTTGCTTTATTATATAGAGATAAATCTGGATGACTACTTTTAGATCCGAACAAAGCGGCCTCACCAGAACTGATATATTTTTGTTTATGAAAGGAGAACTGATATATTTGTTTTATACCATGATGATAATATTCGTTAGTTTCCTAATGAATCCTTCTACTTATGTAAATGTACGACACTACACACACGACACATCAATAATTGTTCGTATGAAAATGCTTGACATCAAAACTTATTTTGGTTTACAAAATATCTTACTTGAGAATTCTAAAATAAAGATTTTGGTGGCTGGTCCGATATTATCTTGTCAACATGTCTCCCCTCTTATTTATATTTCTCTTCTTGAAAGTGATTTCATGCCAATGAAAACGAATCGATTATCAAATTATATACAAAAAAAAAAAAAAATTAGCTCTTATAACTTAAAAAAGTAAAGAGAAAACATTTTGCTATCTTAAAACCTAACCAAGTTGTTTGAGATCGTTTTCATGAAAATAAATAAATCTGAAAAAAAAAACTAAGTACAAAAAACAGAGCTGGATGACGTCATCTAACCTCATCGACGTGACATCAGCAGAGCTCTGGTAAGCCAATGGGAGAGTAACTAAGCTATCAGTTTCCCATTATACCCTCGAATCCACTATACTATTCATAAGCAAGTTTTATAACTTTCCCATTATACCCTCCACACCATTATAACTCTCTCTTTCCTAAGCATCTCCCTCTGATTATTTTCTCTCTCTTGATCAGAAAGAAAACCCCAGAAGAAAAACCTATCTTTCTTCTCTCCATTATATTACACCATTTTCTCAACCTCAAATCATCATCCCAAAGAAACCTAAAAAGAAAAAAAAAATTCACATACCCAATATATTGTTGTAACTTAAAAAAATGGATTCAAATAGTAACAACACCAAATCCAAAAGGAGAAAAGTTATCGACGAACTCGTCGAAGGCTACGAATTCGCTACTCAGCTTAACGTTCTCTACTCTCATCAACACTCTAATCACCACATCGATCAGACCCTTATTGTTTCCGGGTCATGTTCAGTTTCCGGCGATCCGGATCCAGTCCATGAGCTCATCGCTAAGATCTTGAGTTCTTTCCACAAAACCTTATCGGCTCTTGGTTCACGGAATGCTTCATATGGCGATGATTCGGCGGCTCCGGCGAGTTGCAACGGTAGAGATTCCGGCGATAGTAGAAAGATACTTGGGGTTGGTAAGGGAAAAAGAGGATGCTACACTAGAAAGTAAGTGAAAAAAAAGTTGAATTTCAAGTATAGATTTATTGTTTTATGTTTTTTTTTTTTCATTCGTGTTTAATGGTTTAATCTACTTTTGTATGTGGATTCCATCATATATTGTGGTAGTGCCCCATATTGAAATGACTTGTCGTAAAGGTTAAATGACATTGAATTTGGAATTGGATTGTTCATCATCTATAATATTCTAATATGTATATACAAAATATAAACACCCTTCTCTTTTTATCATGGTACAGTGATAGAGAATTGTATGAATATGATTAATTGGATGGGACCAATCAATGCAACCGAATTTTATAATGCTGTGATTCATATACTATTTACCGTGGATTTGTATTACAAGAACGAAAATGGGTTAAACATTAAATTAATAAATTTCTTACTTATATGATTTACAGGAAGAGATCGCATACTTGGACAGTGGAAGCTAGAAGAATTGATGACGACAAGTATGCTTGGAGGAAATATGGACAAAAGAAGATTCTTAATACCAAATTCCCAAGGTCCTTAATTAGTCCTTACTCCACATATATGTCTATATATATGATACATATATATACATGACCTAAATCATTTTCATCTTGTAACGAAACCTGTCAATCTAACCTAGAATCTACAACTACTGTGAATTCTGCAATGGTCTAAATCAATGTGCTTTTTAATGTTTTGCAGAAGTTACTTTAGATGCACACACAAGCCAACACAAGGATGCAAAGCAACGAAGCAAGTTCAGAAACAAGAGCAAGACCCTAATTTGTTTCAAATCACATACATCGGCCACCACACATGTAATGTTAATGACGAAACACAAGCAAAGACCGAGCCTTTTGATCACGGAATAATCGTGGATTCGGACAACACATTGGCTGCAACCATTGCTAAGGATCATGTCAATGCCAATATACAAGAGCAAGAGAACGACATCAGTAGTCTGATCCTAGTGGGCGCAGGCATGGTGAAGGAGGAGGATAATAGCAATGGTGATCAGAATAAAGACTATTGTGAAGGTTCTTCCACAGATGGCGATTTGTCATTGGTTTGGCAAGACGCGATGATGTTTGATGATCATCATAATTACTACTATCAGGGTGACACTACTACTACTTCTCATCAATTCGCTTTCATTGACAACGATCAAATTTCCTCCTTATTCGATTCATACTGCTCTTACGAAGGAACAAGTGCTATGTGAACACCCGAATCGGGATTGATATATCGTAATCAGGCTTGTAATATTTTATCATCCTCTCTCTCTCTCTCTTTGAGTATGTTTAGTGGAATGTAATATTTTTGTTGTATGTTTGATAAAACACCATATGGAATATATAATTCTCTTTCTACATTTCTCTCGTTTCAATTTTTTTTTGAACTGATCACACTAGATGTTTTGTATGTGGTAGTAATGTAGTATCGGCATGATTCTTGACTAAATAGTTTTTTCTCACAAGTTCATTTTGAATAAATCATAGGTTGACATTAAAGATGATAAAATTGGTTAATATATTACCGATGAAACTATACTAGAATAAGCCAAGCTCCAACTGCGACATTCCCACTAGATTATTGTTTTGCTTATTTGATTGTTTGTGCTTTGTAGTTGGATTCAATAATTTTTTTAATCTATGTGTGATATATGATTTCCTAAAAAGTGTAAGGAGACTTATCCATTCAAATTGCGGCTATGAATGTTTGGTGCTAAAAAGGAAGAGATTGGGACAAATGCATCTCGCAAGTCTCGTGCTTGTCTTTTTGTTGTTGCCCTTGCATCAGAATCGCCGTATAAACTAGGGCATTAATTAATGCTTCCTGCAACAGTAAAACAAAATCAATTAAGCTGCAATATATTCGGTAATGACTGCCCAAAAAAAATCATATGTTCCGTACATGTTCTGTTTTTATATAAACTAAATTTATTTCACTTTTCTGACGCACAGATCGATCTTTGAAAAATTTCAAAAGAATTTGGGAATTTCAAATATAACATATATAAATAGATAATACTTACTAGATTCCATCAAAAATAATTAACAAGTTAGTTCAGAAATTAAACTATTTATACGTGTAATTGTTTTTAAAATATCCGTTCTTTTAATTCAACATATATATATATATATATGAATCTTCTGATACTTGATTACGAGATATGAAGTCTTTTTTTTGTGTTTACCCCAAAAACTAAACTAAAATATATGAATCATTCAACACCTTAAACATCTTTTATATGTCACAATATACTGTTGTAAAATAATTGAGGGTAGAGTGTCTTGGCCGTCGACAAATACATATGATGAACAAAAGGGCAAAACGAAGGCTCATGCACGATCAATAGTGACCGTGGAGGGACCAAAACTTCCACTCGAATAGCTGATTTTGACAATGAAGGACCCTTTTTAATTATTTAGATTCCAAAGTCTAAAAAAAAGAAACAACAACAAAAAGGAAGAGACACCAACAAGTTCATGCCAATTTCTGAGATCCTGACAAAGTAACAATTTCCCCTCTATTTTTTATTTATATAAGGAAATTTTATAGTTTATGTAAGAAAATGTGTTATTATTAAATGTTCTATTTCATAGCTAATTAAATCCCTCTAAGCTAAACTTGAAATGATTTTACTAAAAAAGGAAAAACTGGATAATGAGCTCTTTCTAGAGATTTATATGGAAATAGGGACTTTTTAAAAAGGAATTTGTCGAAATGAGACTTTTAAACTTTATTATGCAAATAGATAGTGTCACTATTAAAAAAATCAAAACTCTAGCTAACACTAATTTTTTATTAATTAATTATTGAGTTTTTTTTTGAAGTACTTGCAAAATAAAAAATTGTTTTCACAATACCTTTAAAAATTGATATATTTTTATAATAATATTATCTAAAAAAACTTAAACTTGAGTTACTTTTATTGTCACCTAAAGAAAACAATTAAACTACAGGTTGGAACAACCCCATTTAGTAACTAATCACTTTTCATTGTCATAAAAGCGAACTAGTCTAAAGAATTGGCTTTCATTAGATCACAAACTATAATTAGGTGTAACATGCAAAACTTTTATAAATATAATAAATTAAATCAAACATGTCCTTTCTCTGTAGATATATGAATTCTATTCGTCTCAGTCGTCGCCGTCTTCCCGTTGAGGTTGGTCATTGAAAGGAAATATGAAATCCATGTTGGCCCCAATCCCGCCGCTACCAAACATCATAGCCTCGGCCATGTCGAATAAGGGGGGACCGTAGTCAACGGGATGGCCAGTTGCGGCCGTAGTTGCGATTGGAGCGGTGGGGGAAGCAGCAGAAGCAGTGGCAGCGGTTGAGTAGATGTGGCAAGTGTGTGAGCCACGGTAAGTGACTCGGAAGGTGAAGGGATCGTCGTTGAGGCGTTGGACTTGCTTCTTGGCTGGACAATTGTATAACTTTTGGTGGGTGCATCTATAGTACGCCCTGCAAAAATATTTAAATACATGGACATATATATGATTAGGACATTTTCAAACTATCCTAGCGATATGGTAAGCAACTAGTCATTTAATTAATCATGGACCAAGAAAAAAAATAATGATTTGTATTAAGAAAGATATACTACTTTATAACATCAAAGTTTCAACTTACAACTGAATTGTAATAATATGGTTATTTTGGTCATTCTAATAAACTTGGTGATTAAGAGACTGATTACAACATGTTGATGTGATGAAGATGTGTATTTCTTGGTTAATTAACTAACTAAATGAATCCCTTTCGTGATCTTAATAATATATATATTCATATAGAATCATTAACTACGTGACGATCGAAAAGCATTTTTCTAGAATTCGTTTCGGACTCCAACAAAACTTGGGTTATTAATCGATAGAATAGTATAAATTTAATAAAGTATTTGTTTCGTTTACTAGTCTTAAAGTTACCTAGGAAACTTGGAACCAAGAATTTCCTTTTGACCGTATTTACGCCAAGTATGGTTATCGTCAGGTGGTAGATCTATGTTTCCCATCCTTAACGCCGACACCAGCACCGTTTGTTCTTCTCTTTCGTTTTTCCTAAACATGTTCTCATTTAATCCACATTAGTACATACGTTACGTACCTTATATCCAAAATGATGAATGATTTTAAAGGTTTACAAATGACGAGTCATATATGATTTAATAACATATGCTAGATTTTAAGCCTAAACTTTGTAGTAATTTTGAAACCATTTCAGAGTTGCGTTATTTTTGAAGCAAATACAGTACTTGAATTAATAGTATGATACGGTATTGAAAAAACTTATATCGTTTCTACTTAAAAGGAAAAAAAAAAAACTTATACAATTTTACTTATTACCTTCTGCGTTGCCTTGGCGTGGAGGAACCGCTACCGGAGCCGCCGGATCTTTCTGTAGCCGTCAAATTTCTTCTGCCGTCACCATCAACGGCCATGAGCTGCCTTTGAGTCATGGCTTCGATTCCCTGAGATGACGTGGACCCGCCACACCTTAACCAATACTCCTGCATCAGACCCGGTTCAATCTGCATTAGCATCTGGTCTGAACAAGACGCAATCACCGGTTTAACTTGTTTCAGTGCGGTGTCCGAGTTTCTGATCTCAAGAACTATCTTCAACCGCTCGTTTGCATCACCAAATGTCTTTGAGATCTCGTCGAGAGAGGTTGATAGAGTTTCCGGTGACTTTTCCGGCAAGCTTGACTCAAGCTCCTTAACCAGTTTCAAACCGTGGAAGATAATTGACATTACCTCTTCCATTGTAACTTAAGTTTATTTATTTATTGGTATGAGTAACACACATATTACATATATATAGACGAAGAGATACGTAAATGACGGTTATTAACAGTTAGCTTCTATGTTGGTTCCAATTCTATTGAAATTCTGAATATGCAGATTATTCAAAGAATGTGAATTTTTATCTTAAAATATATAATTTCTTACACTAGTTTTTTTTTTTTGGGGGGGGGGATTGGCTAAAATGGAATTTTCTTTATTGACAGGTACATTATGTCCAAAAATCAAAAAAAAAATTTAGGCTATTTCACACTAGGAAACATGAATTAGTTTTTTTTTCCAATAAAACTAAGAACTTTTTGTTTAGTAAATCCCGACCGAAGTTCTAATCTAGTGGTAACCCATTGACCTGGTCGGAGATATTCGACATAGCAAGTGCGGGTTCGTGTTTGGTTAAGCACGGCAGACGAAATGGTAATAATATTGACCAAGTCATGGTCTTCTATGATTAACGAATGAATGATTTTTTTTTGTTCTTTTTTTTTCAACATTCAACTTTCCAAAATTTTCTTAAAAGTCTAGACGACGAATTAATATTTCAATGCTGAAACTGTTGAACATTTTTTCTTAAAGTGGAAACACATCACTTAAGATGATTCTAGGGCGTTGAATCAACTACCCAAGTAAAATTTCTTAACAAAATCTAAACATAAGTTTATTTTGGGTCCGAAAGATATCTTAAATTAGTCTAACTAGCAATACTTGATGCATCAATATATTTGAATTTTATCTTCAAATATCTTTAATTATTGTGTTCATATGATTTTTAGGGTTTGTCGCCCATAGTTGTTATGAAATATAATTTATAAAAGTCATGTACGTAAGAGGTTTCTGTATTTTCTTTGTTTTTGGTAGATTTATGGAGACTTCGACAGATCTGATTGCTTAATCAATTGCTTTTTTGTCGTTTAATGTATTTTAGAAAGAAAAAAAACGTTATCTTCTACAACTATTTTGTTCAACTCTATATTTGAAAACGCAAGATTAAAATTTTGGAAAATTCAACTCTATTACGAGAGCAAAAGCTTTATGATTCCGAGAGAATAAAATCATAAATAACAGAAGAAGCGAGGACATTGTGCGGCCCAAGCCATGAATCGATCATGGACTATAATTCGGCCCACATTCAAACAGACGAAATAATAACTCCATGGCATCTTGTAAACAAATAAACAGCACGAATTGTAGAAACGAAATACGAAAACGGCGATAAACAATCAGTCTGGTCAGGTCGATCAAAAATCCAACGAATTAAAGAGCAAACAACAAATCTACGAATTTCTCTTTTGGGAGATGCAGATTGAATCATAAAAAAGAAGAAGAAGAAGCTCACAAGAAGAAGAGCTTCCAATTTTTATTTTTTTTCCCGATTTGCTCCGACGTCGTCCGTTCTGATTCCATATAGATCCGTGGGAAAGCAAAAACGTTGTTCAATTGGTGGATTGAGACGTGTAGAGAAGGTGAAAACATGTTCAAGTTTTTGAAAGGAGTAGTGGGTGGATCTGGGACGGGACTCAAGGATCTACCTTACAACATCGGTGATCCTTACCCTTCTGCTTGGGGTTCCTGGAATCACTTTCGTGGTACCTCCAAGGTTATTATTCATTATTCTCCAGTCTCCTTACTCTCTTTGTTTTATGTTTGAAATTTTGCGTTTTTTTTCTTCCTGTTGTTTGCTTTTGATCTCAGCTCGTTCATCTCTCCTTTTGTTTCTACTTGCAGATTTTAGACTCTGCTTCTATGCTGTATAATCGAATCTGGTCTTGTTGAGTGTCACTTTAGCGTTAAACGTTTGGCACTATGTAGCGTGATCCATAAGCTGTGAATCTTGTTTTGCTTATTCTTATCTAACGTTTCTCGCAGATGAGTCTATTGACCACTCGATTTATAACTGTTATTGGTTTGAGTTTTGAGATTTGAATTCATTTCACTCATAGCATCCTTGTTTTTTTTTTCTCTGTATCTAGTTCATTCGATTGTTATTGTTACTTTTTTTTCTCTATGTCCACTTTAGTGGATTTTACTTTTGAATGCTGTAACTTATGATGCGGTCTCATATCCTGCCAATGTTGGTTGCTTCAGGATGATGGATCTCCAGTTTCAATATTTGCTTTATCTGGGAACAATGCTCAAGATGGGCATTTGGCTGCTGGGAGAAACGGTGTCAAGCGCCTTCGTACAGTAAATTCTCATAACTTTATATCATTGTATTGGCTTGATTCGTACAAACAATATATTTCTTTACTATCTACTTACGGAAACTTCTGTCAAGCCTTAAGAACTCTAACTCAATCTGTATATGGAACTCTAATTCATCAAACTAGTGAAGTAGGGGGTACGTTTTTTTTGTCTTTAAGGGAAGTATGAAGGCAAACTGAAATTTATAATCAGTTTTTCATACTTTGCTTAAGAATTCCCAACTTGAAAACTGACACTGCATCAAATATCTAGTTTCTCTCATATCTTTCCGAGCAATTTGTACATATATGTGGTCAGTTGATTGATTCATCTGAATGTCGGACTAAGTGGATTTCTTTCTCCTCTTGTCAGTATCATCGGCATCTTTCTGTTACATTATCACTTACTAATTTCTTTTTGCAGGTGAGACATCCAAATATACTTTCATTTCTTCACAGCACGGAGGTTGAAACTCATGATGGTTCTACTTCCAAGGTTACAATCTACATAGTCACTGAGCCTGTTATGCCGCTTTCAGATAAGATAAAGGAGCTAGGCTTGAAATCCACTCAGAGGTATGAACTCTTCTTATCAGCATCAGAAAATAGGCCAAGGATATAGTTTGCCGCAACATTTTAATCTGTTTCCAACAAATCATATCGTAATCTTATCTGTCTTTTCCCTAAAATTGGTCTTCTCACGTGACCTTCATATGATTGACATGGTAATTTTGATGACTTCACTAATTTTGTTGCGACTGAAATATTTGCCTAGGGATGAGTATTTTGCATTGGGGCTACATCAGATAACAAAAGCTGTGAGCTTTCTAAACAATGACTGCAAATTGGTGAGTTTTTGCTTCCTGTAACAATTAAGTTTTTAGCTATTTAGAATATATACTAGATTTTATTGTCGGGATTGTAGATATATCTTGAATTTATTATGTAAACCTTTGTCTCAACAGGTTCATGGAAATGTATGTCTGGCAAGTGTTGTTGTCACACCTACTTTGGACTGGAAACTCCATGCTTTTGATGTACTATCAGAATTTGATGGAAGCAACGAATCTGCAAGTGGACCTATGCTGGTAGTATTCATTACTCCCAAAGTTTTTTGCTTCTTCTTCATCCTTTCTAAACTTAAACTTATTATCTTATTTCAGCCATTTGAATGGCTAGTGGGAACACAGTACAAGCCAATGGAAATGGTGAAGTCTGATTGGGTTGCCATTAGAAAATCTCCTCCATGGGCCATTGATTCATGGGGCTTAGGTAAGATCCTGCGCCCTGATTTTCAATCCCAATATAAGTCTTTCATCGGAGCCCTTACTTTTACTTCTTTTTTGAAGGTTGTCTTATCTATGAACTCTTCTCGGGCTCTAAGCTTGGAAAAACAGAGGAGCTGCGTAACACTGTCGGCATTCCTAAGGTTTGGCTGTCATCCCATTCTTTCCTGAATATATGGATTTAACTTTAGTGTATTTGGAACTTCAAATACTGGTGAGATGTTTCTGTCAAAAGGCTTTGTATTTTTCTTCAAAGTTTTGATTGTTTATCAGTTTGTATGACTTTCATTTCTAAGAGCTGGCTTTCATTTCAGTTTGAATGTTTCTTATGTCACAGTCTCTGCTTCCAGATTATCAGCGACTCCTTAGTTCCATGCCTTCTCGCAGATTGAACACCTCAAAACTTCTAGAAAATGGCGGTAATCTTCTTGTCTTGGTTACAAATTTGTAACTTATATAGTTTATCTTCGATTCTCGGCTTGTGTTTTCTCTGTATTTTTTGTTTTGGGGGTTTTGAATGTTTATAACGGTGTTGTTTATAACGGTGTTGTATATCTTCATTCTTATTTTTGACATTTGGCAGAGTATTTCCAAAATAAGCTGGTGGACACCATACATTTTATGGATATTCTTAATTTGAAAGACAGTGTTGAAAAGGATACTTTCTTCCGAAAACTTCCAAATGTTGCTGAACAGCTTCCTCGGGAGATCGTGCTTAAGAAGGTATGTATCTGAATTATTGGGGGTAGTAAGAAAACAGTTTGCTTTTTAAGTTGAAGGCGTTGCCTTTTGTTATTTGACTTAACATTCTGGTTGATGCAGCTTCTTCCTTTATTAGCATCTTCCCTTGAATTTGGTTCAGCTGTTGCCCCTGCATTAACTGCCTTACTTAAGATGGGTTCATGGTTATCAACTGAAGATTTCAAAGTCAAGGTAACCGTCGTGCTCTGTCTGTGTGCCACTCAATTTGTGTGTATATATATATATATATATATATATATATACACGTGCTTATGAATGTTTTTCTGATATTTTGTGAAGTTACTCATTTCTATGACTTTAGGTGCTGCCAACAATAGTCAAGCTTTTTGCTTCCAATGATCGAGCTATCAGAGTTTCTCTTTTGCAACATGTTGATCAATTTGGAGAATCATTGTCAGGGCAAATTGTTGATGAACAAGTAAGTTTATTTTCTCTTCTTTGGCCTAAAAAGTGTTTGCGTGTGGGTGTTCGGCAGCAATGCTTGCTTACGTCAACAAACGGGACTGTGTTTTTATAGGTATACCCTCATGTTGCTACTGGATTTGCAGATACATCTGCCTTTCTACGAGAGCTGACTCTCAAATCGATGCTCGTTTTAGCTCCAAAGGTATTATCCTTACCATTTTTCTTTTCGATAATCTAATTGTATTTGTATCTAATATTTATCTCTTATCTTTTATTGCGGCTGCAGCTTTCTCAGCGTACACTTTCTGGATCCCTCTTGAAATACCTTTCCAAATTACAGGTTTGGATCTGCCATTGAAAATGGAGGCCACACTTTGTTGATGGCAATCATTTGGTTCTTGTTTAGCTGGACTTAAGAGGTCATTGTGGTTTAAATCTTATGTTATCCTCAGGTGGATGAAGAGCCTGCAATCAGAACCAATACCACTATATTACTCGGGAATATTGCCACCTACCTAAATGAAGGGGTTAGTCTCCACTACTTACGTTGTTTTTTTTTCTATTCTTTTGTTACCCCTGTTGTTTTTGTTTGTGCCTAATCATGAAAATATGATGCAGACAAGGAAAAGAGTTTTGATTAATGCTTTTACAGTGCGTGCCTTGCGGGATACATTTCCACCTGCTCGAGGTGCAGGTATGTGAATGCCTCTATTATTGGATCCTAGCGATCACATCATTTGCAGACACGTATAAGAGTTTTGGTTCTCTTTCCTTCGGTGTGGGATATTTCTGCTGTTGTCTTGCTTCCAGCTTTCATCATCTCACTTAACGCAGGTATTGTTGCGTTGTGTGCCACTAGTTCCACTTATGACGACACTGAAATAGCAACTAGGATTCTTCCAAATGTTGTTGTGCTAACCATTGATCAAGACAGGTTCCTTATTTAAGTGCATGTTGTTCCTTTTTAAGTCTAGTATTCTCACTTTTGACAAAATGTAAAGCATTTTATCTCATTTTCCTTAATAGCGAGGTTCGATCGAAGGCATTTCAGGCTGTTGAACAGTTTCTTCAGATACTGAAACAGAACTATGAGAAGGTAGAAATAATGCCTCTACCGAACTCTTTCCTTGAGGTTTATTAGTATTTAAAGTCTTATTGACATTTAGGGATGGACAATAAATAACTGAGCTTGTTTTTTTTGGTTTGTTAATAGAAAAACTCTGGAGAGACAGGAGCCACCGGAGGAGCCTCAGCTATACCTGAAACTGCTGGTCTGATCGGGTGAGTGTAGTCAAATCAAATTTAATAGATGAACTATATGTATGAACATTGGTCAGAGTGTTCGGTATACTAACTGGACTAAATTACTTATTCTTATAGATGGGCTATGAGTTCTTTGACTCTTAAGGGTAAGCCATTAGATCAAGCGCCTCTTGCTTCTTCTTCTTCAGCACCATCCCTAGCTTCTGCAGCCTCAAATGCTGTAAGCACAGGTACACTTGAGATCACATGCCATAATTTTTCTCTCGACCATAAAGTAAAATTTGTCGAAATGTGCAAAATAGTAAAAGAACCTTGATTATATATTTGATTATCAGAGAGTTGATCACTGTGCTTACATGGCTAGTCAGTACAGGTGTCAATACATTATTCTTTTCCTATTTTGTTTATTTCTTGTAAATCTTCCTCAGCAACGGAGGTGCCAAATGTCAAAGCCAGTCATCATACACGTTCCAACTCGGACTTCACAGATCAACCCGCACCATCATCCCCAACATCAACAGATGGCTGGGGAGATATTGAGAATGGCATTAGCGAAGGTCATGATAGCGACAAAGACGGTTGGGATCTCGATCCTATCGATGAACCAAAACCTGCTCCAGCTCTCTCAAACATTCAAGCAGCTCAAAAACGACCTATGTCTCAGCCCTCTAAACCTGCAGGTGCCAATCTTTAGCTGAATCAGTTCGCCTCAACGCAATTTGTTAAGCCTCCTAAATTTCATATGGTTGTGTTAAACTCATCGCTCATTCTGTAGCTACAAGCACAAGACCAAAGATTAGCGCGGCGAAAGCAGCTGCGAAATCCGAAGACGATGATTTGTGGGGATCCATAGCTGCTCCTCCACCTGCAACTACTTCAAGACCGTTGAACTTGAAGAAGACAGTACAGTCTGATGATGAGGACCCTTGGGCAGCCATTGCTGCTCCACCACCAACCACCAGAGCAAAACCTTTGTCTTCTGGTCGTGGTCGAGCAGCCAAACCTGCAGCTCCCAAACTTGGTGCCCAACGCATTAACCGAACCTCATCTGGAATGTGATGCACACTTGAGGAAGAAGATAAACAGCATACAATGTACATTTTTTGAAAGCATCTCTAGGATGACTAGAGAGCTGAACCAAGCAACCAACGAATTATTTGATTTGAGAAGTATGAATGATGTAAAGACACCATCAACTTCGGAATTATATTATCTTGTTCAAGTGGACTCATCTGTCATGTTACACTTCAAGCTATTTAATACACTGAAGATCTCAGACGCCATTAGAGAAGACAAACCTCCTGAAAAGAAAACATGAGTGATATTGCTTACTTCGATCCAACTACAACCTGGTTTTTTCTGCAAGCCTTTCTCCTTCATCTCACTGAACAACTTTGCTGCTTCGTTCTTTAATCCTGCTTCCATATAAAGATTAATTAACTGAATATAGTTACCACCTCTTTCCGGTTCCTTTCTCAACAACTTCTTAGCAGACAATAGCCCAAGCTCCACATTATGATGGGTTCTTGACGCAGATAAGAGGCAGAGCCATATACTACTGTCTGGTTCAATAGGCATTGCTTCTACGAAATTGTAAGCTTCGTCTAGGTGACCGGCACGTCCTAGAAGATCCACCATATTCGCATAATGTTCCATTTTTGGTTCAATTTCATAGTCTTGTTTCATGATCTCAAAAATGTTTTTACCTTCCTGCACAAAACCGGAATGACTGCAGGCTGAAATCAGAGATAGGAACGTCACATCATCAGGTGATTCTCCTGCCTTCTTCATCTCATCCAACAGAGTTAATGCTTTAAGACAATCTCCATGGGATCCATAACCATATATCATTAGGTTCCAAGTGATCAGACTTTTATGCTCCAATTTCCTGAAGATATTCTCAGCGTACTTCGAAAACCCGCACTTCACATACATATCAATCAAAGCGTTTTTCAGGTGAGTATCCGAAGGAATGTCAAGTCTTAATGTATAACCATGAAGACTCTTCCCTTTAAGCAAGCTTGCAGTTGATGAGATTGCTACAAGGACACTTGTCATGGATACTGAATCTGGGAAGACACCATGGCTGAGCATCAGATTGAAAAGTTCTATCGATAGTTCTGGAAGGCTGTTTCGGCTGTAGCATGATATCATTGAGTTCCAGGCAACAATGTTGTCGGTTCTCATGCTAGAGAAAACTTCTAGAGCCATTTCTGGTAAGCCACACTTAGAATACAGATCGATTAGGGAGCTGCCAACAAAAACATTCAGCACTAGTCCAGTTTTAATCAAGCCGCCATGAACCTGAAGGCCAACACTGAGAGCCTCTAATCCGGCGCATGCATTTATAACACTGGTCATAATATCAGAATCAGGTTTCAAGCGATCATCACCATCTTTCATGGACCCAAAAACTCTCAGAGCCTCTTTGAATTTTCCATTCTTGCTAAGTCCTGAGATCAGGGAGCCCCAAGAAATCATATCTTTTTCTTCCATTGATTTGAAGACTAAATAAGCATCAGTATCACATCCGCAATTACTGTACAGAGTGAGTAAAGAACTCGCTACGGCAGACGTACTTTGTATTGGTCTCTTCAACAGTTCCGCATGGACTGATTTGCCATAGTCATACAATCCTAATATGCTGCAACAGGCTATAACATTTGACAAGGTAAAAGAATCAGGCAAGATACGATTCTCTCTCATCAAATTGAATAACTCTAAAGCATAGTGTCCATAACCATTGTCTGCATAAGCTGCAACCATCGCGTTCCCTATTTCAAGTCTTTTATCGATGACGCAACTGAAAACAGTTTCTGCCTCACCAACCATACCGCACTTTGAGTACATTGACAGTAGAGAAGTACAAACATAAGGGTCATTGTCAAGTCCCATCTTAACCACGTCGCAATGTATCTGTCTCCCGAAACTAAAGTTCTCACTTCGACCACATGCACCAAGAGCTCCGGTGAAAGAAGTGGAAACAAGCTTGACACTATTATTCTTTGCAAGCATATACAACTCCAAGCTAGATTCATAGATCCCACTATCAACAAATCCAACAATCATCACATTCCATAGTACAACATTCGATTTATCCTCAATCTCCAAAAACACATGCCACGCATCTGTCGCTAAACGAAACTTGAAATACATATCTATCAAAGCAGTTTTCAAGAAAGAATCATCAGCTAACGAGTTCCTCAACATATACCCGTGAATCTGTTTTCCCTCTTCCCTCCTCAAGTTTCCTTCTTTACAAAAAACACTTACAACACTGGATAACGAGAAAGCATCAGGTCTGACGCCCAACACCAGCATTCTGCGAAAACAATTGATCCCTTCCTTAAATTTGCGAAATTTGAAGTACCCATCAATCATAGAGTTCCAAATCGTGACATCTCGTGCAGGAGCTCCACACCGAGACCAACCGTCGAACACTTGGACGGCGTAATCTAAAGATCCACATTTCACATACATATTGACAAGCGAAGTTGCAACGAAAGGATCGTGTCGCAAACCCAACACGATGACCGAAGCATGAATGGTTTTGCCATAGCCGAGGTTTGTAATAGAAGAGCAAGCTTTGAGAAGAGAAGGAAATGTGAAAACAGAAGTCCACAATGGAGCAGAGCAATCATGCTTAGTGTATAAATGCAGAGCTCGTAGATGCTCTCCTTTCTGAATTAAGGCTCTGATTCCAGAACTAACCGAAGCCGGAGAATTGTAAGATTCAGCTAAACAAGAAACTCCACGACGAATATGAACGTCGTGCAGCTTGAAACGCATTTCTGCATCGTCGTCGTTATCTTCGGGTAGTTTAACGGGAAACCGATTTTGAAATCCTCTACCAAAGTCGAAGGATTTGAAGACTTTGGCTGGATTTTACTGGTAAGCATTAGTTGTGAACTTTAACGTTAAACACATAAAGATTACAGCTTTTATGGATAACAGAAGTGAAATTCTCAACATATAATGATAAAGTTCCGTACTTTCCAAGATATTTCAAAATTTTCGTTGAACCAATACTGCTCATTCATTACAAAACTTATGCCATGATTTATGGTGGCGAAACGGATTTGATCACGTTTTTGTTGTACTTCTACTGCCATTCATCTTCTTTCTCTTCTTTGTGTGTTGCCCTTTTTGGCGTTCGTCTCTCTTCCTCTTCATTGTTTCCTTATGGTGTGATTTTCCAACCAACGAAGGTTGCTCTTTCAAAGCAAAGCTCTTGGCGACATGACCTAAGTGAAGCTTCTTCACCACGAAAATGCTCTTGAGCTCTCCCTTGTGAGCTGCATATCCCCTAACCCAAGAGACAAACGCATTCTTCGCAAGGTTTTTCATCTTCGGCTGCAAAATAATCACCATAAACAGGGAGAGAATTATTTTCCAACAGAACACCATGCAGGAGAATACAAGAGAGGAGAGAGAGAATCCATTGAGAATCATACCTCGGCGTAAGTAAAGAATTCAAGAGCTCTCTGCAGAGATATGACCCACGGGTGCGATTCTAGGGATATGACCTTTTTGATGCGAGGCATATTGCCGAGTAGCGGAAATTTGTCAAGTACTTTTAGGAGAGGGTACTCTGCAAGTGTTGCACCATGTTTCTTAAGGTCCTTAAGATAGTCTATCTCAACTGGCTGTAGAAATAACAAGGCTTCTCCTTTTTCACCAATACGAGCTGTTCTACCCACTCTGCAACCATGAATCCCAAAACACATGAGCTCAGTAAATTCAAGGTACGATGTAATTTAAGGTAGAAACGCCAAGTGGTCATTGGCATTCTAAAATTTACCTGTGCACATACTCGGTAGCTTCGCCGGGACAGTCATATTGTATAATACATCTTACTTTTGGGAAATCCAAGCCTCTAGCAGCAACATCTGTACTCAAGAGAAGGGCTTGTTTCTCTGCTTTAAAGGTCGCAAACGCTGATCTTCTATCCTCCTGCTCCATACTTCCATGTAACCGGAATGTTTTGCACTTAAGAAACAACTGTTTCGTCTCCTTATCTTCTTGTGTCTCAGAATTTGGTGGCCACTGGAATTCACTCAGAAGCGAGTGATGAAAATCTACAGCATCACGTGTCGAAAAGAATACAACCACCTATAAGAAAAGAGCCACACAAAATCCTCAGTCAACCGAGAATACAGACTGTTATACAACAGGAGCTTTGGATACGTTCGGCTTGAGATTTACCTTTTGAGATGCTTCTCTCTCAAAAAGGTTCTTGAGAACAGATACAAGTGCCACTAGCCGTGCACCGCATGGCACTGCATATAACAGACATCTGTTACACAGTAGAAAAATCGAACAATTCAAAAAGACTTAAGTGAAGATAAATGTACCTTTAATATATTTCTGCACTAGCTGCGATGGTATTCCATAGTCCTCAGATGGAGGGTTTGCGGATTTGTTTACATGAATTACCATATCATCCGCATCAGAATCAGGAGAGCCAGGAGACTCTATCGATAGATTTTGTTGCAATTTGCTGTTCTCAAGACCAATCATCACCGGATCGTCCAAACTAAGTTTCGCAAGGTGGTTAACTTTTTCATTCAATGTTGCCGACAATAACAAGTTCTGCTTCTGAACGCCCTTTGGAACAACATCATCGTCTTCCCCTTCCTCGTTTTGTCTAGAACCTAGAAGCTTAATTATCTGTTCTGTCTCCTTCCCATAACCCATTTCGAGAATGCTGCCAAAGTCGAAGGAATAAGTAAATAAAGGAAGCAACGGGATCAAGGATTAGCTTCCAGGTACAAACTTTTTACCAATCAGCTTCATCAAAGATGACCCAGCGCAGATTTTTGTGCACAAATGAAGCTGTGTTCTTCAAATGGTCAAGAAGGCGTCCCGGGGTTGCAATTAGAATGGATATCCCTGAAACAAAACGATAAGTTTGGATTCAAATCAATCATTTCGCTTCTCCCATTGAAGTAAACAAGTAATAGAGCTGAATGTGTAAAACGAGAAAAAGATCGCACCTTTTCTTAACCTAGCCTTTTCTTTAGCCTTTTTCTCGCCTCCCATCACATAACCAGGGACAATCCAATGAAACCGATGCAGCAGCTTCTCCAATGTTTCGTACACTTGAAGGCATAGCTCCCGTGTTGGCACAATCACCAAAGCTACCACATACAAAGTTCAAGCATCAATATCATCACTAAACCTCCTAACGAATTTTTAAATTCTACCTAGACAATAAACAGGGCACATACCAAAAGTTCCATGAGAACGATCAACCTTGGGAGAATAACCCTGCAAGTGATGGATGATTGGTGCCAAATACGCAATAGTTTTCCCAGTTCCGGTTGCAGCATTAACAAGTCTATACATTTATATATCCCACGTTAAAGGAAAACAAACATGACTACGAGTATAATCGTAATTCACACAAAAAGTAATGGAAGTGTGTAGAAAAAGGATACACATCTCGACCGGAGAGAATAACAGGAATAGATTGAGCTTGTACAAGGGTAGGAGCTTCAAAACCCATCCTTTCTGTTAAATTGACACCAAAAACAACCATTGAACCTTATTGATTAACAGGATAAAGCTCATTTAACATATATATAGTATGTATATGCACAAAAATATTAGCAAGAGACAAGGAGAGAGAACCTTGGAGCTGGTCAGACAGCTTGGGATCTAGGCCAAGCGAAGAGAAGGAGCAAGAAGCGAACAAACCGTTCTTCGCTTTGCTTCCATCATTAACTTCTTGCTTTGTCTCTCTCCCCGTTTGTTGGGTTCTCTTCACCATCTTCTTTTCCGATAAAACAAACTAGTTCGCTGCCTCTTTTCCCCTCCGTCGTCTTCGATAACTCAACGACGACAACTGCAAGTGCAAGGGTTTTGCCTCGTATACGACGCCGGTTAGTCTTTGGGCCCTCAAATAGTTGGGCCTCTTAAGCTTTAAAAGCTTAGTTAGCCTCACTATTATTTCCAGCCTATAGACATTTTAAATCCAACCAATTGAAATCCCAATCATTTTATAAACTAATCGGTAGATTTTTGACGAAACGCAAACCGAAAGAGAATTCAAGTTTAACCGAACAGAATAACCGATATTTAAATTAATTAAGAGGGCTAAAACCTTTGTAATTTTGGTTCCATTACTAGCAACTAAGTCAGTTTCGGATTTTACTCGGATCAATTTTTAATTTTCAAATCAAATTTGGCTCGTTTTTTCTTGGGTACGGTTTTTCAGTTAAAAAAACACTTTAAAACAGGATGCTGAAAGATAAACAAATGCAAAGAGAAAACTTTATACAGATTTTGATTTTGTAAAATGTTTATGAACAATACACATTAATGAGAAGGCCCTAAAACCGATTACAAAACTCACTTCTGATCATCTCTAAACAAATGCAAAGATATTGCCGCCTTAAAGCCACATTTGTGAATATATGATCTTCAAAACAGTTGTTCTGTCTCATACTTCCTCAACCTGAAAAAAACCATGAATAAAATAAATAAAAAACTATAAAATTAGCCGAGTTGAAATTTGAATCTAGGAATCTTGGAATCAACCTGAGGAAGGCTCATGAGCTCAAGAACAGCTTTAGTCGGGGTCAGTTCGTTATCAATTATCTTAGCTACGGCTGTCAAAACTGGGAGCTTCACATTGTATTTCTGTGCTAATGCTATTACTGCCCCAGCAGTTGCTACACCTTCTGCAACCTGTACAGCGCTAGTTATTGATTCATGAGTTTCAGTTTCAATTTCACCACAAGACAACACCAATGAGAAACACACCTGATTCATGGAGCTTAGTATGTCATCTAGTGTCTCCCCTGATCCTAACCTGACTCCAACTGTTCTGTTTCTTGAGAGATTCACGAAACACGTGAGCATTATGTCCCCAGTCCCTGATAAACCGGTTATGGTTGTTGGCTTTGCACCCATCTTCATACAAACAAGATACAGAAAACGCAGTGAACACAGGCTTCAATGATCATTGTGGTGAGTTTCTTGGATAAACCCACTTTCTATGAAGCTATTGTAAACATATACTTAATTTACTACCTTTGTGGCTAGCCATCTTATCTCCGAACAACCTTGTGATACAAGAGCTGCCATAGAGTTGTTACCGAGTTTCATCCCATCAACAATTCCTGCAGCTATTGCTAGAACATTCTTCAGGGCACCGGCAATTTCCACGCCTGTAACATCACTGGAATGATCAGAGGTTACAAACTGAGTGCACAAAATTCCCTCGACGAATTAAGAAATCAATCATTAGAGCTCAGTCACTAACACCAAATATATACAAGACATGAAATAACTATCAAGTAGGTAGGCAAATGGATATAATCACAGCCCAGCAGGGAAATGCATCCACATGTCATTTAATTAAATGGAGTCTGGTTTTGAAATGTTGTACCTGGAAGTGTTTATTCTCAAGTAACTAGAAGCCAGAAGCTGCTGAACAGCATTGGCTAATTTCTTATCTTTTGAGGCAACCACCATTGCTGCAAGCAAAATATGAACCAAAAGAAAACATTTCAAACCATTCAGTTTAAAAATACTATACTATGCTATTTGAATTAAAACAAAAGAAGAATGTGAATCTAACCAGTGGGTAAATTGTTCATCAGTTCGAGAGCAAATGAGGGGCCAGAAAGTGCAACAAAAGGTTGCCGAGGATTCTTTAGCGCAGTGGGGATTATCTGAGACATCATCCTAAGGGTATTCAGCTCCAGACCTTTGCTAAGAGATATAAAAGGCAATCCTGGATCAACATAGTCTGAAATTCCCTCTAGAAACGATGAGCTGAACTGCAACAAAACAAGCTCGCATCAATCAGCAGAACATACAAGAAAATCAACCAAAAGTAAGAAGAAGAAAAACTCCAATAAGCTAAAACCTGCACTGGCACAGCATGGAGGCAGTAATCAGCATCAAGCAATGCAACTTTCGCATCAGTTGTGGCAATCACATTCTCAGGTAACTTGTGCTCAGGAAAGTACTTACTGGTAACAAAACAAGAAAACTGATACTATCACAGTGAAGTCCTCAAGCATTTTTTGAATTGTGTTGGATACAATTAAAGCTATATTAAGTACCAATTATGGTGGTTGTCGTTGATAGATTGGCAAACAAAAGGGTCACGCACAAGCATATTAACCTCCAATCCCTCTTTCCTTCTAGCTACATGCGAGGCCATTGCTGTACCAAACGAACCTCCACCAAGAACAACAACCTAAAACGAAGACACCAGATTTTTCTTCAAATCAAGCAAGTGAAAATTAAAAAAGAGGAGACTGAAGATGAATAGATGATAAGATAAACAAACCTTGCGAGTGCGCTCAAGAACATCGGTTTTGGCTTTGGCGCGCAAGGAACGGGACCATCGAACAAGCTTCTCCCACGCGATACGAACCACTTTGCGCTGGTCCCTGCTGCTATTGATGATATCAGGCGGGTCAGTGAGGGAGTCTGGTTCGGGGAAATTTGGAGAAGAGACGCAGCGAACGAAGGTAGCGTTGTGTTTAAGCATTGGCGTCTGCTTCCCGGCGAAGTGGAGGTCTAAGCATGCAGGTTGTACCGAAGCCGCCATTTTCGCAGAGGCCTTGAGAAGACAGAACCCACAAGAGAACTAAACTCAACTAATCCGAGAGATTGAGAGCTGAAGGGGAGAGAGAAAGACTAGAGAGAGAGTGAACAGACGTGTGTTCGTCATTTTCAGTTATTCTTGGCCCATCACAACAATATTAAAATGGGCCTTATGTCATTTGGGCCTTAAACACAGGCCTATTTGGTGTTTAGATCATATGTTTATTCGGTTCATATCGAATTGGTTTGATTTGACCACTCTTTAAAGACTTAAAGACATAGTGTATTAGATTCAGATTCAGATTCAGATTTCAAAGTGTTTAGGTCAGAATTTGGTGAACATTAAATTCCGCGATTCATTATCCAAATCTTGGATATGTATCAGCTCAATCAGCTCCGCTAATTCTCACGTTTAAATATTTTGGTTATAATTATTGAAATTTTACTTTGCAATATACTAGTATTAGCTAACTTGTACCCTATATTTGTATAGTTCTGGACATTGGAATATTCGGATTGATTTTGAATTTTTAGGATACAGGAGTTTTAGATCCAATAGATATTCAATAGAATTTTGATTTGATTTCGATTTGGTTGCCTCTAGTTTTGGTTCGGTTCTTTTCGATTAAAAAACTAACTGATAAATACCTAAAAGCTTTTTCTATTCAGTTTCTATTCCAATATTTAATAACCAAAATACTAAAAATATATCTAAAATTTTGAAAATATACCCAAAAATTTGAAATTATTCAAAAAATCCGATAAAATTTTTTAAAACATATTCGAAATACCAAATATATCTAAAAACCCAAAAAAACATATAACTGAAATATACACATAATATTTAACAAATAACTAATATTTTCAAATTTTTGATATCTGATCAGATATCGGGTAATACCTTGAATCGAACTGATACTCACGAGTATCAACGATCAAAAACCATCAGATTTTTTGATCAAAATCAAACCCAATCCAAACTGGTTTTTCGGGTCAGTTCCCATTCATAACCACAATCATTTTCTATGATCCCTTGCACTTTTGTGTGTGTAGCTTAAGATTACTATAGACATTTTAAAAACACTTGTTGATATTCATAAGAGAAAACAAAAACAGCTAAAATAAAAGGAATCAAGATAATCAAATGCTTATGGTTAGGGCTACATATAATCTCTCATAGTCAGCTTCTGCAGTTCATGAGATGACATTTAAGTTTCTCAACATCCGATAGTTTCAGAGGCTTCTGCATAAACATTTGAGCTCCACTCGCTAAGCATCTGCATTTAAGAGACCAAAACAGAATATAAGATGATCTGAGTTAATTACTTCCACAGAAAGATAAGTATTAGAGAACAAGGTCTTAATTATATCTCAATTGTTCTTACTTGTTGATACGAGTAGGAATGTTCTCTGAAGACATTATCACAACAGGAACTTCTTTCAGATTTGATGACTCCTGCTACAGACACACATAACAGAGATTTGATAAATTGAATTAAACCAATAAAATATCTCAATTTTTTTATTCCGACAAAGTCGTTATAATAGGTCTTTTTACCTTCACTTTCTTGAGTAACTCGAAACCTGTCATTCCCGGCATACAATAATCTGTAATGATTAGATTCACCTTCAAGTCCTAGAAAAGAAACTACACATTTTAAGTTTTCTCTATATAGACCCATATCAAATGTGTCAAGAGGAAAAATCCGTAGATCTTGAAGATTTATTTGCTTCTTTTTGCTTACATTATTGGTCAATGCATCAATATGCTGATTTTGATCTCCCAATCCCAGATACTCCAATGCTCTAATCGCATTTTCTGCTGTTGTCACTACAAAATAAATAAAAATCAAATTTTGTAAACAAAGAATTAAAAAAAGTATACAAAAAGTAATGGATACTAGTCAGAAAAATCGTCAAGGTAAGAAAATATGGAACCTTTGCAAGAGGAGATCTTGAGCAATTTCTCTACGAGTTTACGGTCAATAAGATTATCATCTACAGCTAGAACATGAAGCTCTTCATGAACCTGATGATGATGATCATAACCCACATCCTCCATTAAAGACGAACAAGAACCACTATTCATCTCGTTTGTTCCTTAGATGTCAAGTAACTGAGAAAGAAAACAACTTGACAATAAGCTAAGAAGAGATACTGGCTCTGGCACTAATACAGGCACCCTTAGGACATATAGCTTTTAATTCTCCACAACCTCCAATAAAAACAAATTCAAAAATCAATAAGACAAGCATACATGTTGAAGAAAGTGACAGTTTCCCAAGTGTTGTTAGAGTCATGTGATTCTGGTGATGGTATTTATGATGGTTTCTTCGATTTTGGTGGGTGAAGAATTTTCCATTATTAATACCAACTATTTAATTCTTCATAATTAAAATAAAAAAACACAGAGCATGGGGAAGAGATTGCATCAAAGAATATCACGGATATCTCGTGATATCTTATATTAGGGTTTTTTATTTAAGTATCAGTCATTATACATATAAAGTTCCACGTATTTGTATTTTTGTATGTAGTTACTTGTTAGGACATGTTCGTGGAATCGTGTGTGTGTGTTTTTTTTTTTGTTTTCTTAAGGACCACTTTGAATTATAATGCAACACAAAATGTAAACAAGTAAGATACATTTTGTCTGGAACTGAATTATGATATGAAAGAGATTTATTCGGTAACAACTCTCTGTAATATATCAAGAACCGATCTGATATGATTATGGAATCGTATAATAAAAGCTAAAGAAACCCAAAAAGATCATAACTTTTGGTTTTCTGACGAGTAGAAAAGATTTTGCGTGTGTTTAATTTAAGAAAGAAGTTGTTTGTTGCTATGGAGGACTGATTCTTTTAGAAACTGAATAAAGAAATTTATCTGGGTCAGTGCCAGTCGTACGGATCTGCTGAGGATCTTATAAGCTGATAAGATATATCTTTTTAGATATTGTAATACAATTTTTTATTTTATTTTATTTTTTTATTTTTTTTTGGGTTCAAATCCTTGGAAATTGGAATAAATGAAAGCAGAAAATACAATAATCATTTTTAGTGGCAACTTGATCACCAATCTCTTATATAGAGAATAGAGATCTCCATGTCTATGATCTTTTCCCCACTCCTTCATGATTTAAGATAAATTAACTTAAGGAAATGCAATAGGTTTGATTGTCAATAATTTCTTAAGGTGTTGAATCCGCATTATGCTTCAGTTTCAATTCACGTTTATGTTGGTTTTTAATTTTCGGTTTTAGAAAAATAATTACCTTTGAACAAAAAAACAAGAAAAAGAATAATTACCAAACTGACCAATCTATAGGTTTGGCATGTTTTCAATCTCGGGTCTAGTTGGTTCGGAAAGCTCAAATTGGTTTTTTGGAGGATATGATAGGTTTGCTTTATCTGATGATAGGATACAATGATGGACTTGAAACAAAACTCTGTAGCAGAAAGCTATCAAAACGGAAATAAAACAATGTTGTTTGTCAAAAAGCTCACATAAGAAAAGGTACGTCAAAACGGTTTAATAAGAACAAAGTTAAGAGCTTAACTTAAATTGTGACAATTTCCAACAGAGTTTGTGAATAACAATGAAAAATGCAAAAGAATAAGAAGAAGACTAAAAGTTTACTACTTGATGGTAGCCTTTGGGATGCTGGAAGTGCAAGGTCCAGCTGAGGTCATGAATGGTATGCCTTTGTAAGTGGCTACGCCACTTTCATCAGTGTAGAGATGCTGCAAACGCGTGTGAACCCGTGAGATTGAATGTATATATATATGTATCATGCAAATACAAAACTCATTCGGTTTTGTTTAATGTATGGAAACTAAAAAAAAATTGTGTTGTTCCATACCGGTGTTATCTTCTCAAGTTGCTTCTTTTTTGGGTTCAATACATCTTCTGGCTTTCCTTCGACCCTATATAAGAATTGAGAAAAACATGGGTTGTTGAGTTAGTGATGAAAAAGAAAAGCTAAAATGTAAAGCATGTTTCCAAAGCAATCAAAGAAGTTTGATGTGAAGTCATAAAAACTATGTACCCTGAAAATGAAACCCGCTCTCCCGGTTTAGCTCCAGCAGGTGGTAACAACGGTTGTACCACCGAGTGATCTTCATTTGAAGCACAAAGAACCTGTAGCACAGAAACCAAGAACACCGAAGAAGAGCATGTGTGAGAGTTTCGCAAGAGCAGGTGTGAGAGACTGAGATTTCCCAATATTATGATCGTTGATGAACTGGTATGATGCATATAGAAGAAAGTCTTACCAGTCCTTCTGACATTACATCTCTTAGCTTTCCAGGTTTGACATTCGTGATGAGCGCAACAAGGCGGTTCTTCACCAGCATAATACAGCAATTTAAAGACAATAGATACGTAAGCTTTAAAATTCAAGACATCACTGGACTGATAAAACAAAAATTATTTGCATACAGACAAATTTTCTTTGATTTATTCGTAAATAAAGACATCACTGTACCGCTAGATCATCGGGATTGCAGAATTTTGCTAAGCCACTAACGACTTGCCTCACTTTACCCTCTCCCACATCTATTTCTTCCACCAGCAAACTGCATTGTCAATACATAAGACCAGTCTTAACATATTAGAAGATGCGCAATGAACTCTTTTTAACATAGCCATAAGATTGAAGTGTTTTGACCACTAACCTGTCTGCCGATGGGTGTTTCCATGCTTTGCGAATTAGACCGACCTGAATATTTAGCAAACTGACACTAAGTTCCACCTCTTTGCTAGCTGGTTCTGCTTCAGCAGGCTTCTTCTTTTCTTTCTTGGCATCTTTCTCTTTTGTAGCCTTTTTCTTTGGCTCCTAGATCAAACAAAAATGTAGAAACACAAGATTCTTTACAACATATAATAGAGTTGCAATCAAATAAATCCAACTTCAAAGTAAAAATCAGTACCTCTACCTCAGGTTCAGTTTTCTTTGTGCCCGGCTGAGCTTCTGACTTGTCAACAGGCTTTGTATTTTCTGTAGCTTTCTTTGCATTAGAATTTGCGTCCACCTTGAAGACACTTTTTGATACCTACGTTTAGAGATAAATGAAGAATATCAGAAACTATTTGCACATCTCGTCTGAAAGGAGAGGAAGACCGAGTCATCCATATGGGAAGATGTGATATGTTATTATTATCTAAAATGAAAGTCGGGTATTGAAAGATAATTCACCTCGAAGTCAAACTGTGGTAACTTTATACGAATTGGTGCAAACAATGTTGACAACTCTTCTTTAATCTGTAAAAGTAATAGCGAGCAGCAATTACAAACACAGCAGAGAATCACACAGACGGTTTTCCTCCATAGATTTACAGACTAGGTTGACAAAAGAGTAATGAGAATTCATATGTTGATCCTACCTGGATGTAGTTCATCCATCTTATGACATGTGGTATCTTCTCCTTGTCTGAATCTGAGAGGCCAAGCTGAGAACAGCAAGTCAGCAGATAACAGTTAGTTTTCAAAGTCCGCTTCTAACCAACAGTATATGAGAAAGAAAAGAAAAAGTTATTTCTCTAAAAGATAGTATCTTTAACAAGAAAATTAGAAGTACTTATACAGCAAGAAAACAGAAGGCATTAAAAAAGCTAACAAGAACATCATAACAGTCGTACCACAGAAGAATGCAAAGCTGCAAACACAGCAACATCAGCTGCCGATGGGGTCAATCCATTTCCCAAGACCACGGACTTGACGGCTAACTCTACATTCAACTTTTCAAGAGCTGCAAAACAATCCTGTGAATTTGCTGGGAGACCTTCCGCATATTCCAGCCACTTTAAAACCTGAATATGCAAAATGTGAAACGATGGGTGCATTGTGCTAAAGAAAGCCGAATAAATACTCATCATTTACAACCACAGGGAACATTGCATTGAAACTAAAACAGAACTAATCGGGTCATCTCAAAATTTGGTATAAACGAGAATGGAACTCAAATTCCGGAAGAAACAAATTACCTCCTCGTTGTTTTGCGCAGATACTTCCTTTCCAGATGCCTTCAAAACATTAGAATACAGCGTCTTGACATCTTTCTCACTAGCTCCGCTCAGAAAAGGTGCCTAAGCAAATCAATAAAAATCCAATTTTGAAAATAGAACAAAAATGAGGGACTGGTGTAAATTCTGAATGAAAGAAAGAAACGATCAACACCAAATTCAGGGAAATCATATGGATCTCTCCCTTTTTCACAACGAGGTTGATGCATGCAACAGCCATACAAGTGTAAAATCTGATAAAAGAACAATCTTGATAAATAAATCCAATACCCAATTAGAAAAATGAACAGAAACAAACACAAACTCAGCTACTTAGCAAGTCTCAAAACAAAAATCATGGAGAAAAAGGTGAAAAAGGAGAAGCTTCTTCTTCACTTACAGGGTCCACAGAGAAATGTTTACAGAGAGCTGATAAGATCATCTGCTTCGTCTTTGGATCCATCTTCAACTTCTTCACTTTCTCAATATTTCCTTTTACTTTCCCTTCTCTTCTCCTTTTGGGGCTCTTCGCTGAAGCAAAACAACACTCCTGCAGTTTTTCTTTGATAGGGTTTTTGCCTTGCAATAACGGCCGTAACGGACTTCCAACTAACGGCGTTATCTCAGTTTTTATGGGCCTCAAATATATCCGGGTCCATTAATCTCTTTTCATTGTGGGGCTACTACATGAATAAATACCCATTATATCTAAAATCTACCAAAGTATAAAACTACAAAACAATAAAAAAATATTATATCTTTTCAGCATTTGATACATCTCGAATTGTCTCCATAGCCCTACTAGTCTCTTCGTCTTCTACCAGGGCAGATTCGTGCTGGAAGCACGCCTGTTAACCGAAATAGCGTCGTGGAATCCGATTTAGTCCAGCGACTAGGCGGTTCCTGATTTTTCTCCGGCAATAATGGCAAACCGGACGGATCCGTTGGCGAAGAACATAAGAGGGACGAACCCGCAGAATCTGGTGGAGAAGATCGTGCGGACGAAAATCTACCAGCACACGTTTTGGAAGGAACAGTGCTTCGGTCTCACGGCAGAGACGCTGGTCGATAAGGCTATGGAACTCGACCACCTTGGTGGAACCTTTGGTGGTAACCGCAAGCCCACTCCGTTCCTTTGCCTTATATTGAAGATGCTGCAAATCCAGCCTGAGAAAGAAATTGTCGTCGAGTTCATAAAAAACGATGATTACAAGTATGATTCCTAACCAAAGCTCTTGTATTTTGTTTCCTTGTAATCTAGATTGGATTCTGTGATTAGCCTGGTTTTAGCTGTTTCAATGTATGGTGTTTCCCTACGTTTTGGATGTTAGAAAGGTTGAGTATTGAGAAGATTTGCTCTCTTGGTTTCTGCAGATATGTTCGTATACTTGGTGCGTTTTACCTCCGTCTCACTGGGTCTGATGTTGATGTCTATCGCTACCTCGAACCTCTCTACAATGACTACCGAAAAGTGAGGCAAAAGCTATCTGATGGGAGTAAGTTTCATTTTCGTTCAGTTGATCCGTTTTATTCCCTTGTTTGATTTGTTTCCTAACCAGTTTTGTGTTCTTGTGTTGGAGTAGGGTTTTCGTTGACTCATGTGGACGAAGTCATCGAGGAACTTTTGACCAAGGATTATTCTTGTGATATCGCAATGCCACGCTTGAAGAAAAGGTTTGTTCTTTTGCATTTGAAGTATAGCTGAATATTAGCTTTTGGTTTCTGCAGTATGGTTAGATGGTTAATCTGTCAATGTGATGGTAGGTGGACGCTGGAACAGAATGGTTCTTTAGAGCCAAGGAAAAGTGTTTTGGAAGACGATTTTGAAGATGAAGAAGAGAAAGAGGAGAATGAAGGGATGGCTGACGGATCTGAAGATGAGAAGGTCACTGCTTTCACCCCTGCAATAGTTTGTATTTGTTCTGATATCTGTTTCTATTTAGCAGCTCTATGTTGATACCATCTTCCTCCTGGTTTACAGGATCATCACCGTAAGAGTCCTGAAAGAGAAAGAGACAGAGACAGGGACAGGAGACACGACAGTCATAGACACAGGTATCTGAATCCGTGCCCTTCGCTAGATGCCATTTCTATAAGTTCTTCCTTGTGATATGTTTGTTGCTTATGATTGAGGAAGCTGTTTGATCTGGCTAATGCTCACGCATCATGTCTAGTATTCTCTTTTTTGAATATCTGTTTCCTCTATGGCATCTCAAGCCATCAGCGGTTGCATACAGCTTCCGAGATGAAATTGTAGAGATCCTTTCAGGTTTTACTGTACTGACAGTGTACAGTGAAAAGTATGATGGATCGGACATTCTCTTACAGTAGCTTAACCTGATATATGGCAATTGGTCATTTTTGTTATTATGACAAAGATCTTTATTTTAGTCACGAAAGCATTTTCCGGTCTTTCCATATACTTTCTTAGCTCAATTGGTGTTTTTGTTTATTACAGATTGTCATTATGATTGATGTTGACACCATAGTTGGTTTTTTCCTGGACTACAATTTGACCATTGTTTTGTGATTGGCAGGGATCGTGATTATGATAGAGACTATGACATGGATCGAGACTATGACAGAGACTATGAAAGAGAGCGTGGGCGTGGTCGAGACAGGGATAGGGAGAGAGACAGAGATCACTACAGAGACCGCGATAGGGAGAGGGAGCGAGGCAGGGATAGAGAGCGAGACAGAAGAGACAGGACAAGGCGCAGAAGTAGAAGCAGGAGTAGGGACCGTAAGAGACATGAGACTGATGATGTCCGGGATCGGGAGGAACCAAAGAAAAAGAAGGAGAAGAAGGAAAAGATGAAGGAAGATGGAACGGATCATCCGGATCCTGAAATTGCAGAAGCTAATAGACTGAGAGCATCTCTGGGATTGAAACCCTTGAGATAAACAGCGGAAGAAGGAGAAGACTCTCGCGTACCGAAGGAAGGACAACCTATGAAACCGGGACATGGCTCATTTATCCGATTACTACTAGATCCTACTAACTTTCGTTTCCGTTTTCGAGTCTGTTTTGTTCCGAGTTTTTAAGTGTATGTCGCAATTATACAATCTTTTGATGTAGAATAGAACAAAATGGAGTGTTCAGGATAATGTGTGCGCTAAACCGGATAATATCAATTCGCAAGAGATTCTGATTTTGATGCCATCTTATCTACTGCGGACACTGTTAGATCTATACTAAACCGGATGCTTTCCCGACATATGGCATGATTACGTGGCATTATCATCAAACGAATGGGACCCACCAGCAGTTTTCCGGGTAAATTATACGGCGGTTACATAATCATTAACCATCACGACGCGCGTGCTTTTTCAGGTCCCGCACACGACGTCGTTTTTAACTCTCTCTCTCTCTCTCTCTGCTACTATTCTTACCTTTTACTAGCTCCGCTTCCTCCGTCTCGATCAGTTTCCGACTCTTCCGGCGGAAAAGCAATGTCCGTCAACGACAGCATCGATCCTCATTTCCTAGTCCATGTGGAAGATGAATCTTTTCGATTCCGTGTGGGAGAGTCTGGTCCCAGGAGCAGGGAGCTCGACACTGTCGGCGATCGTCGTTTCGGAATTTCCGGATTCAGGCAAGGTTTCTGTGGAAACAGAATTGAGAAAGATGAAATGAGATATTCCAATGGAGATGATGATGAGGACGTCGTTTGTGTACGAGGACGTGGCTCTCTAATTCAGCCTGGTATTAATTCTGGTGATAATCGTAGCTCTGAAGCTGCAGAAACTAACAGAGAAAGTAAAAATCCAGGTATAAACTGCATCACTAGCTCACAATTTCTTGTCTTTAGGTGTTCTCTTACGATTGTTCTGAGTGGTTGAATCCTCTGCTTGTACATTAGGTTCAGCTGGTTGGGAACTGGTTGTGAGAGAAGACGAGGAGGAGAAATCATCGATTGATCGCCATAAGGTGATGATCGCTAATACTGATTATAGGAAAGTATCTAATTCCCAATATAACACGCAGGCAAAGCGAGATTTTGCATCTGTGGAGAAGGAGAGAGTCACTAGTCTCAGCTCTTGGGAGTCTCTCAAGGCCATCCTCTCTGATCCTGTCACGTAAGTGTTTGGTCAAATCATCGATTGGAGCATGGCTGCGAACTAGGATCAGTATACATTTTTCTAGAATCTGAGTCAATGTCAATGTACTTCGATGATTATTGCGGTGTGATGAAATGTGTCTTCTTCTAGAGAGAGACCGGTGAAAAATGCATGTAGTTTAAAGGCTAGTTCTTGTTAACATTCTGACAGATGATTTCACTATCTGTGTTACTTTGCTTGTGATAGCGGAGCCTTTATGAGTGATGCTACAATACTGCCTTGTGGACATTCTTTTGGAGCCGGAGGGTTAAAAGAAGTTAAAAGAATTGTAATTGATTCTGAGCTAATCTTTTGAAGATCTCTTGTTTTTTGTTGTTCAAATGTGAATCTTAATGATCCGGGTTTTGACGATTTTTGCTTTCAGAAAGCATGTTTTACATGTTCCCAGCCTACTTCAGAAGGATCAGAAAAGCCAAACCTGTGTGAGTTTAACGACAATACTAGTTTCAGCGAAAGACTCAAATCTCTTGAAGAGTAACGTCTTTTTTTCTGATCAAGTTTATTAAGGGTTTTTTGTTCAGCTCTCAGAATTGTAGTTCATGCTTTCCGCCAAGAAGAAGAAACAGTTCATGTTCACTCGTTGAAGCGAAGGAAAGAAAGGTCGGATCAGGTTTGTATTCTTTTACATATGTAAACCGTGTAACCTCGTTTACAATGAAGAAACCAGTTAAGCAGAGTTTCTTTACTCTGATCTGCAGCTCAAGAGAACTTACTGTATTCCGAACATCACAGAAACTCCTAAGAGTGGTAGCAGAGGCATACAGTTTCCTTTCTCCATTGGAGATAGGATTATCATAGAGGTCTGTGATCTACAACCATACCGGAATTACTTTAGCACAAGTTAAAAAGTTCTACTTGCATGTCTTAACAAACACAACTTCCTATGGCTTAGGGAAACAAAAGGACTCCTCCACGGTTTGTGGGACGCAAGGCTGTGATAATGACACATTGCTTAAATGGATGGTGAAGTCATTTTCCTCTGCTTAAATCTTTCAACACAATTTATACATTAGATGCTAAAGCTCTTGCAACAAAAATGGATTTCTATTTCAGGTATGTTGTGAAGACAATGGACAATGCAGAGTCTATTAAGTTGCAACATTGCTCCCTTGCCAAGATTCCGGAGAATTCACCTTCAAAGGTAACAGTGGCTGAAATGGCACCGTCTTGGCTCTCTAGCTCATAGAAATCAGCACCTTGTATTCAGGAGAAATGAGATACTATATTTCATTGTTGTAAAGCAACGAGACAACAATCCTCTGTACCAGTGTTTTATTTTAAAGGAAACTTTGCTCTCCTAGAACAGACATGTGTATGCATTGATAACAAAAGATCTCTGCTACTCTTACATATACGAAAGCCAATACCATCAATCGCCTGTTATTTACAATAGATAACCAACAAAAGTGCTGACAGAAAAGACAATAGGCGGTGGCATTAGCCGTATTCGAGCCCCGGTTAACAAAAAAAACAAAAAACAAAAGGGATTACGACCTGGTTGCCGCCGGCTTCATCATTGACAGAAGAAAACTGCAGGTCGAAAAAATGGAAGCTGCAGCCGCCTGAACCGCCATACTAGTCTCCAAATTGCTGCCATCTTTCCCAACACTGCAGACGTATTGTAAATAAAAAAATTGGTTAAACCAGTCCTTTCATATGCTTTAAGGGACTGTTTGGTCTTAATTTCCTCACCTTGAATCTGATGATTGAGAACTGAAAGGCGAGTACTCATCCATTTGTCGTAGACCTTCGTTGCATCGTGACTGCATTTCCTTGACTTGGTTTAACGAACGTTCCTGCGAATTTCAAATTCATAGTATCAATACATTAACACCGCCTATGAGCTTAAGAACCCTGGCTATAATCATTCTGACTTGAAAGGCAATGGATATGTACGCACCAGATCTTTCTCTTCATCACAAAGAGCTTTGTTAATCTGATCAAATTTTGCAGACCACTTAATATGATGCGTCTCTGTTACTGTTTTATCAGTAGAAGCATCACCAGAGGTATTCGTATTCGTCAATTGGAGAATACTTTCCCCGTCAGAAGAAGATTTTTTTGATGAGACGAGAAGTGGTAATTCGGTCGTCAAAATACTATGAACTCTATTCCTACTGCCCTGCACAGCTGCAACAACATCATAAGATCTGACTCTGATCACTAAAACTCAGTTAACCGGAGAAGCCTCTCGGCAGTAGTTCTTTAAATATGTAAAGAAACACACCTGCAAGCCGTCCACTGAGGTCTTGGTGAAGAAAATCCAACCATTGAGAAGCTACGGTAGCAGCTAAAAAGCAAACAAACATTTTTCCATTTAAGCATTTCTTTCAGGTTCCACTTCTGCAACGAATTAAATATCATGCACCAGTACTAACATTTATCCTCCAACCATTTCCAGATTCACTTTAATCAGAAGCCTAAACTATTAATTGATAAAACTCTTCATTTTCGACCACTTATTACTTCCGACGTATTTACAAAGTCAAAGAAAAATAATATTAAATGCCGATTTGAAACATGAAAAAGGTACTAACCTTCAAGAGCAAGAGACGTGGTCTCTGGGTTTGTAAAGGAATTGGCATGATCAGATACTCCGGTAGATGGTAACTTAAAGGTTAATGCCCTATCTTCTCTGACTGAACCAGAAACATCCAGGATAAACAGAGTGATCAAAGTCTGAATTGGCTAACGTTACAACTTAGTTGGGAAAAATGGGAATGATATAGATACCTCTTACATTCAAATCCGCATTTCTTTCCCCAATGATAGCATCATCAGTAGCACTTCGAATCAACGCTTCAATAATTGAGCAGACCTGTTTCTTAGTCCTGACATGGTTAATGATTCCCGGGTTCAATTCCTTCAGCAATCCACTTGGCGCAGTAACATTCGCGAACCTATCTGCCAGCTGTTGTTCCTTCCTAGGGACTTCGTTTCTCTTCTTGAAAGAATCGCTTCTCCTCTTATTCTTTTGTTGCTTTTGCGCAGGCACTTCAACAGGAGTAGTCGATACTGTAGAGCTCGGTGCTGATACTCCACCCAAAGGTCCTGAGAGGAAACCATTTCGTTTCATTTCCATCCAACGCAGCATCGAATCTGACTTTTCCAATGAACCCGCTGTACTACACATTTGAAACGGACCTGCTTTCTCGCTAATAGGATTTGAAAGCGAAGGATCGCGTGTACTTACAGCAGATTCAGAAATCTCTTTCGGTTTCAAGACGCTGTTATTCTTTGAAACGGCATCAACTTGTCCTCCTCGTGACTCGCATTTACCATCATCTTTTACAATATGACTCCGCTGCAAAGCCTGTTTTCCGGAATTAGCAACGTATCTATCACCATCTTTAGAAACTGAGTCTGACTTAGGTATGCTTGTGCACGTCTTAAGAACTGTGGAAGGTTTTATATCTTTACCCAAAACTTCTTTTTCTTTCAGTACTCTTCCTAAACCCTCAGCATCAGGAGCCACAATCACTTCAGACAGCTTTTCACTACTAAGCTTAGGTTGCTGAGCAACTCCAATGTTTTTATCAGATTGAAGAGTACTAAATTTAGCATCTGTAACATAACCCATAAAAAGCAGGAAAAACTTTAACAAATCAGCCGAAAATTCAGTGATAAAAAAATCATTTTTTATAATCGAATTGGAGCATATTTGATCCTCAAGTTAAACAAATCCTAAGTAATTACCAGAACCCAGATCTCGCACTTTCGCACGTATAGACCCTAATTCGTCTTTCTCTTCTAATCCATTTCTGTTACGCTTCTCTCCCAAAAGCTGAAAAATTGGGAAACCCAAAGAGACAAAGAACAAAACCCATAAACGAATTGCAAACATAACATAGAAAAAAGCAAATTTTGACGAAGAAGAAAAAGTCATCGGGAAAGCAAAAAAGAACCAAACCCCAGAATTAAAAGCCGGTTCCGACGAAACCTTAGAGGGAATCCCTCTATTTTCCTCCATTTCCAGACCAGAAAGAGATCTACTTCCAGAAAACCCAGATTCTCAATTGCGCGAAATGAGTCGACGCAAACGGTTTCTTAAAAAACGGGTAACGAAGAAAAGTAGGGTTTGGGAAGAGAAGAAGGAACCAGAGAGTGAGATTTGAAGAAATGATTTAGGGTTTAGAAATGGTGTGTGGAGTGAGTGGAGATGCAGAAAAAAAAAAATTTGGGGATAAATCGATGGAGACAGAAGAAAAGGGATTTTGAATTCAAATTGGGAAGTGAAAGGTTTTTGTTATAAAGGAGGGCTTCCTCGCGTTTTCCGCCGCTCACCTTCGACCCTTTTATATTCTCCACACACCCAAGTAGGGCTCTATTGTCTAAACCGTATTTACCAAATCCCCAATTTCACTAATTGTCTAATTAGTAAACTATGTTTTTTCTCCACCAACAGATTTGCTCTTCTTCTTTTTTTTTTTTTTAATACCTAGCTATCAATATATCTCACATTTCCAAACAAACACTCTTCAGTCCTAACTTAACATCTTTTCAATTTACTGTATCAAAAGTTTTCCAATAGGTTCATACATCATTATATTAAAATGTTTAGTTTTATTAGGAATGTTAAGAAGAAGAAAAACCTACAAATTTGATTCAATCATATATTATCTTAATTTTTTTACATTAATTTGATTCAATCATATTTTAAACACACAATATTTTAATATAGTTTTTAACAAGATTCTATTCATTTGAAATATAAGGAACCAATTGATTTTGTTATCACATGTACAACGAATTTAATTATTTTAAAATTAATTTTGAGTGGTTTAATTTTTTTACTTGTGAAAGAAACTAATTCTATATAAAATTTCTATGTAGAATTAATTTTTTAAATCTTATTATTTCAAATCTAGTTATAAATAAATAAAAAAATTCAAATCTAAAACATATTTAACATACATTTACAAATGAAAAAACGATAAAATAATATATTACATGGAAGTTGGAAAAAAGCTTATCTAATTTTCCAAATATTTATAACTGACAGATTTATTCTTTAACTATCATGTATATAATATACCTTGTCTACAAATGATATTGGTTTGGACGAATAATTTATTTTTAATTAGAGCAACACATAATTGTCTTAAGACATAGCTTTTCTGTTAACTCAACATCACTTTATCAAGCATATAATGGCTATTATATTTCAAGGTTTATCAGCCTCCACATGAGACCCTAACCAACTAGGGTTACAACTCCAAAGCTTTGGACTATATGAACTGAAGGTTTCAGTGTTAAGGGCAATCATATATTACTCTATTACAAATGATTGCAGTAGTGTGAGGAAAGATTTTTTCAAAGCTTATCACCAATACATTAAATGTCTTGTTGATAGGATTTGAGTGTGGGCCAAACTTTCATACCTTCAATCTCAAACGTTTCTTAAGAGATAGCTAGGTTTTTATGCTGTTTTTTTGTTATGACGATCGCTTTATATATTAGTTTTGACTATTAAGTGAGTAAACCGTCACATGTTATTTTGTAAGTTGACGTGCATAAGAAACATCCAAATTACAGTTCCATAGATTTTAATTACTTCTTAATGCTATTTAAATCTATATATGATTTTGTGTAATCAAGGACGAGCTTCAAAGTTGCCTTAGACGAACTTTTGAAGGGTTAAAGAAAATAAAATAAAAAAAGGTGCGGAAACGACGCCGTTCGGAGCCTGTTTCGGAATTTTTTTTGTTTTGTTTTTTTTGGTCATCACACTCCCTTAGGACAGAAAACGTGAAATCTGAATCTCTCTTTCGCTGTCCGATTCCGACAGATAGACAGGAGGGTGGAGAGAGGGCGCGAAACAGAGTTAGAGAGAAGGACGATCCAAGATATGGAGGATTCTTCGGACGCGAAATCTAACCAATGCCCGCCTCTGGCCAACCCAGCTCCGACGTCGGCGCCGTTCCGTGGTCCTTACCATCGGCGAGCGCATTCTGAGGTTCATTTCCGTCTCCCTGAAGATCTGGATCTCTCTGAACCGTTCGGAGGATTCGACGAGCTTGGATCCGAAGATGACCTCTTCTGCTCGTACATGGACATTGAGAAACTTGGATCAGGATCCGGATCCGCTTCCGATTCGGCTGGACCATCCGCTCCTAGGTCCGATAACCTGTTTTCCGCTGAAAATGGAGGCGTAGGGAAAGAGGAAGCTGGGAATTCGAGACCTAGGCACAGGCACAGCCTCTCCGTAGACGGGTCTTCGACTTTGGAATCAATCGAGGCCAAGAAAGCCATGGCTCCTGATAAACTCGCCGAGCTTTGGGTCGTCGATCCCAAGAGAGCTAAAAGGTTTCGTCTTTCACCCCAATTTCGAGAATTTCGCCTTCATTTCTTGTAATTATGCAAATGATCTGATGAAATCTAGTTTAAATGCCTTGTTTTACAATTCGCGGGAAAAAGGTAGTTTCTTTATGTCCTTTTTTTTTTGCTGGTGTTGATAATCTTTTGATGTTGATGTGCTGCATTAGGTGTTCTTTTTGAGATTTTTATTTTTCTTGGTTACGTGTTATATCACTTTTCTTTGACTCTGATTCTCGAATCTCAATGATAACTGAATTTTAACTGAAATTTAGTTAGCTTCTACTATGCTGCTTTTCTAGGTCTTTTTGGGTGAGAGAGACCACGAGGGTCCCATAAGTATGCTTATTTGTGATTCTCGAATTTCTTTTGGCAATGCGTCTCCTTCCCGATGATGTGATGGCCCCCAACTATATATTTTTGGACTAGCTTTTTGTTTGATTTGTCGGTTCAAGCTTGTTGTACAATCTGGTTTGGTTAGAGATCGTATCTAATGATGACTTTTTTTGGTGTGTGGTACTTCTGTTATGGCTTGAATATGTTTAAAAGTCTTAACATTTAAACTTTCGAGATGATCCCTTTTTCACATTCCCTTTTAGTAGTCAACTGTATGGGATTGAGAGTTATAGTTACAAGTGGCTTTGGTTCGGAAAAGTTTGGGCATTAGCTTTGTGTGGAATTAGATCCATGTACTCTCAGAGTTCCATAATTTTGATGAACCTCTGGTAATGGTCGCTATTAATGGCATTACTGTTCTCAACGACTTATTGTAACACAAATGTTCGCGATGAAGAAAAATTTCTCTGTGCTATTCTAATCTCTTCGACATAGAGTGGACATTGATTAATGCTCCAGTTGTCTAAAACCGTCTCATGCACTCTGTGCAGGATAATTGCTAATCGACAATCTGCTGCCCGTTCAAAAGAGAGAAAGGCTCGGTATATTTTGGAGCTCGAGAGGAAAGTTCAGACCTTGCAAACTGAAGCTACTACACTCTCAGCACAACTGTCTTTGTTTCAGGTTTCTTATTACAAACTTCAGTACTGCATTTGCAGTAACATTCTCTTCTTTGCACATTTTTCAGTAACGGAGATAGCACTCAGTTTCTCATCTACTGCCTAATAACTTGCTTCTTACAGAGAGACACAACTGGTTTGTCATCTGAGAATACAGAGCTCAAGCTTCGTTTACAGGTCATGGAACAACAAGCCAAGTTGCGAGATGGTATGCAAACCTGTCCCCTCCCTCCTTTTATATGATTGTATCGGTTTTAAGGTCATTGATCGATGATTCTTCCCAACGCAGCACTAAACGACCAACTGAAAAAGGAAGTTGAGAGGCTGAAATTCGCCACGGGAGAAGTCTCACCCGCTGATGCTTATAACCTCGGGATGCACATGCAATACTCTCAACAGCAACCACAACAATCCTTCTTTCTACATCATCAGCAACAAACCGATGCTCAAAACCTGCAACAAATGACTCATCAGTTTCATCTCTTCCAGCCCAACAACAACCAAAACCAAAACATTACGTCTTCAGCCGCTCGCCAAAATCCTCCTACCACTCATCAGCTTATGCATCACCCTACTTCTAATGCCTCGGGTCAATCTCATTCCTTTTCAGAGGCAATGCATGAAGACCCTCTTGGCCGGTTACAGGGGCTTGACATTAGCAGCTGTGGCAGAGGCTCAAACTTTGGTAGGTCTGACACCGTCACTGAAAGGTAGCAGCACCATGTGAGGCTGCCTTTTCCAGATTCCGCTTTGTCGATAAACCTATTCTTTTGCTCTCCCTTTAAATCTTTAGCTAAAAAAAGTAATATCTTCGTGACCGTCTGATTCATTTTTTATTCTGTAAAACTGGTTTCTTTTTTTTTTTGTTTGGGGTTTTTGAGGTTTCAACATAGAGACCACAGGTGTTTTAACTCGTCTGATTTCTCTGTTTTCTGATTCATCTTGTTCTTCCGGGGAGCTACCAAAGTCGAACCATATATTTTTTCTGTTTCTTTATTTTCTCTGGATTCCCTAGTTGCTTCTTCAATCATCCCTGTAAATGGTGGTTGTATTTGGATTTGCCTTTGCCTTAAACCAGACAAGAAATTGTTTTTATATTGCAGTTCTCTTACATCACTTTCTGTTCTTTTGTTATTTCAGTAAATTAAATTTGTAGGAAATTTTGCTTGTTGGCTACTTTCACAGGTCCATGTTACTTTGTTTCAAGCACAAGTTTCTCATGCCTTCCATTAGAACCCTAGATTCTGAAATCAGTATGTTTATTTTCATTATTCTTAAGCCGCACTAGGAATCAACTACGACAAACCAATATAGTTTCATCAGAACATATGAGGAATTTTTTGAGGAGTCCCACTGAAGCTTAGAAACCAAAGCAGGGTTACGTGTTGATCCATCAAGACTCAAGTTACATTAACCGAACTAGTCATGTTGAGGCCACTCAAACGGTATCCTAACTACCATACAACAAAATTAAATTCTCACATGAGAATCCTTGAACTATATCTTCAGAAAAGCTTAACTGCACTTAAGTTTATCTTGTGTCGGCTCAGAAATTGGGTCATTGAAATGACGTTCTCTTTGGGACAGTGACCATTCTTCAGGCACGTAGTTATGACCAGTCCCAACAGTTTCGGGGCAACTAAGAGACAAACCCCTTGTGATGGTTTACTTAAAGTGTGGTCCCTTTAGTTTTTTTCTTCTGGTACATTTTGGATAGATCTCACGTGACCTTTTTGTGGATACAATTCAATAGTTCTTTTCTTTTTTTGGTTTCAATCGAATTCTTGCTCTTCCTGCTGCTTCAATATAGCTAGATGCTTGTCTTATTGGCAATAAATTTTGACGAAATTCTAAGAATACAATTTATGTTGTAGTTTTATATAGATGTTATGATTGTAAGTTGAAGGTTCTTTATTTTCAACAAAAAAAAAAAAAAACTTGAACCATTCAATGTTTTTACTGTTGTTCGATTAATTTCATAGTAGCTAAATGTGTAACACTGAGAGTGGCTCCCAAACTTTTAACTATTAAACAAACGAACTCAACCACTTAAAGATTCTTTGTCAAGAACATCTTACCCAACAAAAGGCTGAAGTTTTCAAAAATAAAGCGAATCCCATTATCTAACATAAATAGTATCAAGCATGTACCAGCCTGTGTTGACTATTCAGACGAACGGCCACTAAAAGATTAGTCATTGTCGTAAATCGAGTAAATTCTAACGTGAATTTGGATTTATGAAAAAAAAATTCATGTTGCCCTGCGGATATGCGAATTGAGTTATTTTCAAAAATGAAATATAATCGTGATTTTCAGTTGAATCAAAATAGAACATTTATTATCACAAATTGACTATTTTGGTTTCTAATAAATATGGACATTTGTACTTTCTATGGTGTGAGTTACTGAGTTGCCGCTTTTGCTATCTTTTATTTTTCGACGAAATAAGATTTAATTTGCGACGTCATCTAAGTTTTTCGTAAGAGAAATCCTAAATTTGTGACGAATTCTATAACTTTTTGGAACCTAGTTTTTTCCTGCCGAAAATCAAACACATTTATATACATTTTTCAGGGAATCATGAAGGAATCTGGTTGAAGAGGAACCATATATGGCTATGTCAAGTTGATTACATTTTAGACGTAGAAGACTGACTTGATAAAATGCATAAAAGAGCCACGAAAATGACGTATATGAAAACTGCATGAGAGAGCCTCACACGTCGAGAGCCTCTTGCATGTGCTTGTAACATGGTAGGACCATCTAGTGTCCCACTTACTATTTGTTAGTGGTCTCTCTAGTCAATACAGATCATTTAAATAATATTCGTAATCAAACCCTAAAACTCATGATTCTTTTGAAATTTTGGTTACTTACGATGGATAGTCCATGTTATTGAAAACCTGCACCCTCCTCTATTGTTTAAGGATCAAAGCGAGTCTGCCTAAACGTTGGTATTAAAAAAAAAAAAAACTAACATGCAATCCAATGATCGATATATCAACTGATAATCAAAATAGACACGTTGAAATAATCAATTGTTATCAAGTGCATATAGTGTCAACTCATCTAGCATCTTTGCCAATAACGAGATCAAACCCAAATGAATTATAGTTTGTAATTTTTCTAAAAGCATATATAGGGGGAAAAACTGTGGTAGTTGAGTTGCGTATCAAATATCCAGAAAGTCGAATATGTCATCTGAATTAACACGCCAATTATTGATTTGGTGAATATAGAATGTTATCTAATACCTTTATAGTCAACTCATGACAATGTTTCGTTTCGATATAATTTTTCTTACAAATTTTTTAAGGTGGACAGAACAAAATAATAAGTGATGAACGAACTAGAGAGCGTGTCTTATTCTCGCATTACAATTCTAAAAATCGTAAACAAGACGAACAATATATAATTACCGTTGGTATAACTACTTGCTTATTCCAGTGTGTTCACATTAACCGTAAAGACTAGCATTGTGTAAATAAGAAAAACATTAGAACATAAATATCTTGATCTAATAACATTTTTAAACTGAGATTTCATAAGTTTGTCAAAATTTGTGCAAGTAGCTTTGAAGTCATTAATTTGTATACTCTTCAACACAGTACACAAATAAGAGTGTATTGAAGCAGCATGTGCAAGTAGGGGCCACTTGATTAGGTATCGCAGTTGGTCTAACCGCAACATTTGCATGTGGCCACAACCTTCAAAGTCCCCCTGGATCTTATCAAATCATAAATACATACATTTTCCTTTATTTTTCCTAACTTTATAATTTCTTGTCCACATATATTAATATCAATCTGGCCGCAACAAAAACTTATTGAAACACACAAATTCGTGACTCAACTCAAGATTAACGGTGGCATACATTGTTGACTTCACTGCTAGTTTATCCAAACAATCTTGAATTTGATATATGCTCGAAATTCTTACGAGAAAACTAGATGTATATTATTTTATGAAGACCTAAAATTGATAAGGATATACATTGGGATTTAACGAGAAATAATAGGCACAATTTCCTCGCAAATTGGCCATAAGACACTTGAATAAAATATGTATGAATGCCCGAAAAGGTGAAAGAAGAGATATACTTAATACAGTAAACATATTTTTAAAAATATTATCTCTTGCCACTATTATAAAACTCCAAACCTTCCCTATATAAACCAATCATCCTCCCCACTTGAGTCCATATCTGTCTCACGATTCTCACCAAACCAAATCCGATACTCCAAACCGAACTAACGAACCCATTTCCAAAACAAAAACCAAAAAATGTATTTTACATCAGCCTTCAAATATTCTATAATCTCAATTTTATCCATATTCAGCTTATTATTCCCCTTCCAAGGAACTCATGGAGACGACGGAGGTTGGCAAGGTGGTCACGCCACGTTCTACGGTGGCGGCGATGCTTCCGGCACCATGGGTATGACCATGAAATATATATATATGCGTATGTTAGCTGATTTAATCTTATACATGCATGCGTTTGTTAGCTAACACGTGGCTTACCTAAATAATAAGGTGGAGCTTGTGGCTATGGAAATTTGTATAGCCAAGGTTATGGCACGAACACGGCGGCTTTAAGTACAGCTCTTTTCAACAACGGACTCACGTGCGGCGCGTGCTACGAGATGAAGTGCAACGATGACCCGAGATGGTGTCTCGGTTCGACAATCACCGTCACGGCTACAAATTTTTGTCCACCGAACTTTGGCCTCTCAAACGATAATGGTGGATGGTGCAATCCTCCTCTTCAACATTTTGACCTCGCCGAGCCAGCTTTTCTCCAAATCGCTCAGTACCGTGCTGGCATTGTCCCTGTCTCTTTCCGCAGGTCCGTTTTACTTTTCTTAATACTTGGGACACAAGTAACGAAATTGACATTGCTTCCACATTTTTCATAAGTGATGTGTAAACTCCGAACAAAATTTGAGTTTGTTATTCGTTTTAGATATGTGTTAACAATTGACAAATGATTTTATTTAGAATATGGATTGATTTGGAAAATCACACTTAAAGAGTAAATTTAACAAATGCAAACAAACAATTAAAACTAAACTAATGAGTTGTTGCAGAGTACCGTGTATGAAGAAAGGTGGGATAAGGTTTACCATCAATGGGCACTCGTACTTCAACCTTGTTCTGATCTCGAACGTAGGAGGAGCAGGAGACGTTCAAAGCGTCTCGATCAGAGGCTCAAAATCAGGGTCGTGGCAAGCAATGTCTAGGAACTGGGGGCAAAACTGGCAGAGCAATTCTTACCTCAACGACCAGAGCCTCTCCTTCCAGGTCACCACCAGCGATGGTCGCACCGTCGTTAGCAACGACGTGGCTCCTTCTAATTGGCAGTTCGGACAAACTTACCAAGGCGGTCAGTTCTGAGTCCATCCATCATCATCTCTCTCTGTTTTGGGGTGCTGATGTGGCTGCATATTGCTGAGGTGGCTCGTAAACACCCGCTAGACTTAGCCTTCCCTTCTTCTTTTTTTTTTATGTGTTTCTTATTTACGAATTGTTGCTTTCAATGATTGCCTTTATCATGCCTACAAAGAGCAAGTTTTTTATTTTTTATTTTGTTTTACATATTTATTGAAATTAGCCTTTTGGCATACTCTTTTTTCGTTTGTAATCCGAAATCGCTTAGCCAATTACATATAAATGAATATAATAAATTGAATTTATATTACCAACAAAGAGGATATTGACTTTCGAGTCAACGGTCGCTACGAGTCGATAACCACGTGAGGAAGAATTGTATTTTCGTCTCCTTCCCTTAAGACTTCTGTTTTCACAAAGGGTCATTTCCTCGCCGGATACGTAAAAGCTGTGGACAGTCAAGTTATGGTGTCTGAGGGCGAACAAGTTGTCCGAATAATCCAATGCAAGATTTTGTTCTTACTACCAAGCACTAAATTAAATAACAAAAAAATAAAAATCAATTTTCGCTCCTTTTGAAGCTAAGCATTCTATGGGCTGGACCTAACACGCTAAATCCATCACTTTTTTCGTTTAGCGGTTTAACTATGGGCCAAGTCCATATATCTGAAAAGTTTAAATCCAACGAAAAATAACAAAGAGTGTATTCAATTTTCCTACTGTGTTTACATATGTTGGACATTTAGTTGTATTATTTCATGTTTTACTCAGTTAAAGATAATAATATGAGACCTTCCTTTCTTTCCTCCTAGACCTCCAACTGTGAGACCATCTATTGAGCCTACAAGCGTTCACCTCTCCATGCCTAGAGAATTTGGATCTGTGAGTGGAATATACCTATGCTAAGGCAAAGTATGAGGTGAAATTCATAGGGAAAATCACACTTGATGGTAGAGAAGTTAAAGTTATATAGAAGGCTATTCATGGCTTTATAAATTATAACATTGGAGAAGCTACATTCAAGTCAAGTATCTTTATCATATAAATTTGATTGGATTGGATGTGTGCTGAGTATTCATTTTTATGGATATCTTCTGAACCTCAAAACATCTATAGCTTGATGGAGTGAAACAAAACACAAAATAAGGATCTGAGTAGAACAAACTGCATCACATATATGATTTCTTCTTCTTTTTTTTTTGATATTTGCTTTTAGCTTCTTAGACTAATAATCTTAACGACATTAACATTTCAGGTAGGTTTCCTTTTAGCCTTTTGTTTTGGTAGGAAACATCTAAAAGGCTATATGCCAAAACTATACTCATCTATTGTGGACTTATATGTTTGAATAGTCTAGTATACTCATCACGTCTTACCAACATTCACTCATAGGGATTCAAGTAATTAAAATCTGAAACTCTCTTGGTGTAAATTGGGTACTAATAGTCTTGTAGATCCGACCCAATTCTCTTAATAATATTATTATCTTGTCCACATTTTCTTAAATACTCGAATGTATTAAAATTAAATTTTTGTTTTGTAATTTGTTTCACTTTTTGTCTAACTTTTTTTTGGATGCAACATGATTATTTCTCGGAAAAATACTTATTTTAGTATTACTTTCGTCCAATTGTAAATTTTAATAAGATCCAACGTGATATGATCGGATCTTTTTAATAATATTGTTTTAATATACGAACTTTTTTAAAATTAAATTATGAACACAAAATTGAATATAAATTAAGTTTTTTCAGAAGATTTTCTAAAAACTATCATTAAAAGGACTAAAATTAGCATCATTTTACTCAAGAAAAGTTACTAGTAATGATTTCGGCTACAATACGTAAATCCAAACAGTAAATTTCATAATCCATTTTTGTAAGAGTATCTATTCACACCTACTATATCTATTTTGTCGTCTTCTTTCTCTTAGGCTTTTTCTATATTTTAATGTTTTTCCTTTTCTTATTGCGTTTACCTCTACTTTGTTCCTTTTGATTTATTTTGTGTACTTTAGCTACGAATGCGTCTTCTCTTGTGGGACTCCGGAGCAAGACGACGACAAAGAAACAAATGAACAAACAAGAAAAGGAAAAAAAAATAAAAAAATTTGATGGCTGTAATTTTGTTAGTCAAGGTGAATTGATTTTTATTACAAAAAGGAAAAGTCAAATTAATTAGTTTTGGCGTCATTAATATTAATTTGTTTATGACTCATACAGTCATACACTCTACGAACCTTCCATAAATTACATTGACTCTTTTTTTTTATTTCGTTTCATTTCCATTTTACTTGTTTTATCTTCTCTCTTTCTCTTGTTTATACGCCAATCTGCCTCTTTTTCCGCCGGAGTTTCTGTAGGTTTTTTCTTCTTTAGCTCTTTACTATTTATCTGATCTCTAAAATACTAATCACCATTGTGTCGATTAATTGCACCATCAAATATTTTGGTTGAAATAGTCTGCTAAAGCCCTTTTTCGCTTTTCGGTTCCATTTTCGCCTTTAAATCTTTAATTTCTCTTCTTTTTTTTTGGTTCCTTTGATGAGTTGCGTTTGATAATTAGAAAAAAAAAGCCCTTTCTCTGCGGGTGAAATCTCACTCTCTCTTTCATTTTCTATTTTATTTGAAGGTGAAACACAAATGCCTAATAAATTACAATCCTAAAACCCTAAATTTGTTTACAAGTGTTAGTCTTTTGTTCATCTCAAGTTTTAATTATGATGTCTCTGGCTCAATGTCGCAGGATGAGTTAAAGCCACTTGGGTTTTCACGGATTTGCTCAAAGGAACCTACTTGACACATGTACTAAAAGCACAGGTACTTTTCCGATACTTGCAACTCAATAGGTTCTGCATTTACGAGGTTGATAAAGGTTTCTCCTTTTTTCTGAGTTAAGAAAAGTTGATGAAATTGAGATTCCTCAAACTAGTTTAAGCTGTTGTTGCAATTATTGTGCCATGGAAGCTGGGCAAAAGCGAGAGGATCAGAATCTTATAGTCAATTTTTAATTTTTAATTTTTTGGGTATTTTTTAGCCTTAATGTATATTCTTTTGAGTTTGGCTTTGAGGAAGCTAAGAAAGTAGGGATGCCTAACATCGCATTTACTATCCCATTTATCATTGTTTCATGCTCTTTTTTTTTATTTTCTTGTTGTGCTTAGAATGTAATTACTCCCTTGTTTGGCCTGAATTAGTATGAAGCATTCATTGGTGGAATTGAGAAATCCAATTCTAGATTTTGTTTTTAGTACTAAGCAGTAAATTGATTATCCCTATTTTTCTCTTCTTTCTCTGATCTGTGGTGATTTCTATTTCAGTCTCTGCCTTATCTTTCATTCCTTTGGTTAAAGTTACTTTCCTTGAGGAATGTATTGACTATGATCTTCTCTTTGTTCTATGGTTTGTAGATGTCTTGATATGTCACTTTCATACAAGTAAGCTCCTTAAGTTCACTATTCCTGGGCTATCGTCTATCTGAAGTTTTGTGTTCAAATGGCTGATCTTCAAGAGAGGATGTCAGTCTCCTCTTCTTCATCCTCATCATCAACATTGTCTCCGTCACTATCAACAATGCCAATAGATGGAGAATTGTGGATGGTTGCCGAGGAAAGGGCTCAGGAAATACTAAACGCCATCCAACCTGTCTTTGTTTCAGACAAAAGTAGAAACGAGATCATCAATTATGTCCAGACCCTTATAAAGGATCGTCTTGGAATTGAGGTTAGAACTTTGGTACTCCAATTGACTTTCTTGGTTTTCTGTTTTGTTTATTAGGTCGACCTGTGATTATAGTGAGGGCCTTAATTCAATTGGTTAGTGAAAATTTTGTTTGATGAAATTTCCGTCAGTCTCCACTTTTTAGGAATGTTGTATCAGATGATGTCTGGTCGGGATGTTGCGTAAGAACGTTTGACCAGTGTTGTCTCGTTACTAGAGAAATGCTCAAGTTTTCTTGCTGTGGGATTAGATTCGGAGTCAGGACTATTGTTTTGTGGCCCTAAATCATTCTACATGCATATGGTTTATGTGTTTGCTTAATCGCTTTTAATGCGGTTTTGTATTTACCAGGTCTTCTTATTTGGTTCGGTGCCACTCAAAACCTATCTCCCAGATGGAGATATTGATCTGACAGTCCTAACTCCTCGAGATAAGGAGGATGAATTGGCTAACGCATTGCGCAGTATGCTTGAAGCTGAAGACGGAGAAACTGATTTCCATGTAACTGATGTTCAGTATATCCCAGCGCAGGTATGCTTGGTTCCTTTGCGCTTTTTGAGTTACGTTTGTTCCCTTCCCTCAAGTAAGCTCATTTCATGCTAATGATGCTTCTGCTCATTGGTGGTTGGGATGGTAGGTTAAGGTCATAAAATGCAGTATCAGAAACATTTCTGTAGATATCTCCTTCAATCAAATGGCAGGACTCTGCGCTTTATGCTTTCTAGAGCAGGTAAACACTTAATAGCTTATAATTAATTCTTCCATATCTGTCCTCAACTAATTCAGTAAGTTGCTTTGTTAGGTTGACCAAAATTTTGGAAGAAACCATCTGTTCAAACGTAGCATCATTCTGATCAAGGCCTGGTGCTATTATGAGAGCCGTATTCTCGGTGCCAACACTGGACTGATTTCAACATATGCATTGGCAGTACTAGTCTTGCATATCATCAACATATCTTGTTCACCATTATCTGGCCCTTTAGCGGTGAGTATTATGTTTAAATGTGAGCTTATTTTTGACATTGTTTCTAAGGTTAACATATGATATCAATCATCAACAGGTACTGTATAAGTTTTTGGATTACTATGGATCATTTGATTGGAACAATTACTGTATCACGGTCAATGGTCCAGTCCGGATATCTTCTCTTCCAGATATCACAGGTAAGGACGCTGAAATCACAAGACGTTTCTCTTCTGTTACCTTTGATCTGGAACGTCACTTGTTGCTTTCTTCTGGTCTTTCTCCAGAAATCGGTCATCATGAAGTACTCCTGAACGATAAATTCTTCAGAGAATGCATGGAGTTATATTCGGTTCCAACTAAAGCTGTCGGAGCAAATGGGCATTATTTTCCTGTGAAACATTTCAACATAGTGGATCCTCTGAAACACAGTAACAACCTTGGCCGTAGTGTGACAAAAGGTACTCCCATTGAGCAGAGATTTGTAATGCCGCAAGACAAAAAAAAAGCTCATGATTGGGTCTCTATTTTGTTGTAATTTTATTAGGCAATTTGCAACGCATAAGACATGCTTTTACGCTGGGAGCTCGAAATCTCAAAGATGTGCTTTCAGTACCTGGAGAAACCATGGGTTGGAAACTGGAGAAGTTCTTTGGTAGTTCACTGGAGAGGAACGGTAAGGGACAAAGACAAGACGTGGTGGAACCAGTCATCGCGTTTGGCACTGGAAGATCAGAATCGTCTGAACTCAGAGGAGATTTTGAAGGATACTTCAAGAGTCTTGTATACGGGAAATGGTTTCACGGAGAGACTCAGCATAACTGGATCCCTCAGGGTCAAGACACAAGTTCTTGGGACATTGTTCGTTGGTTTACGACCGGCCAAAAGAATGTTTTCTATTGGAGGAATGTGAATGGATCAACGTCGATGCAGAAATCAAGAGGAACAGGCACTTATATTCCTGAAATGGTACATCACCACCATTTACTTTTTCGCTCGTATTTGGATTGTTAAAGTGTTTCTGAATTTGGTATGATGCATCAGTTTTTATTTTTATTTGCAGAGTCAACAATCTTATACAGACAGGTTCAGTAGCAAACCGCGAGCAAAGTGAACTCATTGCCTTCAGCATCTCAGTCCCAACTGTTCAAACAGAATATTTGAATTCATCTCTTAGGCTAAAAAACCTTTTGCATTATAATTTGGGCTTGTCTCACATATTTACCAAACAGAAAACAATGACAAAATGGGTTTTTTTTTTTAATTTTATTTGGTTATGATGCTAAATGTGAAGTTCCAGAGATTAATAGCAGATGCTTCTTTTTAGGTTTTCATTAGGATTGTAATTGACCTATATGTTGACCCGTAATTCATTTAGAGATCTCTTGACAGAAGAAATATTACTGTGTTATAGTTTCACAATTACAATGAATCTGATTAGCTCTTTATAGAGCAAACAAAAAAAAAATGCTATAAGTTGAGATAATATCTAAATTGTACGATTATTACATTAGTGGAGAGTTAAGGGCCCACCAGAGAACTGACTCTTTTCTTATCCATTTTTTCTTTAAATTGCTAATATATCCTATGTATGATGACGATATACTTTCATATATTACGTCATCTCTCGCCTCCAACTTATTATATATCATCATCTCCTCTACTATAGAGCGATTCTCTAAGCAAAATGTGCCGATGAGTTTTATAGTTACATCAATAATTTGAAAGAGCGATGTTAATCAGGTTAACTCATTTTTTCCTTGGTCAAGAATCAGGTTAACTAATACAGTTTGATTCTAAAAAAGAGATCTTAGCAAGATTTTGCTTTTGTTTTCAAGTTAAGTGGCTTACGCCAAGTTAGGTAATTATTGTAGTGTTATTATGTAGATGGTGACACATAAGTAGGTAATCTTATTTGCTAAAATTAATGAAAATTTTCTTTCACATTTTAACCCAATCACTTCTTATTATATTAAGAACGGATTCCAATGATACATACGTGTGTATTCTCTACAGTCAGTAACAAACTAATAATTTTTATTAACTTGTAATGCATTTTCTAAGCGCGACATGATCATTAAGAGTTAAGCAAACGCAATTATATGCTTTTCTGCTGGATTATTATGTCCTGAGATATTATGGATACCTCTCTGATTCACATACTAGCCATAATATATATATATAATATTAATTATACGCTCGAGGCCCATGCTTTTATAACGAGTTTACGCTATTCGAGCATTGACCAATGATGGCTCATGCCTCCGATGTTTACGTTGATAGTAATATACTATATGATGAAAGACGATATATATAATTTTAAATTGAATTATTCCTGCAAATCAGTTCCTCTAATTTCGCTTAAAACTCTTCAAGAATATACTTGTTTTTCATGAACAATTCAAACTGAATTATTCCTGCAAAACACAATTAATAAACTTTGTGGTGGTCAATGCATCTTTTGAAAAGTTTATTAATTGTGTTTTGATTTAGATAACTAAACTATTAATACATGACTCACTATCTATATGTATTGTCTTATCAATTTTCCAACATATATACGACTTGTCATAAAACAAAGCATGCAATGATGGATCATTACGATAAAAAGGAAGATAAAATAAACAAACCAAAGAAAAGAAAAAAAGTAAGAATTGGCCATGTTATAAATCCATCATGACCATTGTTTGCCAATTTCAACAAAGTTGGCCCTCCAATTTTAATAATTCAATGTTTCTTTTCTTATATAATTATTTATATATATGCATTATAGTATAAACACCAACACCACAATTTTTTCCTTGGATCCTAACAACAACAAGGAGAAAGAAAACTCATATATACGAATTCTCTTATTTTCACCATTTAATTTTTTTGTTTTCTTGAAGGTTGCTACGCGAAATGGATGAAAGCAAGATTAAACTTCACGTTTTATTACTACTCTCTTTCTTACTCATCTCCGAAGTTCCTTCGATTCTTGGGTTCAGTACGAGAGGCACTACTAGATCAGAACCGGAAGCATTTCACGGCGGAGAGTACTTCCCGGCGATGAAGAGCAGGAAGTTGATGATGGTTACAAACTTGGAAGTTGATTATTCAAGTGATTATGATGATGGAGCCTCTTCAGCATCACCATCACCACCAGTGCCTGATTATGATGATGATATCTATAAAAGGCAAGGTGATGTCCCAAGCCCCGGTATTGGCCACTGATGATACGTTTTCATGTGTATACTGTATACACACACATATATATATATATGCACATTTGGCAGTTTGCGTTATATATTTATACATACATATTGTTTACTTGTTCATATATGTTTTTGTCCTAAGAGGTCGTCTCCATATGATCATTTTTATGTTGCTTTTACTTCATTTTTGAGATATATACATTTTTAATTACGTCTTCTTCTTTTCTTAATAAACGATGACTTCTATATTGAATTGTCTCATTTCATCGTGTTGATGGAAGCTCCTTGTATGTATGTAATAATATTCATTAGATAAACCTGCATCACTAAATGTTTTTGTTGATAAAAATGTTAATGTTATTATTAAAATGCGATTAGTTTAATAAGATAACAACGGTTTTAATTTGGCAAAGCTAAGATAAGAACGTTGTACAACCTTTGAAAAAAACCAGTTTTACATAGAAAATTTGATGAACCAAATGGGCTTAATCTAGTGTATACTCCTATTATATAATATAGTTTCATGTTTCCAAAAATACTATCGAGATTAAAAAAAGGGGGAGAAAACACAAAAACATTCCGTCAGTTTGGTAACAAAAAGAACACTGTGTCAGTTATACAGTCTTGACTCTTGAACCAACGTCATGACAAGTTGTATTTACAAATTAAAAATAAACAACGACAATTATACAAATTTTGGCTTCATGGCCGTTAACAAAGCGTTAGAATTATATTAAATCTTTCACATGGGGGAAGTTATTGTGTGTGTGATATGTATGTTATGTAATGTTTACTTAAAATAAGATATGTTATAATTAAAACAAAACTTATTAAGTAAATTAGATCCTGAAACTCAATGAATTTATTTCCTATAATATGCTACCGATCTGCCATGACAGAGTTAAATAAAAAGAGGCTTTCAGTACATATACACTTAATTATATATTTAAAAAATCTAAGTATTAGTTTCATTAACATTCTCTCATCATTCATAAACCATGACAAAAAAAAAATCACTTAATACTTTGAAATTTGTGTGTTATATACCACTGTAAATGACTGTTATATATTGATAATGATAATGGAGCGAATTTTAAAATTCCGAGCACATGTTTTTTTTTTGGTGGCAATAAGGACAATGACTTGCATAAAATATGCCAAACTAAAGAGCACATCACTCCCAAAATCACGCATGAAGCTAAAAATTAGATAAAATACATTTGACGTTTTGCATTGAAAAAATGTTAATGCATATAATACTAATACATATTATATGAATAGGTGCAATGTCCCTTTATGCATGCATTGAATCCATCGACCAGTATATATACTTAGGTGTGTTTTGAATTATATAATTATAGAAAGATTGCTGTGAAGAGCAAGATGAATATATTAGGAATTGGATTCCGATCCAGTTTTGTAACTGTTCTAATACAATAATGTCAAAAGTGAGAAAGTGGGCGAGATAATATAGAAATCTCTTATATAAAGGTTGAACTTCCGCAACACCTAACAAAAAAAAAGTGAAAAAGAAAGGAATCGAAAATAAGCACACCTTAAATTCGATATTTCCAAATATAGAGTTTTATTTAAATAATAACAATTGTTCATGGAAATTGCGATGTAAATGAAACAAGAAAATAAATAAATGCAATCTACTTTTGTTTCCAGATACAGCGGATAATGCCACGAAACCATTATAAGCAATCGTATATAGATTTATTTCGGTAATGATTCTCTATTCTGCTATTTTATTTATTTATTTGTTTTACTGATATATTTTTATTTACCTTATTTATTTATCGTCTAGTTGCTTTTACCATCATAGGTAAAAAATCTTAAATTCTGAGGCTGATGGTACAAAACTGCATCAATAGCGGAAATTCTGCTGGTAAGTAGAGAAACTTTTTTTTTTTTATTCCGTAGAGGATGTAACTGTGTCGGAGGCACTCACGTGTTTATGTCTCTTCACCTGTAAAATATTCTCGCCACGTTTGCTCTTTCACGTCCTTTTCTTTTCCCCGAGAAAACGCGAGAAAAACATATAAAGACTTAATTTTTCTTTTTTTTTTTGCTTAGCATGTGGAAGCTATAGGTTCTTATCTTCTCCATATCTTTTATTTCAATGCTAGATGTGTAGGTATATTGTCATCCAGCAAAAATCTGAATTTTTTCTCATGTAAGTGGAAACATATACAGATGCTGTCGTGAGACAGAATATGGGCAAAAAAGCTAATAATTGATTTTACTCCATTTATGGCTTAGAAAGCTAACACTTAGATACATTTTTGTGTGTGTGAAGTCAATTGAATTCTTGGGCTCTTTTATCTATTTTTGAATCTTTTATCTTACAACAATAAATGGTGGGTTCTACTTGTTTAAAGTTTAGAAATTTAGGGTTTTTATTGTTCATCTACTTCTGGGTTTATCTAACATTTGGGTAAGGGTTGACGAAAGAGAATCAATCAGATATAGTAGTATGAGAATGGCATGTGCGTGAATGTGACTTACTTTGTTTTCTTCCCTCTAATTTGGGAACAAAGTTTGGTTGTCGTATTTATTGTTACTTTGTAGGTTTCATTCTCTTTTCACAAAACTTTTCATTTTTCCTGCCAAATTACCCAACTTTTTATTTTCCTCTCTTTGGATGAGATTCAACAAGTCATCTTCTTTTTTGGTTTCCAGGTTCTTCTTACATCGTGTTAGTCTGAAGATTTGAGTTAACAAACCATGGATCTCAATTTCGGGAAATGCTGTGGTTCTAAAAAGGTTTGTAGATTTTCTCTTGAGATTTGTTCAATTTTGGAGCTTTCTGAGTTTGAGATGAATAGAAAATTGGGAATCTCCTCGTGTGTTTTTTAAATTATGCAGAAGGAATCATGGAGGTCGGTTTTGCTTCTCGCTTATCAGAGTCTTGGTGTTGTCTATGGAGACTTGAGCATCTCTCCGCTTTACGTCTTCAAGAGCACTTTCGCTGAAGACATTCGACATTCAGAGACCAATGAAGAGATCTACGGTGTTCTGTCTTTCGTTTTCTGGACTCTAACTTTGGTCCCTTTGCTCAAGTATGTCTTCATTGTCCTTCGAGCTGATGATAATGGGGAAGGTTAGAGAAACTCTCTCTCAGACCAGTTAATAATCGAATAACCGGAAAAATCTATTTGCTCGTCGCTTATGTAGATATGTTAAAATTTGTCTCAGGTGGAACTTTTGCTTTGTATTCACTCATCTGCCGTCATGTCAAAGTTAGCCTCCTCCCAAACCGACAAGTCGCTGACGAGGCACTATCCACTTATAAACTGGAGCATCCACCCGAGACGAACCATGACTCTTGTGTGAAAAGATATCTGGAGAAGCACAAGTGGTTACACACTGCTTTGCTGCTTCTGGTTCTTCTTGGGACTTGTATGGTTATCGGAGATGGACTTCTTACTCCAGCTATCTCAGGTATGGTTGCTTCTGTGTGTGTGTACTGTGTAGATATCTTATAGTTTAACTGTTTGCTAAATGAGTTTTCTAATCTTTTCTTTTTGTTGTATGTAGTGTTCTCTGCTGTGTCAGGTCTTGAGCTGAATATGTCTAAAGAACATCACCAATGTAAGTACATAAAATCTAGTTTAATGTCAGTTTTTGCTTCTTGAGTTCTGATGAATGATATATGAAAGATTTTCCTCTATTGATCAAACGCACAGATGCAGTGATTCCTATAACCTGCTTCATATTAGTCTGCCTTTTCGCCCTTCAGCATTTTGGGACACATCGTGTTGGGTTTGTTTTCGCCCCTATTGTTCTCACTTGGCTGCTCTGTATTAGCGGTATTGGCTTGTACAATATAATACAGTGGAATCCTCATGTATACAAAGCTCTTTCTCCTAAATACATGTTCATGTTCTTGAGAAAGACGAGAGTAAGTGGATGGATGTCTCTAGGCGGGATCTTGTTGTGTATAACTGGTGAGTTATCGGAAATCTGTAAGCTCCTCATATTGTTAATCTCGCCATAAGATGAAAATGTCGGTATTTTAACTTGTTGAGTCTTTTGTATTAGGTGCTGAGGCCATGTTTGCTGATCTTGGTCACTTCAATTACGCGGCAATTCAGGCAAGTTTCCTACTTTAGCTTGACTTATTGTTGTATAGCCACAGGTTTCAGTAATTCGATGTTTTTTTGTTGTAGATTGCCTTTACTTTCCTAGTTTATCCGGCTCTTATATTAGCATACATGGGACAAGCTGCTTACCTATCACGGCATCACAATTCTGCTCACGCGATTGGGTTTTACGTCTCTGTGCCAAGTCAGTAGCTTGCCTTAATTTCAAGAAGTAAAGTTTAATTCTATGTTGACACCACTGGGAACAAAATCTGTTACTTTCTTTACATAAATCCTTGGTTTTTGATCAGAATGTGTGCACTGGCCTGTGCTTATGATAGCGATTCTTGCTTCTGTTGTGGGAAGCCAAGCTATAATCAGTGGTACTTTCTCAATTATAAACCAAAGCCAGTCTCTTGGATGTTTCCCTCGAGTCAAAGTCATTCACACCTCTGATAAGATTCATGGTCAGATTTACATACCTGAGATTAACTGGATGCTCATGATTCTCTGCATCGCTGTTACAATCGGGTTTAGAGATGTCAAACACCTGGGAAATGCATCAGGTATAAAGATTCTTTTTACCAGTTCAATAATCCTGCATTTTTCGACTTAGAGATTATATTTTTGTTCCTTTGTGGTTGGTTGCAGGTTTGGCTGTAATGGCTGTTATGCTAGTGACGACATGTCTTATGTCATTGGTCATCGTTCTTTGCTGGCACAAGCCTCCGATTCTAGCCCTTGCCTTTCTTCTCTTTTTCGGCTCAATAGAACTTCTCTACTTCTCGGCCTCACTCACCAAATTCCGTGAAGGCGCTTGGCTTCCGATCCTCTTATCACTATTTTTCATGATCATCATGTTCGTTTGGCATTACACCACCATCAAGAAGTACGAGTTTGATCTCCAGAACAAAGTCTCGCTTGAATGGCTTCTTGCATTAGGTCCAAGCCTCGGTATTTCCCGAGTTCCCGGTATCGGTTTAGTCTTCACGGATTTAATTTCAGGAATCCCCGCCAATTTCTCCCGGTTCGTCACCAACCTCCCTGCTTTCCACCGTGTTCTCGTCTTTGTCTGCGTGAAATCTGTCCCTGTCCCTTTCGTTCCGGCCGCTGAGAGATACCTCGTGGGCCGTGTGGGTCCCGTGGACCACCGCTCTTACCGCTGTATCGTGCGGTACGGTTACCGCGACGTTCATCAAGACGTGGACTCATTCGAAACAGAGCTCGTGAGCAAGCTTGCGGATTTCATCCGTTACGACTGGCACAAAAGAACACAAGAGGACGACATGGCTCGGTCAGTCCAGTCTAACGAATCCTCGAGCGAGTCACGACTGGCCGTGATAGGAACCGTAGCGTACGAGATCGAAGAGAATCTCCAACCGGAGAGCGTCTCCATCGGATTCACCACAGTAGAGAGCATGGAAGACGTCATCGAAATGGAGGAGGTAGTGCCAACCGCCACCATAAGACGGGTTAAGTTTGCGGTCGAAGAATACAGTTACGAGGAGGGAGGTTCATCATCATCATCGGTAGAAGCAGAAGCGGAGCTGAGGAGTGAGCTGAGGGATTTAGTGGCGGCTCAAGAGGCGGGAACGGCGTTCATATTGGGACATTCACATGTTAAGGCGAAACAAGGATCGTCGGTGATGAAAAGATTGGCCGTTAATTTCGGTTATAATTTCTTGAGGAGGAACTGTAGAGGACCTGACGTGGCCCTTAAGGTCCCGCCGGTTTCCCTTTTAGAAGTCGGCATGGTTTATGTCGTTTGAATTAAAGAATATAAGAAAAACCTAATTTGTCTGTTTGTAAATCCGTGATGTTAGCTTCTTCTTTTTTGGGTTCATATATCATCTTTGTGTTTGTGAGTCGTGGTTTTGACTATTGACCAAGATGGTCAGCTAAGAAGTTGTTTAGACGGCGGCATTAAGTTGGTTTCAAGGTGGAGGATCATATACTTAGTAGTGTAATATGCATTCCATTGTATACGAAAATCATAAGGTCTCTATTGAAGCTAGGTTAGATGAATGGACAAGACAATTAGAGGAGAGTGGAGCTGATATAGCATCTCTAGCTTCATGCTTGAGAAAACCCCTACGTCCTCTTTGGTTTTCGCATAAAACAGTCATATGATTGAATGAAGTACCTGAGCATGATTCATGGGATACTACACCTCTCATCCTGGTCTCAGCTTCTGATTAATACAGAACCAATTCAGAGTTTAGTTGGAATTATATTCCAGGGGCTGGTGACGATGAAGAGAGTAGGGCCCCAATGTTTTCTGGACGCATGTTTATCTCCCAGTTCGGATATAACACAAGACCAAATCGTCTTGAGTTTCCTCGTAAAGGCAATATTCTGTCATAAGCCAATCAGTCTTCTTTATTTATCCCTTCACTATCTTGTTGTACACGAAATTCTGCCTGTAACCCTCCACCAGGCCGGTTTTGTCCTTGACCGGCTTTTTCCCATTAGTGCTTTTCCATGTGCCGCCTTCGCTTTCGCCTCTTGCCGGTACGGTCCGGTTCGATGTGCTGCCACCTCTTATATACCTCGGACTAAAGTAGTACTATTCGTTTCTCTTAAACAGAACATTGTGTACGTGATCAAGAAGCCACGGATCGTCGCTGTACACATCCAAAGTTGTTATGAAACCGCTCTCGTTTTTGTCGACCATGTCGCGAAGATAACGCCTTACCAACGCCAAAGCGGTTGTAAGAAACCGTGAACAAGGCGGAAAAGCCGTGAATCCCTGAACCGGAGCCTCCATAGTGATGGAGCTGTAGTGATCTGTGCTGCGTTCTTTGTCGAGATTGGTTGAGAAATAAGAAATCTGAAATCGAACCAGTGAGGCTTCATCGTGGAGTCTGGTACTCTATTTATAAGAATATAATTGAATCGGTGGATTCTAAACCTCTCACTATGTCTAACTATCATGTTTAGTTTCTTTTTTATTGTTTTCCTTTTTTTATTTCTTGAAATTTAATATTTTTGAACTAATATAGTTTAAGTGTTTAACTATATTAAGTTGGTTTCAAGGTGGGGATCATATACTTCGTAGTGTAAAATAAAATCCATTGTATATTAAGGTCACCAAAACATGTCGCAACGTCTTTTGTAAGAACGTAAAACGATAGCGTATTTGTTTGACAAAACGCTGCGTTGGGAGTTGGATCATGGCGGGAGAAACCTAGCAGATATGGCGGGAAAGGCCCAACTATACACTTGACAATGTCATTTGAGCAAACTCAGTTTTCATCTCTATCCTTCACTGATTCGTCGCTCATAGAAGAAGAAGAACTTCGCAAGGTTGGGTTGAGATTGCGATATATGGGAGGACCAGCGTACGATTGTCTGACTAACCCTTTGGGAGCCGTCCGATTCTCCTTCGTTAATGCTCTTTCTTCAGGCTACAATCCGGCGTCCTCTGTCGGAAAAGATTGGGGCGTCGCTGATTTGTTCCGTCACTACTTCTCCGACGAATCTGCAATCGCCCAGGTTTCTTTCTACTCTGTAAACTCTTAATGCGCTTACAAAGTCGCTTCCTTTTTCTCGTGTTGGGTTTAGGGCAATTGATTAATCGATTTATGGAGTGATTGTTTTAATTACTACACAATTTGCGATTATCTCTTTTTAGCATAAAAAGGCATAAAATTTCCTGTAATTTGGTTATGTTAACCAAATCAGCTTATATGAGACTCTGGTCTATCCACAGATTGTTTAATTTGGGTTTCAAAGGATAAATTAAGCTTTTTTTTTCTTTATAAACCAATACGTTTTTATTTGTCTACTGTAGGTTCCAATTCTTGATTCGTCAAGCATCAAGTGGGTGCAGCCCCATACTCTTGTCCGGTTTCGTGGAATGATACAGGACATGCTTGGAAATGAATTCTATGCTGGTGCTTACAAGGTATGAAATGAATATGTATGTTCACTTAACTTTTAATGATTTTTATTTACTAAAGAGGCGTTGGATCTTTTAACTGTTCTTTTTTTGAAATCTGTCAAGGATGGTTCAACATGGAGAACGAATAAGTACAGTGATGTCTCACAGTTTCCTGACGGTTCTTCCTCTGAAATGAAAGTTTGGGAGCGTCGCTTACTGTACTGTGTTCCAGTATGTTTTCTCTAATGCTGATCTCTATTTTGTTCTTGTTGTGGTCTCATAGATGTTTAAATATAACAACACTTTATTGCAATGTTAGGTCCCAGGACAAAACCAATGGACTGAATGTTCTTCTGAGGAGCTGAAGAACCGCTTTTTGGTTCTAAATGGCCAAAACAGGGAAAAGCGTGCGAGGGTGAATGAAGAAATGACTGATTCCATGGACTCAAACGTAACTTAGTCTCTCTTCTTTGCTTTCATATAATACTTATTTACCCAGCCATATCTGTTGGATTTGTTGGTCAATAGCTAACTCATTTAAGCCACCATTGCAGGCTATAGAAGCTGGGCTTAACTGCTCTCCTTTCAAGAAAATGGTAATGATTTAGTCTCTCAGTCTTTTATTCAGTAAGTCGTGGAATAACCATAAAATAGAGTACATTTTCTTACTGTTACTGGCACTGAGATTTTGGCTGATGAGATATTTCGGCTTATAATATATATCAGAAAGCGGGGGAAGCTACCTCATCAGCTTCGGGATCTCAGGTTGCAGGGACTAATGGTGCTCCACAAAGTTCCATTATTCCTCCTGCTACTAGTACAGATTTTCTACCTTGTCTTGTGAAGGTAATATTTGGCTTATTGTTCATTATATTATCTGTCAACATGTATACACCTAAGATGTAAAGAGTAGTTTGTTGACAAAACTCATATGCGCCATGCAGATTTATGATTCTCCAGAGTCAGAATTGAAGCTAAATGATGTGGTTGAATTCCTTGGAGTTTTGACTTTCGATGAAAATGCTATGATGGATATGGATTCACCCGATGAAAACTCCGATGATCTTTCTGAATCTGAATCTGTTCAGATGCCCTCTGGAAAGGTTCCACGCCTCCATTGTCTTATCCACAGGAAGCTTGAAACACAACATTTCCTGCATGGTTCTTCTTTATCAACAGAGGCAAGTACCTTCAGTCAAAACATTATAGCTCTCATAACTATTCTTGGTCTCATATTGGTTTTTATTCTCTTGTTACATTTTTTATCGGGCAGCCTAAATCCCCTCAAATATTCAAGGAGATGAGAGAGAGTTTAATGAAGTACCTTACAGGGTTACTTGGCAATGATCACCTAGCGGCACAGTTCCTGTTATTGCATCTTCTGTCGAAGGTAACTAGTTAAAAATGGAGAACTTGTTCTTTATTCTCAGCTATATCTGATAATCCCTTGTGCATGTTTGTCTTCCTTTATAGGTGCATGGAAGAGTAGATAACGTTGCTGTCGGGAAGCTTTCACTTAATCTCATACACCTTAATAAAGAAAGCATGTCCATCTTCGGGACTCAGCTCAGAGATGCCCTCAAAAGCCTCCTACCATTCACACAATCTATACCACTTACTATTGAGTATCTGAACACTGCCTCCCTCGGTCCCAAGAAAGATTATGGAATCAACAGGTATCCATCTCTACGTTCTTAAGTCTTCACAAGGCTTTTTGAATTATTCTTCTCTTGTTTGACGTTCGATAATTTGTTTTATGCGACTCAGATTGGTGCCTGGAGTTCTACAAATTGCTGATGGTACGCACTTGATATTAGACGAAACAGAGTTGCAACCTGGCACCTTGAACTCTGTTGGAGTAGAGAATGCGAAGCTGCTTAAAAATCTCTTGGAATGTCAAAAGGTAAAGCAATGTCATTTATTTATTATTTTAATCAGATTCAGATATGAATTATGGAATCTGCTGCTAATTTCAGGTGGAGTATGATTTCCAATATTATAAAATGGAAATGGCCACTGATTCGCAAATGCTCATTTTCTCTGAGGGGAAATCAAACATAATGCCCGCCGATTTGGTTCTACCTTTTCAACCTTCCCAAGTGAATTCATTGCAAGTCATGACACCAGAAACTGCTGAAGCTTGGAGGTGCTACTTAGCTACTTGCAAATCGTTATCTCACTCCATTGGGCAAGAATTGCAACAGGTGAGTCTTTTGTTAGATCTATGGCAATATGTTACAAGATTCTGTTTCTAAAGAAACCCATTGTTGTCAGACTTTTGAGCCTAAATACAAAAAAAACATGTCTGCAAAATTTCGTTGCAGGTAGTGGAAAATGATTTGGTTACAGCTAGGCAAACAGATCGTAGTTTAGGCAGCCAAGACTTGAGCAGGTACTAAAGCCTTCCTTCAGGTTTATTCTCATCAAATATAAGGGAAAATTTTCAATTTTGTTTGGTTGGTTTTGCAGATTGTTGACAATGGCTCGCATGATGTCTGTGAGTTATGGTGAGACTACTCTTTCTCTAGAGCACTGGCACATGGTGTTGGAACTAGAAAGACTTAAAAAGGAGAGGCTCAAGTAAAACGGCCTTTTCAAGGTTAAAGAAACGATGGATATAAATTATGGTTTCTAGATTGTTTGGATGTTGTAATTTTCACTGAGTTATGATTAAGAACAATCGTTTCCTATCTATTTATTGAGAAGAATGTATTGAGTTTTGGTTTGATTTTGGAAATTATTTTACCAAAAAGAAAAATCAGAGGGTTGAAGAAGTTCGAAGTTCGTCGGAACTCAATTCTCTTTATCATCAAAAAATCTGTATAAATCACAAATCAATAACAGTCTCTTAATTTCAATTAAAAAATTTATAATAATCAACAATATTCTTTAACAAAATTTTAAGGAAATTTGAACTTTTTAAAGAGTTCTTGACAATACTCAGAGCGTTAAGATTCTCTGATATGATTGATTATATATGTGGAAACATAAACAGAACATGATCTTAAAACAAGTATTCTCCATCTAGCATCAAGAATCAAATCTTTATGCCTCTTTCTCTCCACTTGTTTTCCGATGGGTAGGAGAAAAAGAAGGTTGTATCATTATTGATTCGACTCGTAAAGGAAAGAAGTTTAAGGATAGCATATCGAAAACGATACCAATATGATCATGTGTCGATATATAATCACTTGAAGAGATTATGTAACACTGATCAGCTCATTGATGCAGTGAGTTACATACAAAATGTCACATGGTCTGCATTAATAAGTAGATTATTCAATTGCCAAGAGAAATCTTGGTTAAAGAACTGGTTTTTTCTTTTATCATATCGAGGTAACATTTTTTGTAATTACAATCTATTCTTCTTTGTTTTGTTTTGAATAGGGTTTCACTAGTGATGATCATGATCATGATCATGGTGATAACAGCATTAGACAAATGTTAATTGTAGTTTACATATGCCACTCTGGGTTTCAAATACTGAGAAGGTCTCTATTGAAGCTAGGTTGGATGAATGGACAAGACAATTAGAGGAGAGTGGAGCTGATATAGCATCTGTGAAATCGAATGTTTTATATGAAGATAATTGAGAGTGATCTCACTATTTCCTTTTTCTTTTCTTTTTTCATATTTCCTTTTTGTCGTTACTTAACTGCTTTCCTTTTTTATTATAATTAAATATATTTGAGTTAACTAATTTAGTCGGTGTTGTGTTAAAAACAAAAAAAAAAAACCAAAGTCGTAACAACAACTCACTAAATAGCTTTTGAGATTCACATGGTAATAAGATAAGTAGTCTGAACCAAAAAAAAACTTGAAAATCTGAAACTAAGATATGCAGAGGCTTCAAGCACGCGGTGAAGCTGCAGCTCCAGCTCCAGCAGGACGATTGTCCAGGCTTGGGAGCATCCTCCTGGTATAATCATAAATTTCATTCATTCATTCATTCAAACAACAACGAAGGATAGAACAGAACAGTCTCATTTAAAACAAATATGGTAAAAGTGTAAAATTCAAGTTTCTGTATATGGATATGAGCATATCCCTTGCACGTTAATCACTATCCTCTTCCACGTAATCTCCAAAAGCAAAAAAAAACTTGGTTAAAATACAAACATGAAATTACACATCTTTTTTTGTTTGTCAACCAATTACACATCTCTAATGGGAAAGAAATGAAAAAGCCGAAGTGAAGAAGAAAGCATAATGTAAGAGAATGCTTAAATTTTCTCTTAGTATCTAATTCCTTGAGCAACCTCAAAGAAGTGTGCAACGTTCTCTTCAGGGGTTCCAACTTTAATACCATGCCCTAGATTCAGAATATGTTTATCTCTCCCAGCTTTCTTCACAGTATCTTGAATCCGGCTTGTGATAAAGTCTTTTGATCCGAATAGAACTCCCGGGTCCACGTTTCCTTGAACCGCTATGTTTCTTCCTAGACGGTCTCTTCCTTCAGCCATGTCCACAGTCCAGTCCAAGCTCACAACATCTACACCGGTCCGAGCCAATCTCTCTAGCAAACCTCCTGACCCACTTGCGTAAAGTATTAGAGGTAGGTTTGGGTGAGTTTGTTTCACAGCTTCCACAATCTGTTTAAGATAAGGTAAGCTAAACTCTTCAAAATCCACAGGGCTAAGCTCGGTAGCCCACGAATCAAAGATTTGAACAGCTTGAGCTCCACTGTCCGCTTGATAGCGTATGTAAGTGATCATCGAGGTGGTGAACTTTTGGAGTAAAGCATGTAGAACCTGAGAAGAAAGAAAATCTTTCAACACCCTGAGATTTTTACCAAATTGTCGAGTTTGTAAAAGTGCTTTAAGGTTAGTAATAACCCACCATGGGTTGAGAGAAAGCTAATCTTTTGATTTGTGTGAAGTTCTTAGATGAGCCACCTTCGATAACATACGAGGAAAGAGTAAATGGAGCTCCAACAAAACCAAGAACAGCGGCTTCGTTTCCAACCTGAACCAAAACATATTCTTCAGATTAAAAGCTTAAAAGTTAAGAGCATTTATTGCTTATCACTATTAGTACCTCATTTTTTAATCTCTTGAGTGCTTCTCCAACATATGGAACAGATTCCTCTGGAATAAACTCTCTAACTTGATCAACATCAGCAGCTGATTGCGGCGGGTTGAAGATGATGGGACCTTTTCCTTTAACAATGTCGAAAGGTATGTTCATTCCAGACAAAGGAGTGAGTATGTCTGAGAACAAAATCACCTTTTCATACATTTTAAATAACAGTCATGTCAACTTAAGAGACAACACCCAAAAAGAAAACTCAAAAGTAAATGAATTGAAGGAAGAAGAACTCACCCCATCTGGCTTGAACACCTTCCACGGTTGAAGAGAAATCTCCAACACAAGATCCGCATTCTCTGATCTATCTCGGAAAGAAGGATACTTCTCACAGAGAGTTTGATAACTCTGTTCATCATATTTATCACTCAGGTTAAAGAAATACGAAAAAATAAAAATCACATTTTGACTATATGTAAACAAATTAAATGGAAGCTTGCTTGCTTGCCTTCATGTACCTCCCAGCTTGCCTCATAAGCCAAACTGGAGGTCTATCAACAACTTCACCTTTGACAGCTCTCAGAAGAAGAGGCTCGGTGGTTGCCGAGATTTTTGGTTCGGTTAAAGTGGTTCCTACACAGATATATTTGAATCCCATTAAGCTTAAATAAAAGACGCTACTTGCAAACTAAGTACTAACACGGTCCATAAGGTTTTGCATATCAGACATTCAAATTAGGGAAAACCAATGAAAATCCCATAGAAACATCACAATTATTGAATCAAGTAATACACGTTACTCGGAGGAAGCACGAGAAAACCATCTTCTGCTAAACAAACTCGCAAATCCTAATTTCTACCAAAGAGATTGTTGGTACTCGAGGAATCTGAAAGTTTCATCTAGATTATCACTGAAACTGACTATTAAGTGCTGAACAGAGTATCCAAAAAGTCAATTCAAGTATTACAAGAACCCAAATCGCTTCCCATTAGCCGAAATGAGAGAGCTTTTGTGGAAATTTCGTAATTTTCCAAAAACCCAGATTAAAAACTTTCCATCACAAATGGATCAAAATCAAAGAACTTGAAGGGTTAGAAATATATACCCTCCACGGAACAACGAACTATCCGAGAAGACTTGGGAGACGAGAGAGATTTCCTCTGAGAGATGGAGAGAATAGTAGAAGAAGAAAGAGAAGAGCTAGAGAGTTGAAGGATTGACATTTTCCCAGAAAAATCTGAAGGCTGGGCTTCTTCAGCGAGGTGTAGTTATTACTCTGCTTTGGGATCTTAGCATCTTCTTCACTTTCTCAACGCAGACAAAGAAGATGGGGTTAACGTCAAGATAGAATGATAAGAGATCTGCTTACGTGTATTCAACGTTGCCTAGTCAGCAATTTTTGCCATGTCATAAAAAGGTTATTTATTTGTTTTAACTAAAATCCCTTCAAAATCCAATTTACTGGTTTTGGTTCAAATTTTCTTTTGTCTCGGTTTGGTTCATTGATGTAATGTATATTAAATAAATAATTAGTTTGATCAACATCAATTACTAGTTACACTAAAACCAATTTTTGTTCGATTTCAATTTTTTTTCTCGTTCTACGACGGTAAAACAAATATGGGTTATATAAACCTTGTTGGTTTGATCTTTGTTTAAACATCATGGTTAAATTGGTTCGGTTTCATTTGCTTATATATCGCCACCTTAAAATAAATGCTTAATCAGTAATCCCAATTCTCCAATTTGCTATTGTTGTTCTACAAAATCAAGTTTGTTGTTTACTTCCTAACTTCAAATCTGTTTGTCCGTTGAAGATGGTTAGAGTCTAGCATTATGTTTAATTTAAGACTAATTGTATATTTATTCTCTTGTATACAAAAACAAAAACAGGAAAAGCAATCACAAACATCATACCAAATGAAAACCAACGACAAAACCTATCAATTTGGTTCGGTTTCACTTGTTTTATCAGTAATCACATGTCTGCAAAATTTCAATTGCACTGCTATTGTTGTTCTACACAATCAAGTTTGTTTTTTTACTTGTTTAATCTTGAAAAAGTTGGTTAAATATCTAAAATTTATGTTTTATTTAATGTCTAAATGTATATATATTCTCTTGAATAGAAATACAAAGATAGAAAAAGCAATCACAACAAATCAAACCAAATGAAAAACCTATTACAAACAAACACACAAGGACCAAAAATATAATAGAAATAGTTGAAGATGTAGTTGTTTTATTTAAAGGCTTGGTTTTTTCTTACTCTGCTTGTGCATCGGAAGCGTAATGTGTATGAACCCAAACTTTCTTCTCTGCGTGACAAATTGTTTCTCTTCCTGAACTTCCACTTTCTCGGCTCGTGCCGAAAACTTAATATCCTGCTTCAGTTCCTTCAACATTTGGCTCAAATTCGCATTCTGCCTTGGGATTTGTCCATCGATGCTCTGCCTCTCGGGAACAACATCTTCTTCCTTTGGAACTTGCTTACGCCTTAGAACATCACGCATTGAGACATTAGACTTAAGCACTGCCTTCGGGAGATTGTCAAGTGGCTCGAGCTGCTTGTTCAGATGGCTGAAAAAGGAGCGTCGGGTTTGGTTCATAGGTTTAAAGTTAACGTTTTTCGGTAAGCCTTTTGTCCACCCGCGGAAAGCATTTTGAGCTGCGAGTTGCTTCACATTAGCAATCTCTACTCGGTTTAACGCAGCTTCCAAAGCTTGTTTACTTTCTTTAACCCCTTCTGTAGCTTCCTCAAGCTTCTTCATAATCCCACTTCTTGAGCTATTATTGTTGGTAGAGAAGTCATTATCGTTCCTAAGTCCTCTAGGTGTTAAGGGAGATTTTGGAGGCTCTGGAAAGCAAAACTCCGAATCATCCTCGCTTTCACCGTTGGATGATGATAACATTGTTATTTCAGCAATCGCAAGTGCTTCCGCTGCTCTTGCAGCTTCTTCCATTTTTCTAGCAGCAACCAATCTCATCTCTGCAGTTCTCAGACAGTACTTGTTCTGCTGGTTTGAACCCGTTTCATCAGTTTCAGCAACCATCTTTACCTGTTCCTTTGGTGGGTTGTTTGTAATGAGTCTCTCTTCTTCAACTGGAACCTGTGGTTTTACCCTAATTCGACTCAGCTCTTCAGCTAGAGATACCGCTCCTCCAAACCCATACGTAAGCTTCGCTCGTGTCTTGTCAAGGAAATCTTTCTCTTCCTTCATCTTCTTATTCAGAGATTCAACAGAGGATTGGATCATCACAAGATCATCCATGGTTTTACCAAGATTTATCTTGGCTTGTTTCAGTTCCATTAAGATCAGATCGGGAGATGACATGGGGTTGTGGTCACAATGCTCATGGTTCATCTCTTTGATGTCTGAACCGAGATGTTCAGCTGATCTCAAGGATTCTTGATGAAGCTGTCGTTTCAAGTCTTCAACGATCCTTTTTGTCGATCCAAGTGCTTCGAGAACATCCAGAGTTTCCAGCTCTTTCACGATTAGATCCTTCTCTAGCTCCGCTGCATGCTCTTCCATTCTCTTTATGTCAAATTCTCCCGCACCATTCTGAACAATTGACAAAACAAACAGACGCAAAAATCATATCTCAGATCCTAATCGAACCTTTTAAAAAATAATCATAGACATTAGATGATCAAATCTTTAAAAAATCAAACAAAACCAGCATCCTTGTTATGGAAGCAATCTCAATGCGTGCATGACACAACGATCGACACTTGATGATGACCTCAGAGGCAGAACTAACAGTCTAGACGAGCTTGATACTTTCCAAAACGTACATATATGTTGGTATACACTCGAATAAGTTTAAAATATAAAAAAATCTAATAACTAAATTTCACCTGAATTATGAAATTCTACTTAATTTCACTGATGAAATGCTACTCAGTTGCACAGAAGAATTTTCACAAACTTTGACGGCAATCACGACATTCTCTACGCAAGTTCAATGCAAAAGACAATGGACAATTGGTCTAAGCATAGAATGCATATCGTATAAATGTGGTTTGTATTGAACTTGATCCGACATTGGAGAAGAGCCATGAGAAGAAAACAGAGAAAAGGAAGAAAATTTACGTAATTGTCTTCGAGCTTGAAAGGAACCCAATAGCCACGTCCACCGAACCGGGTCACCGCCTCCTGAACTGACCCGAACGGCGGAGAAGTATCGATCTCAGCTCTCAAACCCACTCTCCTTATCCCGGGTACATGAGAAACACCAGCCGGGTCTGCCACATGATTCTGATGCTCCTCCTCTGCCATATCTCCACCGCCACAAAAAAACAACCGAGAGAAGATGAATTCTTGTTGTGGAATTTAAAGAGACGCACTTCTTCAGTAATCATAGTTATTTGTACAGAGCAAAACAAAAGAAAGGAAGAGAAAGAAGGCAAGGGAAAAGGAGTGGTAAAAAGAAAAAGAGCTTTTTTTTTGAAGAAACCAATCGTCTATATGATTTTGCTTTTTCGTTAGCGAGTCACACCAACACCACCACACTCGTAGAGAGAGAGGGAAAGATATAAAGAAGATGATGATGTGGCAAATTTTTATTGGTTAGTATTTAGATTACCGGTGTTTTGTAAAAAGGTTCACGTGAGAACGGTTGACTGATTACTCAATTTGGGCCGTAGATTGCGGAAGCTAACGGAAAGATATTGGGAATTGCAGTTCCCACTGTTTTTAGCTTTACGTAAAGGCAAACTTTGGGCCGGAGGGACCAATCAGTCAAAACGACGGCGTTTACGCTACCGACGGTCGAAATTTTATGGGTCATAAAAGCCCATACTTTTCCTGGTATTAAATAACGTGGAAAACGGGTGAAATGAAATCACATAAATAAAATATATAAAAAGGGACATCCTCTGGCAAATGAGCAGAATAATTGTTATATTGATTTTTCCGTACATATAATTATCACAACCACCATATCTTTCAATGTCATGATCTCTTTTTTTTTAATTTTTTTTTATTTTTGGAGTCGTTTCCCAAAGTAGGTTGAACATTACATCCATTATCATATTTTGTCTCATCCATAATAAGATGAAACTTTAGCATTATACAACAAACCACGATTAATGGCTGCAATCAAGTTGGAATGAACTCATTACAACGTACGAACTCATTGATCGCAAGAGAGTAAAGGCCCTTTTCGTCGGTCTTATTTGTGCCTAAGTTTTTTTTTTTTGTTATACATAATTGCTACATGGGGTTAACACAAAATTAGTTTAAACGTCAAAATCCTCTAAAAAATGGATTAATTAATACACTCTATACACATGTCGATCATGCTCGCATAATGGTTAAGACAGAAGAGCTACTTGAAACGCATTGATCAGTTCACTCTCACGTATGCGTTTCAAATAGCTCTATACCATATATATGGCGTGAAAGAAACAGAAGAAGACATGGGGAACCTTCCCTGCTGACCACAAATCTGATCTAATACATTTACAAAAACGTACGCAATCGGTTCATTACGAAGATGGCCTGAGCCGGTGGTTCGCATCAAGACCACCAATATGAAGTCAAGCGGCTTGAGTTTTTCAGTTTTCAACTCTTTGTGTATCTAAAACCATTTAAACAAGCTTAGAAAAACAGATGCAGTCATTGTAAAACAGAGGTTTTTTGTTTGTTTGAATAAATTTAACATTCTTTTTTTTTTAAAAAAAAAGATAATAATATCAGTGGAAGAAAATGCTATTCGATCTCGAAGCAGCGTTTACCATCAAACTGACTTAAGTTTAATTAATGTTGGATATGATCGAGACATATTGATAGAGTAAGTCGGACAAACATTAATAACACTGAACCGTGGTAAATCGAATTTCATGGTGAGTTAAAAGAAGGTTCGATTTAACATAGAAGTACCTTGACGCGTACATCCAAACCAATTTTATGTGTTATACTCTAAAAATCTCATTACATATCAGATTAAGTATGATTAACCACTAATACTCTATTAAGTATGATTAACCACTCATACTCTTGGTTTTTTTCTTAATGGATTTATCGCTTAAGACAGTAACTTAAGCATAAAAAAAAAAGAATACCACACCAGTATTCCAAAAAAAAATCAAAGATTTGATGTTTTGAAGAGGTTTGTGTGCTAATTATAGGCTTATCATGAATTTTACTATTGTATGCTCAGCAAATGTTCCAAATAATATCAGTTGTATTCATTATACAACCTTTAAGAGTTATATCGGCAAATAAGGTTTGTTTTTTTCCTTGTTACTTTATTTCGATCGGCTAATATTTTGTTTGATATTTTACTTTCTTAATAATTTAACCATTTTAAATTATACAAGTGGAACTAAGATATAATATTAGCAAGTATGACTTCACAATACATAAAACAGTGGTTATAATTCGAGCCAATATTTAAGTTTTTAGACCTAGTTTCCCAATATTTTTTCCGAACTGCAATGGTAATCATAGAGGAGGACAAATATGGTATATTCGAGAAAAATATGATAAAAAGATATTTACTATCTAGTTAAAGTACATGATTCAATCTGAAACCAACAATCTTGAAACTGAATCAAAATGTGTTTTCGATATTTAACTTGAGTTGGAAAACAAAACCGAAATGAAATCTAAACTAAATTGAAGTCAAATCCGGACCAAACGAAAATAAAACCAACCCAATGATAATTTGTAGAGAAACTAGTCAATGATATAAATACCTTATCTACTAAAGTTATAACCCATTGAATTTTGTAGTAAATAAATTTGTTGTACGTACATATGACTAAAAAAAATCACCAGTAAAGTAAAAATAATATCATCTTCAAAATTAATCTCTGATTTCCAAACATAAAAATAAAATGCATCAATACTTGGTAACATATGTAGACTGTAGAGAAATAGAACGCAAGAGTATCTGAGTGTGAATGTGTGCTAGAAATTGGTTATAATTTGATTACAACACTAAATGCGATTTAACCATATAATCTCTGGTTGTGACGGTCTAAAATACATAATCAGCCGTTTAGATTCTAAAGCCTACACCTACTGAAATTTAAAACAAAAAGTTAGCCTAACAAACTAGAACTGAGCAACCGGATATTCAATTGAGATTCTGTTTGGATAATTCGAATTTCAGATATATTGGTATTATGCATGAATGTCTCAATTGGTATATTTTGAAATTTTTTTAGTTTGGTACGGTTTGGATCTAGTTGGATTTGGGTCAATTCTACATTTTAATATAAAAAATCCAATTAACACTAAAATATAATCGAGTTATGATCAATTTGACTCTTTTATAACTAAAATAGTCAAAATAAAAAGAAATATTTAAAATGAGTTTTAAAAAACCCATGTATATTAGCAAAGTACTCAAATAACCAAAAAAATTCCCAAAAATCTCGTATATATAAACAAAGTAAATAATAATAATAATATGATAAATACGATCGGATATGTATATGTATGGAACTATAGCCATTAGTGGACTTTGGATATAAATACGGGCCTAAACAATTGTCCGTTGTTTATCTTTTAATCTATATGTACAATACATGTAACGTATCTAGGTGGGTATATGAAATAAACAGGAGGAGCTACGCCTTATATATTTCTTTATCGAATTGAAGCAAAATCTCAGTACGGAAACAATGAACAACGGACCACGAACGGCTTCTTCTATTCATTAATACGGCTCAACTTTACATCCAACGGTCCACACTAATCCACCTCGCTACCCCCTCTTTTGTATCTTACACGTTTATATTATATCATTTTCAACGAAATTGATTCTCACAACGGTTTTTGAATTTTTATGCAGCTACCACAAGAGTTCAGTTGGTTTCTAGGTTCAATCAATAGTAAAAAGAAACATCCTACGTCTATAATTAGGAGTACATTTTTTTTATCCTTCGTAAAATCTTATTGATTTCAAAACACTTTAAGGCAGTGTAAATACGAAATAGTAACAATGTTATTAAGTCGCATACACATTGAACAGTAGCACGCCCCCACTCATTAATTATCTAACCATTTCTTGGCCTCTGCAATTATTTTCCAGTATATTATACATACATATATATATATGCATATGGTCATCCATGTGAAATTTACAAAAAGAAAAGAAATAAAAATAATATAAGCACATGACATGTGCTTGCTTACACATTCTATGCAAATGGAGATCCTTTAATTCTTCCGCAAACTTCTCTTACACTCACAAAGCATCACTTTTCCAACATTACATGCGCCTTTGTCTCTCTTTCATATCTGAAGAAGCTTCGTCGTCTTCGGATCTCACATTTCCTATTTCTGTTTGTTTGTTTTTTTTTTTCCATTTTCGTAGTTTAATTCTGATAAAACCTGACTCAAGACATATCCAAGAGAGGGAGTTTTGCTAGCTTACGTCGAACAACTTATAAACATTTAATGACAATGTCAGAAAGATCAGAAGACAAGACAAACGAAGTCAGATCCCCAAAGGAAATCGTAAAGGAGAGCTCGCAGGTCAATTCATCGTCGAGAATCTATTACTACGGCGGAGCGTCCGTGCCGTTTTTGTGGGAGACACGGCCAGGCACACCAAAACACCCTCTTTTCTCTGAATCATTTCGTCTTCCGCCATTAACGCCGCCTCCGTCATATTACTCCTCCTCCTCTTCCTCCGGGAACAAACTGAGCAAAGTTAGAACGAAACAAACTCGATTCGTGAAGACTCTATTCAACGGAAAGCATCACGTGTCGTCGCGTCCTTCGTTTTCTTGGTCATCTACGACGTCTTCATCTTCTTCTTCCTCTTCGTTCTCTTCCTCGTCTCCTCGGTCTAAAACAGTGCATCGTGCCAAAAAATGTTACCTTTCTTGCTCGAGATCGTACGTCAAGGACGACGAGGAGGAAGAGATTGGTTCGTCGTCGCCGACGTCAACGTTGTGTTATAAAAGAGGGTTTAGCTCGTCAATGCGAAGTATGAAGAGTGCTTTATGTTCTGTTCTTAGCCATCGATCAAGTCGTAATGATCTTGGATTGGTTTAATGGCATGTTGTCTTCTTTCGGTGGTTGTTATAAACTTGACTTGGGATCTTGATTTTAAGATCCGCTCTTCTTAAACAAAAGTATTGGCTTTTGCCTTTTTGAACACACATATTAGTGTTTGATTGTGTTCACTATTGCTAACGTTCACGTGTTTTGATCATAATTTTAATTGCTCGTTGTGATTTTGTTAATTTTATTTTTCGAGTTTCTGTAATTTGAATGAACCTTTTTGGTGCGCTTAAAATGAACTGAGTTTATTTTTTCTCGATTAAAGGGACTACACGTTCAAATTTGTTAAGTCAACGACAGGCTTTATCTAAGATGTAGTGACAAGAAAAATTGTGGGCGATTAACTGACCATGTGCCTGCATTTATGGGCTCTATTCATATACAATTTTTTTTTGTCTCGTTTGTTCGTGTTACTTTATATTTATTTTCAGTTTGAATTTTAAAAAAAACCGTATCCATTCTCTCCGTTTAAATCGTAATTTCGTAAGTGGGTAAGAAGCTTATGTACAAGTTTCACTAAACCAAAAAATAAAAACCAGAATGTTTAACATTAAACAAAAAAAAAGAAAACAGAAAAACAGATGATAAAGAACTAGCCAAAGACTACCACGTTATGTAGCCGAATGTGCATCTCTATTATATACCACTATGTTTGAACCATTTTAAAGATGTTAAGTATAATCAAAATTCAATTCTATCATTTATAAACCAAAGTTAATAAATATAAAGGAAAATACTGAGTCTTACCTGAAAAAGAGGTCAAATATATAAGTATGATATATCAACAAGTAGGTAGTTGTTTTGGACGTTCAAGATATATGCATGCATGACATTTAATAAGTTAAGTAATTTTCCTAAAAAGAAGATTTCCTTAAAAAATGCAACTTTATGGGCGTGTCGAAATTTTAAATAATGTGTATCCCAGCTCTTCATGTGTTTTTTGTAATAAAAAAAATAATACATAAGACTGTTTAACATAAGGATCTTTGAAATGACGAACTCACTGTAAGAACACAGCGAAGTAATTTTAACAGAGGAGAATAAGTTAGTTAGGAATTAATTCTTGACTTAAAGGCTGTCAAAGTCGTTGACCATTCATGCACACGTGGTAAATGTTTTTGATGACTTCTATATTTGGCTGTCTTAAATGACATCATTCATTATAGGGGCAACAGAGTTGGTGTCAAAGAAACGTGGCATAAAAACATACGTGATACAATTAGGCTTCCATGTTAGTATAGTTTTGCAGTTAATGTTTTTTTTAAAAAACAAATACTTTCTGTCAAAATATTACGAGTTGAGTTGTTATTTTCTTACCAATACTATGTTTCTTTCTTACATCATTAATCTCTTTTAACCGTATTTTCTAAAGCTAAAAGTTTGTGTATTCCGTCCCCTTGAGATCTGCAAGAGATGTCCGTGGACACATTACGTCAGAGCTACAACTGAAAACCAAAATACTATCATTATAAAAGACAGTTTTTGCGGGACATAAAGCTGCTACAACGGGGTGCTGCCGTGCTGGTGAAACTGAAACCCACGACTGCAGAGAGATTTCACATGTTTGATAAGATTTTAAAGCTCTTATAATACCATTAATAAGTTCAAAATCTAGTTCAATCAACCATTCAGAGGTACGGCTTACGAAATAACGGCCCGATAATAAGTTCCAAGGGCTAGGGTCATGTTATAGTAAGTCCATTGTTCAGCCCAATTTATTTTTATTCTTGAATTTTCAATTTTTGCAAGTAGACACTTATAATTTTTATGTCATTAATATTCTCTACTAATTCTAAAGTTTAACACCATAAAATTTTTAAAATCAAATACAAAGAAGAAGAGAGAACAACGGGGCGACGATTTAGGCTACAAATACGGGTCAAACAAGAATATACAAGTGCAAAGCTTTCTTAGAGTCTAAGCAAAATTCTTCTTTCTATTGGATTTGAATTGAAACTAATGATAATTGAATACTATTTATTTTTATGTGAACAAGCGGTATATGTTAAATCTCATTGTTATGGCACCATCTGAATTCAGTTCTATAAATGGTATGTTACTGATAAAAATATATATTCTATTATCGTTGTTACAACAATATCACCTTTTCTTTGTAACAAGAAAATTCTGAACCATAATATCTTTTGGACCAGAACAACATTTGATATCTCTCTATAAAAGTTCAATATGAAAGCAAATTAAGACTTACGTTATACTTCCTCCCACAGTAAATATTTTCTTACCGCAAGTGCTATATACGCCTTTGATAGTTGTGTGTTCGTGGTTCAAGGTTTGAGTAGACTATAACGATCGACGAGGTAATTTGATAAAATGTTTGGTACCATCACTAACAGTGCCCTAGAGAGAATATATGGGCCTTTGATAGCTGGATAACAGTAGAATAAGATATATTCATTACTGTTACATGGTAATAGTATCTATATATACTTTGACCCAAAAAAATAAAAATCAAATATATATTCACCCAAAATGGTAACGGTTGATTATTTTCTATTGTATGCCTTATACATGAATACGTACAATCGACTTGTACAGAAATATAGTAGTTAAGTATGATTATGTGTATTTATTTTTTTCAAAACAACAACCATACATAATTAACAAAAGAAGAAAAAAAAAGAACCCATATATATATAAAGATGATGAGGTTTCTTGATTTGACAAGGAACTAACATGCCAATATCATCAATCTATCATTCTCATTCACTCTTTTTATGTTATTTTAGAGAAAGTACATCTAACAATATATATTTTCTAAATCCTTCACCAACTATTTACTATTATAAACTTTTAAACCTATTAAGCTATCGTTGATCAATTTAGATTGATCGGCGGTCCATTCACGTGCATTGATGTAGCACTCTAGCTATAAATAATGCAGTTAATACCGCAAATAATTAGCTGCAAACTTGGAATCGTAAGGTAAAACGTAAATTTGATTCCTATAGAAAATAAAGCAGAGGTGTGTTATAAATGTGAAGCAAAAGTCCACATGCGGCCATGGGAAAACAAAAACATTAAAAGTAGGCATTAAGCACGAAATCCATCTGTTGTTGCCTGGACGATGACTGAGTGACTACATTCATGTATATTGTATATGATTATAATTGTGTGCGATCAGATTCGTAAGGCCAAAAATAAAAATAAAAAACCCTCACGGCTCACGTGCTTAAGCAGTAAATAAAGCTCTTCAGTCTTCACTAAGTACATATCTTCAGTAGTTTTTATCTTAAAAGAGATATTGTTCTGCTTCTCGAGCCACCAAACCCCTTTCATCTCCATCAGAAAGTTCTATTACAAGCCAGCCTCAAGTTTTGCTTATACTATATCTATCTGTATATTTACACATGTATACACTCATACAATATATATCGTGATCTCTAAATCTTAAACTTGGTATTTTACTTGCCTTTAAAGCCTTCCTCGGCCATCTTCCTTCACACCCTCTTTAAAAGTCACTTGACTTTATTATTTTTCTTTTTGTTTCTTTCTACTTTTCTCTCTTTTCTTAAAATCTTCTGAGAGCATGCCTGAATGTCAAGAGAAAGGTGAAAAGTGAACATCTCATTAGTGTAACCCTTTTTCTCTTTAAAATGATTCAGATTTTATTCCCTCAAATTGGTGGATATAGTTCATTTTTACCTTTTAGTCCTATATTCATGTTTTCAATGAAAACTAAAGTTCTTCTTCGGTTCCTTGTGTTTAGGGAGAGATTTGAAGAGATAGGGAAGAAGATCAAAAGAGAAGCAGATGCTTGGCCGCATCAAATGGCAGGAATTAGAAGACCAATGTCCGGTCATCCCGGAACCCTCAATACCATTACTCCTTGTGCGGCATGTAAACTTCTGCGCCGTAGATGTGCTCAAGAATGTCCATTTTCGCCTTATTTCTCCCCACATGAGCCTCATAAGTTTGCATCCGTCCACAAAGTCTTTGGAGCTAGCAACGTCTCCAAAATGCTAATGGTAATAACCATTTCAAAACAGACAAATATCATCATGTTATGGCGATAATGATCATCCCGTTGTTGGTCTATATATGTCAGGGATTGATTCCCAATAGACGCATTTTCTCTTTGGTCATAACATAAACGGAGATTAGTCTGGGTTTCATTATAAAATATCTGATTAAAAAACAATATCTTTGGCAATATTCTTATAATGTTAAATAATTTTAACACTAACCAGGAAGTACCGGAAGGCCAGAGAGCAGACGCGGCGAATAGCCTTGTGTATGAAGCAAACGTGAGGCTAAGAGATCCGGTGTACGGTTGCATGGGAGCAATTTCAGCTCTACAACAACAAGTTCAAGCCTTACAAACCGAGCTTACGGTCGTACGATCTGAAATTCTCAAGTACAAGCAACGAGAAGCTGTCGCCACTTTGATCGTACCTTCCAACTCCCAAGTCGCCGGATATCACAACTCCAGCGGCGTCTCCGTTATTGCACCACAACCACAAACGCCGTCAACTCCACCGCAACCTACGGCGGGTCATCCTCCGCCTCCTCCATCTACTTGTGTTTTCTCTCAACCAACCACAAGAGCATTAGAATACGGCGACATTGAAAGTGAGAACAACTCCTACTTCGGTTAAAATTTATTTGAATCATTCAACAAACACACACACACACATACATATCATTTATTTCGAGAATTTGTGGTCCGGTGATAAACTAAATTAAATAAATATAAAGGAGGAAGGTTGATGTTAAAAAATAGCATGCAATTAATCGATCAAATTTCTATTTATATTGTTTAGTTGGTAAGTGGTACTGTTTACATTTCAGATAACCGATAATTAGATCAGGTTGAAACATTGTTTCTTAATTAGACCCACAAAGTGGAAGTCCAGTTCCAAACTTCCAATAAAAAAACAGAGTATAAGTCTATTTTTTTCTTATATAAATATATATATATATAATTTTTATTTTCATATATATGTAAAAGATAAATAAACTAGATATTTAGTTGATTAAATCTTGATGAACTACACATCTGATGCATTAGAATTTAGGATAGCTTAAAGCTCAAATTAATGAGTAATGCCTACTTAAACCTTTTTTTTAATCTTTAATCCAAGCAACATAATGTTAACTTACTTGCACCAAATTTGTGTGATATCTGGCTTTGTATGTGCACATATATATAATATACATATATATATAGTGTTTATTGGTTGGGTGAACTGTCAGCTGTATATTATCACTAATACATTTAATTTGGTTCTATTTAATTTTACTTTCGGGGTTTCCTTCGCATATCGAATTAATCAAAACAGCTTGTTTCTGACCAGATTCATGCAAACAATGTTCGGTGGGAATGTGCTTTGTTTAAAAATATCAAAATAAAATTAATTTACGAAATTAGATAAAAATAAGATGTAGTTGCCAAGTTATCGATATATTTAGTCAAGATATATAGTCTAATAATGTATACTATCTATAAAATTGACCAGGACATGCAGTCTAATATGTTATACTTTATACTGATGCTGTTACAATGTTATCACTTATCATAATATATTATTATGAATCCAATTTTTTGTGGTCAGCTTTTATCATGCAAATTCTAACCCATATAATACATAATATTGATAAATCTGGCAACAGAACCGGTCGTAATTAAAATGTCGGTTACCTTATTACCAATATAACAACATTGATCGTAGTCATTAAGTTCATTAGAATGGCTTACCGACGAGTTAATGATAATATATACAACTCATTATATATATCCGTGGCAATTCCATCGGTAAACGGAGTTAAGCAGATTTTGGATCTTTTAATTTATTTTTATTTGTATGTTATATTACAGTTATAGTTATCAATACACTACATCTTTTAATTTCATCTATTTATCTGCATCAGTACATGTATCAATAATATGGGTCACCCATCCTAGAATAAAAATGAATCAAAGATGTTTATTTAACCATGCATTTCTTTATATCCTGAATTCTTTTATACAGCTTGGTTATATAATCAAATGATCAAATTCATTATAATTATATTTTCATTATGACTGATTAGAAGTAGAACTGAGTGTATATAAACTAGTAAGAATCAACACTAAACTGAACCAAGCATTTTTAAAGCATTTTTCACACTAAAAAAATACGGAACCAAACATGAGTTTAAGATATGTCTAATCTACCCCTAGTTAAAATTGTTTAAGCAAATAGAATAAAACAAGAGTATTAAAACTCAACTTGCTGTTTACGACGTATTAATTTTTTTTTTAATTTGTGTGAAAATTCAAAAAGACAGTACTATTTGTGAAGAGAGTACTATATACAAGACTGCAGTTGTAAACTTTTGTTTGGTTCTAATTGTAAGTTAGTAACAAATTCTGATGTTGGAATATTCACAAACCGGTTAAAATCATATCCTTATAACTATAAGCAAAAAGGTCGGACTCAAAAGTCAGATTAGAAAGTTCAATCGCCTAAACCTAAATTGTAATTTTAAGACCATTGACTAGAGCTCTTGTGGTTGGAAAGCTTCAAAGATAGAATCTTTATAGGATGTGATGTTATGGGTTTGGTCCAGTGTCACGGTTGCTTCATACTATGGCACTTAATTATCGCTTGTACTAAGGGAACATACTATTCCACTTGATACGATTTAAATCGCGCGTGTGTATTTTAATATTGATAGGGAGAAGTAAGAATAAAACAAATTTAGTATTTAAAGTTTCAACGTTAATTTGCTAGATAGTTTTCTATCGTCGGTTGAGTTTTAAGGCAGAGGCCTGTTGGTTTTCAATAACCATTTTTTGAGGTTATTAGCTAGCTTTTGTCAAACCAGGATCATGTGAATCCTTCAATAAGAAAATGTATGCGACCAATGAGAATCGATTTTTGTGTTCAACAAGTAGAGCAAAACCATATATAGAACTTGAGCAACAACTTGGTTCTTCCAAGTTTTAATTGATTGATAAACACTAAAGTTTTTATTCATATCATGTTAATTAGATATCACAACTTACATATTTTCTAGGTAATCATATATATATATATATATATACATCTCTCATTGTTATAATCAGATAGTAAGAGGAGATGTGTCGAAGGCTTTGGCCTCCATTTGAACACTTCCTCCACTAAATTCTTTGGTCTCATCACTCTTGTAAACATACTTGCTTGTGGCCCAAAAGAACAATCCCATGTTCACAATCGAAATAACCATTAGGAATCCATAGTAGTAATCTAGCCTAGAATCATTCAAATTATCACCAATCCAACTCTTCCCTCCCCCTTTACTCGTGATCTTATCAATCATTGTCACCAAGAAGCTGTTCAAAAAATTCCCAAGACCGATCCCACTCGTAAAAAACGTCGTTCCAAGGCTCTGCATCTCCTCAGGTGACTGATCGTAGAAAAACTCGAGCAAACCAATAGCGTTGAACACATCCCCAATGCCTAGAAGAGAGTACTGAGGGAGCAACCAGAAAATGCTCATAGGCACAACTTGTTTCGGGCTATTTATGTGAAATTCCTTTATTACGCGCATCCTCTTTATCTCTACGGCCGAAGCAACCGTGATTGCAACAATTTGGATAAAAAAACCTATCCCTAGCCTTTGTAGTATAGTGATCCCTCTAGGGTTTCCGGTTTTCTTGCGCATGAAGGGAACGAAGTATTGGTCATACATTGGCACTGAGAGAAGCATTGAGAGAGTAACAAAGCTTCCCAGCGAAGCCGCAGGGATTTGGAAGTCGGATCCGAGTTTTCGGTCCAGCGTGGTCCCTTGTTTGACGAAGAGAGTATTGACTTGTGCCCATAAGGTGCTTGGGATTAAAGTGACAAGCCATATTAAGGTAAGCCCGAGTACACGCTTTGCCACTTCCACTTTTGTCACCGTACAAGGTGACTCTCTGGAGCATGTCTTAATGGCCGCTTTATCCAAGAACCTGTAGTAGCAATACCCAAATCATTAATTTATTCATTCCAAATGACTCTGTGTCTTGTCCTGCCCAATATTTTTCTAGAAAATGTCTACAAATAAACGTCACTGGAAAGGTGAACTAGATGTAGATGTTATGTAATAGGCTTATTTTAGCCATTAAAAATTCCTCCACGAAGAAATATGTCTTATCAGTTGCCAAATTAATGCTCAATACATATATACGCCAACAAGTAAAAACTACTCACATAAAATTATTATAGTTGTTTTTGGGATATTCTAAGTTTTCTATACTAAAAGTAGTTTCTGCAATGATTCTGACAAGAAACTGTAGTGGGACGATACTAACACATTAACGTGGAGAAAGTGGAAACTGGGGACTATCCAATAAAATATTCTACAGAGAAAGTACACTAGATTAGATAAAATTAGATAAAAACGAAAATCAGCCATCCATATGTTCCACGTCGATACCACCAGAGACAAAGGCACAATCTTGGTAGATTCTTTATCGAATTGTCCTAATTGGGAGTTTTAGTTCTCTGTCAAGGAATCAAACTACAACCATCCTCTTTTGTTTTTGTTTTTATTCTTCTTTATTTTATTTTATCATGACAAGGATAAAAAAGATTATTCGTTTATCTAGAATCAGAATTTAAATTAGAATTTGTAGGGTATGAAAAAAAAGAATGTGACATAAATCCATTGATGAGATGGTATGCAACACTGACCTGAATATGGGAGTGTGATGAACTTGATGTTTACCAGTGCTTTTGTAATAATGGGAGTCAAGCTCATGAAGCTCCAAAATGTCATTCGGACAATGAAGCTTTCGGTTTTTGAATGCCGTGATAGGGACTCTAACCAAATCTTTGGCCAAATTATCTGATTTGATGACCTTATGCCTGTAAAATGGTGTCCCGATATAGAACACAATGAGAGAAACCAAGAGTCCTAGGGTAGGGATACCATAACCTAAACCCCACCCAAGATTCTCTTGGATGTAGACGAGCCCTAATGTGGCGAATAACGCACCCAAGAAGGAGCTGAACATCCACCAATTGAAGAAAGAAACTTTTTGTTTTTTCTCACCAAGGCTGTAATTGTCGAATTGGTCCGCTCCAAACGTTGAAATGTTAGGTTTTGTTCCGCCGGCTCCAATGGCTATGGTATAGAGAGACATGTAGAAAAATGCTATTTGTAAAGAGGATGCCTTGTTGCATACCCCGTTTACGCATGTCGGTCGTAAGGATTTTACCGTTACCGCCATTGTTAAGAGAATCATCCCCTGCAAACAAAAACATGATCTACATCTCATGAAATCTAGACAGTGTGTTATAATTTAATTTGTGTGTTTAGAATCATCTACGATGTTTAAATCCAAATTCCTCGTAAATTGTTAATCTAAACATAAGAACTGTTTGAATAAAATTGATAACATATTCTAACAAGATAAAATAATACATTTTAATACGTTTGGCTTTTAAAACAGTATGAAATCCTAGCAAGTACGTGCAATTGACAAGGTAGAAGGCACCTCATCAGTCATGTCTCAATATTTAATAGACAAGGAATCAAATGTTCGTCATTTGATTTGGATATAATTTTGATTGGTTATTGATTTATTCTTTATACATGTCATAAGAAGAAGTGATCTAACAGATGTCATTTCTTGGTTGGGTTTTTTTTTTTTTTTCTATAGATGCTGATAAGGTATGTGCTTGTAGCTAAACCAATAAAATTGAAATTAAGTGGAAATCGTGGGTACACTTGAATATGTGCGGAAAACTACGTATGATGCGTATCCATGTCTGAAGGATCAACGTAAACCAAATCTCAAAAATAAAATAACATGAAGTTAGCTTTCGTTAACTGCTGGTTTATATTCTGACACGTCGTCTACAGTTTTAGTCGCAGAGAAACGAAACGTATTCGATCGACCTCAAGCCTGTGGTGCCAATTCCAAATGATTAGAAATTTTTATAGATTCTTAAGAAATAAGTAGATCTGTAAATGTCTTTTAACGACAACAACAGATGAATATTTCTTCTACCTACATGTCACATCAGTGCTGTCAAACAGCCATCAAGGTGATGTAGAAAAACCTTTTGGTATACAACTTTCTTGAAGGAAGATAAACTTTGCCTTCGTTTAATTCAGAATAATGTTTACCTTAAAACTGTATATATAGTTTTAATTTATTACCTTATATTAATTGCTACATATATATACTATATATAGTATATTAAAAAATTGTATATACTGCTCATTCTTAAATCAACATCTGTGTAATAGACGATATATATTATATACAAAATGAACAATCATACATATTATGTTTTTTTCAAGAAATATAGTTTAAAATTCTATTTATAAAAATCAGAATAAGTTTGTAGTATTCTCTTAAAACTGAGGTCCTATATATATGAACAACAGTGATCTGATCCTTCTACATAATATTTGCATATGCTGACAATTTTTTTTTGCATATAATCATATATATATATATATATTTGGTCGGCCTGTTCTCTACATAATAAATATCCACTTTAACAGAACCCACGCTAAATATTAATATTATCGTTATATATATATATAGTCGAATAAAAGACCCAAATTATATTTTTTTTGTGGCAGTGTCTTCTTAGGATATATATTCACGGACCATATCTGATCGTACGTCCAAAACGCGACAAAAACACAAATTGCTACTTTATCATGAAAAAATAAAACAAAACTTTTTATCATTAAATATAAAAATTAGCTGGAAAATCAGAAACAGACCCTTATTAAGAGAAAATAAAATGATAAATGCTCACCAAGAACACACCACAATGGTCGTAAGAAATTTGGGGCAACTTGAACTTTAGTTGTGAGGTTAACGAAAAAGATAAAGACTTTAATGCTGAGGTTAACAAAAGATATAAAAAATTGTCATGAGCAAAAAAAAGGAGAGATTGTAAACTGCATATACAGCTTGAATTTTTATAAAAAAGTTGTTTGGGTAAGTTGTGATTTCTTAAATAATTTTTTTCTTCTGAAAACTGTAAAATTATTGCTATATATCTAGTTTAAATAATTTAATTCACGTTTTAGTTTATGTATAATTGTTGGCAAAAAAATTCACATTTTATCCCCCTCTCTCCTACAAAAGAAAAGAAAGAAGAAGAGATGGTATATATACCAGGACGTAGATGAGAGAGGAGGCAGTAAAAGTCCAGAAGCGGCCGATGTAGGAGTCGGCGATGTAAGCTCCGGCGATCGGAGTGATCCAAACGGCACCGGACCAATTATTCACACTTCTAACGGAAGAGATCGTGTCTTCGTGAAGTCTTGTTGTCAAATAATTTACCAAGTTCGAAGCTATTCCATAAAACGCCATCCGTTCAAACGCTTCATACCCTTCTCACACACACAAAAGACTACATAAAGCTTGTGCATTAATGAAACAGAAGCACTAGATATGCTTTTTAATCCATTAAACTGATATTCAACTTGTATAATTTGATGAAAATAATGACTTAAGACTACGAAAGTACCAAGAAGGAAAGAGCAAGCTCTCCAACGCCCGGTCCTGGACGCGAGGACGGGACGGCCCTGGAGGTCGACGGTGCCATCTTGTGTGTAAACTTTTGCAGCCTCCATTAGTCTTTTTTTATAATATATATTTATATAATTTTTATGTTTTTTGGGATATATTTGGTAATGTTGTGGGAATTGAAAGAGCTATGAGAGGTCAGGTCTGTAAAGAGAGACTAAAGGGAAATAGTTTAAGATTGCATGGTGTTTCTTTTTTATTTTTATTAATTGGATCTGAAAAAAACAAGGTTTTACAAGTTGAGCTTAGCTTATGTATTGTCTTACTCTTTACAAGATCAAGTATGTGATATATATAACGCCACCGCTAGATTTTTTGTTTCCTTTTTATTAATGTCGTCATCATCATATACAATTTTTAATTGGTCCATTTTGTATTATAATTTAAAATATGGTAGAAAATACAAAAAGTCGTCTATATATTGACCCGAAAATATGTGGTCAGCAACAGGTAGCGATGCTGAAATTTTAGTTGGATCCAATGGTAAAGACCACACAATAAACCTATGTCATAGCGTCACAAAAGAAAAAGAAAACGGATTCAATAAAACCGTTTGATCACAGTCGTGTCTAATAATTTTTATGCCGTAAACAAAAAAATAAAAAATAATATAATAATATATTTAATATTAAAAACAGTTAAATGTAAATAAATTTCTACTTATTTGATGATCAACGTACAAATTTTATTTAAGAAACTATAATATAAACATATAATTTAATTAAAAGAAAATAAAATAAAAATTGGTATAATGAAAAAAAGAAAAGTGACTAATGGTAAGAAAAAGGATAACTGACAAAAGTAAATATTAAAGATTTTAAATATTTGAATTTTAAATTGTGATTAAAGTGAAAGAGCTTAAAACACTGGTGATATTTGAATTTCGGACAAATTTATAATTAAAAAGGAAGCATTATCACAAGTAGACCACATATATAAGTTACACATTTGCCTCTCTGATTAATTAAAAAAAATTGATGTGGTGGACGAGAGTTTTTTACTTTTTTTTTAATAGGCACGGCTCTGCGTATGATATATATTATTTTACTTTACAGACAAATCCACTATATTTTTTTTTGCCTTCCTTTGATGCTTAATATATTTAGTGTATTAATTAAATATGAAATATTGACCGAGAATGATAAAAGTACACATTTGGAGTTGAGGAGACTTAAAAATGTTGAAAAAATATATTATAAATATTTCCAAGTCGTAAATTATATATAATTATAGTTTTCTACGTTTTTAAGCATAGTTTCGTCATATAACTGTTTTATTGAAAAGTTTATTTTATATTTTTCAGATCTTTTTCAGCCTATCTCTTTAGTAATATCATTTACCGGACGTAAATTGTTTTATTTATTCTTTGAATTTAAGTGAATTGAAAACGTAGGGAATTTTACTTTCCCTCACAAAATTAGATTTTGAAGATAAATGATATGCTAATTGGTGGAATACAGCAAGATTCCATATTTGTGCCAGTTAGAGCTTGCATGTTCCGACTTTCGAGAGTTGCTTAAGCTTCCTAACTTTGTAAAAGGATATACTGTATGAGCTTCTTCAGCCTCATCAGAACTACAACGAACCATCTTAATACCGCACGTGCATTATCTAAGACGCACATGGAACGGCTATATGCAGAATTGGGTTGGATTGGTACGAAGTACAAGTAAAAATGAAATATAGTTTCTTTATTTTTAGTTTTTATAAGAATATATGTGTAACTAATAAAAAGAATGTTTTAAATAATGCATTCGGGTTTCAAGTTCTGTTTGTGACGAGGATTCGGATATTCTCGTCGCAAAGCGACTATGTATGGTCTTTCTTATTTGCCAATTTTCACAGTTGATGACAAATCGATCCGAAGTAAGATTTCTAAGACATTACATTCTGTTTGAAACATGAACAACGAGAAACTTGCAGTGAAAATCAAAAGTGATTGTGGTCCATTAAAGACGTGTAGGGCCGACCCAGAGCCCAAGCAATCCAAACTTGAGCTTCGAGCATCATAAAAAAATCTTATATTTAGGGCCATAAAAAAATCAAACTATTTTTAATGAATTAGGTCCAATTTCTTTAGTTTTATTTTAATTTTTAAATAAATCAATAAAACTGATTAAAATATCCAAATTGGCAACTCTCACCCTTTCATTTTTTATTTTTATTTTTTGTCACTATTCTTTATTTTTTTTCCTTTTTCATATTTTTCTATTTTTTCCTCTCTATTTTGTCTTATTACTTGTATAATATATATATAAAAAAATATAAAATTTTTCATTTTTCTTCTACAGTTGTTTCATCTCGACAAATGCATATTATTTTCTGTCAATATCTTTATTCATCGGTTTGTCTCTTTCTCTCGATTTCTTAAGCTTTCTTTTATCAGATTAAAATTTATTGTTCTGTGCTATTTGATTAAACAAACAAAATTTTAAGAAGAATCAAAGCTTTTGTATTATGTGTTAGTTTTTTGATTATTTGTGTTTCATGATATTTTTTTCAGTTGCTACCGCAAAAAGAAGTTTTTCAAAACTGAAACTTATAAAGAATTATTTGTAATCTACCATGTCACAAGAGAGATCGAATATGTTGGCTTTGCTATCGATCTAGACAAATATGGTTAAAAATCTCGATTATGTAAGTTTGATGAATGATTTTGCAGCAAAAAATGCAAGAAATATTATATTCTAGTACTATATTTTTTTTTGTAATAGATCTTTTATGAAATTAGATTTTTTGAAATAACTATTTTTTATAACAATTTTTATTTTATTTATAATATTATAAAAATATGAAGGCATCAAAAAAAATTCGTTTGAAACATCAAAAATTATTGGACCGATACTGAAGACGCGTTTGAATCGGTGGTCCAATAAGCTTTTGATATCTTGACCCCGCCTTAGTTAGGACCTAGGCCTTGATGTCCCTTTGTCTTTACAAAGAGAGAAAAGGAACATGCATGGAACTTGACAAGTCATTTTCAATAAATATGTGTATCTAACACCTTAATATTATTGTTACATTTAACATTTTCTCGTAGAATTGAGCTTACAACGTTGTAGCTAATTAACAATATTTTAAATAGAGGTATATATATTATTCTATATATTTTCGAATAACTTTATAAGCTGAAGAAAATTTTAAAACGAAACGAATAAAATATCAATTTAAATTGGAAACATCCAAAAAATGTTTGCAAAATGACGAAAATGGTTTGGTTATTTTGATGAGCTCAGATATTATGGAGTGTGAGATGCTGAGAACAACACGTAACAAACATAACCAAAGAAGGAATGGAAACAAAATGGCTCCAACCATTTTTGAAATTTGACTTTACCGTAAAAGACTGCCCTAAACAATGACATGGGTCCAAAATCCAAACAATCAAAACCATGTTTGATTTATTTCGAAGCGAAAATTTTACTTTTCTTTCTTTTCCTCAATGGTATCATTATCTTATTTGGGTTATAAAACTCATGAAACACGATCTATATTATTGAAACGGACATTTAAGTTAGCAAAAAGTGTGTGAGATTTACATACCTAAATTTAACATAAACTCTTAAGTTCACAATTTCAAGAAATTCAATACTTCCAGCGATACTGAATCTTTACATGACACGGTCCCGCATATATTTTATGGAGTCGCGGTTTACAGCGACTGTGAACAATCCCGAATAACAAGTCCAGAAACACCCGAAAAGACCGGAGACGTTTTGGTAGCAATTGATCAAGAGTCGTGATAATAGGGTAAACAGTACAAAAGAGGTAATGATAAGAAAAAAGTGCACGAGGGTTGAGGATACGAATTGAAAACGATTTGACAGGCTTGCTCTCTTTGGCTACATATTGAAACTTGCAGAGAGTTGAAAAATAAGCTTGAGGTAACTTTAGATTACCTATATATATATTAAGATATCTATGAGAAGGACACCGAGAGAAATTCAAGGGTCAAACATATATATAACCACTAATTAATAGGAATATATTCTTTCTCACTTCATATTACTCTATTCTTCTCTTGACTACAACATAGTCAGTGGCATAGTGGTACATACTGTTAAAACTGTTGAAGATAATGTTTCCTACAGATTACACGACTCGACAAGACCTTGTTGGTTCGACCATTCAAAGAGGTTCCTTAGCTTTCTATTATTATGGCTCTGCTTCTATCATTTCATGTGTATCTACAGCCATATAGACAAAGGTGGATATGCGTGTTTTAATGGGCCAATGAAACAGAGCCTATCACGAAACTTGCTTGTGGACCTCTCTCTGTCTTTTTAGGATGAGAAAATAAAATTTACTTACTCTAGTATAGGTCGCTGCTAGATGTTACCTCAAACTTCTTGCAACTCGAATCCGTCAACCTCTTTGAAGTAAAGCTCTTTGCTGCTTGATAATTTGTTGCCTTACGCTTTCCCGTTCGCTGCATCTGAAATATCAAAGATAAATGCAGGGTCGGTCCAACGTTATCGCACGTACCCTAATCGAGATTATAAATTGTGTATTTTTATTTATTATTGGAACTCACTAACAATACTTTTTATTTGTCAAAAATCATTAATAAACTTAGCCGTTCAACAACATATTTTTCGAGACATATAGTATTAGAAAATGATTTGCTCCTTTTGACATAAAATATGATCTTCTAGAGAAATTAAAACAAATGTGTCGAGTAATCTAAGGAAAAAGGTTTAAAATGGTTTAAAAATAAAAATAAATATCATGTTCGTCAGTTTTTGGGTAATCAGAAACACAATAGGCCATAACTTTTAAGTTGTAACTTGATGTAATTTAATTATTATACCCATAAATATTTTGGCCCTAAACCATTGCTTACCTTGCTTATGCTAAACGGTAGCTAAAGTTAGATTTAGGAGGAAGAACTCAAATACATGTACACCACAATAGTCAAAAACAATTTGAACCCATTTTAGGGTCTATGGGGAAATGTTGTCATTCATTATCAGAGTATAGAGTGATTTCACTCAAGGCAATTAAATTATTTATTTTTTTTTAAAAAAAAAGTTGTGAGTTGAAAATTTCTAAGAGGCTGCATTTTAACTGAATTTAATTGTAGAAGTATTAATCATGATTTATAAGAGTTGACAATAGATTTAACGGTATACTATTGAGATTGTTTTACTCCGGCCACTAATTACTCGGACATCTGTTAACTCACCATGCAAAACGAAAAATATTTGGAGACTTTCAGAATTTTCTTACAAAATGTAAATTCCCAAAGCTTAAACATGTTGTCATTGACTCATTGGTGGTTCTCTAGCTTGGAACTGGTAACCCATTGACCAAGCAACTTAATTATTCTTTTAAAATACTTCTGATTGGTCCTTTGCTGAAACATCCGTTTGGTTCCAAATATAATTCCTAATCCCAAGAGCCAGTCCAAACTTGCTGATTTTTTTTTTTTGTTTTATCAAGATGCTAATAAACTGCATCGGTGTAACACGAAATTGCATTTGTACCGCTCTGTCCTAAAGCCAGGCTGGGAGATGAGCGTTGTCGGTGTGGCAAGGGGTTCTTGTTGCTGGGCAAATTTTCATTCATGAGCGTTACGAACTGTTCTGAGTAAGGTTTTGCCGATGGAGAAAGACCGTCTTTTAAATAACTGGTTATAGTTTTATGAAAAAAACTTATTTCGTTAATTAGTTTCCGGAAAAAAGTAACGTACATTGTTTATGATAATATTTTAATTAAGTGTGAATTCAATTTTAGTTTCTTTCTATTATAAAATAAATATTCAAAGCAAATGACAGTTTATTCGATTTCAAATCAATTTATTTGCTCGAATTAGTTCGGTTATCCGGATTGAGCAGCACTAATAATTCTAAAATTTCCCTAATTAATTATTAATGCCAATGTAAATCAAATGATTACAATCTTGTTTTCATCAACAATCAGATTATCAGACCAAGCGCTTGGTAAAATGATGGGGCGAACGTGTAGGATGTATGTTTTCGAGCGTTTTACTTTCCAGATTTTTTGGAGTTATTTTGCTCACGTGAACAAAAATGTTTTTCTTCTTCTTTGGTAGAAAATAAGCTCTACAATATCATCTGATCAAATTCGAAATAATAGTCAAGTTTTAGTCTACTAAAATTGAAAAACAATGTTGAGCGTTTTCGATTTTCTGAGATCCTAACTTAAAAGAAACAAATTTTCAACCTACCAAGGAAAAAAGAACAAAAACTTTAACTGTCTCAGTTGATAATATGTAGGTGACTATACTTTGAATACGTAATTTTTTCTATTGCCTAATTATGTGAAATACATAGTAGTAATTAACATACACTTGATTTTTCTTCATTATCCTTTTTTAGGGGAATATTCTGGGCTACAAGATGAACATACGAAGAAGAAGAAGAGAAAAAAAGGCAAATATACTATAGAAATTCTGTTATTATATTTTTGTAGAAATAAAGAGAATTAAAGAAAAAGTGGGTCAATCTAGCTCTGTGGATCATTGCTTTCACCCCAGCTTTTTATTGCATCTGTCACTGCCTGTTTCACTGCTTCAGCATCCATACTTTCTCCATCTTCATTCTGCAATTAGTAAAGGTGACGTAATCGCTAAATAATGTATATATGCCAATACACAAATAGACATATATAAACAACACATGTTTATATTTTGTATCCGTGTGTGTTGAGATTGCCCCCTTTATTTTATAATCTACTATGATTTTGAAACTTTCACCAGCAAAAGCATTCATATTTGTAAGTGAAACCAGATAAGATTTCATAATAAAATATGATGAGACTATCGCAATATCAGCTCGTCTGGATTAAGTACTTACAAACACTGTTCAAAACATATATTCAGGCAAATAGTTATAACTACGATATAGTATTAATGGATATATATGTGTGATGATTTGTTAATTACCTCGACTCCCGTGGCATGCAAGCTAAAGGAGTCGGTACATGAAACCCTAGCTTCGAGAACGTTAAGCCCGAATTCCTCAAAGGCTTCTAATACCGAAACAAGCATGCCTGGCTGATTCTTCCCTGAGAATACGTTTATCATAAAACCATTTTCTAGGGTTTCCACTGTTACCTATAAATAAATTGCCCAATCATAACCTCTTAGTGAATCTCTCACATTCACATAAGTACTTATGTCTATAATGGTTCCAAAGTATATGTTTCTGATTGTTTATACCATTGGTGTGGTGGGATCCGTGGGCTCGCTTGAAGATGGCTCTGCGGTAGTGTCTTCCTTAAATCTTTCAACTTTCTGCTTAAGCTTTTGGATATATTTCGATGCATCCATTATGATCGATGTTTCGTTTTCCTGTCATAAAAAACACGTGTGAACGGACACATATTAGTAGCATATACATCATTCCAAAATCTATTTATTAGGGGTTTAGGAAAACAAATTGTCTCCAGTTCATCGATCGATCATGATTGGCCCATATATCTTGTTTGAAATAATATGCGTTCTTCTATATATGTTTCGAAGACGATAAAGTGATTACCCAAGAAAAAAAAGGAAACAAAAATATATTGCAGATCCAAAGGGATTCAAATTAATACCCAAATGATGAAAAATGATCTTAAGGGACAAAATTGTGACTGAGTGAAAATAGCTATATATATATATATATATATATCGAGTAAGACTGAGTGCGTGTGTGTGTGTGTGTGTGTGCATGTGCGTGTTCATAACGGGATTTACATACGTATACACATCAAAAATTATTGCAAATATCTCCATCGGATACAATAAAAAAGAAGAGAGAGGGTGAATATTGATTACAGCATGAGAATTAGTGATTGAACGAAGCAACTGAAACTTCTCTTGCAAAGAAGCTCTCTTCTGTTCCCTTGAAACCATTCTTCTTCTATGCTTAATTTTATCAGCCTCTTCCCTTCGTATTGAGCTTTCTTGATTGATTTCTACTCTCTTCGTCTATGCATATATATGAGAACAAGTAAGCAGAGATCTTAGATTAAATTCTTTATAGGATCCCCTCCTCTCTCACATGTCTGCCTTAGTCTCTCTTGCTCGCTACAAAATATAATATACGGACAACTCGGATTTGTATCTCGTGAATTTACTTGCTTGACTCTATGTCTTAATATACGATATCCTATTTAATATTCGACCCTATTTTTATTTTGTTTCCTTATATAATTACATATCTTATAGTGAGTAATTTACGATAAATATATTTTATTTTATTTTGAAAGTATTTAATTTACATAGTCATATGATCATATTAATACGTATAAATATACATATCTACGTACATACCCTTACCTACCAACTTGAATATTGTAAATTAATCACTATGTTTTTATTGTTTTGAGAAAGATCAATATGTTTTTAATGGCGGTAAACTCTCGCTGTGATAAAAAAATATGTTACCTTTGCACCATATTATATATTTTTTATTATTATTTATGGGTTTTATCTTCCTCTTTGTCTCCATTCTATTCTAACGCCTCCAAGCAAAATCACGATAATTGATTACAACTATAGCCAGCTTTGAAATTTTGGAAACCGATAAAGATATATAACTACAAAAACTCCATTTATATACTTAATGATATGATATACTATTCCAAACCGTGTAATAAGTAATGATATAAAAGTGGACTTTATCATGTATATATTATATGTCTAGTCATTAAGCTCTAAATTATAACTCAAAGTAAATGCATTCACTCTTTTCTTTTGGGACATCATATATTAATATATCTAAAATAAATTGCATAAGTAGCAAAAAGACATCACCATCTCTTTTTTTGGATAGATTTTCTATTCAATCGCGAATTATAGAGGTGCAAGTACCATTTACATCCAATTCATTATGATCAATGCAATAACAAGTAAAAAACATTTGAACTTGGGTTGACTAGATTTCCGTTATATTATATATATATATATGTAATACTATGAATAATGTTAATAAGATACTTGAAGAGAGAATGAAGGTAAAAAAAAAAAGAATGGCGAGAAAGGGAATGATGAGCTCGTGATATATGGGGGAGGAACTAATATTGTAAAATGAATAATTTTATTTTAAGAAAATAAAAGTTTGGGAGCATCGAAAGAAGTGAAGGAGAGGATAAAAGCAAACAAAAGAATGTTAGTTGTGATTTTGGAATGCCTCCAAACACTCCTCACGGGGATCTTTATGAACACAAACCCACACGTATATCCTCCTCTCTCTCTTCCCCTATTCATCATCTCTCCTTGTCCTCTATCGTTCTCTATCGTTATTTCTCTCTCTATAGCTATTTATACGTAGCCGTATATATAAGTGCATCTCTCCTTCCCTTCTTATCTACGCATAAATATTTGTTTATATATATATATATCCCATTTTTGAACAAACACCAATGTAAAGTCATGTCTTCAAAACACTAATGTGTAATTACGAAGTTGTGTGTATATGTAAGCGTATAGATAAATGTAAGTACATAATAAGTTTGGATAGATTAGCATTGGTATAGGATATAGAAGATTGTCTATATAGGAGACGGACAAACAAACGTACCCACCAATTCACATGTGTGCCAATTAATCATCACAACAAAACAACACTCTACACACAAGTCCCGTTGCTTCATCAAACCCTTTCTCTCTTAAGTCTGTAGCTTAATTCATTTAGACATTCTACTATTTTCTCTCCTCTTTCTTCATCCTCTACACTCTCTGTTTCTTTTTTTTTTCTTAAATTTAGGGTTTGGTGCAAAATGCGCCCTTGATTTTCTGCACCCCTTGTCTATCCAGGACCATGTCTTTGGTTAGATATATTGTTGGAAATATTTACTTATGAATTAATATCGAATCATAGAGTTTAGTACTCAAATGTAAGGACCAAGATTCCTCTGCATGTCAGATTATAGTATTCTATAATATTATTTTTGAAGTCACTGAAGAGAAATTTTGCTGTCAAGAAACGGGTCTAAATATATACTACATAACATTTTTTTAACAATACTTCATAACATTTGTTTTGTGAGATATTACTACAATTGCCATTATAAACGGAATATATTTCAAGGTGAAATTAGGAAACACAAACAAGATTCTGCTATAAGTTATATATATATATGTAGAATTTTTATTTTTGGTATGACACTGTAGATATCAAGCATTATCGACAACCGTGATGCTATTGGTTTTCTTGTTATAGAAAATACCGATTCGAAATTAAAATTTATGTGAGATCATAAAATGATAACATTTGTTTCTTGAATATATATATAAGGTCGCTATCTACATCTGAATTCTAATGGTTACAAAGAATTACCTTGTCATTGATTCACTTCGAAAAATATTTGGCTTAGAAATGATCATTTTAGCAAGACAAGTAATATATTTTTGTCCTATTCCATATAATCTATTTATTAATGTAAAAGAGTCTCGTGTTTGTGACAGCTATATTTCTTTTGTCTTCTCCCCCATATGAATTATATTTTCTTGCCCGAAAGTATTGATTTTAGAATCATTTTGTTTTTGCGATATGCACTTAAAATTATGATGTAAGCAAAAAATAATGAGATCCAATATTCATAGAGTAGTGATCCACTTGGAAAACGATCATTGGTTTGCTTTCCTATGTATTAGGAAAATGATTCTGATTGTACTTGTAAATTTATGCGTCCGACTTATGAACCACCATTATGAGACATTACTTATTATTATCATCACAAGCAAAGTTTACTCGATTAACTTTAAATCAATTTGACGACAAAATTGTACTGAAAAAAGGATGCATATGCATCAAATATCACCAAAATATTAGGAGTTAATGGAGACTTTTGGTTATTTAACATAGTTACCGAAAATGTTAGCCTTTTATTTGTATGGACTTTATCTACAGATACATCATACAACTAAGCCTAACATAAGTACACAAAATCTAGATTTTAGACTAGTTACTCCCTTGATAGAAAAACCCGACAAACAATTGGTAGTTGCATGATTAAAACAAAACAACCAAATTTAGATCTTTTAAATGTAACATTAAATTAGTAAGATTTATTTTGGTCAAAAATAGAAGTTGTAATTACCTAGAGAAGGAAGTTGTACACTTGTAAATTTGTAATTACCAAAACTAGCATTTGATTGTTCTGAAAACAACCATTACATTTACATTTCAAAATTTTACGTTTGCAACTAAAAGAATAAAACAAAGGCAAGAGAGAAACATCTTCTTCTTTGTAAGTCCGTGTTTGAATTTATACAATCGTAGTTTTTGTTATATTTATGGATATCCAGAAGAATACAAATTAAATAATGGACGTATGTACACATGCTTTCGCAATTGTAAATTCATCAAAACCATATTATGTATATAAAAACAATTAGCACAAATGCGAACAAGATATTTTACAGCAAAAATAAACAATAAAATTATGTTGCATAATTCGGAAACGGTATGCAGAAAACAAAAGTTTTGGATATACCCAACCATTTTTTTTAATCCCAAGATGTGCCAGTATTTGTAACGGCGTCTAAAAGAAATGTGATCTTTTTATAAATTTTCAAGCTCATATATGTTGAATATGCGAAAAAGTTGGCTTGAGAGGACGGAAACGGTAACATGGCGGCGTTGACAACGTTGTTTAGTGATGAGTTCGATTTTTGTCTCCATGGCTTGATCTTTGAATTCAAAATTAAAATTTGGTGTTAAATGCTCTCTTATGTTTTTTCGTTCAGTTTTGGAGTCTCTGTTGTATAAATGCAAAGACAACATTTTTTTTTTTGTCGAAAATGAGATTATATTAGAAAGCTTAAACCGGATCTGAACAAGACGATTCGATTACACAGACTCTCTTATGCAAAGAGAATACTGAGTGTTAAAATGGTTATACCTTGTTTTTATGTTTTTGATATTATGTCCTATGTCATTAACTTTTAAGGATTTATTATCGTTATAGTATGGTAGATATTTTAAATAACGACCTAAATTAGGTGCTTTTTTACGTGAAAATGTTGTACGTTATAATTGTTATAATCTTGTGTAGATGCGAGATATGTTGAATACTTCTCATTTCCAGCAAACTTTCTTCTTCTTTTTTTTTTTTTTTTGTCAACATAGTCTAGTGGTTTTAATATCCCCAATAACATGTGGGGTGCTGGGTTCGAACCCCAGACCTGGTGTAATGAATGCAGAGGTAGCTACCATTATGCCACATGATTCCTACACTTTCTTCTTCTTCTTTTTGGTTAAAATGTTATATTTCCAGCAAACTTTCCTTCATTTAAATCTTTATAATGTTAAAGAGATTTGATTAAGTCACATGTTTCCAGATAATGCTAATTTGATCCAGTCACATGTTTTCGCATCATTATAATAATACAGATTTGATTCGGTCACATGTTTTCACATCAATTTTTACAATATCACTTTCTTATATTAATTTTTTTATAATAAACCAAGACCATAAAAGTAAGTTTCAATGATACAGATTTACTAATTTTAGAGAAGTTAATACTACGTTCCAAGACAAAAGTCATGATAAAATGTTAAAATATTTGATCAAGATTATATGTTTTAACATAATTTTCCTAAAGCAGTAGTTATTTATCCCATTAGTTAATTCATACTACTTATTAAAAAATAAAATTCACTAAGTTACAAACTTTTAATATTAAAAAAACTTTAATAAATATTCAAATTTAATCTCATTTCTCATTTCTCTAAATAACTTTATAATCATCAATTGATCGGTATGCTAGCATCACTATACATTTATCCCCCTTATTGTTAAACATATTGATTGTCTGATTATTACCTACGTTAAATATACTGATGAAACAAATAGAGGGCATATTAATGTTTTTAGAGTAATATAATTGATAAAATAATCTTATCAAATCCAATTAGTTGACAAAAATAATCATGATATTATAATAAAAATATTGATTTCTCGTTGTTTCTTCTCCATGTTGGCACATCAATGTTAGGACGACTCATTATTTAATTAAACTCCAAGATATAACATATTGGATGGACCATACGTAGGATTTAGAAGAGACCAAAAGGACAAAATAATATTGAACATATCCTACAAAGAATTTACACTAATATGTTGTAGTCAGGGTTTAGCAATTTGATCTACCCCACTCTCCTCTTGAATGTGACAAAAGAATCAAATGAGAATTAGGTCACGGGGGCGGCTTTGTGCTATCAAACATCACTCTCTCTTTTAAGATCTTTTTATTTTCGATTTTTGTATAGTATTTGATCAAATAATAGACATTGCTCAATCATTTACATCCTCATATTTATATATCAGAACAATGTAGAAACAAATACGATTTAACATTAGTTTTATGCTACGTCCATATGCTTACATATATGCGTGACGACGTGACGTCTGCATGTATAGTTTTAGACTTATAAACTAATTGTCATTAAGCTTTTCACAAAGTTTATTTGTTGGAATCCCAAAATAATGGGAGAGTGAACATATGTTTAATTTATTATAAGAGTAGTCAAACAATAACTTAGGACCAGACTTTACAGAAATGAGAATACAAGGGAATCTGGAAACAAAAGTTGAAATTCCATTTACGTTCTATTTTCTATTTGGGACATATGGTAGTAGGATAGATAGAGAACATGATGAGACCGAAAAATTCCAACAAAAAAAAAAAAGAAAAGAATAATCATACAAGTTATATAAATTTAGATATGATTTCACATAGTATATATAGTAATCAATCACTTTATTTTCATATTACAAATTTTAAGAAAGTCAAGATTAAATTTTTTGTAATATAGTTTAATTTTATTATAATTAATCAAATATATGGGGTATATATATATATTATCTAATATATAATTTCTTCTGAAAATTCCAGGAATTTATGTACTAGTCTCATCTCATTTTTAGACGGGAATAAAATTCTGTACTTTAAGAAAATGCATATATATATATATGTATGAGAAAAGAACTTGTGATTACTGAGCATGAAAAAATATGAAAAACTTTATATCTGGTTTTAAAAGAAAATTTGATTATATATATATTTTTTTTTTTTCTTTCTTCGTTTTCTCTTTTGAATTTTGAATTTGGTTTTCAGATGTAAAAACTAAGAAATTTAATAAAATATATTAAAATAAAATTAATTTTACAAAATAGTTACTTTCGTTAATTCGGCTTGAATCAGATCGTTTTATCAAATTGAACACACATATATACATATAGGGGAATAAAAAAATCCAAACAAGGTCTAAAATAGAAAAGAAAAAAAGTCCGAAAATTTTGGGCCCACTAGAGATACTTAAGGCCCATTATGTTTTATTTCTAAGCCCTACCCTGAGTGTCCTCTTCTTCAAGCATCTATCTACCTCCTTTCTTCTCTTTCGATACTGAGCCAAACCTTCGCGCCGCCGAGAGACACAGCCAGCGAGAGAGAGCGAGATGGGGAAGGGTTCAAAGACTTCAAGGAAAGGGAAAAAAGCATGGAGAGCTAACATAAGCACCGAGGATATCGAAGATTTCTTCGAGCAATCCACCAAAGACGCTCTCTCCGGTGGAAATCTCTCCGCCGCTCCCAGCGAGGACCTTTTCCGCGTCGATAAATCTCATGGTTTTCCTTTCTTACCCTACTTCATTTTTCAGGGTTTTTGTTTGTGTTTCGTATATCTGAGCTGAGATTTGAATTGATTTGTTATTGAAGTTTGTATCAATTGGTCCCTTTGAGGTTTATGAGCTGCAAAGTATTCACTTTTCCAATACATTAGAATCAGCAGAGCAATAGGAGTTCACCTTTTAGTGTTTCTGAGTCGTCGTTTTGCTTTATATGTTATAGAAAGCAAAATAGTGTTAATTTGATTATGGTTTTTGTTTTCGCATCAGATATTCCGGTAAAACGAAAGATCGAGAAACACAGAGAGAAAGTGCTTCGGTGTGACAGTGTTTTAAAGAAGAACCCATTTGTCCAGGCGGTGTCATCTTCGAAGCCAAAGTCAAAGATTAGTCAGAAGACAAACGTTATAGAAACCAAAACACCTAAACAAGCCCAAAAGGTGAGTAAGAAAATTAATCGATCATATGGTTTTATAGATGTGAAGCAGTATTATTTCTAAGTTTTTCTCCTGGGAGCTTATTTTTTTAATATGATTTTCCCTTGTTTGCAGAGTGTTGATGACGGTTATGTAATGATGGACTTGTGGGGTGATGATAAAAAAGGTATGTTTAGTGTAATGTTTTACCCTTTTAGTTCCGTCTGAACCCTTATATACCAGTTCCTTTGGGTAGAGATGTTAAAGATTCAACGTTTTCTTTGGTAACTTGCAGGAGAACATGAGAGAAACCCTAGAAAGGTAATGTCTCCTTTTTAATCAAATTGTTGAGTTTCGTTAAGAGTTATGGTTTTGAGACTCTGTGTGACTCAGTTGGCGATAAATATTTTTTTCTGGTTGTACAGATTTCAAAAATGACTTCGAGTATTCCAGCAGTAGAAGTTGATCCTGCAGGATGCTCATTCAACCCTACAGCTGAAAGTCACGAGGTAAAAAGTCTTTATTATGATTTATGTCTCACATATCTGATGAGATAATGTTATTGTCTTATGTGTGAATATTTTTCATTGACTTCCCTCATGTTTTTATTGCAGGATATGTTGGCTGAAGCCGTTGCTCAAGAAATGCAGAAAGTTTACAAAACTGAGTTAGGGCCTGAGCCTGTTCCTTTGACTATTGATGGAGACACAAACATTGAAGACGAGGCGGGTCTTTTGAGTGTATGTAAGAGAATAATTAATGGGAAGAGTGCGTACTTTCTTGGAGCGGACAATGGTAGCGAACGTGAAGATGACGCAGACGTTGAAAATGAAGTGTCTGAGGCTGGGAATAAGTAAGCTCTCTGTTTTTCCAGCCAACATAAACTCTTCAAAGAAAGTTCATTTTTTCTTTGTTTTACACACTGGATTGGCGAAGAGTTGGATTTCATGTTTTTTGAAATCTTTCTACTGCAGAATCGCAAGAATAACTAAGAGGGTAACCCGCGTGGTATTGAATAAACGATCTAGGCAAAAGGCACTACGAAAGAAGGAGACAAAGGAAAAGTATAAAGAGAAGATATCAACCGAAATTGACAGGTATATTTCGAGTTTTTATGTATCACGATAATGCATGTTTGTTCAAAATATCATAACAAAGTTTCCGTTCTTACTATTCTTTTGTGCATTCTTTCCCGTAGCTTGCCCAAAATCTTGGAAGAAATAGCCAAAGAAGATGAGGAAAAACAGAATAAACACTTACGACGGACCATCGCTAAGCAGGAAGTGCTGAAGATACGTCCTCCTCGTTTGGGAAAGCACAAGTACGATATGAAATCCTTCTTGTTTTATCGCTGGCTCACTAATGCTCATTCCGATCAACAATGTTTATAGTTCTGAAAGTTGGATTTAAGATTATTGACTGATGCTTGTTTCAGATTTGAGGCTCCTCCTGTTCAGGTCCTCTTAACAGAAGAGATGACTGGGTCACTTCGTAAGCTGAAGGTATTACTCTTGGTTTCCTCTTACCAACTTTTCTCTTCCTTGCTGAATTTTCTTGGTAGCCAAAAATCTGATCAAATCATCCTCTTTATTTTGAAAGGCATGTTGCACACTTGCAAGAGATCGATTCAAGAGCTTGGAGAAGCGAGGAATACTTGTTCCGTCAAAGAACATTAGAAGGTAAGTTCTTACAGCAAATGACTAATACAATGAACAAAGTAGGTTATGTTGAGTTCTTACTATGATCATGATTTGTGCAGGAACTAGGAACTCTTCTCACTTTGTCTACGGCTCGTCTGAGAAAAGCTTTTTGCTAGAAACAGCAGCTGATACCGTCTCAACCGACGACTTATAAATGTTGTGTTTTAACATTGAGTTGGTTTTAATGTTATCAATTTTGAGTTTGGGAGGAAAACAGAAAACAGAAGATGTTGCTACCAATTTCTTTACTCCTAACGTTAAATCTATATGATAAAATATGAGCTTGTGGACCGCATTAATGAGCAAAGACGCTAGGTGAAGAAGATATCATCAATTAAGAACAAAAGTTGACTTTTGGACGTCGAAGTAGAGAATATCTTGAGCTTTATGCTTAAACTTTTGATAAATACACTTCATGATTTTATAAAAACACCTCTCTTACTGCCCTAAAGTGCCAAACTTCTTTTGGTTATTTGAAATGTTTAGCAAATCATATACTTTCTCTCTTCTTGTTTCTTTGATTTATTCTTTATATACTTGATACAAACATTCCATTTCCTGAAGTTGCAATTACACTACACTCCTGCCAAACATATTTTACATAGATATGAACAAATGCAACACAAGCTCGTACCATTTTACAGATTCTTGAAGAGAAAGGGTTTGCTGAAACTTATTCATGTTTCTGCTGTTGATGTGAAACTGTATATATTTGTCGAAATGGCGATGATACTTGTGGCAACAGCAAGAGCAAGCATTACTGAAGCAACAATCTTCTCTCTTAATGTCGAGATACCATTCACATTCCTGCAAAGTTTCCAAAAACACCAAAACAAATTATAAGATTTGAAACTTGATTCAATCAGAAGTAAAGAAAAGGAAGTAACAGAAGGGTTACATTACTTACTTAAGGACAATTGCAGCCGGAAAGATGAATGCTATAGAGACTGTAGACGTTGATCCCAAGAACTGAAAGAAGTACCAAATGTCCGGTATAGCAATCGCAGCCAAGAAACAGAATATCAATAATGGAAATGTAAGTCCGTAGAATCTTTTATTGTCGTCCACCAACGAGAGCTTCATAGGGAACAAGAGTTCGTCAAGGTTGGCTCTAAGCGAGAAGTTGAGTAGAGGAAACACAAGCATGAGGTGAATCGCGTAGCTGACTCTAACAATGCCGTTTAGTAATGAACCAACTGAAGAACCGGAGCTTTGATCAAAGTTCATTAGAACATCTGTCATGGTGGAATCTCCAAACAGAAGGTAACAGAAGAGACCAGTCGCTGAGTAGATCGTAGCGCACAGAATTACAGAGATCCTTGATGCTGAAGTCACATCTAACGGATCTTTGAGTTCGAATCCTACTGGATGCACTGCAATAATTTTTTCAAAAGAAACATCATTTCAGAATCAGGAAAGGAAAACAGTATATGATTTAGAGCGAAAGAGCGTTTTTTTCTCCGGTTCTTACGATTAAAATGAAACGTGAAGGCTGTTACAATAACAGGGGAAGCAGTGAAGAGGTTGAAGAATGACTGTCCTCCATTGTTGAGCTCTGGGAAAAGTCTTGGACTCTTTGTTTTCCCTTGCACAAGTGCGATAATCGCTAGCCCCGAGCTTATGACAACAAAGAGTAACGCAAGCAGAAACGAGACTGCAGAACTTATTGCCAATCTATCTACAGAGACATGAAACATACAAAAAACCGTCAAAAAAATAAGCATTGATAGATAAGATTCAGGCAATATAAACTTTTCAATGCTTTGGTTTAAGAAATGTACCCACGCGTCTACATAAGACTAAAGGAAGAAAGAGGAAGACGAAGATGAACAACAAACTAAAGAATCTCGTATTCCACCAATGAGAACCAAACCATTCTTGAAGAAGACCCAAATGTAAAGTTCCGCCATTTTCATTACCGGAAAGAACATCACCTGAGAGAAACAACAACAACAACAACAAGTCGCTAAATCAATTCAACTTGAGTTCAAAGTTTGTGGAAATTTTCACATATTTTGGAAAAAAAATTTTTTACCAATGATAATAGAGAAAATAATCATAGACCCAAAAGTCACAACCATCGTAATAATCTGAACAGCGAACGAGCCAGATTTTCCGAACGATTCCTTCATTACGCCGGCGTAAGTCGTCGATTCTCCGGCGAGCGTGGATTTCATCAAAAACCCAGCTGATACATTAGAGAGCCAAGCTATGATCACAATTATCGATAGAGATGGGATTACGCCCAAAACTTTGAACGCTGCCGGGATCGACATAATCCCGGCTCCGACTATGCTCGTCGAGACGTTGAAGATAGATCCGGCGAATGAGCTATGCTTCTCCTCCTCCGATGATGAAGGCTCTTGGTTAGGCAAGAGAGGCGCTTTAATCGCCGGAGCCATTTTCCTTCAACAATACAATTTTCCGGCGAGGAGGAGGAAAAATGGATTATGATTTTGATTTGTTCGAGCGCGTGAGAACATGATGGTCACGACACAATCTACGTGGCATTATATATATATAGCCACTGTCGTGTACACTTAAAATTGGTTACATCATTTTCATGAAATCATGATAATTAAGCAAACAAATATGGAAACCATATCTTTATTATCCAACAAAATATGCAAAGAGAAAGATAAACGATGAATGAAATTTTTAAGAAGACAGAACATCAAAACAATCCATCTCCTTTTTGACAAAAAAAATACATAAAACAGAAAAATTAACTAATTTTAAATGGCGTAGATTAACTCATTTCTGATTTTCTTTTAAATTTAAGTAAAAACCATTTAACTAATATAAAATTATCTGTGGTAGGTCTGAGTTGTCAATCCGATCCAAATTTCCCATCCTAAGAAGTAAGAAAAAAAGTAACTAAGTGGCCTAACACTTTTGGGCTTTAAAACAAAGTTCATAGAAAATTGTGCATATAAAGCCCACTTAAATCAGTTGTAAAATCTTTCCTCGAAATTTAATAATGCTTTGATATTGGTTTCATGTAGGATTTGGATCAAATTTTTGCAGAACACGACAATTGCAAATATTTGGCGGTAGATTTAAATTAATTTTCTATGTTGATTAGCCTTGCACTACGATAAAGTTATTATGTTTACTTTATCATCATTCAAACTAATGACGTTCAACTATTTATTCGTTATTTGCACAAAATGGACAAGACATTGATGGGACCATCGATGAGAAAGACGTTGCAAACTTCACAAATGTTTAACAATGAATTTGATAGCATGACGCCTTTGGTTCGACAACCTATCGTTTTAGTCTTGTACAATTATAAAAGTGAAGCCACGAGGTCACCAAACACTATTATAGCTAATGTGACATAAGTCATGTCCAAACCAAAGAAACAACAAACAATCTTCGACATCTATGTCATCCTCGGAAACAATAGCTTACACTTTATGTTCACGTTAAGAACAGGAAGCGTAAAGTGTCCATTTTTAAGAAGTTACGTTTAACTCAGAGTCAAACTCACCAAACTTGAACCTTTTATTCTTTTGTTTTCGAAACAATAATTTGATATTTTCTTGTTTGACAACAAAAAGGGGGAAGAATTTGATATTTAAAAAAATATATATATATGTATAGTATTTACTTTGTTTTGGAATGTGTTTGGTATGATGCAAAAACAAACAAACTCCTGCTACATGTCTCTTTATTAGCAAAGCCTTACAAAATCGCGAGTCATTGAGTTAGTGAAACTTCAAAGCCCAAAAAAACATCTCTCTCTCTTTCCATGGACACTCCACAACAAGACAAAATCTCATCACCACCACCACAAGCGAAGTGGTGGGTCGACGGTCAACGCATTAGATTCAATGGCTTCTGGTTCAGACCAGAATTCATCACTGCCTCGGAAGCCATTAGAGCACACTACACACCTCTTCCTTCAGACATAATCCTCGCCTCTTTCCCCAAAACCGGCACCACTTGGCTCAAAGCCTTAACCTCCTCCATTCTCCGCCATAGCACAACCATACACGACGACCATGACCATCTGGATCATCTCAATCCTCACGAAGTCGTACCCTTTTTGGAGATCGAGTTGTTCGGCGAAAAGCCATCGAAGGACATAACAAATATTTCTTCTCCTCGAGTTTTCAACACTCATCTTCCTCTTTCATTTTTGCCGGAGACTGTCAAGACCTCAGGATCCAAAGTCATTTACATAACTCGCCACCCAGCAGACACTTTCGTCTCTCTCTGGCATCTCTACAATAACAAGTTCGGGACAGAGATCTCGATCCGAGAAGCCTTTGATGACTTCTGCAAAGGGCTTGTCCCTGCGGGTCCCTACTTTGAACACGTCCTCGAGTTCTGGGAAGTAAGAGACCGTGTGTTGTTCGTCACTTACGAAGATCTGAAAGCAGACCCTGAAGAAAACGTGAAGAGGATCGCAGACTTCTTGGGGTGTAAGACGATGGTGGAGAAGGTCGTGAAAGAGTGTAGCTTCGAGAATCTGAGGAATAAAAGTAAAGACAGAGGAGAGGGAGTTCACTGGAGTGGAACCAAGTATGATATGTTCTTCAGGAAAGGTGTGGTTGGAGACTGTAAGAATCATCTGACACAAGAGATGATGAAGGAGCTTGAAGACATTGCTGACCTGAAATGGAGAGAATCTGGTTTGGATCTTAGCATTTTTATTAATAGTGCTTCACAATGATCAAGCCATTTATGTTGTTGGGTGGTGATGACTCTAGACTCTAGTAATTGCGTACTTACATGTATCGTCTGGAGTTTCCTATTACAATGAGATCCCTAAATAATTGGATCACTGGATAACATTGTACCAAGAGTTGAACCATAGAGAACCTAAAAAAGTGAATAATCATACTACTTTACCACCGCACAGGATGCCAATCATTGGTAACTATTGCCTCTTCTTTTGTGCATGAGTGCCAATATATATGTATGTAATTAGATGTTAAACACCGTATGTGTATGAACAAGGGAATGCAGTCTCAACAGATGTGATATTGTGTCCATAAGTGTATAATTTCAAATTTCAAGTGTTACCTGAGGACTGCAACATTCTCTGCACACATCCTAGCTTTGGACCCAATACGAGCTGGTCTCTGTACACACTTTCGTGCTCCAAAAGTCTCAATGAACTGCCTGATCTATCTATATTGTTCCCTGCAAATGATACTAATCAATCAACAATCTTTAAGGATACAAGGAAATAGTATTTACACTATTATAGATACTACATGAGAACAAATGGCATACAAGAAGAGGCATATATAACACACAAAATTTATGTTCCACGAGAATCTTTTCCATTTTTCCCTTTTCTAATCACCAAGTATCTCCAAATAGCTGTTAGCTGTTTAGTTTGCCTATCCAACGGGGAAATGCAAAACGTACCTGGCACAAACTGTATTGAATGAACGTTCAGAAACTTGTGTTCAGCTTACTTTGAAGGCTACCCTTCAGTTGCTGCTTAGAACAGGATCGCAAAATGCTAAAAATGACAAACCAAAACCATGACATAATGGCATCGCAAAATTGACAAGCGTGAACAGAAAAAGGTCTGAAGCACCTTTCACTTGATACCTGAACTCAACATATCCTACACATGCAGATTCCTGACTTTTGCAATCTATCTGTCAGTTAGACAGTTTTCAATGGCAAACCAAGCAAGTGGTATGCCATCGTCAGCTTCCATGTGTTATTGGATTTACTTTTCATAAATGTACAAATCGAATTAACTAATGAGATTTGATTCTCCTGGTGCAGAGCATTGCAGATTGCCTTAAAAAGGTCAGAGAAACCCTCATTTAAGAGATCACCTGAGCAAAATACTACAGGAAAGTTCTTCATTTTACTATCTGTCATCCTATTCTTACTGACTTCAAACGGTATTGTCGACTTACAGCTTATGGCCCTCAACTACATAGTTCAAAACAATTTTACATGCACTCTTCTAAAAGATATTCTAATTGAGCTAAAACTGTAGATGTCTCACGATTGTACGTGAGAAATGATTGATAATTTGCAAAGAGGGATGATAGAGAAAAACTCATGCATTCACCATGGGCAATGATGACAGATCAACATGACTAATTTGAAGAAATTATATTTATTAAGCTAAAATACAAAAATACAACTCAAATGACGATATATTTCCCTCCGAAACGATCAAAAGCTTTTATACACATTTACCAGTTGGTACCTAGTAGAATAGCCGCATAAAAATCATTGATTCTTGAGATCATCAATAGTTGCCTCTTCTGTAGTACTGTATTCCACAATTTCCACTGTAGGTTCGCTCAAAGCCTCTGGGATTTGGGTGGAAGCCGTGACACTTTTCTGAGTTTGCAGACCCGTAGAGCGCGCAAGATCAATCCATTGCTGCGTTTGTATGAAAAAGTTGGAATGAAATTAAAGGGTATTTCCAGAATTAACCATTTAAGAATATGAGATGTTTGGCTTGAAGGAAAACGAAGATAAAGAAGTCAAGAAGAGATGAGAGTGCAGGCCTTATTCGAACCTGCGTTCCATAGTAGGAGTTAGCTACTCGGACAACAAATGAAATCATGTTTACAAGTAGAGGTTGAGAAGAAAGCTCGTCAGAAATGCGATGCTCTATTAGACCAGCAATTATCTGCAATTGAAATCAAATTTGATTTTAGGCGCAAAAATTCAAACCATACTGTCCTTCATCAAAAGGCCTTCCTTGGCTAAGATGCAAAAGCATAATATATTCCCGTGGTCATATAGTAACTTTTACCACTTTTCATTAATTTCTCTCATTAAGTGGACATGTAAAGCAGCTCGAATTATCTTACCTGATAACGGATATTTGAAGATGTTCCCAGATAACCTCCATAGACAGCGGCTGTCTTCAGCATAGGAGACCTCTTTCCTTGCTCAGAAGCAGCCAACTCTGGTTTAATGAACTTTCGTATTGCATACAAAGCATTTGAAGATCCCACAGCTGCAAAACTGGAAACAACACCAACACCAGCAAGCTTCAAGCCACCGACAATAACTGAAGCAATCCTAAGATTCAGAGTCCACTCTTTTCCACCAAGACTTTTTTGAAATGCATTGTCAGGTATGGATCCTAGGAGGTCTCGTAGGGCGTCTATGCTGTTTGGACTAGCTGTCTCATCAGCATATGAGAGAAAAGACAAGGTTGGTGCAGGCAGCCAAACTGTGAAAAAATCAACAACTGATGCTCTTACGCTATCAGTTATAACATAGTCGAGTTCCTCAAAGAAGTTTTCTTTCCGCTTCTCATATTGAGCTACAAGTGTCGTTGTTATCGATATAGCTTCTTCAATAGCTAATCTATTCAGGAATTTGGGATCTGCCAACAACCTTTCTCGGAAACCCTGTAACACAGAGAATCATCATAAACGGTGTTTTAATAACCAACTGAAGCTATCATTAACTCTAGGTAGAGAAGATAAATACAGGACACGGTAATGTACAAAGGAATGATATGAAAGCTATAACCAATAGTTTAGCGAAAAAGCATTAAATTTTCAAAGACAAAAATCAAACAAAAGGAATATCTTCCGGATGTACCTGGAACCTCTGTGTAAGCTCTGAAATAAGAGGATACTGCTCCAGATCAAAAAGATTCTGCAGAATCTCAGGTGAAACCAGACCAAGGTCTAATCCTTTTTGAATGTCCTGCAAACAATGAAAATAGTTCTATCATGATGAACTAATGACATAAAACCAAAGTGAGGAAAAAAGTAAAACTTTAACTTTTAAAGTCAACTATAAAAAAAAAACGAAATATGGCAGAATAAACTCAGTACTCAATGATGATACTAATAAAATAAATCAGGTTGGATATAAGAATATCAGAGAGCCACGGCCTCATTACAGCAATCGTAGGAAATATACCTGGGGAAGCGCATCGCGTCTCCTACCAGCGGCATTCATAACCCGAGCGATTTCTGCTCGGTCAAAGCAGTTTCTGCTGCATGGTCTGGCCGCAGAATACCACAAGAAATCAGCAACTGGGGATTCACCCTCTTTCCGCAAGAACTGTCTTTCAGGATCAAGTAATACAACAAGTTGACTTTTCTTCGGAATCTTCCTTGAGACCCTTGCCGGCAATCCTGTTCCTCGTGACCCATACTCAACATGGTTCGCCCCTGTCACCACTAACAGCAGACCAGTTCCACCTTCATCCGCAACTGCCTGAAGAATAACTTGAGACATTGTATGGTCCTCAACAACTCTAGCTTGCGCCGATAAATAAGAACTCGGTCCAAACGGAACAATCTGTGTGAGTGGGTTCATATTGAGCGAAGAAGTACGCGAGAAGGAAGTAAACCCTGAGATAAACCCTGAACCCGCAGGAGGAGTGTATAATTTACGCTCAGACTCTGTAAGACCACGTATGCCTTCAGCTTGGACAGTTCTCAAAACCTGTATCGAATTAAGCAAAAGTGAATTAACACACAAAAAAAAAAAATCAAACTGTTAAACTAAGTGTGCACAACAAACGCAATATAATACCTTGAGCGGAGTGCCACAAGCAATGAGTTTAACTGCGTTATCCCGACAGTAGCTTAAAAGAGACTCATACTCTTGCCAACGTTGAGCTGGCCAATGTGATACATACGACTTCAATGCCTCTCCGTCGATTCTGCAAACCAATCCAAGACAAAAATTGAAACCAGAAGCAAGAAGAATCGATCGCAGCAAAGGAGCTAGAACGCAAACCTTTTATCAACGTATTGGTTTAACTGCTCCTGCAAATCAAGAGGGAACGCTTCCAGTGCTAGAGATAACTGACGCTCGCTCTCGATGCATCGCTTCCTCAAATTCCTAACGATTTCAAGCTCCAAGTCTTTGTCGTCTCTTGTAGGCACCTGTTCAGCTTCTCCGAGGTACACAATCCTCGCATTCAGAAGCTTCTCCCACACTCTCTTCTTATCTTTCCCAACAGCCATCGGCTCACCGAGCGCCGTCGCGTCATAGATTCTAGAGGTTATCTCCTCTTCCTTCGCTACAGAAACAGGCGGCGGAGTAGGAGCGGCGACAGGAAGTGCTGCTGATTCAGATAAAGTATCTGACACGGTGGAAGAGATATCCCCGGCGGCTGATGAAACAGACGGCCATAACGAAACAGCTGCGGCGAGAAGCGGTGGTGCGACGAGAATTGCGCGGCGAGAGCAAAGGACTCGGGAGGAGGGAGCATCGGAAGGGAGGGAAAAAGCAACGACTTTTGAAAGAAGATTGTTCTTCTTCTGATTGGCTGAGAAGATAATCGGAAGTTGGCCGCGGAATCTCGGAACCGTGAAGGAGGAGGAGGATGATTGAGAAGCGAAGAGCCCATTGGTCGTGTGCTTCATTTTTGGGTACACGTCAGCTCATTTGCTTCGCTAGTGCGAAGAGAGAGGAATAAACAAACACACTTGATTTCCTCATGTGGAAAGACGTGGCTCTCCTTTTTCTACATATTGTAAATTTTTATTTCGCTTTAATTAAAATGGGACCACAAAAAAATATGGACGACTTTAGAAGAAAAATTATATAGATAATATAGCTGAAGGAAAAAAAAACTATGGAATATAAGCCAATTTATTATTCTTTTATACTAGATATCTCTTATATACGCGACTTTATAATTCTTTTATATCAAGATTTTTTAAGTTAGGTAAAATCATCAGTACTCCGTGTTTATACACAATCCGACTCATTTTTTTTTTTAATTTCATATATACGCTTTGATTAGGTTAAATCTGTGGTGTATATTGATATCTAGAACTGTAGTTTCATGTGAGGCGAAAATGAAAATGAAAAAGAAAAATACGGCTTCATGTGAAGATAAGATAGCCACGGACTTCCTTCTAAAGACTGATCTTTTTTATCTAAGAATGGAAGTCCCAACTTTGTCGGACACGAGTCACGAATCCAGAGAGTTTACGTGTCCTAAGTTCATCAGTTATTAAAAAACAACCAAACTAAAGACGTAACAAAGTAATAAAATCTAATCTAATTAGGAAGATTGAGGTGATGCATCTCCTTTAAATTCCAACTTTCTTGTATCGCTCTAAAAAGTGTGATGCTTGTTAGGCCAATAAGTCAACCAAACGCAACCTTTAACCTCAAACTCCATCACTTTCCCGATTGCCGTTTTATCAACCTTCCACAAAACTCTTTGCCCATAACTATCTCCTGCAAACACGACTCCTCCTTGCTTCGTGAACGGCCTAAACGCGTCAGAGTACCGGTTCTTGAACCAATCACGAGGGTTCATCATCGACATCTTCGATGGTTTAGAGGATGAAACTTCTCTTCCATCATCAGCATCATGTAGAAACCAAGTGAGATTGGCGCTATAACCGTGAACCCATTCCTCGAATTTTCATGGTTTCATGCTTTGTGTTTTGGTCTCGTTGGCTGAGACTTTTGAGTCCGAAGATAGTGTTTGGTGGTTCTATTGTTGCTTCTATGCCTTTCTCTACTTCGAATTCTCTCAATGGGTTTTTTGAGGATTTTTGTTCGGATACCATTAGGATGTTTGACTGAATCGTTGGAGTTAGTTGCAATGATCTTCGTGATGGAAAATGTTTGTATGACACATAAAAATGATATTGAAAAGTTTTATTCAAGTATCTTAATTAGAACACTTTCTGAAAAATTTAATTATTTGTTGACGAAAGTGCCCATAATTCAATGTGTTGGTTTGAATATAATATAATGGGCTGATCCAACATTATGGGCCCATTAAGTTAAGGCCGTTATGCTTAGAATATCTAACTTCCTAACGCGTTTTTTGCCGCAACTTGAGTTTCCACTAAAATCGGAGAATCTCCCACACTCTCTCTCGGCCAATCCGCCGCGCACACACCGACACACACTCACCGACACCAATGTCTTCTCCGGCGACACTCCCCGTCACCAACCAGCAAGCCACTCAATCGCAACCACCGATCAATACTCACGCATTCCGTACTTTCCTCTCGCGTCTCTCCTCCTCACTCCGAGATGGCCTCTCACAACGCCGCCCATGGATGGAGCTCGTAGATCGGAGCTCATTCGCAAGACCTGACTCACTCACCGATTCCTTCTCCCGGATCCGTAAGAATCTCGCCTACTTCAAGGTCAACTACGCCGCAATCGTCTCGGTGGTGCTTGCGTTCTCACTCCTCTCACATCCTTTCTCTCTCCTCGTCCTCCTCACTCTCCTCTGCGGTTGGATGTTCCTCTACCTCTTCCGATCTTCGGATCAGCCTTTGGTTCTCTTCGGACGTACGTTCACGGATCGAGAGACGCTGCTCGCTCTTGTTCTGACCACGATAGTGGTCGTGTTTATGACGAGTGTTGGATCCTTGTTAACCTCGGCTTTGACTGTTGGAGTCGCGATTGTTTGCTTACACGGTGCGTTTAAGGTTCCTGATGATCTGTTCTTGGACGAGCAAGAGCCTGCTAACGCTGGATTGCTCTCGTTCATCGGTAACTCCGCTGCTACTTCGGCTGCTGCTTCTGTTGTCGCTGGAAGAGTTTGAGAGCTGTGCGTGTGAATTCATTCATAGTGGTATAACTCTGTGTTTGGGTTTAGGGTTTTGTTGTTTTTGAGTATAGATTCGATATGATTTAAAGATCTATAAAGACGCATTTGTTCAGTTTGTATTCTTCGATTACAGTTTGATGTAAGATCACATTTTACCTTAAAAATCAGTTTGATGTTACTCTTATTGTTGCCCTCACTACTACATGTTTTTTTAGTTCTTTTGGGAAGTTAGATTTTAGTGAAAGACATATAGTTTGATGATATAATAAGAGATTGGGAACTTGTAAATTCGGAATCGCTGCGTTGTTAGCTTATCTAAATAGATGTTGTTCTGTCTTATTGTCTCTTCCTTGTTTTTGCTTTCATCATTGAGTTCTCAGGCAAACCCATCACATTACTTGAGCATCCTTAATACTACTGAATTATGTGGCTGAGACTTCTGATAGTAACCTATTTGCATTTGAATCTGATGCCTTCTAATACACAATATATGGTGTTATGATCAATGCCAAAGCTTTGTTTTTTTCTCTGTCTCTTACATTAGCTGTTTGATCATGGCCTCAGGCACTCAAAAGTATCTTAAGTATTAGTGTTTGCTTTGAATACATTTTTTACATTTCAAACGATTAGCAAGTGATAAAACCAATGAGAGTTGCGTTTTTCGTTTCTAACAAGTAACAAATTTGGGATAGACACAAGACTTGTAGTAGACAAGCGGATCTAGTTTCGAGTGAGTACAATGTTCTTTTTTTAATCTCAACTCTCATATTTACTTGATCCAGATTCTCATATATATGGAATTAGAAAGACCTCACACACTCCTTAGTATGTCCAAAATATATAGAGCATACAGTTCTATCCACCTTGTGTAATGAATTTTTTTTCTTATCCACCTTGTAATGAGAGGTTACACAATGCAACCCAAAACAAAATGTGAACCTAGTTTGAATTCGTACCCACTTTTGACTAATGGAACTATAATTTTAAGGAAACCATATATCAAACCAATTCTCATGCTATTAATATAATTAATCAATAAATTTTTCAAAGTGTTCATGCTATCATCATTTATCAAATACAGTTTCCTTTCTAAGAACATAATTTCTTTACCTTCTTCTTAGAAGTCAGAACGATAGTTAAAACGAAATATACTTTAGCTTCTCAAATAGTATAGTGAAGGTAATTTCTGAAAAAAGGTATACTGATAAATAAATAAAAAACTTTAAAGAATGTTAAATTAAAAGTGGTATAAAGCAAGTTGGCTTGGAACTTAATTGCAGATGCGGGGTCAAATTCACTTTGTTAACTACATGTGATGTCATTTTAAAAAGATTTAGCACATAGAGATTAGAGATACCAAAGAAGAGGACACTAACTAACTCCACCAAACATAATTACTAATTTCTTCTTCACCAATCCATGTCTCCAATATTCTTCTCATGTACTTCTTCTTTTCTTAACAACATGATGTTTACTTTTTCCATTTTTGTTACCTTTCGGATTGTTGTTGTCAAAGATATTTGCGTAACGATATACGCTTTTGAGTCTTTTGACTAATCAAAAACTAAAATTTGGAGTCGCTTTCTTAAAAAAGATTAAAGAAAATTCTTTACAGCATATAGGTGTAGAGCTAGCTAGATTCGGTTAAAGAAAAGATGTTCTTGTTACGACAAAAATTTAGGAGTTGAACTAAATGGTGTATTAGTCAGTTAGTCGAATCATCGAGTTTACCTCAAATCGTTTTTACTATTGTTCAACAAAAACAATAATCATTTTTACTTAAGCTTCAAGATCATCTTCCTGTTTTCAATTTTTTGAAAACTAATTTTATTTTTGCGTTATAATGATAATAACATTTGTCTTTTTAATGCAATGATGTTACCGTTGATTCTTAACTCATAATATAAGGCTTTGTATTTTTCTGATATATAACTGACTGTACCATGATATATATGCGAATGTTTATCAACTTTTACCCAAATGTAGTCTTTTGAATTAAGAACCGATCGCAATTAACACCTGCATGCTTTGCTTTATTCCTCTTTCTTTTTTTTTTTCACCTGCCCCCTCCATAAATTAGTTGTTAAAAAAAAATTTGTTTTTTCTCATAATTAATTTAAATTGTTAAATAAACAATTAAATTAATTGTTAATTTTAATTGTTAAATAAAAAGAGGCAAAGCATGGCATCGAAAGTTAATCTTATGACTTATTTTTGTATTCATATAAGTATGAAAACAACGATGAGTTTTTGCAAATTCATATGGGAAGGTCAAAACTGTTACGGACAATCCACCTAAACCCTAAAAAGAAAATAATAATATAACATTTCTTCTTTCGTAGATTTCTTAAGAAAATTGGCATTTGGGTAATTTTTTTTTTTTTTGGGATAAACCATATTTCATTAATTTAAAAAAATTTTAAACTCCATTAGAAGAAGAAATGTTACAAGATAGAAAAGTAGAACAAGCCAAATGATTTGCTACATCACAAGAAAAATAAAACACAAATAAAAATACAATTTATCAAAAAAAAACAAGATAAATAATTGAATAGCGAGTAAAGTCCGATGAAACTCAATCGACCAATTCTCTGAAAAAATGTGAACAAGATCTTGAATGGTCACAACTTGTGTAACTAAAAGAGTTATACATTCTGCAACAAAGGCAATACTACCAAATCTTGATCATCCGAACATAAATCCTTTTAACACTATATTTCCTGTAAAACAATCACTCAAACCTAATGAAAAATTTAGGACAAAAATAAAATTCATAAAAAAATAAATTAGACTTTAAAAACCTAAGTGAATCCGAGATCTAAGAGTTTAATATTTACTTGGTTTAATCAGCTGGCAGTTGTATACTTGTATGAATGTATTGCTTTTTTCTGTAGTATTTAAAGGTTCGTTGACAAAAGAAATTTGAAATGATAAACAGAGTAAAATACAGTTCTGATTTGGACATGCGCTTAATTCGTCTTTGTTTCGGTATTATGCACATAAAAATAAATAAATAATATTTCAGAATTCTATTTATACACGTTTTCCATCTTTTATTTAACAAAAAAAAAAAAAAAAAAAAAAAACAGAGATTCATACAAGATGTTTTCCGTCATAAACACCAATTCCAATAGGTGACACTGAGTAGCAGTGGATTATTGTCGATAGTTTATGGTAAACTATCTTTATTGGGCAATGGTAAACTATATATCATGTACTAAACCAAAACTAGACTCAACCCGGTCTCGAATGATATGTATTCGGTTTTGGTCTCATTAACATTAATTTTTATATTCAATCCAAAAAAAAAAAATCCAAGCCAGAAAATGAACCAAATTTATAACGAAATAGACTAACATACATTGTTTTTGTCAACATTTGGATACATTATGTGAAACGATCGTACCCATAAGTCTAGACGACGATATATAGATTCATTGTCAGAATGATCCGAGCCTAGACTCACCATCTCAGCCTTTTATATTAGAATAATGCCAAAAAAAGTGTCTATATGATACATATCTTGGAGAATAAATACAAGATAAAATTGTAACAAATATTATATGGTATACACATGCAAGTTAATTGTTTATATAAACATGAAACTGATTTTCAAGTAGAGTTCACAAAGTATTATGTATTTATCCCAATAATGTTATTTGGTTTTCTTATCCTAGCCCCAGACCGAACAATCCTAACTGGATATCCAATTTATATCAAGATCGAATTAATGACGAAATGACTATCGTAATTATTAATTAGCCACTATGACTCATAACCATAATGTATCTAATATTAGAACGATCATATGCAAAGCCTTACGTAGTATGAATTTAGGATAATAATGCCACTTGAAATTGTCCAATTCTGAATAAATACAAATCCAATTACAATACTATATATTGGTATATGCAAGTTAATTACATGAGCCAAATGAGTTTGATCTTTAGATAAGAGTTCACAACATTGCGTACTCCATTTTTGTTGGCAAACCCATTGTGCGCATCTCCAAATATTTGATCCATTTAATAGGCTCCAAAATATATATTCCATATGTACTATGTTTATAGCAATTATGGTATATTATATCCAAAGTCAATAGAAAAAGCGTGTTAACCAAGAATTCAAGAGACGTAATCACCTTTCCATTTTTTTTTTTTTAACTCGGTCATTATACTTTTTCTTCTAGGCCCCAGTGGGTGCAACTACTCTTCTATGTTGAACCAAGTTTTGGCCTTCAATTAAATCAAAACCTAATCCTCCAACCGCATAAACAACTTTTTTTTTATATTACATATTCACTTAATCTACAATACAAAACAAAAAATACAAAAAAAGTAAAGAAACTATCCACCAAGTTTAAAAACTTATCGTCTATGTCTCCCTATATAACTCTTTACTGATACCCATCACAACACATTCTCTCTTCTTCCATACACTTCATCTCTCTCTGGTTGTGACAGAATTTCAGAAGAATCTCATCAATGGAGATCATCAAGAGCTTCCTCTGTTTCTTCTCTTTCACGGTCCTTCTTCTCTTCAGTTCTATGGCAGAAGCCAACAAAGCACATTATCACGAGTTCATCGTACGATCGCATTTCAGTTCTTGAAACGTTTTTAATTAAAATGTAGATGAGATGTATGCTTACATATATAGTCATATATACATGCAGATACAAGCAACGAAAGTGAAGAGACTATGTGAAACACACAACAGCATTACGGTCAACGGAATGTTTCCCGGTCCACAACTTGTAATCAATAACGGTGACACTCTCGTTGTCAAAGTCATTAACCGGGCTCGGTACAACGTCACAATCCACTGGTAAAAATACATTTTAACCAAACTCGCGTACGGTTATCAATGCACCGTTGGTTTCCTGATACTAAAACGCGTGTGGACACAGGCACGGTGTGAGACAAATGCGAACCGGTTGGGCTGACGGACCGGAATTTGTGACTCAATGTCCAATCAGACCGGGATCAAGCTACACGTACCGTTTTACAATTCAAGGACAAGAAGGTACACTTTGGTGGCATGCTCATAGTTCGTGGCTCAGAGCCACTGTCTACGGATCACTTCTCGTCCTTCCTCCGGCTGGTTCGTCTTATCCATTCCCAAACCCTCACCGCAACGTTCCACTCCTTCTCGGTAAAGTTTAACCCAGAATCATGTTTATCAATTTAATACACTCAGTTGAAATTAATTGTTTGTAAATTATGATTCTTGAAGGTGAATGGTGGGACGCAAATCCAGTTGACGTGTTGAGAGAAGCGATACGAACCGGAGCGGCTCCGAATATCTCCGACGCTTACACTATCAATGGTCAACCCGGCGATCTCTATAAATGCTCTTCCCAAGGTTTTACTCTCTCTTTTTGTTACTTCAGATTAATTTTAATTATGTCGATGATTAAAGAAGAAAAAAAGATGGTCCATGCAAATTCATACACTATTTATTTTCCATTTTTTTTTCTCAACTGTCATAACTGAGTTTGGTATATATTTATTCAAATAAATATTTTTTTGGATAAAAACAAAAGCATCATCCCAAAAGACCCAAATAAGTTATATTAACTTTTATTTTTATAATTTTTTTTTTTTTTTTTTTGCAGATACGACAATAGTACCCATAAATTTTGGTGAGACCATACTACTACGAGTAATCAACTCCGCATTGAACCAACCGCTGTTTTTCACGGTGGCTAACCACAAGCTTACGGTGGTCGGAGCTGACGCTTCTTACCTAAAACCCTTTACCACCAACGTCGTGGTTCTCGGCCCCGGCCAAACTACCGATGTCCTCGTAACCGGTGACCAACCACCAAATCGTTATTACATGGCCGCAAGAGCTTACCAAAGCGCCCAGAACGCACCGTTTGGCAACACAACCACAACCGCAATACTCCAATACAAATCGGCCCCTTGCTGCAGCGGCGGAACTAAGAATGGTATTTCCGTCAAACCGATCATGCCTCTACTTCCTGCCTACAACGACACCAACACAGTCACACGTTTCAGCCAAAGCTTCCGTTCACTAAAACGAGCCGAGGTTCCGACAGAAATCGACGAGAATCTCTTTGTAACTGTCGGACTCGGTCTCAACAACTGTCCTAAGAATTTCAGATCAAGAAGATGCCAAGGTCCTAACGGCACACGCTTCACTGCATCGATGAACAATGTTTCGTTTGCTCTCCCAAGTAACTACTCTCTCCTTCAAGCGCACCATCATAGTATTCCCGGAGTCTTCACAACCGATTTCCCGGCGAAGCCTCCGGTGAAATTCGATTACACAGGTAGCAACATAAGTCGATCTCTCTACCAACCTGAGAGAGGGACTAAGCTATACAAGCTCAAGTATGGATCAAGGGTTCAGATTGTTCTTCAGGACACTGGTATAGTAACTCCCGAAAATCATCCCATTCATCTACACGGCTACGATTTCTACATTGTGGCCGAGGGTTTTGGTAACTTTAACCCCAAGAAAGATACGGCGAAATTCAATCTTGAAGATCCGCCTCTTAGAAACACCGTTGGTGTACCTGTTAATGGATGGGCCGTCATCAGATTTGTCGCAGATAACCCTGGTAAGCAAACATTAAATCTACAAAAAAAAAAAAAAAAAATTATACGTTAAGAGTTTCCAATACGATTTAGAGCACCTCCATCAGAGGATTTAAGTATAGTTTCTTAGTATTAAAAAAATAAAAAATAAATAAAAAAACTAAGAAAAGTTAAGAAGCGATCCTTAATTAAGAGTTTTGAGAAACTCACAAGAAACTGGTTCCCCATTTGTCACTCAGCTATTGGATACTTTAAATAAAAAATAATTATTAAATTAAATAATATTAAAATATTAATATTAATGTTTTTAAGAAACTTTTAAGAGTCTCTAGGCGTTGGAGATCCAAAGTTTTTTGGTTCGCGTGTAACAGTAAAGTACAACATCAAAGGTTTCTTTTCCGGTTTCGGTTTTCAAGATATAAAGAAAATCAACTCATTTAAAAATTTAAACTATATTAGAACTTCATTCGGTTTTTCAATCGAGTTTTTTTATTTGGATTCGGATCGGATTTGAACACAATAGTAATTTATTAACAGGGTAAAGGAAACTAATTACGTGTACAAATGATTGAAAACAGGAGTTTGGATAATGCATTGTCATCTAGATGCACATATATCTTGGGGATTAGCCATGGCTTTCTTGGTTGAGAACGGTGAAGGACTATTAGAGACAATGGAGGAGCCTCCGGCTGATTTGCCCTTGTGTTAGGAGCTCAAGATTCCCTTTGTAACATATAACAACACAATAGTTTTCATGTCATATTCAATTGTTTTTTTTTTTTTTTTTTTGTTATAGTTACACTTGGTCTATACTCCTGAGTAGGACTTGAACCGGACCCATCAGCTTTATTTTTCTCGATTATTGGTGTATTCTTTTGACATTTATAGTACCAAGGTGCGAAGAGTATCATGAAAGTTAATTTTCGTTTTATTTTCTTTATGCTTTACTGAGTCATTCGTTGAATGGTTGTTGAGCTAAAATTATATTTGTTTCCCTGGAAATTAAGTGATCATAAATAAAGACATATAGGCCGAGTCATATCGATGGTTCAACCACATGATGAATATATTGATGTTCTAAATGATAAAATTTAGCTAGCCTAATTCGCTTTTGTTGTAATATGGTGTTTTTTTTTTATAAAGAGAAAGAGAGAGATTAAAGAATGAGGCAAAGGAGAGATAGGGAAGAAAAAAACAGTTTTAATATGGTGTTTTTGATCGATTATCATAACATTTATTTATTGATAAATATTACTCATATTAGTCTTTTACGCAACATTGTATATTTGAAACTTGAGATGAGATATAGATTCAGTGTGTTCTATGAACTAACTGAATCAAGTACCTCGTGTCTTAATTACAAAACGAAATTAATTTGAAAAGTATACGTGAAGTAAAATTAGAACAAAGAAAAATGTGGCATGGAATTCCAAGTTGTTAGTTGAGCTGAAAAGTTGGGGGCAAAGTGATTTCCGACGCTGATGAATCACAACTTTGACATTACCAGAAGAAACAAAAGTTGTCATGACTTTGTTAATTTTTGAGTAATCATATTAGTGGGAAAGGACTATAACACACTATCAAATATAATCATTCTTTACCATCTGAATATTTGAGTAGATTGGAAATATAATGTATAATATCTTGAAAGAACTCCGAATGTCACCTTTTTAATTTACTCCAAACGAACCAAAAATGGCGAAAAGATGCTATAACTAAAAGAGTTAAGCAAGAAAAAAGTTCTTATCTTTAAAAGCTAATCAAACCTGTACTTGACAAATAAAATATTGTGGACCATCGACGAAACGGGCAATCAGGAATGTAGAGCCACGCAGACATGTTCCAGAACGATAAATCATTATAATTTATTTTATCAGAATATATTTCGTTATGAACTTATAAGAAAACGTCCATAGCTACCCGAATTAATGGATGCATGGAATTATTCAACACAGACTTCAATGTTTATGTACGAATTTACGTTTCGAAATTATAAGCCACACGTTAAGTATTTTAAAATGTTAAACCATCAACACGATATAAACTAAATAGGATGCATATAATAGTTATACATGCATGCATGAGCTAAATAAACACTCAACACAAATAAAACCTATGATCATACGTACAGAGTTGATGAGAATGTCTTTTAACGTTTTTTTGGTTTATGAAACTGTTGAAGCATATGTATATTTTGAGGTGCAGTATAATAAGATTATGTAGGGTTAAATCGATCTATAAGATAGAAATGTTATCTAAACCTACAAATGTTTATTTGAATCTAATACTAAAACCAAACGAAAAGACTAATCCATACTTAGACCTAATAGGCTTCTACTATGGACCAAAGGCCTAATAGGCTATTACTATGGAGCAAAGGTCCAACCGTTCAAAGCCCATATAGCTTCCAGCTTTTATAAAAAAATATTGACTAGTCAAAGCATACTTATCCTAAGAGTGGCATAACCGAAACTACGTAGAAGCTCTGAGGGTAAAACAGCCCAAACAAAAACATAAATGGGAATGACTTAAGCCCAAAGCAACAAGGAAGGGCTGGATCCAGCCGAACTTCAGAATCGTGAACGTTCGAGCGACACGTCAGCACCAAAATATCGAAAATATCAAAGAACTTTATATTTAATAAATATCCCAATAAATAATCAGAAACGCTTCTCCTAGTTTCCATCTCAAAGCCAACATTTTTCTTCTCTCTGCTTAAAGAAAAGCAATCTTCTTTGCTACTACTACTAGTACTAATCTACTATCGATTTACGTTCAAGTCCATTCCTTTTCTTCTTCGGAGTTTTTATTCTTTAAAGTTCAATTGGAATCTTCATTTCATCTGCTTCATCGTTCGAGTATTTTCTTACATGCCGTCGAAGATTGTTGACAGGTTTGTTTGAAACATTTCCCGTACTTTTGTAATTTTCCTGTGTATTCGGTCTAAACTGGTTCTTGTTTCGGTTTTAGTTGTATCTAAAACATTCAACAATGTATCTAAAACATTATTGAGTGTTAGGATCTAAGATTTTTTTTTTAATTTTCCGTAGGGTTTTAGCTGTTTTTTGTTCGTATCGCCATGTTGTCTAGTAGGTGGAAGCTAGTATGTTCAATTTAGGGCTCTTCACAAACAAAAGATTGGAAATTTTCGGTATAATTTCTCTCAATAGATTGAAAAATAGATGACTTTAGTTAAAAGAATCGTAATTTTTTTTGGTTTCTTCCCTGAAATTGAACTTCGTTTATGGATAGGTTCTTCACGTAAAAGGAGGCTCTTTGGGTTTCGGGAGAATCCTTGAGTGATTCTCTATTCTGATATACGAATCTCTGCTTCTGTGTTCGGTTTGTTCTAATTTTGTATTCGTGATGGATTTTTTTTTTCTTTTTGGTCGCTGTCATGCTGCAGATTGTGAACCTTCTACTTGTACCTACTTCGATGTGATTACGTTCAGGAGGTTAAAAATTGTTTCTTGGAAGCTCGAGTGTGTTGCTTTAAGTTTGTCATAAACAGAAAAAATAAATGGGAGCTCATGAACAGGTTGCTAATGTTGCCTCTATGCCTTTTAATCACCCCAGGAAAAGGAAGTCACGAGATGGTGCCACCAGTGTAGCTGAGACTCTAGAGAAATGGAGAGAGTACAATGAGCAGACCGAGGCTGCTTCTTGTAACGATGATGATGGTCTCAAGCGGATCCGAAGGGCTCCTCCAAAGGGTTCTAGGAAAGGTTGTATGAAAGGCAAGGGAGGACCTGAGAATGGGATTTGTCACTACAGAGGAGTTAGACAGAGGACATGGGGAAAATGGGTTGCTGAGATCCGTGAGCCAGGTCACGGTTCTAGGTTATGGCTCGGTACTTTCCCTAGTTCATATGAAGCTGCATTGGCTTATGACGAGGCTGCCAAAGCTATGTTCGGTCATTTAGCCCGACTCAATCTTCCTGACATCTCGAATGGCTCTTCTTCGACTGTCGCCACTATGTCTGGCTCCATTACATTGTCAGATGAATCTGAACTTTGTGCACTTGAGGATACACATGTGAGATCTGGTTCTGGTCAGGTAAAACTAGAGGATGAAATTGTTCCCTTCAATAGCTCTCAGTGTATTAAAGAGAAGCTGGAAGTAAAAGAGGAAGTGAGGATCCCCTTGAAAAGCTCTCAGTGTATTAAAGAGGAGCCAGAAATACAAGAGGAAATGAGGGAACTTAACTCACCTGATACATTTGGAAGTGGACTGGACCTGAAAAAAGAGACCTTTGATGAGTGGCTACTGGGAAATGGCACTGAACATGAACCATGGAACTTTGGTGTGGATGAAGTGTTTGATGTAGATGAGGTGTTGGGTTTATTGGGCGAGGTCAGTGTGTCAGGTCAAGAGACAATGCAGGGCCAAGTTGATAGACCGTCAGACCTCACTTACCAGAAGCACTTTCCAGATGCTAACTTGCTCGCGAGCCTCAACCAGACGGATATTGCTTATCCTGGAGTTGATTTTGGATATCCTATCGCGCAGCCTAGTGAAATGGAGAACATTGGTGTGGATTTAGACCGTCACAGATTCGAGGATCTTGACATAAAAAACATGGAGTTTGAAGGAAGGGACAAAGATGATCACGGCGCGACTTAGGATCTCAGATTCGTATGACTGACCTATTTTGTGGTTCTGCTCCGAGGCGTACTAGCTAGAAGCTGACTTTCTTTGAAGCTACTGATATTTACTGAGTAGACGGTAATGGTTCGAGTCCTAGTAAATTGCGGTTGGTTAATGTAGGACAAGTTCTGGATATACGTGAAGTTTCTTATTTTTGGATTTATAGAAAGCTTTTGAGTCTTGGATACGGATAAAGTTTTCAACTTTCGATACATATAAAAGTAAATTTGGATATAATTGGTTGGTTCCTTCTGTAATCCAATTTTCAATTTAGTGAATGTATATGGGCTAAATGTGACATTGCGTAGCGAATTTATTGACTTTTCTAAGTTTGAATATTCAACAAAAAAAAAAGAACAAGATCTCTGCGATCGATGGCTTTGCTTAATTTAATTGTTGTCTTATAAAATTGGATAAAGCAAGAGTGGTGAGAATATGGTCTGCAGAATTTCCTCAGGTTGTCTTAGATTACATAAGCAATGATGTAAGAAAACAAGTGTAACTATATGTTATATCCATCTGTATTTTCTACAAAAATACTTGAAAGCGCAAATGGGACATCATCCCTTATTTCTATATTATTAAAACGGGTTTCATCTGGTCTCAAATATCGTTTTTCTTGCCCGAATCTTGAAGATCTTAAAAAGCCTGTTGAAAAATAAAGAAAACAAGTTGGCAAACATTAATTATCAAATCAATTAGTGGGTATTATGATTTGGCTATTGCACCTCCACAATTTCTCTTTGACAATGTGTCCCTCTTCTCCACAAGAATGAGATGCAACTCTTTTGGACAATTTCTCCTTTCTAACAACCTTTCATCTACAATCTTGTATATCACGTTGTAATGTGATTCACTCCTCATTGAAGTTGAGTTTTTCTTTGCAATGTTGTTTCTGAACACTAATTGAAAATTTCATTACTTTGGATTCTAATTGGAAAATTATTCTCAACAAATTTTCATAAAAAAACGGACGGCCAGCTTTAATTAGTATCTAAGATTATATGTCTTATTCATAACTACTTGATATTGTATAATTTTTTTTTTGGCAAAATATACCATGATGTAAAATAAAAAAATTAAATAAAACAAAAGTAAGTTCCAAAACTACCATTACTTTTTTATAAACAAAGCTCTCCTTTTCTGAACTGAAATTTATTAGCGAATGCCAAAATGACTATACTCTTGCAAATATATCTTCAACTCGTAATGAAAACTAGTGGGATCAAATACTTGGTTATACTTGTATTGTTCTAGAGAAAACATAAATGCCTTTGGAAATTCATATGATTTTGTGCGATTGATTTTGAGTATATATGCCTACTTCATTTTAACTTGAACATGATTTTGAGATTCATTGTTGCAGTTTGCATGGATAAGATGCATGATTAAACCGCCTGATCCAACCAAAAGCATCCTCCGTCTTCCACTGATCAAAGAAATGAGACTCTACGTTTGAAATTTAATTTTTTGTTTTCAAAGTTATTACATACAATGATATTATAATAACTAAAGTAAATAGAACATATAGTTGAGTTATTATTTTCACAAAAAGAAGTTAATATTAAGTACTAGCCTAATATTGAAGCCCAGACATAGTTTTGTTTTTTTTTTTGGGGGGTTTTTAATACATTTCTTATCGACCAAGTCTTTCTTGCATTTATTATCCTACAATTGATCATACCTCTTCACAAAATAATATCAAAATGATTGAAGTCTCCTTACCATATAAGAATATACATACATTAACACATTTATTCACATTGTGCTGAATATACATTGCACAAGATGTATGTTATGTTTCTCTCCAACGATGCTTTCAAGATTTGTCTGACGCATTAATTTGAGATTGATTGTTACGCACAACTCAAACTTCATCATCATTTATCTTTTTCTGCTTCATGCCCTTTTTTCAACACTCATTTGCATCATTCACACTCTCGGTTTCAACAAAGAAAGATTAATTTGGTACTATCACATAGTTTATGAAGAACAAACAAGTAAAGTATGAAAACTTGAATTTATATCTGTGAATTTTTTTTTTTACTACCAGTGTTCAAGATTGATTTTCATGGATGTAAATATAGAGTGATCGTATAATTTGATAGAATCTTCAAAAAAAAAACAAATATACATTTTCCACGTCATGTGATCTATGATTTGTGAAGGATATGTTTTTTTTGGGGCAAATGAGTTCAGGGATATGTGTATAATATTGATAACTTTGGTCAGTGATTATGTTAGTGTTACCTAACCCGGGGAAGCTTATAAGATGAGCAATGTTTACATCAAGGACTATACAAAAAACTGCAAATTGTTTCTTATTTTATAAAATGCTAGATTCAATTAGTATTTCAAATTGCTCGCTTATTCGTATTGACCTAACAACTTGGACTAGTTGGGGGAAACTATACATATCTCCAGTTGTTGGAAAACCCAATGCATTAAGTAATCCTTTATTATTTTTCCAAATTGTATTTTGTTAATATGCCCACCACTCAAATATAAGAGTCCACTACATATTTAGTACATCTCATTTGAATTTACGTTTGTGGAAGGAAACACACCAAACCAAATATTGTCCAACTCGAAAATTTTCATGACTTTAAGTTGGTTACCTTTAGCAACTGCTTAGTTGATTTTCATCTAACTCGTCAAATATTCTGTTATTTTATTTGTTGAAAAGGAATTTGATTATATATCAAGATGAGAAAAGATGATTATGATGGACCCAAGACATGCTACTTTCACAAGCTTGAAATATTCAAAGTGCAATAGTTATCTTTGGCCTGCAGCTAAATTTTTTTGACCAGCACAGTCAGAAGGTTTCAATGCTATCCTAGATCCACCAAGAAGATATCATATATTCGTACCAAAAATAAGTATAGCTTAACCAACTCGTCCCATATTGGTCACGTTCTAGTCTTGAACATCCTGATTATTAAGTAAGTTTCCTCGGTTTTAATACTTCGAAATTTAGTTTGCAAGCATTATCTCTGTTAAAAATAGAAGTAGATGAGATGCGGATCTTAAACAAAAATTTCAAAATGACTCTTAAACTGGTATGAAATTTTGTAATAACTTTATGGAATTAGAGATACTGATATGCAGTCTAGCAACACGAAGGAAGATTAATATTGACTGTAAAACTGCATATATAAATGTACAAAGTTTCTGTTCATCGGCGAGTTAGAAAAGGGTTAGAGTTTTGTTTTCCTCCAGTTTCTTGCAAGAGTGTTTTGGCTGCATCAAGAAAACAATAATAAGGTGTTTTTTTTTGGCTTGTTTTGCATTTGATAGAGTTTCCTTTTTTAGGAATTGGTTCTCGGTTAAGGTAAATTTTAGTCTTTCAAAAAAGTAAAAAGTAAAGTATTTATTGTAGGACCTTGTAAAACCGGATTTGAGAAATATCAATTTGCAATACAATTTATTTCTTAAAACTGAAATAAATTATTAAACTCACATATAAATATATATTTTGATGTATATATGTATATATATGTGTATAAACATTAATATTGACATTTATGTAATCATAATTATTTCAGCAAATTAATTATAGCATTTACATAATTCAACAATATTAAATTATATAATTAAATAGCAAGACCATATTAAACACTATTTAATATTATTCTTTGACTAAGAATTAATCTAATGAACATGATTATTAGTGTAATATTATCAAAACATGATTTCAAGACAATCATTTTGATATTAACAATTTAATTAGAACATGAACAAGAATTTTATTTTTAGAATCATAAGAGCAAAAAACCATTTGGAGGCGGGATGATCCCTTTCCTTAACTCAATAAAATGCCCGCAATGAGACGGTTTATATGCATTTTTTGAATCCCAGGATACAACCAAATATTAAGACAAACATGCTTCATTCATGTTTGAATCTACGAGCTAATATTCTACCATATACTCAAGAACACAAATCTACTTTGGAAAGATAAAAGTAGAAGAGGGAGAATGAAGGAACCTGTTAAACCTTGTGAATTCCTTAGCTACCAACACCTAACACCAACAACCAAGAAGATATTTCAAGAGAGCTTCAACAATTAGAAACTTCTCAAAGAATATCTACAATGTGTCTAATGGTGTTTTTCTTTGCTTTAGAATGAAAGGATGATTTTTCTCTTCTAGGTAGCTTGCTATTTATAGGAGAAGAATAGCTTGGTGGTCAAGTAGATTTAATGGCCAAATTTATTTGGTTTTTAATACCAAAATTTGTAAGTTACAAAAATCTTTGACCTCCCCTAAGCAAATTCTCATTCACATTTAACTATATATTATAAGTCCACATGCTTATTAATATATTGTTCCAACAATCCCCCACATGAATAGAATTGACTCTAAAACACTGAGGATGTTTTTGAAAACCTTTTTAGGATAGATTTAAGGCTGAAAGAAGACTTCCTTGAGTATATGCGAAAAATAACTGTATATGAAAAGGTTGCATTTTTCAGCGTTGAACCAATCACTGTTATAATCTATCGAGTTTACAAGCCCAGTTGGTGAACACGATGTCTTGAACCACCCGGATTTCTAGTGTAAACTGAAACAATAGATATAACACAGTTATATTTTCTAGTAGAACTTTCGCTCTCTCGTTGTGTTCATTTTGGCCTTGAACATGCCTGGTATTTCTTGAGTGAACTTGGAGAATACAGCCTTCCCTTATTCTCCTAGAAACGGCCCCATTTCACACTCAACAGGTGATTCTCGTATTCTATTTCGAAGTATTCTGCTTTACTTCCTTGAAATAAATATGATGAAATCATTAAAAGCTTACGCTTACCCTCAATTTTGCAGACAACACTGTTTATCATTATTAGGAACTGGGTAGAAACATAAGTTTCACAGTGTTTTCTTAGAATTAATTTGACTTAGTTGTCCCTTTGAACCTAGAAAGTATAGGTGGGGTTACCGCCAAATTTCATCGTTAAATCATAGGCTTTAAACCCATTCCTATTGATGATTTCAATACTTGATCTCGGATCAGACCTTTCGTAAAAGGATCTGCTAAGTTATCAGCTGATTTGATGTAATTTAGCGAAGTTACACCACTTGAGATCAATTGTCTAATGGTCTTATGTCGTCTACGTATGTGACGTGACTTGCCATTTTACAAGCTAATGTTAGCACGAGCTATAGCCGATTGGTTATCGCAGTGTATCCGAATCGATGACACTGGTTTTTCCCACATCGAAATATCTTCCAGAAAATTTCGAAGATGCTCTGCTTCTTCTGCTGCTTTGTCCAACGCAATGAACTCAGATTCCATTGTTGACCTAGCCAGCACTGTTCGTTTCGAAGTCATTAAAGCTTCCCCCCACATGTTCTGGGTTACGCATGATTCTTGCATCATTGCATTCATCATTTCTTTTAAAGTTCGGTTTTGCGTTCTGCAATTTCATTTGATTCTGGTGAGTAAGGAGCAGTTGTTTGATAAATGATGTCATCGACAAAATGCATTGAACTGTCATTCCACCTCTATCACTCCGAACTATTTTTATAGTTTTGCCGAGTTGATTTTCAACTTCCAGCTTACATTTCTTGAATTTATCCAAAGCCCCATTTTTGCTTTGTAACAAGTAAATATAGCAATATTTTGTACTATCATCAATGAAAGTCACAAAATACTTTTTACCTCCTCTAGTGGGTAAATTTTAAATCGCACAAATCAGTGTGGATTAAACCCAAAGGTTTATTATTTAATATTCTCAAGAGAAAGCATATGCTATCCTCCTTGAGTTACGTCTCTAATTTCAGCATGGTCAATGAGATATAAATATTCTCATGCCATATAATGAATTGAGCTCCATCAATTTTGTCAATCATTAGTCCTATGCTTATAGCACTAGGCACTCACATGACACTGATATACATCAGAATTTGGCACAGTCGTATGTGGCAGACCACTATCAAACTGAATTTGATGTGTCGACTCACTAGACTTATCACCAATAGCACATCCATAATAATTAAATATTAATTTCTAGAATTATTAAATTCAGAAAGTAACAATTTAATTTAATACAAGGACAAAATAAAACAATTTAAATTATTCATATAACTTGCATAATCATCCAATTAATTTCCAGAATATTATTAAATCTCTGAAATATTAATTTCCAGCACATAAGTCAAAACATGACTTTTGCTAAGTTTTAAACATATTTTTTATATGCTTAGAATGAAACAGAAATCATATTAATGAATGCAACAATAAATCGTCAAAAAATAAATTAATTACTTCTGAAATTTTGTTGAAAAATTCAACAAGTATCAGACCAAGTAAAAAATATTTTCTAGATTAACAATGTACAATAACAAAATAATATCAAAAATTACTCTTGAATTACTGTTGAATTGAGCATATCATATTAATATGATTAAATCTTATAAAATCAAAAAAAAGATCATTACCATGATTTTCTTATTTCTGTTTTTATAACAAAAACACTAACATAAATTTATTAACGTATATGTTACTATATGCGCTTTAAATCACGATCACTAATCATTTTTTTAGCGATTTAACCGTTTGTTTTAAAAAATTAAAACCAAATCACAAACTCGTTTTTATTAAGAGTTTGTTTTATTAATAATTAATAACGCTATACCACAATTTAATTGGTTCTTAAAAAATATTTTTACAATTAATTGTAAAAATTAATTGTTTTAAATAACGTTTTACCAACATTGATTGGTATTAAATAACGTCTTACCAAGATTTATTAGTTTTTAATGACGTTTTACCAATAATATTTCAATATTTTATGTATTGAAATAAATAACGTTTGACCAATAAATTAAATGGTATTAGACCACTAATATTTGGTTTTGAAAAAACGTTTGCCAAAAAAAAAAAAATTAATTGGTCTTTAATTGGTTTTTTTTTTTTTTTTTTTTTTTTTTTTTTTTTTTTTTTTTTTTTTCAATAATCAAAAATAAAACTTTGATTTTTGCAAATTCGATTTTTCACACAACAAATCCGTTTAAAAAGCGAATCTTATTGAGTTAAGATTGTAGGACCTTGTAAAACCGGATTTGAGAAATATCAATTTGCAATACAATTTATTTCTTAAAACTGAAATAAATTATTAAACTCACATATAAATATATATTTTGATGTATATATGTATATATATGTGTATAAACATTAATATTGACATTTATGTAATCATAATTATTTCAGCAAATTAATTATAGCATTTACATAATTCAACAATATTAAATTATATAATTAAATAGCAAGACCATATTAAACACTATTTAATATTATTCTTTGACTAAGAATTAATCTAATGAACATGATTATTAGTGTAATATTATCAAAACATGATTTCAAGACAATCATTTTGATATTAACAATTTAATTAGAACATGAACAAGAATTTTATTTTTAGAATCATAAGAGCAAAAAACCATTTGGAGGCGGGATGATCCCTTTCCTTAACTCAATAAAATGCCCGCAATGAGACGGTTTATATGCATTTTTTGAATCCCAGGATACAACCAAATATTAAGACAAACATGCTTCATTCATGTTTGAATCTACGAGCTAATATTCTACCATATACTCAAGAACACAAATCTACTTTGGAAAGATAAAAGTAGAAGAGGGAGAATGAAGGAACCTGTTAAACCTTGTGAATTCCTTAGCTACCAACACCTAACACCAACAACCAAGAAGATATTTCAAGAGAGCTTCAACAATTAGAAACTTCTCAAAGAATATCTACAATGTGTCTAATGGTGTTTTTCTTTGCTTTAGAATGAAAGGATGATTTTTCTCTTCTAGGTAGCTTGCTATTTATAGGAGAAGAATAGCTTGGTGGTCAAGTAGATTTAATGGCCAAATTTATTTGGTTTTTAATACCAAAATTTGTAAGTTACAAAAATCTTTGACCTCCCCTAAGCAAATTCTCATTCACATTTAACTATATATTATAAGTCCACATGCTTATTAATATATTGTTCCAACATTTATATCAATGAAAACAAACACGTACATTCAAGATTCAGTAAGATTTTTTTTGTTGCATTTACATGCATGCGCATTCCTTGTGATAATGGCGAACAAGTAATAAACTCGAACGGTAAAGAACCAAGTAAAAACAAAAGTCACATAACTAACCGGTTACACTATCGAGAACCAATCTATAAATTTTCGTGGGGAACCGGGCCGGTCCTGGATGTAGAGAGTGAGTATTTCTTTCTTCTGTAAAAATACAAACTCCAAACAAATCCCAAGTGGACAACCGACGAACCCACACACACAAACTAACCTCTCTCTCTATCCGTCTATTGTCCACATACTTGCATTATTTATATTTTTACATCCTCCTTTTTCTATTTATTTATATATATATATAGAAATATCTCATTACAGCTTCTCATAGGACCTCACGAAGCAAACCATTTCTCTTCTTTTTTTTTTTCTTTAAGAGAGAGAGAAGTTTGCTTTTTAACACACACAGCGATAAAAAAATGCCAACCTCGCTACAGTTCCAGAGATCTTCCTCCGCCGCAGAAGCAGCCAACACCACCGTCAGCTCCTATCACCACCACCACAAACAGCTTCAGAAAGTGAGCCTCACGCGCGGGATGGCTGATGTGCCTGAGCACGTGGAGATTTCCCACACGCACGTGGTGGGTCCCTCTCAGTGCTTCTCCGTCGTGGTGCAGGACGTGGATGCTACAGCTTCCGCCGTCTGGTCGATCCTCAGCCGCTTCGAACACCCTCAAGCGTACAAACACTTCGTTAGGAGCTGTCACGTGGCTGTTGGAGACGGCCGAGAGGTTGGATCGGTGAGAGAGGTCCGAGTTGTCTCGGGTCTCCCCGCGGCGTTCAGCTTAGAGAGACTCGAGATCATGGACGACGATCGCCACGTCATCAGCTTCAGCGTCGTGGGTGGGGATCACAGGCTTCAGAACTACAGGTCGGTGACGACGGTGCACGAGTGTTCGTCGTCGTCGGACGATAAAAAGAGGATACGTGTTGTGGAGTCATACGTCGTTGACGTACCGGCAGGTAACGACAAGGAAGAGACTTGCAGCTTCGCCGATACTATTGTACGTTGCAACTTGCAATCGCTGGCTAAACTCACCGAGAACCCGCCTAAATTATCGTAATTACATTTGTTTTTTGTTTTTTATTTCACTTTCTATATTCTCTCTTTATAAATTTTTATCTTTTTTTTTTGGGATTCTCGAGGTGGGTTTGCGTTCTAGATTATTTAATTAACTATCGTTCGGGGATTTTCGAAACTACAAAAAAATAGTGGTTTTGGTTTTTCGAGGTTAGGGTTTTAGGGTTTGTTAAATGTTCGTTTCGACGATACTTTTGTTTACCCTTAAGATCATTTCTTCTTGATGAACTCGTTTGTATAGTCTCTTGTAGCTTTATAATAATCAAAACATTGATTGTTTTAGTTTTTTCATTTCTTCGTAATATTCTTCTAGCCCAGTTACTTTACATATGTATGTTGTTCGCCAAATCATGAAACAATATATATTACCAACATATGTATGTTGTTCGCTATTTCCGAGATCATGATCTCTAGTTTGAGTCTGATGATTTTCAACGGACGTAATTTTGTATTACCAACAATTTGATTAAGATAGTCACCGGAATAATTACCAGTAATATACATACTATATAAAGAGATCTCAAATTTGTGTGGGCAATCAGAAAACCCATGTGCTGTTTCATATGATCCGCTTTTTTGTTTATCTGTAGTTTAAGTATGTAACCATACATAATTTGCATTCTCTTAAAATGCACAAACAATAGAATTACTTGTCTTCGTCTTTTTATTTAAAGTAATGATCATCATCAGTTATATATCACCAGAGCGTTCAATCCTTGATGAAATGGAATAAGATCGATTCACGATAAACTCAAACCATTATGAATAAGTATTGAATTTTAATTGTATGTATATATATATATTTAACAAAATTTAGTTAAGGATATATATGGCTAGTCCAAAATAAATGATGATACGTAATACAGAAATCTGGCAGGAAGTAAAAGAGATTACAGCATTATCATTTTCCTCCTAATTCCGTAACTAAAAATTTTCAAATTATTTGTCATTTTATCAACCATCTTTCCAATAATACATAAATGGTTTTGTTTTATCCACCAAAAAATAAATTAAAATTAATCCTACTTTTATCCACCAAAAGTGATAAAAATTCCTCGGGTCTTTTTATTTTTGGGGTAGCGTGAACCGTTTCAATAATTCAAATGTCAATCTCTCGGGGTTTTCCTTGTCCTATATATTATCTTTTGAATAAAAGCGTAAAAAAGAATATCAGAAAAATAAATTAAACTTTATAATATAAACTCCTTGTTTGATACAAATAATCCAATGAACAAGATGAAAAGACTTTCATTCTGTCAAAGTTTCCAAAAGCAATATGAGTAAGTTACTTTGCAATTAACTAATAAGATTTCGAGACTTGTGAAACCAAATTCAACATTGAATACCTATATAGAAATGTATATGATCGTACGTAAAACGCAAGTTGGGGTGTAATAAAATCCAACTTGTTATAGAAAAAACAAAGCCATGCAAGTTGCAAGGTAAAGAAAAAAAAAGTCGCTACTATTCTTTAACACCTTTTAAATATATTCCATAAATAAATTAATGATAAAATAAGAAACAAATTGATTATATATGATTATAAATTTATTATCATAATGAGTACGAAGTTATATGTAAACATTGTCGTGGAAGGAAGGAATTGCAAGTTGAGGTGCAAGTTGGCAAGGAGGCTTATTAATGTTTTTTCCTCTTTTGGTCGTTTGTAAATTACATTTAAACCCACCCACCTTTCTTATTATTATTTTGTTTGTGACTTCCTTATTTTGTATCACTTTTATACTTATATATTTTCTCTTTTTTTTTATAAACCCACAAGGTTCTTTCATCTTGTTATTTTACTTATTAGAATAACATATACATTTCATATTTTATAGTTTTTTCAATAATTTAATATTTCACTAAGTTAATAAAATATTTATATATAACTATTATTAATTTATAATAGCTTATCGTATATACATTTTCATACACAAGTATGTATCTGAACTTCTGACTAATCGCTTTTTGGGGTTTGTATATTCCAATGTGGCATGTTGCATATAAAGTACTAATATTTAACTATTTACTTTATATATAACCCTATACAAACATGCATAAAAGATTGTGACAACGTACATAGCTGTGATCTCTAATAAATCCATTCTTTTAAAAAGCAACTGACATAGTTCATATATTCATATAGTCCTAGTTGGACTATTAACATATATAAATACCTAAAAATGAAAAAAAAAATTGAATTAGTTGAGATCTCTAAAGATTTAGCCAAAACCTGAGAATACTCTTGTAAGTGTTTATAAAAAAATCTTTATAAAAATATTAATATTAATAAAACAATAACTTTAAAAGGTTATTTATAAAATAACCTAAAAATCTTAATCCTAATTAAAATAGAAAAAATACTAAATATAGAAAATATAAATAATTGTTAATTACCATAAATGTACCCTTCATCAGATCTCACCACCCAAGAAACTACATTGGCAGAACAATAAAAGCACACATTTTCTTTAACCGTACAAGTTGAGCTAAACAAAGACGTCCTTTGCCAAACCTCCTTTGTTTATGAAGCAAAACAGTTTCACTGGATCATATGAAATGTTCTTTTGTCCCCATGTACATGTTCTTCTTCGACTTCTTCAATTAGACCTTCCTCTTCATCAAAGATTGGGTCACTAATGAATTCTTTGTCGCTTGCTAATAAGCCATGACGCCCATACTTAGGACATGTGGTTTTTCTGTGACCGTTTTCTCCACAGGAAAAACATTGAAGGGCGTTGGGGCGAGATGGACAAGTTTTCACTGTTGCTGTGACAGGTTATGTTGCTCGAGTAGCTGAAACGGATTTGTTTTCTTCAATGAGCACGGGCGTGTTGCGTTGTCAAAATTTTTTGGACCACTGGCTTGTGCTGGATCGATTTTGTTGTTCCATCAGTAATGATCTTTACCGAGCTTCTGTGATGGAGCTTGGGTCAAATTGACTGAGCATAGTTTGCAGCTGAGGTAGCAAACCCGCAATAAAACAAGCCACCAATTGATCTTCAGAGTCATGTACATGAACGCTTGTGAGCATCTAATAGAACTCAGTAGCATAATCCTCAACAGAGCGCAATCATTGGCAGATATTATGAAATTTCTGAAACAAAATTCGTTCAAAATTATATGGAATAAAGGTTTTACACATATGCTTCTTGAGCTTGTCTGCATGAGTTTAATTTTTCTTTGCTACGTCAAGAACGGGATAGCTTTAGTTGGTTCCACCATGACGCTGCATGTCCACCAAATCGAGTCTTAACAAGAGGAACCCATTTGTTTTCTGGAATCTCTTTAAACTCCATGAATTCCTAAATGGTGACAAACCAGTCAAGGAAGTTCTTTGGCTGCAATCCCCCCATGAAATTCTAGAAGTTCGATTCGAACTCCTGTTGACCAGCGAGTATCGTCTTCAACTCTGTTTCTTCGTTCACGAACTTGTCGTTGTTGCATGTTGTCAACGTCATCGTTAAAGGGATTGTCAAAGTCGTTACGATTTCTTGTTCTTCAAAAGTAGGGTTGTTGCGTCAAGTAAGGGTTCAAAAATCTTTTTTTTTTAAAGCTCTATGAAAAATATATTAATCAAAATCAAAAGTGTTCCATAACAAAAGATTTGTCTCTATTTATAAGCTCACATACGAGATTTATAATCCTAAAGAATAGAAGACTAAAAGAAAAAGGAAACTTATAGCAAATAAGGAAAATAATTAAAAAGAAAAACTTGAAAAGAAATCCTAATCCTAAAAAGAGATGTACGCTACATTAAAATAAGAAACAAAATTAAATTAAAATGTAACTATTATCTTTAGTCATATCCGATTTAGCCAATATCAATGGGTGTCTGAAAAAGGCAAACCAGATTCAATATATAACGAGGATCCACCCCTCCGCTAAAGTTAGACTGGGGACAAGCACCTTTGATCTAGTGCAATGCGACTTAGGTTTGGAAGCGTTTCAGTGCGAGAATGATGTAACGTAGAAAACATCCATGTAATAAGAAGCAGAACTAGTGCAACAATTGTGTCCAAAACAAACTAAGCAAGAAACGCTTTTGTTCTCGTATTAGTTCTTTTTCTCTAATAAACCGTGTAACAAACAGTTAAAAATTGTAGCTCTAAGATATCTCAAGACAAAGATAATGAATTCCAAATTGTGTCGCACGATTCATGTTATACTGTAGTATACTACTTTTTAATTTTCATTAACATAAAAAAAATCGACCAAGTATCATCACTATTTTACCAATACATCTATATTATTAAAACAAAAAAAATATTTTTAAGAAAACATATATCCATGTGATATATTACATATAGTATAATTGAGCATTGATAATTTTATTAGAAATCCACTAAAGATAATTATGAAAATAACATTATCTCTACTAAACATGTTTCCAAACACTACAATAAATAAATATGTTTTCAAACAATCTAAATATGATGAATTGCGTCTTTTATTTTTTTACTTTTAATTTAAATACAATCATTTGATAAAAAATAATAAAAAGTAAATATGGATATATATACATACAAATCAATGAACATATTATATAATCATAATATAACTATAAAATGAATATAAATCGTATGTATTATTTATTTTTTAAATAAAACTATTAACACATTTTAAATTATGACTTCATAAATATTTTTACATACAATATAGAAAAAACTAAAAATAGCATATATTCTCACAACATATTAAAATTATATATTATATTTATAAGAAAATAAAATTATTAACGTATGTTAAATTTTCAAATAGATATTATTCAAAAAATAATTATCAAAAAAAAAAAAGTTGTCCGGTCAAAATCTAGTTAAATGATTAATTTCAAAAATTCCCAAAGATTTAACTAGAGACAGTTCTACTATTTTAGCTGCGTACCTTAGAGGCCGCTTTTCATTTCGATAAACGCTTTTGTCTTATAACCACGACGAGACAGTATAAATTCAATGACTACATTTTACAATTTCTCGACAAGGCCTCTTTCCAAACTAAAAAAAAAAAAAGAAAAACCAAAAACGGTACCGTCCCTTTTCGACGCATAAAATGTTTTCTTTCTTCTCAAGGATAGAAAAGTTTAGCAAAGAGAAGCTCATTCCAAGTATCTTGAAGGCCAGGTAAGCACCAATGTACACAATCCGCATAGCTCGTCGGATTCTCTAGCTGCTCCGACGTAAGTGGGCTCCACTGCTTCTTGTATATTGACGTATGCGCATCTTTCCGGTAGTTCGACATTTGCGTTATGTTCAGTAACGTTATTGGTGTTTTCGATCTCCTAAACACTTCTCCAATCACTTTCATTATGCTTTTCCGACAATCTGATCCCCAGTAGTTTGGATCTTCGATGAGTGTTGTCTGATTATAGCAATTCTGATCCGGTTCACCTCCCCAGTCTATGCCCCTGAAACAATCATTAAACCAGAACAAAACAAAATCAACAAACCCCCCGCCCGACCAATTGGTTTCTTGCTAAGAAAGAAACATTCACTTTGTTACTTGAGTAAACTTTAAACAGTTCTGAACTTATTGTAATAAAGGCTGGATTATTGTAAGCAACATTCAGTTTATAGCTGAACTTATTGTAATAAAGGCTAATTATTTATCTTGTGTATCTATATATGCGCTAGATTTCTCTATTAATAAGGTCAAAGTCACTAACTTGGCATGAGTAGGAGACATGCTCGTAAAGAAAACTCTAGTTTTCTTACGATCCATATTGTTCTTCACCCATCTCAACATACTCTTCATCCCCATTCGGTACGCATCTTCCGTGGAAACCTCTGCGATAACTTTCTCTTTATCGTCAAACGATCCTTGCCTATATATACCCACACAAAACAATATCAAAAACCACTCTAATGTGATTGGTATGTATATTATATAGATTTTTGTGATTTGAAGTTATTAAAATGGTTACAAGATGTTCATCTTCAAGCCAGTCATCCACCATAGATAAGTGTTGAAGACCATTATATCGACTCCTTTCCAGTGACGACCATGTTTGTTAATTGAGCCTTTTCTCACAACCCTATCTGATATTTTATGGACAATTGCATCGTCTGAATTTGATTCTAGAAGAAACGGTGCCCAATAGAACTCGATCGTCGCGTTATACTCCTGCGCATAGAGATAATAAGACCTGAAAAAGGTGAAATATTGCAATAAAGAGATCCCAAAAAGAGTGATGATTTAGTTAAAGTAGATAGATTTACCTTGGCAGTGAAGACAGTGAGGGAACCAGAAGTTTTAATGGATTTCTGATCTTTAGGGATAATACGATGAAGAAGACAGATCATTGATACAAACATCCCACGATTTAACGAGTCTCCTACGTACATCATCCTCTTCCCTCTCAATGCCTCCAACATCAGCGTCGCGTTGAATCTATGAAACAGAGAAAACAAAGTGACACATGAAACAGAGTAACACACGAAACAGAGAAAACAAAGTGAACCGAGAGAAAGCTTACGAGGGGAGGTCACAGTGGTTGGGTTGCCACCGCCAGAATTGGTAATCTTTGTCGGGACGGCCGTGTTCTTGACACGTAAGCTGAGGTTGAATGTACGGACACTCCCATTCCTCGTACGGCGGTCTGGAAACTTCGTCTCTCACCCATTTCCCACTAAATACGTCACAGCTTTCCTCTGTTTTACCAATAGCAAACGCAAGCTTCACCGCTTTCTTGTGCTTTTCTTGAAAAAACCAAAAGTCAAAAGGAAACATAATTCAATGTCTAATTTTCAACAAGAATTCAAAACAAGTGTTTACTGAAGAAATGTACCAGGTGTTCGAGAGGGTTGGAGGACAAAAGTGGGCTCAAGCTGGCCAAAGATGCACATGAAGTCTTCACCATAGAGAACACAGACAAAGAGGATGAAGGTTAAGAGTGTGAAGAGGTAAGGAGAGAGACGGTTTTTTCTAGGAAGTGAAGGAGGAAGGGAAGAAGAAGTGAAGGAATTTGGTGATGAAGGTTTCATGTTTGGGATTGAGAAAGAGTGAGAAGAATCGAGTGTCTTAAATGTGATTTCAGTACTCAAAATTTTAAAATTAAGAAATTAACACTTTGGGGTCTTGATGATCTCATTCTACTTAACCTGCAAATAATATGAGGAGGAGGATGCCAAAAGAACTTATTTTGGAATTGCTTCAAAAAATATTAAAGATGTGTATTGTACAACGATTATGTAATTTATAATATGGCTATGATTATAATTGGTGATGAAAGTTTGTGAATTAGCAAAATAATAATAATACTTAGGGTGATGAGGTAGGTAAATGTTGACGCAACAGAGTGGTTGCCTCCTAACTAATGATTTGTTTTCGTAAAATATAGTCCATTTATCTGTTAATGACAAATTAACAAGGTTTTTTATATGATAATTCATACGTTTGCGTTTTGAGTTCATGTTTGTATCCTCGAACAAGCAAAAATGCTTGTGTCGGTTTGTTTTTTTAGTATTTGGTTTCCTGAAACAAAACTAACATTAATTTCAAGAGAAAAACTATCCCTGAGTTTACCATTAGACTACATCTAATTAGTTGTGTTTGATTAAATCCAACCTAGATGAGTAGATTTTGACTAATCGTTACTTTATTTGGTCTTTGTTCTATGAAGGAATATTACTCTCCTAATATTGTCATATCATAAGAAAATAAATACTAAATTTTCTTACGCAATATTATGTCATCTTTATTAGTAGCTCTTATTGGAAAATATGAGAATGATGATTGATAGAGGTGATCAGGAGAGGAAAGTGTAACTTCACTTGGCTTCGAAGCTAAGTGTCCTTGAGGTGTTTTCATACATTGATGGACTTGTAAAGATGACACGTCATTGTCTTCACTTTAGTCCTACGAATTTTTGCTGTTACTTGGATACAATATAAAACAAAATTTTGATAATTATATACACAAATGTGTACTGGCATATATGAATTAAAGAGTAGAATTAGTTGAGAATTTGTTGAGATTTCAAGCTCAAGTAGTTGGCTCTCACTGTTCATTGTACCAAATTTCAAGCTCAAGTAGCTAGACCAATTCGATATCGTACCAAATTTATCCAAGATCCCAAAGAAAACCGATCCGGTTAGCAGACTTTTGGTCCATTGCAACATCTCCATTTCGTCATTGATCGCTCGTGTATCAGAATATGTCAGAAAGAAACAGGAGATTCTACCCACAAGCTTTATATATTATGCAAGAACATGTTAGAAAGAACATAACTTCAAAATCAGCCTCAAGAAACTGCGACAACAATCTCGAAAGAGCAATCACAGGAAAATGGAAAAGGCCTCAGATCACAATGGCTTAACATTGTTCTATCAAACGAACAAGATTCTTCTGTTCCTTAAGAGATTTATGACATAACAAGACAAAAACGAGAGGCACCTTTTTATAACTTGCAGTCATATAATGGCAAAAAGAATAGTCAGAGGGTATAAATAATCTGGCGGCGTTTGCGATTGGTTGAACGAGTCAATGCAAGTTCGAAGATTTGTGTCAGAGAGGAGTCTGCGACTACTCAGAAGTTGACCTGCGAATATGAGGCTTGTTGGCCACGACTCAGACCCCCCGGATCTTTGAAATAGTGAACCAAAACACCTCTGCAAGATGAAGAGAAACAGTAAACTTTTCGGATGTAACTCTTAGATTTAAGTACAACAGCAGATTATGTAGAAACACAGAACAACACCTGTGTTCTGTGAGGTACCGTGACCCAGAAATCCAAATTTGGGATTACCTACAAAACAGGGTATGCACATTTGTTTCAGTTGTGTGATACAGTCAGTGCATGAGAAAAAAATACAGATATATGAAAGGAAGTTAGTGAAATATACATCTGTGCCACGAATTCCAAGGGAGAAATACCGATATAATGCACCACCCAGCAGATAAGCTCCAAATAAGCATAAGATACTGAAAAATATCAGAACAATTTACATCAAAATTCCTAAGATATCTAAACATATTCCAATAGCCCTTGAAGGAAAAAGAATGATGCGCTCACATGATTAGTAAGGTACTAAACCAGCCCCATCCACTACCATGGCCGGATATAGATACTGCACAACCGGAAGGATGTCGCAGCTCAGTAGCCTGCCAGTGAGCCAAGACAATATCTTCAGTTTAAGTCGAATGAATGAGACAAAAAAAGACAATACCTTCAGTTTATAGTGTTTAAAGTTAAGTCAATGACATGCCAAACAGAAATCAAGGTCTTAACTACTTGTGCTGCCCCTACTTTCTTCAATAATATTTGTTTCGACTCCTACATACTCTATAATTCACTGTCTCCGACACTGCATATTAAGCTTCAAATGCTCTCTCACTCATGTCATATGTCATTCCAATGACTAGAACAATACCATATAAATCAGCATTTCCATAACTAGCAGAGTCCATACTTCTTAGAAATAATGATATTGAGATGCAAATAAAACTCGAGAATTCCAGAGCATAGAAGAATGTGGTAATGGGTTTTTCAAGAACATGTTCTAAGGAGACAAGTAGTTCCATTTGTTTCCTGCTATAGATGCAGTAAGAGAGCGATTAAGTTTTTTTTAGCGTTTATCCAATTTCTAATGAGACATGGTACTTCGAAAGCTATAGTAAAAAGAGCAAATATATGAGTTACTGGACACTCACATAATGGCAGGTACCAGATTTCGTTAGAGTGAGTGGTCCCTGAGAAACAAAAAAGGTGAATGAGGTATTAAGTCCTCGAAACTGCTAAAATCAATCTCACTTTATGAACTCAAGTAGAACGTCTGATATACAAATTCTTACGTTAACTTTATTTTTCTGGCAGATAACAGAAACTGAAAGTGAGCAATTTGGTTTACCTAACATCTTAACAATGAGGCCTTTGCCAGGATCCTCTTTATCTACAGTATTCAAAACATAAATTTCTGAGACAGCATTGCCACATTATTGTAGCATCAGTACAACCGAAAAGAGAAAGCAGTTTCTATTTTCACACAAACGTACCAATAATATCAACTTTTGAGCTTGAGGCATCTCCTACAGAAGTGCATACATCATATCCTGAAAATGATAGTTTTTTAGAATGCTTTCACTCTTTATCAGCTCACTATACTTTGATTAAAGCATAAAATCAAAAGCATCGCATTCTATGCAATACCTGCACCTTATCAATTTTCTACTCTGCCTCATAAGATACATTTGAACTACATGCCGTAGTTTTACCTCTTACAGTTTCTGACAAGAGTGCACTACATGATGTTCCACAGTGAGATGGACCTCCGCAATCCTAAGTGAAGAAAAGGAAGCCGTAGAGACTGATTTAGATTTTCAAAGTTAAAGATAGAAACTTTCCTCTTTTCTTGTTAAACGATTGATCTTACTTGGCAACCAACACATCGAGGGGGATCGTGATTGAAAATAAGCACGTCACAAAGCTGCTCCACCAGACGGTTTACAAAAACAAAGTAACAATCATAAATCACACTGGTGAAAGAACACAATAGCAACAGGCAGTTGTAAATCTCTAAATCGGAACCACCTAAACTCATTTGACTTTCCTAAACAAAATCTGTCAAAAGACTTGTCTTTTTTCTTTAACAGCATGCACGAAAAGCAAGATACAGGATTACAGAAACAAAATGTAACCTGATTTAGAAGACAACCTGAAACCATAGCACGGTACTGTTCGCTTCCACTCTATAAAACCTGATTATCCATTTACTTGCGTTTAGTATAAGCTGATCCAACGTGTCTACGCTTCTTTATTGCACCTAGTATATTGTGAATTTGATGATATTTTTAAATGATCCAAGGAAATCCAAATCTCCTTTGTTTTCCAACTTTTTATTGATAAATTTAATAATATGGATGTGACAATTTTATTATTATGATCTTTTAAATAGGGAATGCGTGATGCAATATTAAATGCAAACTATAATGACATCTCGGGTATTAAGTCTTCAGAAAAAGTTAATATCCAATTCGTTGTTTGGCCCGTACCCGTTACTCGTAAGTACCCGCCAATTATCTATAAAATACCCGCAAAATACTCGTAAATACCCGCAAAAACCCGTTAAAACCCGCAAATACCCGCAAGTACCTGCAAGGTTTACAAGTACCTGCAAGTACAAGCTAAGTACCAAGACGGCTAAAAAAAGCGGGTACTTGTTTAGGCAAATACCTGTTCGGAGCAAGGTAAGTATCAAACCGAAAATGACATTACTCGTTCAAAACAAACCAAATATCAACTCAAATAAGCGGATACCTGCCCCGTGCCCAGCCCTAATTGCACCAAACAAAAACTTACATACACTAGCATAAAAAAAAAGACGACGAAGAGGTACATATATACAGCAATTACGAAATTATACAAATATATATATGAAAATATCAATTTTCCATATGGATTTGATGGCTTTATGCCATCCATTGATTCCATCAAACTGATATAAAATATATAAGACAAGAATAGTGACAATATACATAGTATCACTATTCATGTTCTTGCTGCTCATCATATTCATGTTGTAATAGATAGAAATTTATTATTCTCTCAAAACCAATCCAGATATCTTTCAAAAATCAAAACATATTTTCCCAAAAAACCAAGAAAAATAAAATAGACTGTAGACAAAAGCAAGAAAAGCTGTCATTAATTTTTTTTTTTATAGTACTAATCCAAACCTTGTACAAACTAGCAAGACAAAGCAAAAGCACATATACGCACGTATATACACAGCAATTAGGAAATATTATACAAGTACAAATATATCAAATACAACACACGGTCATTGTTCCCATGGACCGTTGAATCAATTCAGACAATGCTGAGGAACCATCTTGCCATGTGCGGAACCGTCAACATTCTCACATACCGCAGTAGAAGGACCACCTTCGACTCCATTATTCTCTAGGTTAATGTCAATTAGCTCAACATTCTTGCACGGAAAGCTCTTGCTACATTGTAGATTCACCGCCACTTTGTTCTTCGACGTTCCATATATGTTCTTTAACTTAAGGTTTTGGATCTGAACGTGTGACTCTCCCTGAAAGAATTATGATACACAACTTTTATTTTTATTTTGGTGTTTCTTGGGGTAATGGAAAATAAATATAAGTTTGTTTCTTGCGGTAAGAGAAAAGAAATATAAGTTTGTTTCTTGTGTAGAAAGTTAACCTTTTGTTCACAGGGTGGGTGAGGACAATACTTTTGGTCAATGTTGATCGGTTTTTTAACATTAATCATCTGAATGTTCTCGTACACAAAGTTAGAAGCGACGATCTTCGAAGCTGAAGATTCCCAAGTTTTGATTCGAATACCATCGCTTGTGCCATTAAAAACCGTGTCTCTTACCGTTAAGCCACTAACGTCCTTCTCGTCTTTGTTCTTCCCTAAGCTTCCAACACTGATCCCATGTCCGGGACCACATGTGATATTAGAGATATCCATGTTAGTGGTTCCGGAAAGAATGGCGATACAGTCGTCTCCGGTACCAATGTGTGTGTTTGAGATGTAAATGTTGCTAGAAAAACCAAACTTGATCCCGTCGGTGTTGGGGCTATCGCCAGGAGCCGTTATAGTGACGTCGGTAATGTTGAAATGATGGACGGAGAAGAAGTTGAAGTGTCCCATTTTGCTGTTGAGTGATGTTATTCCATTGATTCTTGAGTTGTTCACGAATGCAAATCCCATGGTCTATGAAAATTTCCAAGTTTATCAAAAGACTAGCTAGAGTTGAATTTGAAACCATTAAGCATCTCCATTAGTCAAGAGACTCTAATGGGTTTGTCAAACATTTTTTATTAATATTGTAATATAATTTTATTATATATTTAAATTGTTTCGTTTTAAAAAGTTAAACCAATAACAAAATGACACATGGGAGATGGTATTTATTAGGGTTAATAGTCTTTCATTTGAAAAACTATCACTCTCCAACTTTTTTTATTGTGATTTATTGGTGAATTAGATGTAAGAAAAAATCATTGAATTATATTCTTTTATTGTATAGTCATATCAAACTATTTGTTATAAGGTTTGGTTGTAAGTAATAATCAAAATAAAAAAATATATTAAAGGATTAAGGAATGGTACCATAGCTAGTTTAGGACAATTGGTGTTTTTGTGGCAGTCATTGAGTGGCCAAGACTCTTTCCCTTGGCCGTCGAGTGTACCGGCACCAGAGATAAAGAGATTGTTAATATATCTGAAATTGATCCATGTGTCCTTCTTAATGTCTCTAGGATTTGCAGGAGCCAATAAAGTACCGTCGATAATGAATTCAATCTGATTTTGGCATGGACCAACGAACTCTACACCACCGAGATAGAATGTTCCTTTCGGTACGTAGATTTTACTATTTCCACTTCTCCTTCCGCATGCGCTTTTCCATATATTTGTAAATGTCTGATATTGAATGCATTAAGAACGATACTTTTTATACTTTTTTTTTTTGATAAAAGAAATAAGTTAACTTTTAAATAAACGTTTTTCAATAAGTTCCAAAAAAAGAAAAAAAAAATATTGTGTTTTTATATTGGTCATGTACGTACATTGGCGTTATCAGTTTTGGCGTCAGGCTTAGCACCATAACGTTGGACATTAAAAACCTTTGGCCTGTTGTTCGGACGACTTGCAACGGCGACGAACAAAAGAAACAAACATAAAACCTTAAACGCAGAAACAACATAAGCCATTTTCTTATTTTGTTAAGGGAGTATTTATAAATGATTTTTTCTAAGACACAATGAGAAGTGTTGTATCACTTAATCTGTTTATATAGTATGTATGGACGTACTGTTAGAATCTATAACAAAGGAAATTGATTTTTGTTTTTAATTATCGGCTAAAAATTGGGTTGTTTCTTTTATAATGATTTTGATTGGTGATTTTTCTGTTATGTAAATTTTCTTATTTGTATGATTTATTTTTGTTCTCTCTTTTAAAACAGAATCTTAAATTTGGTGAATTGCCAGTTAGATTTACGAGTAAAATTGTTATGAAATAATTATGTTATGTACGCCTATATCATAATCGAGTAACTAATAAACACGCACACACATATATTGATATATTTATTTTTATATATCTTTAAAAAAGAAGAAGATTGAAATGCCAAATGTTGATTCGAGGATAATCATATGATCTAGTGCTGGTTTAAACCCACCCAATTCATGATCAAACAAAACAAACTTCACAATATGGGCCGTCAGATTTTTGGCCCAGCTAAAACCTAATTGATTTCCTTTTCTGCAAAACGGTAAACGGCGCCGTTTAGGTGCGCATCTTTGACGTTAGTCGGCTAATTTCCGTTTATTTTTGTTTCTTCCTCTCTTATCCCTCTAGCCAAAAAAAAAAAATCTGCCAGATTACTCCGTCGCTTAAAACCCTAACTCTCTTCCGCCTCGTAGCTTTTTGCGATTCAACAAATTTACTTTGAGCTTGAATCGAATAATCTATTTCCATCATGGCGAGCCCGAATCTAGAGTGCCGGATGTACGAGGCCAAGTATCCAGAGCTGGATATGGCGGTGATGATTCAGGTGAAGAACATCGCCGACATGGGAGCTTACGTTTCACTGCTCGAGTACAATAACATCGAAGGTATGATTCTCTTCTCCGAGCTCTCACGCCGTCGAATCCGAAGTGTGAGCAGTTTGATTAAGGTTGGAAGAATCGAGCCTGTCATGGTTCTCCGTGTCGACAAGGAGAAGGGATACATTGATCTGAGCAAACGTAGGGTCAGCGAGGAGGATATTCAGACTTGTGAAGAGAGGTATAACAAGAGCAAGCTCGTCCATTCTATCATGCGCCATGTTGCTGAGACTCTCTCACTCGATTTGGAGGTATTAAATAAATTAAATTTGTTGTACAATCGAATTCGATTTTTGGGATTATCAGCTAGATTTTGTGTTTGAACGATTATTGTTTGGATTTGCTGGTTTAGAGGCGTTTCATAGATATAGTGGAATGTGTTTCGTTTTATGGTTAGTACTCTTCGTTCTAGCAATGCTTAATGATATCGGTGACGCAAATTCTGCATCTACTGTTAAGTAGCTTAAAGTCTATAGAGCTCACTTACGACCTTTGTGTGGTGATGCTGAGACCTGAAACTGTTATATTTTAGTGTTTAAATCGCTTCATCTTACAGGTATCATAGTTTACTGATGTAATCTTTGATTATACATTTGATTTGAGTTTTACTTTTTGCAGGAGTTGTATGTGACCATTGGTTGGCCTTTGTACCGAAAACATGGTCATGCTTTTGAGGTAAGACTTTGTTTGAGATGAGCTCAATTGTATTCCCCTGTAGATACTTATTACTCAATTTTCTTTTTTATTTGTTCAGGCCTTCAAGCTCTTAGTGGCTGATCCTGATTCTGTGTTGAGTTCACTCACCCGTGAGATCAAAGAAGTTGGGCCTGATGGGCAGGAGGTATACTCGGTTCTCTTGTTTTGTTTAGTTGTGCGTGCAAACTTCCTTTGGTGCTAATCTTGGGAGATTTCTAATTTGTAGGTGACTAAAGTTGTACCTGCTGTTACGGAAGAAGTGAAAGATGCACTTGTGAAGAACATTAGGAGGAGAATGACACCACAACCAATGAAAATCCGTGCTGATATTGAATTGAAATGTTTTCAGTTTGACGGAGTTGTTCACATTAAGGTCGTAAACTCTTATCGGATTATATATAACATATGAAAAGGATACATCAATGATCTCTTTTGTTTTTTTTCCTCACACATACTTGCTATTTTCAGGAGGCCATGAGAAAGGCTGAAGCTGCTGGTAACGACGACTGTCCTGTTAAGATTAAATTGGTTGCTCCACCTCTGTATGTCCTTACTACTCAGACTCTTGACAAGGTTAGGCAATCTTCTATCTTGAAATTATGATTCACGTGATAGGCCATTGTACACACACCCTCGTCTCCTTATTATTATGAGGTTATATCACCTAAATGCTTAAGAAATCGCAGACAGATGCTAATGTTGTCTCAGAACTAACTGGTCATTGCAACTTTATAAGCCAATTATGTAGCTTTGCGGATTTGTTTTTATTTGAACCATCATTTGTTATACTGACATTTATGTGTAAATGCTATGTTTTTTTTTTCTCCATTTTTTCGTAATCTTCTCAGTCTCTATAACATAATTAACAGGACCAAGGGATTGAAATTCTAGACGAGGCCATAGCAGCTTGCACTGAGGCAATTGAGAAACACAAAGGCAAGCTCGTCATTAAGGAGGCACCTAGAGCTGTGAGTATCTTTCTTTTTTTTTGTCTTGTTTAATATTGAACCATCCCAAGTTGCATGTGACAAGAACTAGCCCTCCTTTTTTGTAGAGTTTAATTGTTTTTACTATGTTTTAACAGGTGAGTGAACGGGATGATAAGATGCTGACAGAACACATGGCTAAGCTAAGACTTGACAATGAAGAAATTAGCGGCGATGAAGAAAGCGGAGAGGAAGAAGAGGACACAGGGATGGGCGAAGTTGATATCGATGGTGGTGCCGGAATCATTGAGTAGGATTTTTGCCGGTTTTGCAGTTTTCCGACTAATTTTCTCTCTATTTGTTCTACCAGTCTTGAGTATTTTTGCTGTTTTAAAGTAGAAAACCTCGGTGAGGATTTGTGTTTTTTTTTTTCTTTTGTTGAGACGTGTTGTTTTCACCCGTTGAGGGGTTACATATCAATCATTACAATCATGAATTTATAAAAATTGATTGTTTTTGCATTAGACAACCATTGTTGTTCCTTCCACATATGACTTTTGCCTTGGTTTAAATCGAAATAATAACTGTGGTACTGACCAAATTTATTAGAATTACCGACTTGGATAATTTGAAAATTGTATAGATGAGCCACATTTACGTTTTAGAGCCATAGTCTGTCTCTATTAGCGAACTAATTAATAGATGCACGTTTGGTTTTATTAGGTAATCGATAAGTCTGCATGTGGAAGACCATTTTGCATGCAAATTCAAGTACGTTTAAATTAAGAATTCTGATAGAAACAAAACATATTTAATTATGCAAAAAAGCACATTTATGCTCTGAAGTCTGTAATTGCCACCAAAAAATAAAAGTTTTACTTCTCAATGGTGGCCGCAGTATTTCAGTATATTGCAAACTTAAACGGAGGACATTATAAATTTACGATGATTAAATACTATTTTTGTAAATAAAAAAGTTAAAAAAATTTAAATATAGAGTTGTAAAATACTACTCGTTACCAAAAATGTTATCAATTAAGCATGAGAATAAATTAAATGTTTAACTCCATTTTGGGTAAGATATATATTCTGATGGCGTCCTTATCTACTTCATTTCACGCTCGTAGTAAATAAATAACTCTTTACTCATTCACTCTCTCTGTATATATTTAAAAAAAAAAAAAAACTTTTTTTCACTTTCCTCCAGGTTCCGCCGTCGATGTTTCCGAACTGGCTTACACTGCGAAGGCGGCGACACGAAATCTCGCCGGACTCGCCGAAATGGTCAAGACGATTCTCATGCTCATCTTTTAAAGACATTCAATACCTTCTCTACGATGACGGTCCCTCGCCGGAACCTTATTCTCCGAGACTTCAAATCCTTCACCAACCTCGTAGCCCCAAGATCGAGACGACGAAAACGATATTCTCCGTCCCCAACGCCGATCACGGAGGCGTGGTTCTCTACTACACCAGCCTCCGAATCGTGCGGAAGACATTCGAGGAGTGCAGAACCGTCCGATCGATCCTCCACAGGCTCCGGATTCCGATCGACGAACGAGATCTGTCGATGGATTCGAGGTTTCACGATGAGTTAAGGACGATTTTCGGGGAGCAGAAAGTGGCGTTGCCTAAGGTTTTCATCGGCGGGAGATACATCGGAGGTATAGAAGAGATCAAGCAGTTGCAAGAGAGCGACGAGCTGAGGAAGATGATCGGGGAATTACCACCGTCGGATGGAAAATTCGGCGAGATCTGCGATTTGTGCAGAGGATGGAGATTCGTTCTCTGCGAAAGGTGTAATGGTAGCCACAAGATCTTCTCGGAGAAATCTGGATTCACTAGCTGTACGGCTTGCAATGTGCAAGGCCTTGTTAGGTGTTCCTTTTGTTTTCCGATGCATCGGAGACGAAACTCTGATTTCTCCGGTGGACTGAAGTGTAAGAATTGAAAAATAAAAAAGCGTCTTGGTAAATTATTTTTTATTTATTTTTTATAATAATAAAAACGCTTAATAGAAAAATAATAAGTAGTGGGTGTATTTTAGGAAGAGTAGCAATGTTTGACTACCTGTTTAGTAAAATAAGAAAAAATTAATTCTCTAAATGTTTGACCCCCGATCTGTCAATGTACATGTATCTTCTCTTCCCTTAGGAAAGGAAAAATATGAAATTGTTTTCTTTTCTCATTTTATTACAACATTCCTTATTTCAAATCAATTTATCTTAATTTGAAGTGGATTATTCTTTAAGAAAATTGATATTTGTATTCAAAGTGTATACTATTGTATCTAATGTTTTTGGAGACTTCTCTACTTTCTATGGCCATATATCCAAGTCCAGCTAAATAATAGACAAAAGCCCAAAAGTTCAGAAGAAAAGAAAAGCAATTTCTTCGTTCATGTTTAGCCAAAAAAAATTGAAGGTAAGCCCATTTAAGTTGTCTTCATCTTTTCAATAAGAAAACGAATTGTATATATTTTTAGTTGGTTTCCACAACACTAGAATATGAAATATTTTTAGAATATGAATATGTTTAGAAAATATGAATATAAAACAATTTAATAAAAAAAGATATCGGGGCTTGCTGACCAGTGACCAGACCACGAGGATCCAACATTGTTATAAGAATTGGGGACGAAGAAAGCAACAGCTAAGCAATTGAATTAGTCACAATCTCCTCTCTTCCACATAATTTAAGATCACAATCATTCCTTCAACTTCAATCATTATTAACTACTTATCATCACACCAAAATTTACGTGGCATTTTCTGTTTCTTTTTTATATTTTGTTCTCTATGCTTTCGTTGAATTTTATAACCAAGTAAAAGTTATAGCAAAAGAAAACAAGAAAATGAAGATATGAACCATTTGCTACGCCACAAGTCTTTTCGGACCCTTTTAGTACTTGTGCCATTACATTGTTTGTATATCAATCAGATTTAGTTTTTAAGTAGGTAAAATATAGTCGACATTAACTTGTATTATAATATTATTTACCTTTTTTTTTTTGCATGCTTTAAAACAAGGCGGCGAAACTAACGTTGACAGAATTCTTTTGGTTCGGTTCAGTTTCGTTAGTAATCTTCCTTTTTACTTTTCGTTGACCCAAAACATATTCTTTCGTATAGTTTAGTTTCCTTATCGGCCGAAACACGGCGCACGCGCTTATGATCAAATATGAAACAAAAAGTCTTATGATCTTTCTTCTCTTCTGACAAATCGTCTCACTCACTTTTTCGTCTTCAACCTTCGTCTTCGGTATACTAATCTCTAAATCTCAATATTCAGATCCAAACTCGATTTCTTCATCTTCTTGATTCCTGCTGCTTCAACTCTCGTTTTTCCTACTCTTTCGATGATTGAGAAAGGGAGTTGCATCTTTAGTTCCATGCTCAAAATGCGTTCTCTTATGGCTTTTGTGGTCCTTCTCAGCTTCGCTTCAAGTTGTTCGTTTAAGGAAGAAGGTAAGCTTTCGTTGCACTCACTCGTTTTTTTCTTTGCATGTTTTGTTTGGTTGCAGAGACACATAATCAGTTTCCCTGAGAATCTGTTTTTCCTTTTCCTCTGTTTTGCTTTGTGTCTTTTTCAGGTGTAGATTTTCCGAATAGTAAAGATAAACTGGAAAAAGATCTTTGGTCTGATGAAGATTCCGTGATTTTGTAAGTACTAAGTAGCTCGTCAACACATTTTAAACATGGATTTATATCATTTTTTTGCTCTCAATGTTAGCAATTACTTTGATAAGATCCAAAGATTCTTGATAAGTGTAGGTAGATCTACAATTTCTCTAGTTGTTCCATAATTTGAGTGACTTCATTCTCTATCTATATGTATGGTAAAATCTATGGGCACGTATCCGAAATTGTTGTCATGTAAATCAACATGATTGTGTTATTAATCATTTTGATCTTTAGATTGTTTGAGCATGTTTTGTAATGGAAATTCCCATACATTTTTTTTATTTACTTTCTGTAGGAAAGCTGTTGGATTTCACAGGAAAACACTTGTCCGTAATACACAATTGACACACAACGATTTGCTTTCGAGAAAAAACCGTCCTGCAGCTGCAACTATCACACCATTACCAAAGCCTTCTCCAAAAACTGTTTCAACTAAATCTTCAACAGTTCCGGAGCCACAAAAGAAGAAACCATCTACAGAAGATGTTGTCTCTCCTTCACCTCCACCATTTGTGCCTCTTGCAAACTCTCCCACTCCAAGAAGCTCTGGTTCTTCTTCTTCAGTGGTTGTTCCTGTAGTGGTTGGCTGCGTAGGAGGTGCTGCTTTTCTCCTTCTTGTAGCTACCAGCGTGTTCTATTTCAGAAGTAAAGTAGGCAAATCAGTGAATCCTTGGCGTACTGGTCTTAGCGGACAACTTCAGAAAGTATTTGTAACTGGTAATTTCCTTACTCAATCTAATCAACCTTGCATTCTAGAATGTTTGAAAAGTCAAAACTTACTTGGAGTGTAACTGAAGAAATGCTTCTCCCAACTAGTTGTCTCATTTGGTTCATATATTTACAGTTATGTGATTTGTTTACTCAGGTATCCCAACTCTCAAAAGATCTGAGATTGAAGCTGCTTGTGAAGATTTTAGTAATGTCATTGGATCGTGCCCTATTGGGAAGCTGTTCAAAGGAACACTATCAAGTGGAGTGGAGATAGCTGTTGCTTCTATTGCTACTACTTGTGCCAAAGACTGGAAGGATAATACAGAGATTCAGTTCAGGAAGAAGGTATGGATCTTTATATTCCTTACGTTATTGTGTCTATGACCATTTATATAGCCAAGCTTACGGTTTCACAATTTTTTTAGATCGAATTGTTATCGAAGATAAACCACAAGAACTTCGTAAACCTTCTTGGCTACAGTGAAGAAATGGAACCTTTCACCAGGATCTTGATCTTTGAATATGCTCCAAACGGATCACTCTTTGAACATTTACACTGTGAGTACTTGTCATAAGCCACATTAATGTCCCATGTTGTCTCATTTTCTTTGTGATCTAAAGAGAAGTAAATCTCTTTTTTTTTTTTTTGATTTGTAGTTAAAGAATCAGAACACTTGGATTGGGGAATGAGGTTAAGAATTGCAATGGGCTTAGCATATTGCCTTGAACATATGCACCAACTCAGTCCACCAATAGCTCACACCAATCTCGTCTCATCATCTCTTCAGCTCACAGAGGATTACGCTGTAAAAGTATCGGATTTCAGTTTTGGTCCATCCGAGACAGACACGAGCAACAACGCAATCAAAGACATAGACGTCTCAGTCTTAAACCCTGAAGACAACGTTTACAGCTTTGGTTTACTATTATTCGAAATGATAACCGGAAAACTCCCGGAATCATTTAACAAACCCGATTCGGTAGATACCGGGCTGGTTGATTTCTTAAGAGGAGAGACTCTAGCCAAGATGGTAGATACAACACTGGAATCTTATGATGACAAGATTGAGAATATAGGCGAAGTGATCAAATCATGCATCAGGACCGACCCGAAAGAGAGACCTAACATGCGAGAAGTCACGGGATGGTTAAGGGAGATTACGCAAATCTCGCCGAGCGATGCTACACCGAAACTATCACCTCTTTGGTGGGCAGAATTGGAGGTTTTGTCTTCGGCGTAAGAGAGAGAACCATTCACCAACGAAAAACCTGTAAGTATTTCGACCATGTATGAGTTCTGTAAGTGAGTTTTGTAAGTGTCTTTTGTAGTTATCTAGTAAAAGTGTAAAACTGGATAAACAAAACAGAAGTTGCTTGTTGCTTCTCTTCAGGTTAAGTTTATATAAATTAGTGTATATACATATATGGGGAAAAATTATGTATAAATTCCTTCGTCTTGCTCTAGATAGGGCTCTGGAGGAATATGCATTGCTTTGCTAAAATGTTTTTCTTTGTTTTAGTCTCATAAAAGAGTTTGTACCAAAATGGTAGATGCGATAATTTACCAAATACCTACATCAAGAATATTACAAGACATCGATCATGGGCTCATGGACTCGATTCTTCGAAATACTTAACATTAAAGCTTTAAGCTCTTGTGAAGTATATCTAATATAAACTTCATAAGACTATACAACATGAAAAAAAAACTTCATAGGTACAAGATTATTTACCTTATAATCCACAGAGAAGAAGGTTATTTACCTTATAATCCAAAGTAGCAACAATCCTATATATGGACTGTGAGTTGACAAGGCATTAAACATGAAAAAAAGAAACTTTATGATACGAGTACAATTCAATATAATTTTTGGTCTCGAGACACAAAATGATTCCTGCTAAACTATCATCATTTTTACAGTTTACTAAACAATTTGGTTCCTGCCACCATCACTTGTTTTCTTGCTATGCCTCTGCACTCGGTACCTCCACGAGTCTTGAAAAACATGTAGAAAGTTGCTCTACAAGTCATCTATAGCATCCAAGTCCCAAAAGAAAGTTGCATCTTCAGGGCCTCAAGGATTATATAAATGATTAACTAAAAAGAAACAATCATATAATATCTCTTACCTGGTACTTGAGGCTTGATTCTGCATACTTTTGTCACTAGTATGAAGCTTGCCTTCTTCTCCTTAATTCCTTGCATCCGTGACCATGGTCTGGAAAGTTTGTAGTGAGTTGTTGACCGGAACCATCACCTCTGATGTAGAATACGAATTGTAAAGAGAGTTATTTCTGCGTTCACTTTTACTATGCAAGGGCTTTTTCACTAATGAAATACATTTTTTTATCACGAGTCATGTGAATCATTATAAGACTATTTTGATAGATAGCCTAATTTGAAAAAATGATTATGGTGGAAAAATGGTAAATACTAAAGAAGGATGATCATACTACTTTCGAGCGCATTCACCAAAATATTCTTAAATGTTTGCGCAAAATTATGTAATCTATATATAACAAAAAAACATGTCATCTTGTAAAATAGCATGATGCTGAGCTAAATAGCAATTATATGTCGACTGCAGTAAATTATTTAGTAAATAAAAAATTTATATCCATGTGTCTATTTGAGATTATTGAGTTTAATACTCCCAGAATTGAATTTTAATTTTAATTTTAATTTATACGCATCGAATACATGAAATGAAATTCCCATCTTTTTTAAAAAAAATTTGGCAAGCAACCTACATTCCACGAAATTGCCCTCTCCCGAGACGAGGTCCAAACTTTATTCGATTCTATAATTTTTTAAAAAAAAAGCAACACGACTTTTGTCCTCCTAGTAATATAATAATGTCAGACCAAAAAACGATATTATAATGACTACGAATAAGTAATATATATATATAATATGCAATTTTGGTTTCAATATCTAAACTACTGGGCCATACTGATTGATAACTTAGCTGCAGTGGCTATTTCATGCAAACCCATGCATAATACGTACAAATCCCATATAATATTCTATTCCTCTGCTCCAACTTATTCTTTCCCATTAAAATATTTTCAGTTCACACATCGTTTAATTTAAATTATATGTATTGACACACATTAATATTTAAAGTATTTAAATGTATAAACTACTGGAATTTTCTTCGGTCTAGTGTACCATAGTTTTTACAATCCCAGAAGACCTTTAGTTCAAACTCTACATGATTCAAAAGATTATAGGTTCCAAAAATTGAAAAGTTAGATTCCATGTAGAATATTTGTAAGAAAAAAAATTAGGCTCCGAAAATTGGAAAAGTTGAGAGAGATTCTATATACATTTGCAAGACACTTACGAGAAGACTTTGGTCAACGCTTACATATATATTGATTCATATGTGTCGAGGAAAATGAATGAATTAGTGTAGTGGTCAATATTCAATGGTTTATAACTTTATATTAAAACCGTAATTGATATTCCTTAGCATTTGGTATTTGTTGGGTCCTATAATTGCTCATGGGTTGTCTGAAGATGGAAGTAGCTAGGATTGTATAGGGTAGATATGAAGAACGTCAGTCGTCTAACGTAAATAATTATTGCAAAAACTACAAAAGCTAAATACGAAAAGTTTAATTCGTACCAGGAATTAATAACGACGACCAAAGATAAGATTACGGCTGGACAATGGGTTCCAAAAAGATTTTGAAAAAAAAAGAAAGAAATGTCATATACCTAATTTATTTGACCAATGACTTCTACAATATATCTGGTCATCATTCATGAATTTTGACACAGTAATTGCATACATTATACAAGAAAAGTTCTTCAGCTTATGTTAGAGATACAATATTGGTTGTTGAGTAAATTATATATCATAGTATGATCGGAGAAGACCTAATTGCACATCTTGATACATCATCTTATTTTTTGTTTGCTTTTTAAATTATGAAATGAGATTATTAGTAGTCTATTAACTCTTTTTTTATATCAGAGAATCACCACACCAATTTAGACCAATATATATATATATCAACTAAAAACTTTAAATAATTAAAGTATCTTAAACTTAACAATTTTTTATTTTTTCCATTGTTACAAATTTTGATTGAGTATTGCTTTTTCTTTAAAAATCGTGGAAGGTTTTGGCATTCGATCCATAATCTTTTCCAACACTTGGAATTAACTTTTGAAAAATTTTGATTTAAAAAATATCATTCGGTAGAATAGGAATTTGAACCCAAAACACAAAAAAAAAAAAAAAAAAAAATTCCATTGTACCATAGACCACCGCACCTTTGATATTGGATACTTAATTAGACTTCTATTGTTTAGTTACTTTAGTACTTACTAGTAACTCACCTCTGAATTCCAAACTAAATCAATTGGTTGCGTGTGTGGACGTACATAATTGCTCGTAACTAAAACTAAAGTTCAATTATGTGATACGGGCCGGAAAACTCATGTGATTATCAGCTTAAACTGATGTTTTATATCCTAATAATAATAATTAAGAAATTTGGGTTATACATGGAAAAGAGAGATGTACAATTTGCATGTATAGAGAGAGAGAGACAGAGACGCATGCATGTGTAGATAACTACAGATAATATGAAATAGTAAGAGTAGTGGAGATGGAGACAAATCCGTGATTGTCGTTGTGACAGAAACAAGTAGCAGTATTTTCTTCTCGTGTCTCTCAGTGAAGACAGCCAAGCCAAGCACCTTTTCACTTCTGTCTGATTCCTCTCTCTCTCTCTCTCTCTCTCTCTCTCTCTCTCTCTCTCTCTCTCTCTCTCACACACACACACACAACAAAGAAGTTATGCTTTTTGGGTTTCTTCTTTTTTCTATTTCACAGCTTTGGTTTTGAAGTCACGAGCCCATCCCCCTAACCATCCCCTTTTATTTATTTGTTTGTTTTTTAGTCAATTTAATTTATGAGTTGTAACACGATGGAAAAAGTTTCATTTATCTAATTAATGTGTATGCCTCATTAATGTTGCCTTCTTCCTATAATGCAAAAGCTAGTTCGGATCGAACAAGAAGACGTATTAAATCAAAAGAAAACATAGATCACTCGATTATGGTAGATAGAATTCGTAACCAAAACAAAAACATAAATCATTCAATGGCAATTGGTTTTGAAATAAAAATTCGTAAACCCTCACAGCATATACACGTCATCTTGAACCACGACTTGAGTCACTCAAATGGGTATTACCAATAGGGTTCATATCTATTATAGGAAAAACATTTTACTGTTTACCATAATAATGAAAACAATATGACTCTTTAGACAAATTATATCTACTCTTGAGTTTCTTTTCACTTACCTATCACGAGATTGAAGGAATTGAGTTAATTAATAATTATTATCTCTAAAGTTTAATTTTAAAATATTATTCTATATATGACTGAAGTGGTACAGTTACTATTATTTAATAGAAGTAAAAGGACCATTTGATTTTTTTTGTCATGAGGTGTAAATCTAGATCTGTATTTGCCTAAGATGTATAAAACTATGGAAAAAACATTGTTTTGAAGAAAAAATATATGTTAAAATAGAATTTAGAATATCCGTTGTCATCATATACATATAATTCAATATATAGTAGAGTTGGAGAGAGAGAGAGAGGCGACAGAGGGAAAAAAAGGAATGATAGATACAAGCATCCAAAAAGTCATACAAAGAGACCTTCAAAAGTCTTCACCTTAAATTCCTAACACATATATGTGTTAGTGTGTGATCTTTGATTGAACTTTGTCCAGAGACTCCAAGATATACCAAAAAGGTTTAAACCCCAAAACAAACAAAAAGAAAACAGCCAAACAGCTAGAGACCAAGATGAGATCAAGCAGCCAAAGTTCTGAAAACTCCAAGACTTGTCCATCTAACAAATTCAAAGCATCCACCAAAAAAGAAGACGACAAAGACGAAGAAGATGATGAAGAAGAGAGATCAGCAGATCAGAGCCCATCGAACAATAGCTATGTGGAAGAGAGTGGGAGTCACCATCACAATAATGATCAGATCAAGAAAAATGGTGGATCTGTGAGGCCGTACAATCGCTCAAAGACTCCAAGGCTTCGATGGACACCTGAGCTCCATCTTTGCTTTCTTCGAGCTGTGGAGAGATTGGGTGGACCTGATAGTTGAGTTTCAATTATATATATGAATCAACCTTCAAGATCATTGCATATATGATCTACAGTTTATAGGGTTTTCTTGCTGATATTTATTCGGGTTTTCTTTGAATCATTTTGTTGGAGCAGGAGCAACACCGAAGCTTGTTCTTCAATTGATGAACGTCAAGGGGCTAAGTATTGCCCATGTCAAGAGCCATCTTCAGGTTTTCCAAAAATACGCATATACGTATATATATTATATATATATATATCTACATCATATATATTTTCATACAAAACTCATATTTCCACCTTCATTTTTTTTTTACTTAGATGTACAGAAGCAAGAAGACCGATGACCCAAATCAAGGTAAAGAACTTCTTTTATGCGATGATATAGTTTAGGGTTACTTTGGAATTTTATCATAAACTCTTAAATTTGAATTAGAAAAGATTTTGATTTCTTTATATTTCATTTTTTCTGTTACTTCAGGAGATCAAGGATTTTCGTTTGAACACGGAGCTGGTTACACTTACAACCTCAGCCAACTTCCAATGCTACAAAGTTTTGATCAAAGGCCTTCTACTAGTTTAGGGTATTTACAAAAATTTAGCTTATTAATTTTCTATATATATATATATATATGTTAAAATTTATTGTGTATTACTTTGAATGTGATCAATATATAGATACGGTAGCGGTTCGTGGACCGACCATAGACGGCAGGTCTACCGTAGCCCTTGGAGAGGCTTAACAGCACGAGACAATACAAGAACAAGACAAACACTGTTTAGCTCACAGTCTGGCGAGAGATTCCATGGAGTTAGTAATAGTACTCTTGATGATAAGAACAAAACTATTTCGTTTCGAATCAATTCTCATGAAGCTGCTCATGCGAACAATGGAGTAGGTGAATCAGTTCCAAGAATCCATAGAAGTTTTCTTGAAGGTAAGAAAACGTTTAACAAATCATGGGGACAGAGCCTGTCCTCCAATCCTAATTCTTCGACCGCATCAAGGCCACAAAATCATATTGCTACCACATTAAGTTCTAATCAAAGAGACAATCCTAGAGTGACAGAAGAAACGGAGAATATTTTGAAGAGGAAAAGATTGATACTGTCTGATGATTGCAATAAGTCGGACGAATATTTGGATCTAAGCTTGTCCCTTAAGGTACCTCGGATACACAACAACCTTGGAGACTGCTTGTTAGAAGATGAAAAAAAACAACATGATGATCATGAAGATAGCAAAAGTTTGTCTCTTTCACTATCTTCGCCGAGTTTATCAAAACTCGGTCGAGCTATGAGGAAAGAAGATCAGAATGATCCCAAAATGAGAAAGATTTCAGTCTTGGCAAGTCCCCTTGATCTCACTTTGTGAATATATATAACAACGTATATATATATATACGTATATTCTAAGTGAGATCTTGAGGTACTTGTTGATGGAAGACGGTTCTTTTCTGTTTATCATTCGTTACATACTCGTGACAAGACCCATAACTAAGGTAATAATAGAGACATTTTTTAAACGTTGTTCTGGTCCTTCTTTCCACATAATTTTGTCGAGATGTTAAATGCTTATTTAAATATAAATGTTTGAGATCGAGTTGTGAGCAGAGATTTGTTTTATCCTGAATAGTAACCAAGAAATAGATTAGTGAGTCTATACATGGTTTTGCGAGTTACAAGACATTGCACGTTGCCTTGGTTGTGTCTTGTTGTGAAACGTTGCAAATGTATATGTAGTTCCCGTTTTCACTCACTCTCACACAACAAGTATCCTAAGCCAATATTTTTTTCCTTAACATGGAGGTCTTATCGGAAAATATATGCATTAACGTTAAGCGTATACATGCAATCGTACATGTTTAGGTTGATTTCGATAATCTGTATTTTGCCTCCATTTTATCAAATGCTAACTTGTACTTAAGTTTCTTTGTCAACATCAAGTATATTGAACTTAATTTGAAATCCAATGGCACTACACCCCTTTTCAGCTTTTCTGAATCAACTCTCAAATCAAATGACTTTAATCTAATTATGTACATGATCTGTGATACTGCACTACGTATGACAGACATATTAGCATAATCCAGTCAAACCGTCATTGACAATCAAGTTTATGATATATATGGGACATCTTATATACATAAATTTTCCCTTGCCGAAGAATCATTGGACAGTAATGAGAATCCTCTGAAAACTCTTGATAGTCGAATTTTTGGCAGTTACATTATCAACGGTAATGTAAAAGGTCTTCTTTATACTCCAATCAGCTAAACACTCTTGAAAAGTAGTTGAGATTTTCTGAAACTTGTGATATATAATGTAACTTAAACCCAATTATTAGCTTCTTTAACCTCCAGCATACATCAATGAAATTCATTGTAATTAATCATCATATAACTTGCACATGTTGAATAGCAAAGTGAAACAAGTAACATCCAAAATCAGAGTCAAGTTATAATATGAAAGAAGCTAATGATAGATAATCTACGACTATGCATTATTTTGTTGCTTGAGCAACTCTTATGTCTTTCGTAAGAAAAAATATTTGCTTGTTAAATAAAAGCCACGCCTTCAGAGTTGTTTTCTTCTCCATGTATTTTTACCCAATTCATTTGCCCAACCAAGGAAATATTTAAATCCCATCTTTTTTTTTTTCTCATATGGTCAATGAAGACACATCCCTTGTCTACAATATATCACTTCACAATGGTCTAATGATGCATTTTGTAAATTTAAGTGATTTAATGATGAACCTACAAATTTGAAGATAGTTAAATAGAAAAACTATGGTTGAGGAGGGTCTACCGAAGTCAATCCTATATTTTGTTAGATGATAATAACACACTATTTTATATCAAATCTGTATCAAAATAACTATAAACAACGTAATAAACCAATGTAATCTATGAACAAAAAAAACTTAATAGTCAATATGATGAGTCTCAATCGTCCATCTCTATTCACTATAGAGTATGAGCCAAATTTGTCAAATGTTAAACGAAAAATTACATTACAAATTAAATAGTCCATTTAACTACAAAACTTATCAATTTTTCTTTCCATTTCTAACTTCGTAACACTCTTTTCTGACGCTACCACTCTTTTTATATTACAACGAAAGTTCTCTTCATATTTTGTTTTATCTCTCATAAGACTTTCTTTAAGAGAAATTTGGAGAGAAAGACAAGAAGACAGATGTACTTGCCATAGAGATGTGTCTTGATCTCCTCGATAGACATCAAATTATTTGTTATTCGCATATAATCGTTTTCTTATCGTCTCGGGCCTTGAATACGATTTGGCTATATCGTATTCTATATTTGAGAATATTTACATATTTTTCAGGGAATCAAAACAATGGAAGTTTTTTTGTTGTTTTGTGTATACGTACATGTGTCTTTGTTGTATTATATTCTTTCCAATCCTTAATAATGTGGACAATATATATATATATATATATATATATATATATTGTTAAGTCAAACATACATGTAAGATGAAAGATTTTCAAATGTTCGAAACAAAAAATATATATTGTTAAGTCAAACATACATGTAAGATGAAAGATTTTTCAAATGTTCGAAACAAAAAATATATACGTAGGGGTGAAAGTTTCTTTTTTTGGTGTATGTTTGACGTCGTACAATTTTACTTTACAATACATTTTTAAACTTCTACTTCGTTGATTTTGATTTTTGCAATGGTCAAACATAGACATAGTCAGACACCAATATTATGGCAAAGAGAAATTGGAATACAATTTACTCGATTCGTGAACTCTTTCTTTAAAAGCAAATTTGTAGCATTGTTTTGATTTCTGAGGACATGTCCAAGAGATGATGCCGGTAGCTTCATTGTCCGCACCTAAATGCCTTACGGAAGACTGATTTCTTCATGATTTCGGTTATTTTAGTTTGGTTATAAAGAAATAATTGTCAGTTTGTTTAGAGAGGGAACAAATATAAGACAATATCTTCATAATGGCGGCATAACCGTAACATTTTACGAAAATAAAGGTTAAATTTGTCAATTAGCTTGCGAAAAGTGTTGTGGATGTGATAACATTTAAAACAAAAAAAAAAAATATTTGCACATAATAAGAATAATATATTAGAGGAAAAACTTTAGTAAAGCGATGACAGAGTAAGCCTTTTGTGAAGGATGCACAGGATTAAAGAACAAAATACTTTGTAACGTCCTCACGAGTCCGAGACCATAGCTTGCATAGAGGTCCTGCCTTAAGCAAGGCTCAAACCTCTTCGCTTCACAAGCTTACCAGCCAAATCTCTTAGCATCCAACCCTAACGTCTCTCCCGGCGTACAATCTCAACACCAAGCGCATAAACTTAATAGCCTTCCTCAACTATCTCCGCTATAACATGCGCATGCGTCTACTACAGTACATTCACGCCTTTCTCCTCCATCCTCTTCAGTATCGCCATAGCCACCTCCACTCTCCCGCCCGGCATGCAGCACGAGGGAGATCCTGTCTTCTTCCTCCGCATCACCTCGCTCGCCGATTTCACGTCGCCGCCATAGCAGTGGGAGGTTAGAAAGTCGTTGTACGACGTCACGTCCACATGAACAGAATTGGGAGGTTAGAAAGTCGTTTTTTTGTTCGTCTTCACAAATTTGATTTTCTGGTAAAGAGCCAATGCAATACCGAAAGTAGATTGGTGACTCGGCAAATGGGCTTACCATAAAATGGGCCTTTTTGGTAGTGTTATAGGCCTATTTTTTAAAAATCTGGCCCATTAGGTAAAACCCGTTTATCTTTTTTTATAAGGCGATTTTCTCCTGAATATAAACTAAATCTTGGAAACAGCTTTTTATCGATTGGTTGTTAGGTTATTATGTATATGTGTAGCAATAAAAAAGAAGAGAACAATTAAGTGATGTGTACTTAAATTGATAGTAATTTTTTTTGTTGAGTCTTAAAATAATTTTTTAGAAAAATTAGGTAACTAAGGATGATGATACAAACCAGATCGATTGGGATTTAGAGATACCTAACAAAATTGATACTATATTTTGGGAACCTTAGGTGATTGAGGAAAAATACGCTTTAGTTAGATGTTACAAAAGCTTAGAACGTGGTTATTATTTTGAATTTTAGTGTTATTTAAGAAAAGTAGTTATCAAATTCTAATATTGATTTGGAAACCTTTTTATATACCTTCTTTAAAAGCCATTTAAGCTTAAAACTCATAGCTTATAGAAAATGACTTTTTCCCCCGGCAAAAAAAAAAAAACTCGCTTGCTCACGAAAACTCTTTTTCGTCTAAGGCTATGATACATGAAAAAATCTTATCTTATTTTTTTATATATATAGTTAAACAAAAGTAATATAGTAACATCACCTAGATGAAGGAAACTAATTGAGTAATATCTATAAATATTTAATACGTATTCTAATGGAGATGATTAAATGTAAGTTTGATTAACACTATCAAACAAAACAAAACAAAAACAAAGATATGATTTTGGGAATAAGATTCACTTTTAAAGAATATCTCTTCTTCTTTTTTGTGAAAAGACTTGGATTCAATTGTTTGCGAGGAATCCTTTTGGTATGGTTGAAAAGATAATTAAAGAAGTCGAGAAAGACGATAACGAAAAGAGGGGTTGTGATAAAAAGAAGAAGAAAACAATGCTTATCACATCAAGAAGGAAAAAAAATAACAAAAAAATATTGGGGTAAAGATGCAAAATCATATATAATCTAATTTAGTATAATTTAATCTAAGCTCATCCTAAACAAAAATATAAACAACATATAAATTATATGTTTTATTCCATATTAGTTTATGATTTAACCATCTAACATGTCCGCAGTCTACTAGCATATCACCCTAACATTTATACATAAAGATAAATTTACTTTTCGACATTTTTACTATAAATTTAACTGGTGGGCATCTTCCAGTAATATACTAATATTACATAGATATTGTCTTCATAGACTGGTCGACATCTGATTTTTTCATGTTCAAATAATTTTGAAATTATTGTCATCAATCCTTGTTCCTCGACTTTACACTAGATTGCGAATTCACTTGGTTTTCTAGCTATTGTCAAAGAATAATTAATAGTCCAGTTCTTGTTTGTATCCAAGTTCTTTTTTTTCACAGAAAATTCCAAATCCGTATTATATAGATTTGACATAGCATTATAAGTTTGTCTCCATGCAAGTGAAAATGTCTCAGCCGAGCAGTCTTTGACCACATGAAAGCTTTGGCAAACATAAAGACAAATTCTCTCTTTTATAGATTCAACTTTACAACCACATTTTGCATTAATTATGATCGTGAAATCATTGAGAGGCCGGTGACCGCCAGACCGGCTTTTACAAGTTAACACTCGAATCTTCCTCACTTCCTTGTTTGTATCCTACCGTAAATATATAGTATTAAAATGTGTTTGTGTATACATAAATACATTTATATGTGTGTAAGTGTGAGGGTTCTGTATATGCAAACATGAAAGATCTTTATGTATATCATCCTTTCGTGTCAATTTTAAAGGAGTCTTAGCTTGGTTTCACATATGATGTATGACAAAGGTCATTGTGTTGTTATTTTCATGTTGTATTCGATAATTCTTTCCCGTCCAACATTTTTCTCTAGCTACACTATCTACGGGCGTACAGACAAAAATATGTTAGTCTGCAAAATTTTATGTAAATGTTACGGATAATGTATGTTTTCAAGCAAAAGAGTTGTAATAAAGTCATTTCGGTTTAATAATAAGAGTTTATAATGATATAATATATTTATTTTCACTTATACAAATCTCTTATAAAAGTTATCTCTAAATGAAATAATGGAATCCTTTTCAAACAAACATCTTCTAAGTTCCACTGTCGATCGGGTTCTAATATCATTCAAATTTCTGTATTAACCCTAGTTACAAAAAATGTATTGAAATTGCAGTTATTTAATATGATTGTAGATATACATTTGCCATTTAGTGTCTTGTGGGGGGTTCCATAGCCAAGATATAGAAAACAAGTAATTAATGGTAAAAAATCTCATATCTAATATAAGATGAAACCTACAATAATATATATAAACATGAATCAATTTACTCATTACAATTGGTTTTAAATTAATAATTTATGAAACTTAATATGATAGTAGAGCCTACTTAATCCGATATGTGTATTAATATGGGTATTGTAGATCTTATAGCGATATTCAATTCGAAATGCTTCTAAAAAAATCAATATCTCAAGGTATTATGATCATTGTAAAAACATTGACAATACCGAATATTGATCAGAATCATGTGCGACGTCATTATATTTCTTTTTGGTTACTTAAGCTAAGAAGCCACTATATTTCTTTTTGGTTAATTGTTTATATAGCTGAATTGACAAAGTACTTAATATGATTAACAATACAAACAATATCTATATATGTACATACTATCAATCTAGCAACCTAATATATCAAAAGGAAATAAAATAGTAACAAGTTGTGAAAGCAAACTTGCCCGGTGCTCATCACCTGGGCCTACCAAATTCTTGTTGGATGGATAATATGTGCATGTGGTGTTTCTTTGGGTACACCCAATTTATTTATATATTTTCATCAAAGAAAGAGAAAATTAAGAAAATAGTTATTATGCGTTACGAATAAAGAAAATTACGTTTAAGAAAAAATAAATACGAAAGAAAGATGATTTGTTTTACCCTTGGCTGCCCTACGCCTTTTTGAAAATCACGTACTGATGAATTGAAAATGAAAAATATAAATTAATGACAAGGGTTTTTTCTTTAATTATTTTCATATGACTTTCGTCATATTAATTGGATCATTTATCAACAAAGTTCAAAAAGGTTTTCGTATGTTCTTTTGTTTTTTGGAGTGTATCAATACTCTCTCTATGATCTATGACTATATATGTGGTTCCTTATATATATATATATATATATATATATACTTTGTTAGCTATAAAGATGTAATTTATATTTAGTTACTATTCTCCACAATAATATACTTCTATCCATTTGAATTTTGTCTCCGCAGTGCAGATTTAATCGTCTCGTCCTTTCATGAATTTGTTTTCTACGTTCCTGTGAACTTTGAGATTCCTTTTTTTTTTTGCTAAGCATTTATGTACCCCACATAGATCTGGTTACAAAAATTTACGTGTTACTTTCATCATGGATCACTTCTTTAATGAGTGTGGATTTTATTTCCAAATGAGCGACACGCTCATCAATGTTTTAAGTTAGAGTTTATAAATCTTGTTTTCATCGTAAATGCACGGTTTGGTTGTGATAGTATTTAGGGATCAATACCAAAAGAGGAGATAAGTCAAAACGAGGGCACACATCTAAATTTATGCAAGATTATGAATATTGTGAGGAACAGATGAGCTAGATGCTTCTGGATCCTAGGGACTAAGTGTAATCGTCCTTGGACATTATAAGAAATGCAATGTTAGATATCTACATAGAAGATCTATGATGGGCTCTATAGAAATGAAGACTACTTTAGACATTTAAAGTTCCATTAACATACTTTCTTGGTTTATTTTTTAAAGTTTGTTTTTGATTAGTGATAAATTTTATGCGGAGTGAACAAAAATATATAATTGGTCGATGTTACCAATATCATCATAATTATAAGGTCAATGACCACTATTCCTCGACCTCTACTACATGTCACCTTTTTTTTCTCTTTGTCTCTGCAACAAAATCTAACGACGGTATATATATATATATATATTAACTTGTGAAAGTACACATCACGAAGTGGAAGACGAGGAGCGACGACTTGTTGAAAACAGTAGCAACTCTGAAAATACGAGCGACACGACACCGGCAAATCATAACTTCTACCTTTAAAGTCACTTTCATTTTCATCATTCAGCGTCGCTTCTCCTTGTTAATAAACGTGCCCTTGGTGTCACCGACACGAACAAGACGTATATTATATGGAAAGTACCTTTCACTTTTCAGCATGCATCTACTCTATAATATATACGACCAAAGTTCGTAGATAACTACTTATTCTAGATTCTTTGAGTGTTCCCAACAGAAAAGAAAAAGAAAACATAACTACCGTAACATGTGCATACCATATCAAGTCACTCCTTTAGTTTGTTCCCCATAAAGCAATCTTCTCACCTTTTTTTCTTGGTGCAAAATCTTCCAAATCTCATTATTTCTTTTCATAAACAGAATCAAAACAATTCAAACCCATTTATCTGGATTACCGAATCATCTTCTTTAGTCTTTTATTCAATGGAAATGTGAAATGTATCCCACCATCTTAATTACTTATTTTAATGATAAGACATAATCTCTTGCAGATAATCTTCGGGTGTTATAACGCAAACTACACATACATCACCATTCGATATCTGCGTTCAATTCATCTTCCTGCTTATTAGAAACTTCGTTGTATTAAGATTTGATCGATCTTTAAATCTTCTACTCTACTCATCACATTTTTGATCATTAATAACAAGAGGTAATTTTTGTAGGGCTGAAGTATACTGTTCTATTATCATTGAAAAAAAAAGAAGCTTTATATCATAACGAAAAGAAGAAAAAATATGACTTGAAAGAAAAGTAGATCATATATACTATACAAGTGACCAAATTAAATATTTATGGGTCCATGCTAGAATTGACAAGACCACTACAGTGATTCAAGGAAATTTAAAGATAAAAGTGGCGTTGCTTTTGAATTATCTATACATATGATTTCAGCTAAAAGTGCACATATGGTTTATTTATATTGATTCGAATGCTAACCATTTGAAAAAAAAATTTAAATTCTTTAATGATCTTTCGGTATATAACCCATGGCTCATGGCTCATGGTACAAAGAGAGAGGCATTGCGTTTTTTTGGTTACTTTTTCATAGTAGTACTAGTAGAGCTATATGGGGGAAAATATTACTTTAGAAGTCAATATTATTAGCAGCACTTGAAACTAACTGTTATTGAATATATTTCAATTTATCGAATAGTTGTTTATTTTTAGTTGCTTTAAGTAAGTAAAGAGTTCTTTTAATCATGTAAAATATTTTTTATTACAATTTTTTTTAAAAAAAAATGATGAAGACAATCTTCCAGCAGACAACTCAATCAAATTTACAAAATTTTACGATAGCTAAAATTTCTCTGCATCATATCTTATTGATAACTGAAATTTACTTGCATTATATTTTAACAAATGATCCACTTATAATAGTTTTAATAAATGGTATTATTTGGAAATCAAAACCCAGATTTTCAGAGAAACATTAATAAAACCTTTTGGTCAATCACTTGATTAAAAATGCTTCCAGTTCAAAATAATTATGTGTTTTGTCAAATAACACATTAGTTTATGATAATAAATATTACTTTAGGGAGAATATAATTAGAACATCAGGGAAATATAAGTAGTGATGTTTTACTCTAGTTATATTTGCATAATTATGGAAGGGTATATATTTCATTTATTATTCCATAAGTATATTTTTGTCTTTGTCCAATAAAGTTATTCCATGAGAATCTTGGCACCAAATCTTTCAGTGTTGAAGACACATGCACCAACGCCCAAACAACAAGGCACATCATACTGTAAACCGCCACCGCAACCAATTTTATTCTCACGATTATTTCCCTTTAAATACATTCAGCTTATTCTAAACAAGAAAGGTGTAACGTTTTATATATTGATTATAGAATTTTTTTTCCTTTAAAACTCCTTCAGTTATAAACTGTAAATTGCTCATAAAGTCGAATTTAGCCGAATAAGTCCGTTGCTTTTAGATCTCTTGCTATTAGGTTATTTTTGTCGACTTTTTGTGTGTTTAGATTGGATACAGGGATCGAGTTAGACCAGTCCGTTATAACATATGTTCTTTTCATCAAAAAAACGCTTACCACTTTCAATAAATAGTTCGATCCCATAATATGATAATTTGTATGCAGACTTTAAGAAATTAATGGTAATAATATATCATGTGTGCCAAGAACATAATCGAGCTGATGAGTTACTTGCACATATTGATCTATTAGCGCCAGGAGGAACACAGATTGCTATAGATAAACAAATAAGAAGCATGGAAAGCATACTAAAGATGGCTTGAAGATGCCAACAAGTGTTCCCAAAATAACCTACACACCAAAAAAAATAGCATCACATTCACCATTTGAGATATCAAATGCATATAGTGTTCCATGCTTATCATTGTACTTGATATTTTGTAATTTTCTATGTTCTCTTTGAATTTATTTCCTACTTTTGATTTTCAATCAATTTTAGTCTTTCATTTCACCCCGTAACACATCAACTCAAATACATTTTGGAATTAAAAAAAATTACAAAATAAATAATTTACTACCAAGTACTACTAATACTAAAGAGAATAGAGAAAATTCGGCCTCATGACATTTATTAACTGAATTATGTGTTTTTTTACCATTGCTAAATAGTAGTCTTTTTCTTCATCTTTTTAGACATTGTTGTCTTCAGTTCTTATTCTACAGATAACTTTGTGTAGGATCATCTTTACTTAATATATGGACAATACACAGTTTTGTAGTCAGATCATCTTTACTTAATATATGGACAATACACAGTTTTGTAGTCAGCCATATAAACAAACTGTACGCATTTACATAGACGAAATATGTGTTGTTGTACGTGATAAACTAGTGTAGATATTTATGCAAAATATTTATCTCCTTATAGAGGATTATCCACTATGCTCTAAATTGAAAAATCAATATGTCCAATAACTTGGAAGACTTTACCACCAACGGATCAAAAACAAAGCCTCTCTAAATCTGAACAAGGGAACAGGTACACACAAGAGTACATAAGCACGGTACAACACATAAGACATACCATGTCTAAAAAAAGACTCAAATTACAAAAGTACCCTACTCCCTCTCTCTCTCTCTCTTTACGTGAATATACAAGCGCATATATATCGCAGAGACCCACCATTCTTTACTTGAGAGGGAAAAAAAAAAGAGAGCATCATAAAAAAAGTATAATGGGATCCTTTGTTCATGTGAAAGAGGCCACAGTTATTACTCCTTCCGACCAAACACCTTCTTCTGTTCTGTCTCTCTCCGCCTTAGATTCTCAGCTTTTCCTGCGATTCACCATCGAGTACCTCCTCGTTTACTCACCCGTTTCCGACCCGGATTCTCTCTCGGATCGTTTCAAATTAGCACTCTCTCGCGCTCTAGTTCCTTACTTCCCTTTCTCAGGCCGCGTCCGTGAGAGACCCGACGGCAGCGGCGGAACTCTCGAGGTTAACTGCCGTGGCCAAGGTGCTCTGTTTCTCGAAGCCGTAACTGACCACCTCACGTGCCTTGACTTTCAGAAAGCTCCCCGGCACGTAACTAGCTGGAGGAAGCTCCTCTCCCTCAACGTCATCGATGTCCTCGCTGGTGCTCCACCTCTCGTCGTCCAGCTCACTTGGCTCAAAGACGGCGGCGTCGCTTTAGCCGTCGGTGTGAACCACTGCGTCTCCGATGGGATCGGAAGCGCCGAGTTTCTCACCTTGTTTGCCGAGTTATCCAGAGATTCGCTGAGTCAGACTGAGTTTAAAAGGAAACACCTTTGGGATCGCCAATTGCTTAATACGTCTCGGGTTCGTGACTCTTTGAGCCACCCTGAGTTCAATCGAGTTCCCGATCTATGCGGATTCGTAAACCGGTTTAACGCCGAGCGACTCGTTCCGACCTCGGTAGTGTTCGAGAGACAGAGACTTACAGAGCTCAAGAAACTCGCGAGTCGACTTGGTGAGTCTAATTCGAAACACACATCGTTCGAGGTTCTATCTGCGCATGTATGGCGGAGCTGGGCGAGATCACTGAACTTGCCATCGAACCAAATCCTCAAGCTTTTGTTCAGCATTAACATTCGAGACCGAGTGAAACCGAGTTTACCCACTGGGTTCTACGGGAACGCTTTCGTCGTCGGATGCGCGCAAACCACCGTGAAAGATTTGACGGAGAAAGAATTAAGCCACGCGACGATGCTCGTGAAACAAGCGAAGGAACGAGTCGGCGACGAGTACGTTAGATCAGTGGTGGAAGCCGTGAGCAAAGCGAAAGCATGTCCTGACTCGGTCGGAGTCTTGATACTGTCGCAGTGGTCACGTCTCGGTTTAGAACGGCTTGATTTCGGTTTCGGTAAACCGGTTCACGTGGGATCGGTTTGTTGCGACCGTTACTGTTTGTTGCTTCCAGTTCCTGAACGAAGTGACGCCGTTAAAGTGATGGTCGCCGTTCCGTCAAGCGCCGTTGACTCCTACGAGGATCTTGTGATGAGTCCTAACGCTTAATAATAATTAGATAAAAGATAAATTCTAATTTTTACTTTTTATTTTATTTTTTGAAAATAAATGAGGAACTTTCCCTCCGTTGACTTGTATAATATTGAGTTTTTGACTCTATAAATCGTTTTAGGTTTTCTTTTATTTTGTTTACTTCCTACGCTTAATGACCAATTTGTTTATTCATTCATCCAACATAAACCACCAATATTATAGTCTATACATTTTTCGTTAGTTATCCTTCGTCCCATTGCACGCCTATTGACGATCCACTATCATTTTATCGTTTTGTTTACATAGATTAGGATCTTAATAGCAATCGAAACAATGCACTTAAATTGTTTTTTTTCTTCCTCTAATCCTATTTATATACTCTTACTTTAGATTTCCTTAAACCAATGTTCTGAAATTCGGGCTATATGACCGTTTAGACGTTGTACAATGTACACTGCGTCTTTTTTTACATGTTCCGTTAATGAACTGATAATAAACCAAACAGATACTTAACTAAACTATACTCAACTGGTAATCATGGGCTTCATAAACAAGCCCATAATGTCGTTGGAACAAATATTAACAATGCAGTAAAACTTTGTTGCATCCTCTACCTCTAGTAATATTTTTTTTTTTTTTGCAATCTTATGGAGTATCAAAAAGGAAAAAAAAAGTTCTTTTTGCGATCCGTGATTTAGTCTCGGTGTTGTTGCATTGGTCCCAAGAAGCGCGATTGATGCAATAGTATATGTCGGCAAGCAATAAGCATGATTGGCTACTACAGTATTATGTTAAAAACCTTTGCTCTACCATTCACCAAATTTGTAGTATAATATAAGTTGTTGTTGTATAATCTCATCTATCTCGATATCTGATAATTGATCATTCTGAAATTTCTAAATTTGATTATTTTCATTATAGTTGACGTCTTAATGGGTCATATAAGTTTCTGTCTTTTTTATGAGTCAGTAAATATTTGAAAATTAGTCTTGTCAAAGAATATCTTGCAAAATTATTACTTTTAATATATAATTCATTAATCTAACATATTTGATACATCAAACATATTTTCAACAAGTGAATCCCTTCCTGAAATATTAATTCAGATCCAAACTCGTATGTTTACATATTTTATTTTTAGTAGAATGTGTCTACTTTTGAGTTTTGACAATTTCACCATTATTCAAGATTCTTCAAAATATTAAATCGTAATGGGCAATAGGCATGAGAATCACAAATAGAACTGCCCCATTAAAGATTGAAAATGGTTTGACTGGAATGTGATTAGTTGGAGATGTTTAATTGCGGTTACGTACGTAGACGTGCGTTAATTAATTTAAATAGAGACTCTCCAAGTCAGACTGACATGTCGCAGCTTATATATGGTTCAACGCTAATCATGGAATCATATACATTTAATAACTAATCCTTCTAGAGAGAATTTCGACACTTTTACCAAAAGAAGGAATTTCGACACTCGATAACATACCCTCATAGATATTTGATGTAAATACATTAGTATTTTTTTTTCTTTTGTCAACGATAAATACGTTACATCTTGAGACATGAATCGACTCATTTATATTTGTGGTTGTTTCAATCTTTTACAACGTCATTGTTTTTAAGTATGTTATTCCAACTGCAAATAGATCTAAAACATAGAAAAGGGAGCGAATGAGCAAATATACCCACAAAATATGCAATTTGAAGAGGGAAGAGTAAGAAACTAAGAGTTAGTAAGAATTTTGAATTGGTCCAAAATGTTATTGAATGTTTTAATGTTTTCCATAAAAAACTAATATAAGAGGTAATCATTGAAATGAAACCTAATATTGAGTCTTTTTAATCTCCTATATATTATTTGATAACCGTTTTAAAAAAAAAAAATTTATCACTACATGTGATTTATAAGAATGTCATGATAATATGTTATCACCTATATCTATTCATATTAATAAAATATATATCAATTTGTTAAAAATACTCATTTAATTTTTCTATCATTTAGTCTACATATTTTTAACAAAATCATTAGAATTTAATCTTCTATAGAAATCATTTCATTTACCACAAAATATGTATAATACCACTTAGATGATTTACCTATTTTATTAATCACTAAATATTTTTCATTTTGTAACTGCTGGCAAAATATTATAAAACAGATCAATGGCATTAATAACAACCAGCGACTAAAACATGTTCATTTTGTAATCGTTGGCAATATAGATAAATTTTACTGGTAGCGGTAAATTTCAGCTATTTGTTAATAATCAAAATTTAAAATACTAAAATTCATAACAGGTGAGAATTTTAGTCGCTAATCATTGAAACTTGTCGACATATGAGCAATTACGAAACAAACAATATCTAGTTGCTAATGATTATAAAACAAACAAGATATTAATCAAGTGGTGACGATTTAGTACTTCATATTCTAAAAGAGTTTTTCTTAATTTTAAGTTAAGATTTAAGCCCAGTCAAACGTAAAATTATCTTATTTTTTACGTTGACTATTTAGTTAGTTGGATTAGTGTCATATTTTAAACTTGTTAGAAAATTTAATGAATAAATTATTTAACGGCTTCATTTATTTTGAAAGATTAGTTGAATGTTAAAAGTCCGAAACACAATGTTAATCATTGTTGCTACTTGCTAATTGCTTGTCACTGAAAACTTGTCGCCAAACCATCGACTACGAAACAAAACATGATTTAGTTAGTTTTGGTTAGGTTTCGTGAATAGATTTATACAGCGTTTTAGTTTGCGTACGTATAAAAACATTTTCTTGTGGAAGTAAATCATTTTCCCGCTAGAGATATAGCTAGTTCAGGATTTAAAAAACCTTACACTTACAATGAGGCAATGAGGTGGATAAAAAGGAATGCACCAGAAACCAGGCTCACAAGACCTAATTAATAATACTTATAAAGCAGGCTCGATGATCTATATAATCTAAAAAGGCTTTGATGAGTGACGTATGTCGAGTTTCTTAATGCCTTGAACGGGTTTATATATTATTGTTTTCGACCCACTACTGTGTTTCTTGGGCATCATCCCAGAACAATCACTTCACCCTTCATGATAAACTAGAAATAATTGGATTCTTGTTGTTTGAATTCTCATGCTAATGATATTGTATTCCTCATCTTGTTGGTTTCATTTAATATCAATTGGCAAAAAATATTAAATAAATCAATCTGTTTTTCTTATACATTACTATAAATTAGTTTTAATTTTCAACGTGAAAGTCCTAACATTCCGTATAGTAGAGTGGAAATTATAACGAAATTCTTTCTTTTCATGACACTGAGAAATATGGAATTTTGATAGAGAGATTCGCACCTAAAATGTAAACTAAAAAAAAAACGGACCTTTTGGATATATCGGATACAAACAAACAGAAAAAATTAAAGATCATTATCCAAAGAGAATATATATACGTGCATATATATAGACGCACACGGTACACAATCTTACCTGTTGCTTAAAAGTGCAGCCCACGGTTTATAGCCATGTGAACATTTATCTCATATTGCTCGATAATGTTCCTCTTCCCGCACCAACCATTTGCTTTCAATTTTTATATGCAAATCTAATTCTTAAGCTTAGTTTTGGTTTTGGATTTATGATATGATTCGAAAGAAAATTTTATCTATATAGTAATTCTTGGATTGGTCTATAACTGCAAACGTTTTGAGTTTTAGAAGTTGATTGGTTTATTCAGTGTCATATGCAAACTCAGCTTTTGTGAGTGATTAGCAATTGTTAACGTTTGAAAACAATCACATAAAATGTTTTCTACGGTTTCGTATCATTCTAAAAATTTTAAAATAATTTTTTTTTCTACAATTTATAATTGTGGACTGTTAATTAAAAAATAAAATAAAATTTGGATACTTGGAAGTTCTGAATCTTGTGATCATAATTGTGACGGATACGTGTTATCGAATTTCTAAATTAATATTGATACCAAAATTTCGCAATTTGTAGCTATTGGTTACATCGTAAAAACATACAAACTTATATTAGCTTAAAATATTATTTGGTATTTTTACAACTTAGGTCAGACGTTTTAGTACCCCCAAAAATTATATTGTAGACCATATTTGATCCGTTGCAGAATTGATCAAACATTGAAATTCTTTGTCTTTTGGTCATTGTTCTAACTTAAGCATCTGAAAATCGTTGGACCAAAAAAAAATGTTCACCAATATTCGTTGAATGTTATGAAATGGCCGACTCATCGCTATACAAGATTTCACGTGAATTATGTGATTGGAATAATCAAGCTACATTGATATATACTAAATGGATAAATGTAAGAAAAATGAATGCATGGCGCAACTAGTTGGGTTCTGCTGAGACATAAAAAGGTGAGAGTTCCAAGGCAATTGGGCTGAGATCTCAGAATCCACAAGAAAAAATCTTTGGTTCTTTTGCTGTCTTTGCTTCCTTCCTCGCCACCTCATCTCTCCCATGCAATATTCCCATTTTTCTCTTTTTATATTTTAATTTTTAATTAATAGTTTTGTGGATGACAAACAAAAACGTAAATCCCTTGGAAGAGGAAGCTTTGTTGATATCAAATCATCATTTGTTCTGTCAACTCAAAATTATTAGTTCAACGTGTATCAGTAGACTTGTTATGATAATCTTAACATCAAAACTAACAAAAATATAAACTTTCTTACGACAAAATTAGCTGCAATTTATGTTTATACACTTGTTAGTTTTACTAGAGAAGTCACAAAAAAAGGAATCATACAAAGTGTTGGACAAGAAACTATTGGAATATTGTGAAATTATCTTCGAAGGTCCTAATTAAACTGTCCGTAGATACACATGTTTTCTTACAGTAACTCACAGTGGAGCTAGTAGTACCATATTTTTATTACTTGAAGCTTTTTCATTAATCAATAATCCTATCTATATAAAAATATTTTAAACAAATACAACAATAAACAGCTTCGAAAAATAAAATTGATAGACTGCGGTGTCTTTTTATATGTACCAGGTGATTTGCCCACACGTAGCTAGACGAAAAGTTAATTTAGAATATTATATCAAATATGATAAATTAACTGTTACTAATATAATATATGATGATTAAAATGTGTATATACAAATTGCAAAAAACAATAAAAAGTTATAAATGATATATATAGATTGCATATACAACTGCAAGATTTCAGAAAAAAAAATCCTGAAATTAAACAAAATTAAAAACTTTCATCATCATCATCATCATCATATATATATATATAACTAAATTTAATAACACTGGAAGTTATTCTAATGAAATAATAGGAAAATGCAGTTTTTATTTATACTTTTTGTCTACAAATATATAGCTTAAAACGATATATGTTTTATTTTTGATCACTTAGAGTTTGACAAATTTAAAATATTTTTAATATCAATTTTATTTTTAAATAGAAAATTTGGCACGCCTTGATATAATTAAAATAAAGAATATGATAATTTAATGATTTTTACTATGACTAACTAAAATGCATAATTAATATTGAAAACTGATTTAAATCATCATATTTTTAGTCTAATAATATTTTAACTTAAAAATATTAAAATAAATATAAAAAATTAAAATAAAAAATTAATTATTAATCAGTCAAAATTTGATTGTGATAAAATTAATGTAATGTTAAAAAATAAATTTTGATTTAATTTGGAAACAATAATAATAATTAAAAATAGAAAACATTCATGAGTAAAAAATAATATATAAGCAGATGACTTTTACCAGTATTTAAAATATAAAATAGGTCATTTTCAAGTCATTAGATTTATCAAACGCATAGTCACCTAATCAATAAGTTATATTTTATGTCATTAATAGATATCAGTGATTTTTCCCAATATATAAAGTTACAACAAATCAACAAAAATCACTTAAAATGTATTCTCAAATAATATATAAATTCTATCAGATATTCAGATAGCTCTACATAATTTTTAAACGATAAAATATAGTAAAATAATACTTAGTAAAAAAATTATTGCTACATATATATATATCATTTCTTTATTAATATATCTTGAGGTAATATTTTAAGGTACATGCATTAACATATTCACACAGATTAATTTAGTTGTTTTTCTTTCTTTTCAAACTTGCAGTTATATCGACTTCGAAATTCGCAAAAAAAGTAAAGACTTGGAAATTCTTTTTCCTTAGAATATCTTCTGTTGCATCAACCAATAACCGATGTGTTCATATATATTAAGAGAAGCATTCGCGGATTGGATGAAGCAAAAATGGAGTTATAGAGATGAGCTTTAATATTTGTTTCTTAGAGTCGAAGCATACATAAATATCTAAGATTAAAAGGGAAGGTGTGCAGTATCCAAAATCTAGAATATCTTCGATTATTATAAATCGGACGAAGTATTTGACTGAAGCCAAGTCTTTTTCCAAGAATGAACACATATATCTATGTATGTGTTTTAAATAAAAGCGCAGAAAAAATAATTACTTCTGTACTTTCTCAGTTTGTCTGCAACTGTATTTCTGTCCCTCCAGTGGCCGCAGCTAGCAATGCATCTGTAAACACTCTCCGAGTGCGCAAATTAATTTCTTTTTCTTCTCCAAAATATCAACAAAGAAATTTGATTTCTAGCCAATGTCTTTTCATTTTAATTAAAAGAAAACAATCATGTCATATATGTACCGTTGACTATACGTAATATCGATTCTGATTTATAATATATATGAAAACATAATAAACTAGTATAACATTAGGTATACTACGAATTGATAGGAAAAGAGTTGCAACTAGAACTCGTAGGTAGTATATAACCTGTTATTTAGAACCGATGATATTGATTTGTGCTCATGTTAGATTTTACTAGTCAGCACATATACAAGTAACACGAGGGCTTACGTACCGAGTTGATTAAGGGAGTGTTATCTATAGATGTTAAATTTACTGTTGACACCGCAAACCGTCGGCTATTGATCTATAGATGTTAAATTTACTAAAATCTATACATGTTTGAGACTAATATACAGATTGGCAACACAATGACTAGAACTATCAACTATATATGTTAAGTTTACTAAAATCAATAGATGTGTGCTCCCGTTTTTTTTTGTGGAGTTGACCTTCGACATCCCACCTTCAATCATCTTTGCCTGATCATCTAGTTGAAAGATGGAACGTTTGATGTACTTAGCATAACAAGGAGCCATCAAAGAATTTCAGTTCTTTATACAGAACTGCGAATTTTTAATTCGGACATCGCGTATCTAATATTGCTCATATTTCATAACGAATCCAGTGGATTTAGTTCAAAAGATTTTAAGATTAAAAGAGTGGCCGACATTTGTGACAGATTAAAACTTGATAAATAGAAAATATTTCATATTTTTTGTTAAACAAAAACAGAAAGGCGGACAATTTCGTTTTTCATGCTCGTACACACTCATTTTTGTGTGTGTTTCTTCTTGTATAAACCTTTCATATACTTTATTTGTTAAATTTGAATGCAAATGTTCGCTATTCGATCAATAAGAAATATATTGTTTGTAACAACAACCAAATAAAATGATTAATACAACAAAAATGTCCATGGTAGAAAACAAATCGGGGCTAAGTAAAAGTAAAAGGAAAAAAAAAGAGAGAGAGAGAGAGAAAGAAGTGAGAGTGAAGGGAGTGTAAGTATATATAAAAAGAAGAAGCACCGCCCTAATCCACCATTCACAACCGTGACATTCAAACACCATTCAGTCTCCCTTTCTTCTTGATTCGTCCTCTCCATTTTTTTCCCAATTTCTTTAATCTCTTTCTCTGTCCTTTCTTCTTCATCTATGGACCCTTTACCTTCCCAACAACAACAACATAATCTTGACGATAATATCCAACAAACCCTAACCCACAATCCTCAATTCGATTCCACCGACTCAACCTCCTCTTCTCAACAACGCAAACGCAAAGGCAAAGGTGGTCCCGATAACTCAAAGTTCCGTTACCGTGGCGTCCGACAAAGAAGCTGGGGCAAATGGGTGGCCGAGATCCGTGAGCCACGTAAACGTACTCGCAAGTGGCTTGGTACTTTTGCCACCGCCGAAGACGCCGCACGTGCCTACGACCGAGCCGCCGTTTTCCTATACGGTTCACGTGCTCAGCTCAACTTATCCCCTTCCTCTCCTTCTTCCGTCTCTTCCTCTTCATCATCCGTCTCCGCCGCTTCATCTTCACCTTCTTCCTCTTCTTCCTCCACTCAAACCCTAAGACCTCTCCTCCCTCGTCCATCCGCCGTCTCCGGAGCCTCCACTTTTAGTCCGTACGGTCTGCCTTTTACCAACAATATCTTCCTTTCTGGTTCTGGTGGGACCTCTATGTTATGCCCTAGTTATGGTCTTTTCCCTCACCACCAACAACAACAACAAAATCAGATGACGCAAGTGGGACAATTCCATCACCAACCGTATCAGAATCTTCACTCTAGTAATAACAATAACAAGATCGGTGACGTGGAGCTCACAGATGTTCCAGTAGTTAATTCGACGTCCTTTCGTGATGAGGTGGCGTTAGGGCAAGAACAAGGAGGAAGTGGTTGTAACAATAACAATAATTCGATGGAGAATTTGAATTCTCTGGCTAGTTCGGTAGGTTCGAGTCTTTCAATATCTACGGCGGTAATTGATCCGGTTGATTCAATGGGTATGGATCCGGGTTATAATATGGTTGGAGATGGATTTTCGACGGTTTGGCCTTTTGAAGACGAATGTAGTCATTGGGGGAGTATTTGGGATTTTGTTGATCCCTTCTTGCTTGACTTTTGATTTAAACTTTTTTTCCATCGGATTAGATTGACTCTTCTGTGGAAAGATCATCTGATATACGATGAGGAGCCCCAAAAGGTCGGTCAAGAGCATTGGAGATTCTGAGGATTCATTGTTGAATGGAATCTAAGGAGATTTTACATTCGATGAGGAGCTTTGCATGCACAATTTTGGAGGATTTTTTACATATAGAGATAATTAAGAGGCTATTTTACTGCTTTAATTTGAATATTTTTTACTTATATTTTCAGGGAATTCGTAAAGGAGATTACGGTTCCAATAAAATATATACATGTGTGTGGAAGAAGAAGAGATGGTGGAAAGTTTTATGAGGATTTATTGGTTCAACACTTTATATATAGAGTGCCTTATAGGAAGATCATTTCAATTTTTGTTTGACTTTCAGAGCTTTAAATATCTCGTTTTATCTCAGAGAGTATGTTTATTTAAATGTGTCTATTAAGTTTGAATTATATGCATGAATCAAGGCAGAAACGTTTTCAAGAAAAGTTCATCACTGGGTGCATATATTGTTTGCACATCATCGATAGTATACTAATCGATGATCCTGTCGCTGGAAGGTTTTGTATCTTAATTACACATCCTCATGTATATATTGTATAAATAAGTTTTTGCAAGCTCTATGCTTTAAGAAATAAACAAATCACAAGTATGTTTTTACGTTTGTGGACTCGGTGTTGTTCGGGACTACCATTCATTGTAACCTGCCGATTTTATCATGGAATAACACCGTCATGTGTTATATAATGTGCGTCTGTAAGAAGAGGTAATTAGTTTCCTGTCTAAAGTGTGAATTTGAACTGTTTTATAAATTGCTAAAATTCTTCTTTGCTGATCAAAATTAATTATAATTCTAATTAGTGATAAGAAACTCGTATGACTCAAATGTATATTGCAGTTTTAAATTATGTGTAGATGAGTGTAAGACAATTACAGGGATATAAGAAGATAGATTGGTATTTCTCACACGCCAACTCGTCATATTGGTCATTTTATTCCAATGATTTCAGTTGATCTCTATTTAAAGTTTTTGGACTTTGATTTTGTTCTAGCTCTGTTTTGATTGCCTTGTGTATTTGCTTTTTATAAAGCGTATTATACGCTTCATACTAACTAACAAGTTAAAATTTGTCTTTTTGTAATATATTTTCACAAACAAACATAATGGTTACGTTTAGTTGTCAACTAATAATGGAACTAAGCGAAAATGGAACGCAAAGCAATGCATGAAAAAACAAGGATTTTATCGGTGATTGAATTTATTAAAATGAAATATAGATGAATAATTGTATAATATATATATATATATATATTTTGTACAACATGCACAATTTTTTTTTTTAATATCGGAACAGAGAACATAAAACAAAAATTCTAGCTTTGAAAATACACTACTCCTACTAACTTCTTCATAGCTGGGGAAAATATATAAGCGTTAAGGCCCAAAACTATTAAATGGGCTTAGCAAACAAATATACCACTAACTAGGGTTTTCAAGGGTATATATTCGCAGGTACGCTTCATTTCCTCTTTTGTTACCGTCGCCGTGAATTCGCCGATTAGGACTTTGAGAAAAAGAGATTCTCCGCCATGAGAGCCAAGGTATATTGTTGATCTTTCAAATCTTGTCCAATACCTTTTGTCTACGAATCTGTTTACGTCTCTTTATCATTGGGCTAAGCCACTGTTATAATCGTGTCTCGCAGTGGAAGAAGAAGCGTATGAGGAGGCTGAAGAGGAAGAGACGAAAGATGAGACAGCGATCTAAGTAGAGAGATTCCTCTTGAACAACTTCACTTTTCCATCTGCTTCCTTGTTTTTTCCCCTTATTTCAATTTCGTTAGAAATCTTGAAGTACTTTTGTTTCAGTTTTTAAGTTTTGTCGGCTTCGTTTTTGTTGGATTGTATGGATCCTCAATTAATGTTAAAGCTTTATTTATCTAATTAGTTTTTTCACCAATAATCTTTCAAATGTTGATCTTCGTAGTGTTTTAGGTTGAATCAATCTGAAATTTGGCTTATAGATCTTGTGGAATAACTCAGATTTAGGTAATACAATCTTGGAATTTACAACCATCTTTTTGGTTGTTTAGGAAGAATTATCCATCCAACATGTAATGCTTATGAACAGCTACAATCTATAACTCCAAATTACTGACAAAACCGTAGTAAATAATGGGTTTATGTTCTACTATGTGTATGGTATAGTTATAAGATGGTAGTTTTCAGTATTGTGAACAAAAATTTCATTGTGAGTAATGAGAAGAGAGGAACCATCTCTGCCTTTTGCTTCTGATCCTACAAACCGATGAAGTAGACGAAGAAGAAGAAGATGTGATGCGGTTTAACGCAACACAAAGAGATTGCTTCAAAGCTTTTGCTGATGTAATATTAACCACGCTTGGTGTCTCTTTTAAGATGAAATTGATTCTCATTCTTCCTCCAACACAGATAATCTCAGCTTGTATTGTTTCGAGTTGAAACTTTGTGACAACCCTAACGATCTCTGAGATTGCCTCGGTTTGATCTTGGCAGCAAAACGAAGCTTTGAAGAAGACGACTCTATTATTGGTGTCTGATTCAAAGCCATTGGAGATGGTTTCAGGCTGCACAGTTACTTCGTCTGCCTCTGTTGGAAGATCTTGGAAGATTGGAGATTCTTTTGCTTTTTGTTTGAGTTCCTTCACTTGTTCAATCACTCTCGCTAAGAGAGCTGCTTTGTCTAGCTGTTTAAGAGTCAAATGTAAAAAACCGGTTCACTTAGATTAGATTTCATTCACTACACCAAAGCAAAGAGGTGGGATTTGATTTAAAGAGCTGTCTTGTCTAATAAGTCTATAATAACTGTAACAACCACCACATATGCCGAAGCGAGTCAGGTTCAAAACCGGTTTACTTAAATTGAAATTTTCTTTAACCGAAACATATCAGTCTCGGGTAATTTGAGACCTTGCCCATTGTCAATTTATCACATTAAGAATTATGCAATGCAAGACAGATTAGTATTAAACTGTGCCAGAACAGAAATCAGATTCCGGTTTTCACAAATTGAAATTCATGACTAAACCGAAAAACATTTCAGTGCATGACGAGTTAATCAACCGTGTGTTTCAGTATTTATGGGATTTAATTTCTGAAGTGGAAAAGACAATATCAGAGTCATACCTTGTCGGAATCGGGGACAAGTTTACGGAGAGCGGAGAGGTGAGAATTAATACGGTCACGGCGTCTCTTCTCGGCAAGACGGTGGCTTCTGGACAGCGACTCAGCTTTTTCGATCCCACCGACAAAGTCCGCCGGGAAATTATTGGAGGAGGAACAAGAGAAGCGGCTCAAATCAGAATCGGAGTAATCAGATTGTAATAGTGACCATGAGACCATATTATATGGACTTGTTGAATCAGTCCACTTGGCTGCTGCTGAGTCGTAATTCTCCATCTCCCGAGAAAAACCAATAAAAAGAATTGTTTATATTATTTTATCTCCTTTTTTTAATTAATTACGTAATAGTACTTTTTGTGGGTTTGAGTATATGTGGAAATCTGAAACTCAGAACTGAAAGAGGTTCTGTCTTTTTATTTTGGAAGATGGAAGTGGAACTGAGTGAGATAGAGAGAAGCTCCAAGTTTGGGTTTCGATCTAAATAATGAAAGGAGAAAAATTAAGGTTGATGGTGACTGGTGTGGTACTCGTTCTAGACTTTTATTGGTCTGTTTTTATATTAACCTATAAAACTCTGTTTTCTTGTAAGTTTTTTTTTTTTTTTTTTTGGTTATAATAATCGCATATATTTGCGAAGCCGCTATTTTGTGTTGAATTTTCGCTGAAAACTTAACTACATCACTCAAAAACTCTTGAATTTTAGAATTCTTTGGTTCATCTTATCTGCTCACCATCTAATTATCTCATTATCCCAATATTTCTTCTATTTTTTATTTTTTGTATAATCGGGACAGATTTCGAATCTGAAACCTAGAATAAATTTGAACTTTATAAAATATCGGATATTTTGTAATTTAAAACATCTATAGTTTTCAAAAGAAAACCACAACAATTTTCTTAGATATATAGTGTAACTCTATTTTTAACGTTGGTCTATATGACTAATGCTTTCCCCATTTGATGACTGGATCACATGCTATTGATCATTAAATTAGTTCTTATTGTTATTCCAAATCTTAATCTAACGTGTGAGTATCAAAAATTCGTTTCTAAAAAGATCCATATTGTATACGTGTTGATCAATTTGTGTCGAAATATTTACAAGAGCAGTAGTATGGGATGAAAAATAAAGCAGTTCGAGTAATTTAAGAGTTTTGTTTACGTATAAAAAGTATATACAAGTGGATTTTTGGGTGTGATATATGCATAAATTGTTTTCGAGATCTAATATAAGATTGGGATTTGTGGTTTGAAAGTTTTAGTCGTTCAAATGAAATAGGTATAATCACCCCACTTTAATCATATGGAAAAAGACCAACTGGTTAAAGTCGGAAATTTTTAAAAATCGAATATTTTAGAATAGTTGAAAAGTTGAATTGACAACGATTAATCTTCAATAATAATCATTGGAGGGAAATGCTTTTATCTTTATTTTTTTCTGTATGTAAAACTTGAAACGTATATGCAAGGGCGGATCTACTTGATTAGAGGGTGGGCATGTGCCCCACATTTTATTTTTTTTTGGAACACAATTTTGATAAGGTAAATATAGCGTACTTAATTAAGTTTTGTCAATTTTGCTTCATTCCCTCACGTTAAATCAAGTTTTCTTCTCATCTTATTTTTATTTTTATTTTGTTTTTGTCTCAAACCCTCCATGATCTTTTTTATTTCCTTTTTTTTTTTTACTGATGTGTTTTAGTTACAGTTACCTTTTTCTCTCATATTTCTTTTAATAATTTCTCTTATATGAATTCTCCATAATAGTTTATTAAATTAGTTATATCTACTGAGAATAAATTGTTTATAGCTTCTGAGAGTCCTTTTTATACACAAGTCAATTTCCAAATTTTGTTTTATTAGTTTGTCAACTAATAAAAAATCATTTTGTGTGCATATATTATCTCTTTATAAGGAATATGATAAAAAAACTTTGGTATCTAAAATAAAGTTATATAAAAGATATTTTGTACCCCACAAAACAAATTTCTTAGATTCGCCTGTGTATATGATTTTCTTTTTTTTCATTGTCAACATCGAAAAATTACTAATTTCTTAGTGTTTATTCGTCTATGGTTGAGTGACAAAAAACGAAATAGATACTGAATTTTGGTAATGTTGTTGGCTTGCTGCATTGGACAATGATTTTTGATGAGACAATGTGAAGAAGAGGAATGCCTACATGAAAGTCCACGAGGAACAGAAGACCAATCAAAGATATTTAATTAATTATGTCTACATGTGCAGTTTAATTGCTTTATTTTGTTTCCTAAGTTAATAATAGAAGGAAAGGGTTTTTTAAGAGCATCTCCATAAAAAAACTCAAAACTTCCTTTTTGAGATATTTTTATATTCTAAAAGTAATTTTAAAACTTTAAATCTTGAGGTTTAAATTTTGTTTTTCATTTTGATCCATATATTTATATATGTCACTAGTTTTAACCCTCAATTATACTACACATACTTTTTACTATATTCGTAATGTTTAATGTATGTCTTAGAGTTATTTATAAGTTTTATGATCTAGATTAATTATAATTCATAGTAAAGAATTTATTATAAAATACAACAATATTTAAAATTACATATAAAGTTGACTTTTAGAGACTAACACCCTTAAACTTTAAATTTGAAGTTTTAGAAACCTCAAAGATAAAGTTTTTTTTTGAAGATGCTCTAAAGAGTAAGAACTATAACTTATCGTCAACGTCAAAGCCTGCTCTAGAAATTATCGTTTTATTGCTTTGTTAGCATATTTAAAATCAAGAAAAAATGATTTGCTTTGTTTGCATATTTAAAATCAAGAAAAAGAATGAACAAACGAAACTTGTTTCTTTTTAAATTTATGACTCGGACCATAACAAAAAGTTATGACATTCCATTTTTCTTTTGCATCGCCAGCATGGAACTAATTATAAGCAGATAGATTTCATGCATGATGCGTGTTCGTCTACAGTCGAGTGAAAAAAAAACTGGAATGGGTTTGGTGATGCTATAGTATATATATATAGGATAATGTTTTCATGTGAAAAGATATATGAAAATGAGAACGACCAAAAGAAAACTCATTCAAAACACGAAAGTTATACATGTATTTATTAATTTCACTAAAATCTTGAGAACAAATTTTGTTACCGTACGTTCTTATTTTTTTTATTGAGAAAGTAATAAAGCTCCTAAGTACATCCTAGCTTGCAAGGAAGATTTTAACATTTTAATCAAACTGCAAAAATCAAAAGAGAAATGTATATTTAATAACAAACACTATTATACCATGACATGATGTAATATTATAGTGTGTGATAGTATCATCGTTATGACGTTATGTGATTTATGTCGCCGTCCAAATTCGAACATACATATTATATGTAATAGACAAAAAACAATAAAAAATCTACTATATGTTTACAGATAGGATGATGAAAGTAAAAGTTGATACGAGACATATGATCTAAGACATATAGATTAAATATAACAAGTTACACAGATGTAATTAGTAGAAAACTGATGGAAAACTGGGCATAACAAAAAAAAATTAAATGGTGACCAAAATAACTAAAACATGGGTAAAATAATTATCAGTTTTTTCTAATAATTTGGAACTTTTTGGTTTCAGAAAAAAAAATCCTAAACTGGAATCATTTAATTTTGAATGGTTCGCATATCCAAATGTTGTTTATAAAACATGATAAAATACCTTAACATTTCTGAACTGCACCACTAATTAACTAGTATATATTTTGGATGACGAAAAAATGCAAATTGAGAAATTAAATTTCACAGCTTTTCTTTGTTATCATTCGTAAGTTAAATAGTACTATTCTTTCTTTGTAAAGATTTAAATACTATTAATAAAAAAACTAATAAAATTTCCTCAACCGGTTTGAGAAAAAAAAAAATCATATCCAGATAAAAGAACCCTTATGGCTGTCCCTGTAATTTTTCTCTATCTTGTATATGTTCTAAGTTCTAACCAAAAAAATATAAAACTAGACTTTTCCAATTAGGACAACTGGAATTATTGTTATGTTTGAAAAAAAACCTGTATGCGCATCGAGAGAAAAAACAAGCTTTAACTTAGATTTGGTGACGCTTCTTGTCACATATTCACATGCGGAAGAGAGAAGCCTTTATTCAATAATATATAGATGTGGTTCTTATAAGTCAGCAAAACTTACTATTGTTCAAAATTTTAATTGCAAATATCTTTAAATGGTGCGTAAATCAAGATATGTAGGGCCAAAAGTGGCACTTCAAATCAGCAATTTCATACCACACATTGAAATAAAATAATGTTAAAGATTGCACCCAGATTCGAGTTTATCAATCCATTGACATTATAGTCCTGATCACCCACTGAGACTCCAGTTATATGGGCAGAAGTTATCAATCTAACTGATCCTGGAATGTTCTGGATTAAAGTTGATTAAAAAGCATACAAATCTGAATGAGAATTTATTTATAGCGGATCACTTTTATCTAAAATGGAAAAAATGCAGTTCGTTTTAGATAAGAGAGTAGGCTCATTCAACTATCTTATCACATCCTACTTCTATTTCATTTTAAATATTTATAGGGTTTGTTTCTCAAAGAATGGCTTTATATTCTATGTATTGGTTTATTCTTAATTTTTTTAGCTTATCGATTGGAAAAGTAGATTCATAAAGATTATTGCAGGATATAATAGATACTTATAACATATTTTTAAGATAAGTGAAATTTTTTGAAACAAAACTTGTAATAAAAACAGAAGTAGTAGTATATAGCACTATATAAATAACTTAGCTAGTTATATAAACGGCTGAGTAAGTAGTAAATTTTACCATTCAAAACACTAGTTGATCCAATAATAGTGTAATCATATATACATAAATATGATTAATTATTTTGAATTAAAATAATAATTAAAAAAATCTAATAGCTTGTGTTAAATACTAAACAAAATCTGTTCTCTCCCTCAAACTCTGTTTCTTTTGAGGTTTCATCTTTATCTGTCGAGAGTTCATATCCCACCTTAGGATATCTATTGGTATCTTGTGTTTTTTGTTCTCCGTTTTCTTTGTATGAACACATTTCTCAGTTGGATTTTCAAATAAACAAGTGTTCAAAAAATAGTAAACAAAATCAATTATAATACTGGTGAAAGTTCAGTAGTATGGTGAGATCCTGAAGTAAATATCAAAAAGAGATTCGAACGATATACCTAATTATACTCTTATATAATATTAATAATATAACAAAGTGTTAAGCATAATAGGCATCTTTTCGATGCAAATAATTTCATCTTGCAATCTTTGGTAATTATGATAATCATGTCACGTACTTGAGTGCTTTGTTAGTTTCTTTTTGTTGTCCGTCGTATATTCCCTCTTTTTAGCCTTTCTATAAAGAACAATTAAGTATTTGACTACCGACAATGAAGACTTGTTTTCTTTCTCTTTATTTGGATCATTGAAAAGGAAAATTTGGGCAAGTAACTTCACTCTTTTTCTAGTTGGTAAAAGATAATTAGAACATCGCGAAATTCCATGTTGAAAATGTTTTGGCAGATACTATTTTATTTTATACGCATTTTTGTATACTATTGGTGGCACTATTCTTTCACCTCGTAGGTTGGTGAACACTTTAATACATTTGCTTTTTATAGTAAGTTTTTTTTTTCAAGTACATGCAACATATTTACATGACAAGTAACTATTTGTCAGTTAAAAAACAAATGGACGCATCACCATTAGCATGTGATAAACAGTACACTGCTTTTTTTTTTTTTAAAGACACTAATAACAAAAGTTTTCTTCGTGTCCCAAGGAAGCAAGGACCAAGACCCATTTAAACCGCGCGAGACCAAAAACGATCATTTGAGGACATTGAAAAGGAGAAAAATAGATAAGCATTGTGCAAAAAGTAGTTCAACCAATAACAAATGTGTAACTGCTTGAGAAAATCAACTTACTGAAAATTTTCCTCTCTTCTGATCCTATAAGCCCACTTTTGTTGACATTTTCCTCTCTTCTCTCTTGGATGGTCTTTTAGTGCACTGATTTTATCTGCTACATAATCTTAGTGTCCCTCAGAGTCACATATCTGTTATTATGCATTGTCCACACATGATATATGAGTAGCAAATTAATACAAGTTGAGATAGAATACATGGTTTAGATGCTGTGGTGGACTTGACGGCACATGGCCGACCCAACTCTTATTTATGCCAGTTTAGATCCGGTTTCTAGAGCAATCTGCGGTTAGCCGTCAAAGGCATAGTAAGAGGCTAAGAGCAACGGGTTTGTCGGGCCAGGCATGGTTCTTACTGCCCTTTAATTTGTTCTTTTCTTCTAAATCTTACTTCAGTTTCCATTGAAATGAATAGCGCCGAGTTTCCAGACAATGAAAGTAGTTGCAAACGAGATAGCTAATGAAAACAAAGTTAAAAGCAATAACGATTATATCCGTGCCTCCAGGGAGAGAGCAAAGTAAAGGAATGCCATTCTTTGGCTTCCCTATCTTGCTATCATTGAACATGTGTGGTTGGTTCTTCGGGCATGCCTGGTTTCCTCTTTTACACTCTCTTTCAAGCAGATAAAAATTGCTCAACAAAAAGAAACCAGATAAGAGTTGCTTGTAGAATCAGGAAGAGAACATTTGATCGTCTCTAGTCTACGTCAGAGCTTTTAACCAGAAACAAAAAATTGTACGAGAGAAAGTAAAAAAAAAAGGTATGACCTAGCTCGTCTTGTGCGTTTAAAAGCTAGTGCAATAAGCAGTTTTTTTTTGGGGAATATACTCATTTCATAGAACCTGTGAAAACGGGTCGAATTGCAGTTTTGAAGTCCTCACTAAACTGTTGTTCAGAGAACCTTGTCGCTCGTTTTCTAGCATATTCAGCCATCTTAAGTCTTTCTGTTTCATTCATCTTCACAATCTCAAGGATCGCTTCAGCGTATTCCTCCACGGTCTCAGCAAGAAACCCCGTTTTTTGTCCGTATTCTTCCAACACAATGTCCATTTTAGGTCCAGCAGAGTTGTGAGCTGCACCACAAGTAAAAAACAGAGGAGCCATTAGAAAATATGGCATGAGTAACTGAAAAAAAATCACATCTTCGAGTTTTAAGTCTGACCTATTGGGATCGCACCAGCAGCCATGTACTCAACAACACTAATTCCAAAGTGTTCGTCTATCATCCCATGCATTCCTGCAACTGCATTTCCTAACAGTGCCACTAGTTCCCTGTAATCCAAAGCCATAAGATAAGAATCACGAAAGCTCTGAGTATTACAAGACGCAAGTTTGTATAGAGACCACCATAAAGAGCTTTGAGCAAACACCTGTACATGGCGTTTTTATAGAATTCCACGTCTCCATCCACTTTTAGCTCAACTGCTCTGTCTTTCAATTTCTGCAGCCGTTCTTCATCTGATTCGTTTCTACAACTTCCCACAAATTGGAGTTTGGGTCGAGGGACGTCGGCATCTAACTTTTCTAAGGCTAGTGAGAAGGCCTCAAGCTGAAGCATATGAGCCTGGTACAAGACTGTAATTGAGTAAGAAGGAAAACTCTTTTGTAACTTTGATAATGCGAGCCATGAAAAATATAGTACCTTATTCTCATTAACTCAAAGACAAGTGTCCCTCACCTTCTCAGGACGAAATTGAGCAACCGATATGAAAATTGGACGATCTGATGATCTTTCAAGAGGAAGTGCCTGCATTAAGCCAATTTTTTTTTAAAAAAATACAGTAACATAACAAGAAGACATGATAAAATCATAAGATTCAAGCTTTCTCATGGGTTTATCACCTGGAGTCCTGAAGTATCACAGGGTGGGTAGACCCGTCTAATTCTTTCAGGAATTCTCCAAAGCACTTCGATATGAGACTTTGTCCACGAAGAGTTCACCATAGCTAGATGGGTGCACGAGCCAACCATCCCATACAACCAGCTAAAAGCTCTGTAGTAGACTATTTTGCATGTAGATAACCAATTGCTACCAACAAAAGGATTAAACTTCAATAGCCAACCAACAGGACTTAACGTTTGAAACCGCCAAATAAGCAAAGGAGAAAGCAAACCTCTTCGCAATTGAAGCGTCGTTGTTATACATGGAGTTCCTTTGACGGACACGAGATATCATATCCAAACTAATGGTTGGATAATGAGTATAGCAAAAAACTTTACAACCAAAGAGGCGAGCAAGAGGATAAGTGAAAGCATATCCACTGGTGTCCAGGAAATACAAAGGAGTGAACTTTCGTAAGGCTTCCCACGCTAGATAAACCGAACCAAGACTCTGACCTATCATTGTGAAATGTGGGTACGTTCTCTCTTCAATCCATTTCCTTTTGTTAAGATGAATCACCTAAACAACACACAACACCAAAAAAGGAAAATTCATCGGAACCAAATCCAAAAAAGCCACCTTTACGGAATCGAAAATTGCACTCTAAATCTGAAAGGTTCTATGTAACACGATGCTATCGAAAAAGGATAGATTTTTAAAAGAAACTAGTAAGAAGGGTGATCGGACCTTGGGAGGGAAAAGAAGATGGACACCGAAACGATCGACGGCGCGACGAGCTAAGCTATCAGAAGAAGAGTCGTGATCTCCGGTGAAGACGACACAGTCAAGATCGGGAGTCTCCTCTTGGATGGCTTTGACTGCGCACCAGAGCACTCTCTCGCCGCCACCGCCGTCGTTTGTGTACGGGTGGAAGAATCCCACCGCCCGTTTCCTGCTTTTTCTTGCAATGATGACGGATAGAGATAAACTCAGTGATAAGGCGAAGAGGAAAGTGAGCAAGGTATAGATGATGAAGCAGATCGCCATGGAAGCGTATCACTGACTTTTTTTTTTTGTTTTACATTCCAAAATGTGAAAGAAGGATTTTTTGTTCCATCTTTCAATCGTCTTTCTGAATATTGTAGAAAACACCCGAGAAAAAGAATGAATCATAGTTCTGCCCCTTATCTCTTGAAATTAATTGTCAGTATGTAATGGTCCATAATGTGATTTATATAAAGTAACAAATCAACACATTTTGGAGACGTTGTTGTCGTGGCAAAGCATTGGAACCATCTCAAGTTCTAATTCTCTTCCTTGAAGATAATCTCCCAAGTCCCAACCTTAAAACTATCTTCTCTAATGTCTTTGTGGTTTTAACCATAAGTTCTATGATCGAAACCTCAGGCTTTGCTCAACATTCGTACGGAAAATGTTCCCAAAGACCCTCGCTTCAGAACTCCAGCATCATTCAAATCCAAGTAGTTGTCAAGACGCTTCTCCTGTTATCTGAAAACAACTGGGAATTGTCAAATCATAAAAACCCAACTTAACACTGAGTTGCTTGACAGAGTTACTTATGGTCACCATCATAACCGAAATATAACGACATATTCTCCACGTTTCGGGACATGGCGAACTCGATCCATCTGTCAATGCAAGGAATGTCTTCTCTCCTATTGGCACAGTGCTTGAAACTCATCATCTTGCGAGCCGTGTAGCGATCTAGGAAGATGTTTATCGCATCACGTTTCGGCTCACGCATAAACCAATCGAAGAAGAGGCAAGGTGTATCGGACCATACATGCCTCCATCTTTTGGACAAGATGGACGTTCTGATGGTGATATTGGTCGGAAGAGAGGAGAGGATAATATGGAGGATCACATCAGGTAGAAATCTGACTAAGTCTACACCGTTGCTTGAATATCCTGCTTCTTTTGATTTCGCGGTCGCGGTGGCTATCACTTCTTAAAGCGGCGGTTGCACCGTCTCCGTTTCCGCCTTCGTCCGCCATCGTAAGTTATGATTTGCAAATTTTGTTTTCCCTAAATTTGCAATTTTAATATGAAACAGTTTTTTTTTTACCAAAAAATTATATATATATATAAACAGTTTTTAAGTCAATGCCAAATTAGCCACCAATGTTTGTATACTGACGGAGAAAACATGATTATATAAATTAACCAGATACAACAAGTGAAGACACTCTACTCAACTTGGGTCCTTGCTGCAGCATACGTATGTTCTGTATTGATTTACTGTATGCAGAAATGAACTTAACTATACAAAACAATGAACTTATTCTACACGCAAATATATATTTTTTAAGTTATCTTATATACAATGAATCTATAGAGTTCATTTGAAGCTCATCAAATGATAAACAGTTGACATATTTAACGTAAAATGTCCAACAAGTTTCAAGATCCTAAAACCTCTAATTCGACTTGGTTGAGCTAAGTACAATGGAGACATAGCTGTTTCCAACCTTATGACCGACCATCTTCTGTAATGTCTTTGTGGTTTTAAGCATGAGCTCCATGAACGAAACTATGTGCTTTGCCTTCAGCTTCCAACGGAAAATGATCCCAAAGTCCCTCACTTCCGAGCTGCAATCCCATATATGCAAACAGATCGTCAATATCTCAGATTCTACAAACTTGATAGTGAAAATACATATGGTTCTTAGATCATTCAAACTCAGCAATAGTTAGAAACTTAGAATGAGCAATGAGACTAATAGAGGTTTATTGTAAATATATATGAAATTTTTTCTAAGTCCACATTAAATCCACTCTAAAATCAAATTCATTAATGAACGTATGGTTTTAAGCCACCCTGTAGAGCAGACTCTACAACTCGAATTGAAAGGACATGGTTCTTAGATTGTTCAAACTCGGCAGTAGTTAGAATGGATAAGATTGATAAAAGAGGCTTATGGCAAATATACTGTGTGTATAGGGTTAGCTTCTTTAATTCAGGTGAGTTTTTCACATTAGTACAATGCCCCAAGTCATTGTCTTAAGTGCCAAATCTTTGACCTTGAAGCTAAGATAGAATATTTGACCTATGGACAGCTTCTTCAGTAATGTCCACGACACGAAGCATCTGGGAGTTTGTAACTCAACACTGAGATGCTTGACAGAGGTATTCGTTAAAAATAAATTCTTAGAGAATATTTTATATTATAGTCATGTTTAAATGATATAAGCATTGCTCTTTAAAGACTATTTTTATAACTTAATTAGGCCGACAACAAAAATACCATTAGTTGCAGAAATCATTTAATCCAGTGATTAATCAACCCGTTTTAGTGCTTCTATCATAATTTTGAGTTCGATATTCGATTTTCAGAGAACTCGTTTCAAATTCTCATGAATCAAAATGGTTCTGTGCTGCCCATTTCATCATAAATTATGTTCTTTCCACAACCAATTTATATATAGGAAACAGATCGGTAGCTAAAGACATTTGGATCTTGATATCCCCAAGAATAATAATATTAATTAATTCTGTTTGAAACCTACATTACCGAACAAAATTATCAATAACTTAAGACCTAATGATATTAATAAAGTTTAACTTGATACTAGATGTTAATGACTCATGGCACAAACTGTTGTAGCTGAATTATGATTAGACTAATATCATCCAATGACCCTCTCTTACGCGATAGCTCGGCTAGTTTCTTGCAAGCAGAAAGTGTCTTTGGATTCTCCACGCCTACGCAGTAAGGTCGAACCACATCAACCGCCTCTTGGTTCGTTACCTATGACGTCCACGAAAAATCCGGTTCAACAATCAAGCCATAGACTAAACAAAAGAATCAAATTTGAGACATTTCGAGTTATTATGCTTACCTTATCCCAGAGGCCGTCAGATGCTAAGATCAAGAACTCAAGTTCCGGTTTAATCTGTAATGTTCTTGTTTCCGGTTCAGCTATTACCCACTCCTTGAGATACCGGTCTCCAATTCCTCGTGAGACGGCTAATGTTCCTTGAATTCTCCACACGCCGTTGCAACAGTCAACATAACCACCCTACACAAACACACAAAAATTAAGTAAACCGAACTCAATCAAATACAAATAAAACCTAACCGGACTAATACTATATCATTTGAATTGGGTAGAATCCTTCTCCAACTTTGCAGATTTTTTTAACGAATCACATTTTAAGTGGATCGCATTTTCTTTCATCCATTCGGCGATTCCATAGATTTGATCCCCAAAAAATAATAAATGTGAAAATTATGTTCCTCAAATTTTCATTTTAAATTATGTTTTTTTTTCCGCATATTTTTTCTATTGTCAGCAACTCCCCAATTCCTTAGTGCTAGCAATTGAAACACAACATAGAAAATGATAAAACTCACCGATGCTTCAATCCTTTTGAGCTCATTTGCTTGAGAAGGATTGTGATCGGTAGTAAGAGCTTCCGCAACTCCACCGCGGCTTATAACAGCCCGGCAATCTCCGGCATTTGACACCGCAAGCTCGCCTTTCGATATCAGAGCGGTTACACAACACGCGCCGCCCCTCGAGCCTTCTTTTAAGAAATCCTCGTCCGTTTTCATGTAACCGTCTCGTATCGCTCCCTCAGTCGAGTAACCTTCTTCTCCCGATCTCGCTGCCGCCATCGCCGCCTCAATGTTGTTACTGAGATTCACCGCCGCGAATTCCGCCGCTTTGGATCCACCGTGACCGTCGAAAACGCCGAAGAAAGCCTTTTTGCTTACTCCTTCGTCGGAATCAACCGCCGCGAAGTACCGATCTTCCATTGGTCCGCGTCTTCCTCTCTTGCAATAAACAGAGTAAAAACCATCTTTTTCTGCTTCAACCACCTCATCCGCCTTTTCCGGCGACTTCACCGCCATACCGCACCAGGATGCAACCGCCGGAGGCAACTTTAGGTCAAGCATCGGTGGTCGCTTTCTTTTCAACACCGTGTCAAAATCAGGACTCGAAGACGTCTCCTGTGGTTTCCTTGTAGGACACGCTACCATTGTCAGCTTCGGAGGTGCCAGACGAGGTGAAGACGACGGCGTTTTGACCGACGTCGGAGAAAAAACAAGTGGAGATGGGAAGAAAACTGGAGATTCCGGAGCCATGATTACTGATCTATTCATGGTAAAACCGTCGGTTGGTTTCTTCTTCTCTCGATTCGACTGATTGATGGGATTCTTGGAGAGTTGCATCGAAAGAAAAAGGGAAAAGAAAAATAGAAATAGGGTTGCCTTTTGATTAATTTATTTCTTGTTGTTTACGTCTGAGAAAGCAAGGACCTTGTGAATAGCGGAATAGTGGGCGGTTAGATTTTTTTATATATGACCAAGATTTGGTCAATGGTCAACGACGATTATTTCTCTTTCTACATGCTAATTAACACCTTCGTGACCAAGTCTCTCTCTCTCTCTCTCGTAATTTAGTCAAATTCACGTCGGTGCCAAAATTACCCATCTCTATCATATTTGTCCCTTTGTTTTATGTTTTTTTGGTAAGATGTTTTAATATTTTGCCATAACAAGATTTTTATATCGTTGAATTTCTAGCTGGACTCGAAGATCACGTGAAATCTTTAATCTTTGAATGTTGAACTACTGGTCCATTGAATCATTTGTGTCATTAATTTGATTATTCATCTAAAGTATGTAGTTAATTATCTTTATTACGGTCTAGTAAGTGTTTCGAGGATGTACAGTCCCATTTTTCAGACGCTCTTTCTCAAGCGTCTGATGAATTGATATTTTTGCTTATAATTATCTGCAATTGAATTAATTAGTGAAAGTCATTCACGCCATTTATTTTAGTAATTAAACTGAACGAACAAACATACATGCATGTGATTTTATCGGCTGCAAATATTCCTAACCCAATGGTATACATTTTTATCAAAGCTCATGTCATGTATGATCCCGAGTCTGAGAAAATGGGAATTTATTATGAAGAATGTGAATTCCTAGCTTCCATAACTATAAATTATGTAAACAAAAACTGAAATGTTCACAAAAAAAAAACTTTAGTTTACACGCTAGAAAAATTACTATATTAGCTTGTAAACGAAATTTTTTATAAAAACCTATATAATAAATATACACATAAATAGGAAGACTTGTTGACAAAAAAAAGGGGCTAAGTAGGAAGAATTAGGGAACTAGTCATTTCTGGTCTTCGTATACCAATTTTAATTAACAATGTATGTATTTTTAATAAAATTTTGCATTCATTGCTAATTAGTTTTACGACCATCAACTTGTAAGTCAATATAAGTCTATGAAAAAATAATTAAATGTTGATATGAATAGGTAAATGGTTCCCAACTTTTGATGGAATGTATTCGTGAATACGAGTGATGAATAGACTCGAATAAGAAAACTATACTTGGAACATATGCCTTTCTAGAAAAGCTATCTATTTATAGGAGTTTGGATATTGATGATATAAGACTTTTTTATTGAAGCTCAAATAGTATTTTGGGCTTAATATATAGGTTCGTATATTAGTTTTCTTATGAATGGTTTTAATCACTCCAAAAAATTTTATAACGTAGAACGAAAAAGAAAGAAAGACAAATGATTTTTCGTAGACCTGGCAAAATGTATTGTATTAATTCTTTATAAGAAAGAGGAACAATTAACATCTCGATTTGAAACATCATACCACACGTAGATGTATATGTCATTAATGTATTATGTGTATATGATTGGGAACATTTGACTCTACCTTGTCATATATGAACAGAAGTAACTTCCCTCCTAAGGCTCAGTCCCGGGTCGGCCTTTTTTGACTTGGTAAACCAATTTTACATTCCAGTTTACTCTTTGGTTAACAAATACAACTAAATACATATTAGAACATAAAATACAACTAAAATAGAAAAAACATTTTTAGCTTTAAAATTGACGTGATATTGACATATATAACTAGCTGTTTGAAACAAATAAATTCACTTTCATAATACAATCAAATATGCACATATTATCTAGAGGTTAACGATTGGATAGTTGGTAGACCATGTACACACACATCCAAACCAATAGAGAATGCCACAAAACAATGTGATGGTCAAAACTGAGGGGCACTGTTGTCCTTCAATTGTAGTCCAAGATTATTCTGAATCAAGAGAGTGAGGTTTCATATGAATAACTCGGAGAGAAGATGAGAGGGAGCAAATTAAGAGAGATTCTACTACCGAATATTCAATCGTAATCTATTACAATGGGGTTTATATACATTGTTTCCTCACTTTTTCTCAATATATATTTACATTAATAAGTAGATAAATTATACCATGTATTATGATATTATCAATTATCTCTGTCATTGCTGTTCTTTATCACAATATTGAATTTTGAGTATGCTTTTTCCAAAGACACGAGTCATTTGCAAGTCTTTTATAAGGTTTTTATTAAATTCTTCTATGATGTTGTATTAACAAACTGTCCAATCGAGAATCGAATAAATTTCTTTTGTTATCATAGACAGTTTGTTGAGAATCATATCTATAGCCTACCTTTTTTTGGGGGGTCAATATATAGCCTACTTGCCTTCTTTAATGATTTTGTAAGACATGTATTACGTAGTAGAAAGCCTACAAAAGATTTGGCGTTTCTCATGGCCTTTTAATTTTCTTTCATTGTTCATCATTCTTTTGGATTCGGGATTGTATTCCCTCATTATATGTTGCAACAATCCCTCATTATTTGTTGCAATACATAGATTGTATTCAAAGAAGATTGAGTTGATGCTTATCTATTATTCTTTTTTTTTTTTATCTTTCTTTTTTGTAAGTTGTTCCGATGCTTATCTGTAGATGGAGGTTATAATTTATAAATAATTTCAGTCTGGTTTTTAATATTCATAGCTGTTACCATCAAAGGGTGGAAGACTTTTTTCGGTAGTTCAATCTAGTCTCAAAACAAAGAAGAGCAATCACTATGCATGGATGCACACCTAATGTCAACGAGTTTTGACCAGAAAATTATACACCCAACCATAAGAGTGAAGGACTTCCAACATTCAAATCAAACTTATACATTGTCAAGATTATAGGGTTCTTCCACGTACTCATATCCATTTTCATATAGATTAAAATAATTTATATCTGCATAAACTGATACAAGGTAACACACAAAATAACTTTGGGGGTAATAGTTAAAGGACACGCGGTGAAGACGCACGGCATTTCCAAGTTCCAAGTATCGTCAGCTAATTCGATCAGACACGTGTGCATGTTACCAGCAAATAAGAGCACACGTATGACGTAGTTGTCCCTGAGCCCCCACGTCGAACCTCCACGTGGAACACTAGCAAAATGACATCGGAAAGAATTCGCATATTTGACTGATCTCTTCAAGTATTCGTATCATCATCGCCAACTCGTTGGGTTTTATTTGTTTTGTTCTGTGATAAAACAAGAAGATAAGTGTTTTGTAACTTGTACATATTGTAAGTAAAGAGCTATGTCGTCTCAACAGGAGAAGAAACAACTAGACGAGAGGGCCAAGAAGGGAGAGACCGTCGTGCCAGGTGGAACTGGAGGCAAAAGCTTTGAAGCTCAACAGCATCTCGCTGAAGGTCTATCTCTCTCTTTTCTCATTTCACGGTTGCGTATGTTTCAAGTTATAAATATAAACTATATAGTAATGGGATTGATATTTGTGGAATGTGATTTGTAAGGCAGGAGCCGTGGAGGGAATACGAGGAAGGAGCAGTTAGGAAGTGAAGGATATCAGCAGATGGGACGCAAAGGAGGTCTTAGCACCGGAGACAAGCCCGGTGGGGTAGACGCTGAGGATCAAGAAGAGGAGATGGACGAACCCAAATCCAGGACCAGGACCAAATCTTAAGCTTTCGGTGGATGTGTAATATTTTCGTTTTCAATCTTTCCATGTAGTAGCAAGTTCTTGTTTAGTTCACAAACGATGATGACCATGTATGTTTTCGTCTCCTTTTAATGTTTTGTGTTGCGTTTGTTATATAGTACTAATGTCTGTTGACTTTCACTCATGTACTTCGCGAGAACGAGAAGGGATCCTCTTAAACAGAACATGATTTTTTATGGTAGCTACAAATTAAACTGGTCTAATTTCAAAACCGGATTTACACAGTTATTCGCTATTCCGAATTAGGAATGCTTCTTCCACGTCATTCTCTCTGCACTGACACTGGAACTTAGAAAACTTGTGAATTCGCACATTCTTTTGTAAAACCGAAGTGTTTAACTTCTGTAAATAATAAAAAGAAAGAGCAACTCGTTCCATGTATCTGGCAATCCAGGAAGACACCAGTGAAAACAATCGGCGAAGGTTCTCGGATCCGATTTCTGCTCGGGAGTCATGAGTTTCCCACTTCTCGTACCGTAAAAAGAGGTATGCCCATCTTTCCTGTACTCTGACATCGTCGTCACGTTGAGGAAAGTTATCTTCACTTTTGTGGTGGATTTCGTCGCATTCACTGCGATTTCGTAAAGCCTTCTGTTTGTTCCGACATCTACTCGTTTCGACATGTCGAGTATAGGTTCCGTCTCTTTATTGCAGTTGCTGCTTCCTCCTCCATTGACCCCCCAATCTGAACTCCTGTTGCATTGTTTTTGAAGGTTTCATTGCGAGAAACTGAAAACGAATGCAAATTTGGGTTTTTCACTCATAAGTACCTGACATGAGTTGGTGACATGCTGCTGAAGAAGATAGATGTTCGATTTGGGTTAATGTTTTGTTCTAGCCAGTTTGCCCATGTCCGTAGCACTTGTTCGTACACGATGTAGGTTCCAACTTCATCAATCTCTTTTGACCCTTGGTTGAAAGATCCTTGCTTCCTTCAAGCATCATAATCAAAAGTAGAAACTTTACCAGGATTGGCAAAAAAATGGAGTTTGGAACTTGGTACAGAGACTAATCATCACTTACAGAACTTTGATCTTGGAATGTCTGGTCCACCATATATACGTGTTGAAAACGAGAAAGTCTGCGTCTTTCCAGTTCTCGCCGTTCTTTGAGATTGATTGAGGCATGACTATTGGTTCTGTCTTCCCATCTCTCTTGTCTGGAGGATCAGCATTTGATTCGACTAGGAAAGGTGCCCAGTAAAATGATATGGTGGTATTGTACTCCTACACATTTAAAACGGAAATCAAATTTGGATTTCTTTTGCTTCTTGGATGATTACATATTTTGCATATAGGACCTCTGTATTGAAGATTTACATTTGTGCTGTGTGGTTTAGTGTCTTTTTGCTTGAGGGAATGATTGATTGGACCATACAAACCATGGATTGCCATTGGTTATAGTGTATTGAATCACCAACGAAGATAAGTTTCTTTCCCCTGAGTTTCTCTAGCAGCAGCTTCGCGTCAAACCTATAACCGAGATAAAAGAAGAAGAAGAAGAAGAAGAAGAAGAAGATGAAGAAGAAAGTGTATCTCAGTTTGCTTCTCAGAAAGCTGGAACTGACCTTGGCAAAGAGCAATCACGAGGTTGCCATCTCCATTTCTGGTACTTTGAGTCTGGCCTCCCGTTTCTCGTACATGCCACCCACTCTGAGAGAAACTCACATTCATCTTCTTTGTATAAAGGATATGTGACGTTATCCAGAACCCATTTTCCTGTGAAAACATCGCAGATTTCTAATGGTACCAGGCCAATCTTCTTCTCTTTATCTTCTTTGCTTTGTTGTGGTGAACTGATGTGTTCTTCTTGTAAGATATCTGTCTTGAATCCTTGAAACTGACCAATCCTCAGTTTCTCATTGTACATATAGCGTCCGAGAAGGAACACAGGAAGAACAATGACTGCAACGTATAGCACAGGAAGGTAAGCATTCTTCTTTGAACCAACAGTTTGTTTCATCCTGTTAGATTGGTTTGTGAACATATGAGAAAAACTGTTGAAAATGAAGTGTTGGATCGTAGTTGGTTGATTAAAAAGCTCGCAGTTTCAACTAAACCAACATCTCTCACAATCATGGAGCTGATAATACCACCTACTAATCTTGTCTTCTATTATAATTATAATAAGGTATATGTTGCCCTGTGAAAATGTGCACTTTATAACTTGAGAAATTTGAGCAGTTGGCTTTGCTGCCAAAAAAAATTAACTGTTTTTTGGTCAACTTTTTTGACTGCAAAGCCAACTGCTCACATTACTCAAGACAGAGCATTTTGAAAACAATTTAGCTTTACTTTGGCGAAGAACTGTCTTCAGGTTGCCATCTCCAATTCTGAAAAGAGTCTTTCCTTCCGTTTTTAAGCAAGTCAATTGCTCTGTCAAGAACTCGCACTGTTCTTGTTTGTACAATGGATGCGTCTTGTTGTCGAACAGCCATTTTCCCGTTAAGAGATTGCACTCCAGGCGGCAACGGATTTTACATTGTCATTGAACATGACAATCCAAAGGGAGAACACGATAGCAAAGATTGAGAGATTACTCTTCTTCCTCTGTTTCATGATCGCTCCTGTTTCGAACAATGGAACTATTGAGAGAGATGGACATTAAGCATGTAAGTTACAGAAAAGATGACAATGATTATTAACGGATTATTGTGATTAGGTAAAACTTTAGATACATGGTACTGTTGTCATGAAGATTCTAGACACTTTTAAGTGCGTATAATGAAGACAAGAGTTGGAAAATAAAAAAGAAGAAAAAGAAGCAGGACGCCGTATAGTTGATGAGGATAACAAATATATTGGAAGTCTTTAAGAAAACAATATGGCAAAATTATAGGAGATGAGTTTTGAAAAGGTAAATATGGGTTTTACGTAAGGTCAGAGGTTTAGGCAGGACATTGACATAGGTAGGAAGCTTCTTTCCTTCATTCCATATTCCCAATTTTATTAGTATCTGATTAAATTTGTTATCCGCTTTCATCTGATTATGCTTATACGGCTGTTTTGTGTTAGTGAGTTTTCATGTTGGGTCTGAACGGTTACGTCTCATCCAAGGTCCAAATATAGACATCGGTTTTGTGTCGGCACTAATCCCCATGATGATGTTGAGATTTTTCTATTACGATTTAAAGAAGAACAATGTGAGAGAAAGAGTACTTATACATGGTTGGAGATATCAAAGATTGTGATGAGTTTCCGTGCGTCCCAAGATCATGATCATGTGTGTAGGTGTTCCTCCTAGTTAGGCATAAACAAGAGAGCTCGACTTGACTGCAATTTTAAATATTACTATTAACTTATCATAACTGTCCAAAATATATGTATATATATATATACATATATCTATTAAAAATCATATCTGATTAAAATTTACATCAAAAAACAGAAAGAGAGAAGCAATCCAAACAATTTCATCTTCGGGTCATGTGGATTTCGAGATGATATATGTATAAAGAATCTCATTCCAAGTATCAGGGAGGCCAGGTAAGCACCAGTGGATACAGTCGGCATAATTGGCCGGATCGGTTTGCTGCTCGTGCGTCAGCAATTTGCCTTGCCTGATCGTGTAAACAGAAGTATGTGCATCTTTACGATACTCAGACAATCCAGTGATGTTAAGGAAATGAATAGGAACTTTGAGAGACTGTGTGACGTTTTCCACCGCCGAAAACAGCCTGTAGTCCGTCCCTATCTCCGAATACAGTCTGTAGTTCGTCCCAGCGTTGAACACCATCGATGTGTTTAAGATCGGTGTCGTCTCCAAAGCACACATTATACCCTTAGGATTCCCCCAATCCAAACTCCTAAACAAAAAACAATATTGATTAATAAAAATTATACAGCTTAGTTAAATGTTAGGGAGAGATTAATCACTTACTTTATGTGGAGAGGAGACATGCTCATGAAGAAAACGGTTGTACGTAGAGGATCAATATTATGGTCCACCCAATCTCCAAATGTCCTCAACATCCTCTCATACGCTATTGGCCGTCTGATCTCATCGTACTCTGTGTCACCTTCATCGAACGATCCTCGTCTGTTTTTCACCATCACATTCTTCAATCCTCAAATTCATTACATAGATACAAGTGTGTGTGTAGCAGTAGTGTATACTACTTACAGGACTTTGATGGACACTGTGTTCATCCACCAGATGTAACTATTAAAGACAAGAACGTCAACGCCTTTCCAGTTGACTCCATGCTTCTCAATGGACTCTGGCATTATTATACGATCGATTATACTGTGCTTTTTCGGATCGTCTGAATTCGATTCCACCAAAAATGGTGCCCAATAGAACTCCACCGTCGCATTATAGTCCTTTATTTGACAAATAATAATTCAAAGAATAGAAAACTATAGAATAATGCAGTGGCGTCCCTATAATTTTAGTGGCTTAAAAGCAAAAGAAAGTGGCATTTTGATCATACAAAAGATAACATTTTTTTCTAAATACCAAACACATACAAAACATTCAGGATACTGAACATATATATTTATTTAATTGTTTCCGGACATACTTTTTACGTAGGAAATTAAATTTTAAAATATGTGTAAAATTCTAAAACAATAATCCCCAATAATAACCAATGTTATACAAATATTTGAGCAAGAATGAAGAGCTATAAGCCACAGTAAAAAATTGAAATTCATTCTGCGCACCAAAAACAAGTTATTTAAACAATAATGTCATTAGTGACAGTGTCAGTGTCACACAAGTGTTACTACTTTACCTGGATTTGGAAAATGGTGAGAGAACCGGTCTGGTTCAAGCTTTTTCTACCGGGAGATATCACTGATTGAACCAAACAAACCATTGATTCCCATTGGTTCCGGTTAAGCGAGTCACCGACAAACATCAATCTCTTGTTCCTCAGCTTCTCTAGCAACACACTCGCTTTGAATCTTCAACCAAAAAAATCAGAAACAATTACATTAAAACCGAACGGATCAACATCCTGAAAAAAGATAGAAGGATAAAACAATTTAGGTTTACTTTGGCAAAGAACACTCTCTAGGTTGCCATCTCCAATTCTGAAATAAAGAATCTTTCCTTCCGTTTCTTAAGCAAGTCACTTGCTCCGTCAAGAACTCGCACTGCTCCTCTTTGTACACTGGATGCGTTTTGTTGTCGAAAACCCATTTTCCGGTGAAGAGATCGCACTCCTCGGGGAGCAACTCCACGTCGCCTCCGTCTTCAAATAGACTAGAGAATGGGTTCGAAGATGTCAAATAAGCAATGGATTTGACGTTGTCATTGTACATGAAGATCCCGAAGAAGAAAAGAGAGAAGACGATCACGAAGATTGAGAGATTACTCTTCTTTCTCTGTTTCATGATCGCTCCTGTTTCGAACAATGGAACTCTTGTTTTTGAGGGTTGCATCTTCCAAAGAAGAAGAAGAGTAAAGAAAAAAGAAGATGACTTTGTTCAACAGTTATGTAAGTGTCGGTATGTGGCTTGGAGAGAGAGAAAGAGAGATGGACATTAATCATATAAACAGAAAAGAAGATAAAGATTATTAAAGATGTTATGTAATGACGCGAAATAGACTTCAGTATAGATGGTATTGTTTGGTGACTTAGGTCTTAAAAGCATAATTGGTGGCCACATAATTTCCTCTAGTTTTCCCTTTTTTCCTTTCAATTTAAACGTAAACTCTCTCTCTCTCTCTCTTCACAATCATAAACTTAACTAATTATGTAGTTTGCCAAAGAAAATGAAAAAAACTAGTATGGTCTCATTAGTTTTAGAAGAATTTTATTATAGTACAATTCCTCAAATTATTTATGGTACAATTTAAAAGTAGATATGCTGCTATATATTTTGAATCTCAAATCCATGCGTAGTTTATATCTGAGCAACCTCGAGATGAGGTGATTAGGCATTAATACACATCGATAACAACAGAAAATGAAAAGATTTTATGTGATATTGGCATATGGTATGGATTTTCATTTGTGGTATTAAAAAATAGACCACAATATTTTTGTTCTCAGTACTAATCTTCTCTAGGATTAATTTGTCTAAGCACTTGAATTTAGAGCATCAGCATCATTGATACTCTCTCAGTCTCTAAAGAAATAATATTTTAATAAATTATATTTTATTTTATTATTTTTTAAATGATTATATTATTAAATAAATGTTGAACCAATAATATTAAGACATATGGCAAAAAGTCTCTTAAAAGAGTCTCTAAAATCTCTTCCTATTGAAACTTTTTAAACCAAAAGTCTCATAACTTTTATTTTTTATTTTCTTTTAATTAGAGTATCACCATTGCAGATGGTCTAACTTCCTTTTAAAAACATTTGAACTCATTTATCAATTATTTGCTTTTAATCATTACATAGTGTCACAAAAGACAAGAGAATGACATTAAAAAAAAAAACAAAGAACAAGAGAATATAGAAAACATATACTACTATCAAACTATGGGGTCAAACACAAATCAAAGAATTATTGGCAGATTTTGTTAGGTTCTGTGTAAGAGAGGCCCAAAAAGAAAAGCAATAAAGTCTCATTTTTTCTTTCTTTCTTTCTTTCTGCTTTTATGCCACAATCTGCTGCTTCTCATGGTCTATGTACATTTGCTCTGCCCACGACGGCAGCTTAAACTTGTCCCTAGCCACTGCACCGTTCACCGCGTTCCCCACCCTCTCACTCAACCCGAAGGCTCTCTCCTGTGCACTCTCTTTCACCAAAGAGTTCACCCACGACACATCTGGCTCATTGCTGTAGTCTCTTACAGGACGCGACACATTGTTGTTATTGTTGTTTCCGTGAATGCCGAATGAGGCGCTTCTCCTTAGCTTGTTCAGCTCCTCTCTTTGCATTCCCCAGTCAAGCTTCCCGTTTGGTGATCCCCAATCCGAGACATTCGAAGCAGCTACTGGAGCTGGTTTGAAACTCAAGCTACGTTTCGCAAACGCTGAGGATCTCGCGTTCATCACCGCAGCTGCCATAGCTGCGGAAGACTCGAACGCCTGAGGAGGTTCTTGCCTCACAGGTGAAGACGGATAGTGGTTCATCTGAGAATGCCGGTTTGGGGATTGAAGTTGCATCACAGAGGAAGAATCATAAGATCCGAAAGTCTCTTCAAGGTTGGAGGACTTGAGGTCACTGATTCTGCGGTTATCCAAACCGCGAAGCCTTAGTTCCATCTCGAAATCCATATCTCTAGCGCTCAAACTCGACTTCAATCTGCTACCGTTAAGCTGCAATGGTGGCGGCGTAAGGCTAATAACTCTGTTCTGCCATAACCCACCGTTTCTTGGAGATAAAGGAACACCATTACTAGCCATCGGAGAGTTCATCGGCGATGAGCCTAGTGTCAAAGGAGACATAACAGACATCTCAGGAGACTGATTAGACGATCTTGGTGAAACCATTGCAGCGCCAGTGGAAGCATTAACAGGTCTCAGCTCATCCCTTCTATGAGCAAAGAAACAGACTCTCCTCGCACAACCGGTCTCATCTTTACAAAGCCGTGTCCTATACTGAGCCGGGTGAAGCCAAGACTCGAAAACACCGTGCGCATACTCGCACGAATCTCCATTAGGACAAGACCCTTTACGAAATTCGGGACAGGGGACACAAGTGTAAGGATACTTCCTCGGATCTCTCCTCCTCGCGTTCTCACCAGGATGAACAAAAGGACATTCGGTCCAATCGTGCGAATAAGCCCTCGAACATGGCTTAACCTTGAAGCTAAACATCCTAAACTCGTCTGTTCCGTAAACACCTTCGTTGATATCAGGAAGCGATGCATCAGCTGGATACTTAGTCACAACACTCTTCACTTCCTCCTCCTCTTCTTCCATCAAACTAACAGAGCCATGAATTCCGGTTAACAGAAGCTCAACCGCTTTTCTACTCTGGTTAGGCATAAACCGATAATCTCGAACCAACAGATCAACCGGTTTATTCCCATTAGCGTCAACGCAAATAGGTGAAGCAGAGGCATCAAGCAAGATCTTGATGACTTCAACGATTGAGACAGAACATCCAGAAACTGCACAGTGAAGAGCGGTGACTTTCTCGTCACCTGAAACTCTGTTCACATCGGACTTTCCAGTGGCGATTATGTAATTCAGAACCTCGATGCTTCCGTACATAGCAGCAACCATGAGAGGTGTTCTTTCTCCGAAACCCATCTTCTTCGTCCCGACCCGTCTGCAGTACCAAAAGCCAGGTTCGTCGATGTTCAGAGATTTCTCTTCGGTCTCTCTCCTGAACGACGGGAGATCGTCGCATGCGGCGAATTCAAGAAGACACATGGCGGATGCAACTCCTTCTTCATCTTCTGATTTCCGTCTCATGAACTCGGCTTCCGTTATGGTTTTTGAAGAGCACAGGTTGCTTTTTGAGCCGCACATCTCTTCTGTGAGATTCAAAAGTGAAAAGAAAAGAAAAAACAAAACCGTAAGGAGAAAGAAACAAGAAGAACGCTATCAAAGGAGGAAAAAGAGAAAACGCAAGCAATAGAGTTTGATTCCAAATTCTCAATTTTTACATTTTCAAGATTTTTTATACACAAAGTTATGCACCAATTTCAAGAAAAACACAATGAAGTAATTGAACAATCTCTATTGAATCAAGCCAACGACCGTTTCTACGTACATACTTTGCTTCTTTAAACAAGCCATGAGAAACAATAAAACTAAAGATTAAATCAGAGATGAGGTAATCGTTATAGAAGTAGCAAAAACAGAGAAAAGAATCAACTCGTAAATGGAAATTTGCAGGAAAAGGGAAGTCACATACCTTAGAGAAGAAGATATAGCTTTGCAGGAACGAAAGAAGTAAATCAATAGAAGGAAAAAAGATACAAAACTTTTGGGGTTTTGAGAAGAAGTAGAATAAGTGGTTTGTGTTTCTGAAGAAGCTCCTTTTATAAGAGACCTTCGTTGCGATGAAGGAGAGAGGAAGAAGGTGAGCACTTTCTTTCGTCTACCTTTCTCGGTCTCCCTTTCTTTTTAATTTTTATATAATTTGTCTTTGTTTTTTCTACTCGTTATAGAAATGGTTTAGGTCAAAAGTCAAAACTGGAAACTTTTAAAAGGTAAGGACGTCGCTGTTTTGCTGACTGTTTATACTCGATTTGTTAGTCTTTTATTTGCAAAAGCATAAATATTATAATATCCGTCTCCTATCTCATTGATTTTTTTTTTTTTACAAAAATGTCTTTCTACGATTATCAAAAGAGCAAGTTTCTTGAGGGGAATAAACAAGAGATACCCATTCTAAACAAAATAAAAGATAAAGTCTCATCTGGATCTATTTATTGTTTCTAGATAACAGCTTCTTTCAGGCTAAGTTTCTAGATTGCAGTTCATGTACCTATTTGTGTTTCTTTTATGACTGAAACATGTACTGGTTTTGTATGTTATACCTGCTAAATTTCTAAGCTAATCAATTACTTTATTTTGACTAAAGAAAAGAACTAAAATCTCAATGGGAAATAAACTAACCCATCTAGTATTTACAATGAAAAAAAAAGACTTGCAATTACCAAAAAGTTTATAATTAAAGAAGACATTCAATTTCTTTATGTCTGACCACAATCATAACTTTCATCTGCATGATTCTTTCATATAGATGCATGGGTGTGCGTGTGCGTGTCCAGAAAAAAAATATATCGGCAAAATATCCTTAGATATTAAGAAATTGTGTATTAAAAAAAAGATTAAAAAGGAGCATAAATATATGTGGTTGATATATGGTAAATGGAGTTGGGGATGTGTAAGGGACCCACCATTCGACTAGTCAACCGACTTAACAGGTACCCTTCTACACGCGTGTGAGTATCCTTGCACTATAACACGCGCTTTCGTCCGCACGTGGGGCTACTATTCTACTCACTTTTTAAAGATTCAGTTTTTGGTTTAACGGTGGTGTATTTATAGAAATATGGAATATTTTATCGGATACATAAAAAAATAATATTTCTAAAAGAATGTTAATTAGAGTTTAAATCCACCGTTTTTATTGTTAAGGAAATATTAAAACTTTTAGATTAAATTAACAAAAAAAAATTCTAACAGAGAGGAAATAAAACATTTATAAGGGAGACAAATAAAAAATAAACAAAAAAGCTTTTAAAAAATAAATCAAAGTTTAACATACAACTGATCAATATTTTTAAAAATATATGATTTTAAAATGTAAACTAAAATTAAAAATATTTAAAATTTATAAACTTAAAGTTTTTATCATAAAATTTTAGGATCAATTAAAGATATTAGTTTTTTATTAATATGTTGAATTTACTATAAACTATAAACACAACAAACTTTTTTAAGTTTTTTCTGAAAACACACGTTCATACATAAAAATTATTCGAAACTAAAGTCTAGATAATAAACAATCAATAAATAGAAATCACACTTTATCTTATAGATAAGGTTGTCTTAATGATATTCAGTTAATTTATATATATATATATATATGTTACTGATAAATGGAGTTCAAACTTGGTCGTCTAGTAAATTATAGAACCTGTAAGTTGTGATGGAATGAATAGAGCAAAGCGACTGAAGAACACGCAAGGAGACGCGTGTGGGGGGAGAAAGAAAGAGAGAAAGTGAGGCACGCCTTCTCTTCTTTGGAGTTTGGGTGGGCGACAGAAAATGTCTTCACTTGGCCGCCCGATTCCACTTTTTCCATTTCCTTTTTTCTTTTTTTTTTTTTTTTTTTGGCCATTTAAACAAAATCTTTAACTTTCTCTTTTAATAATTTAGATAATACTCACTTAGCTTTATTCACACAAAACATAATGGATTAGTCCGTTCGATTTCATCATTTGACTTACTCCTCATTGTTCTTTTACTTTTCTATTGTGATTCTATCCTCTGTGTCTTACGAGTTTTTGCCTAGTTTAATCAATCATCACAAGTTTGCTATTTTGCAAAATAAAATACTATTCCATTTCACATAATCAAAAAACTAATGAACTACAAAATCTAAATCGAAAACTATTATTTTTTATGTGATTTACAGATTAACCTAAATGAACTCACAAAATTTCTTTATAAAAAAAGTCACACATAAGTTAACTCTCATAGATTATCACTAACTTATAAGAAAACGCAGCTGTCGTTATTTATACAAAAATTTAAACATACATACAAATTACACGTTCTGCATTTATACATTTCTTTTTAAAAATTTATGTTCTAAAACTTAACATTTAGGGTCTCTACATTTTAACTTATAAGAAGAACCTCTCATAACTCGTATTACCTTCTTTTTTTTTTGTCTAATCTTATAATTACCTTCAAAGAGGATCCCAATCATAACCAGTAGATAATATCATAATCAGTTAATACCATATAACCAAATTAGACTGACATGTGAATTCAAAGCATATTGACAGTCTAATTATCTTTAAGTTATCTGTATATCTTTTTTTTCCACGAAAAAGTATCATCATGCTTTTGAGTTTTGAGCAAGTTGGGTGATATAAATGCTGATAAGTAAAGAAAGTTTGAAGAGAAACTTGGAAGAAGACTTTGCTATGCTTCAACTTGGTTCTTTATTCATATGGTCAACTTATAGTAAATTATTAAAGCCATATGATTTTATGCTATGCCTTCCAAATATTATTTCCCAAAACTCGTCAGCAAGTTAGATCAGATTGTGGACCAAGTCACCGTATGATGTACAACTATTTTTTATGACATTGATTTTGGTACTTGGGAGACTGATCAGGTCTATGTTAAATTGTAAAAAAAAAATCTCATTTCTTCTTCTTTTTTTTCTCAGTAATAAACATGGAATCTTCAGAGCAACATTCCTTACGTATTGAGACTAAAATGATTTTATTATATATTCTTAATAAAGGGATTTTATAGCATTTTCACACAAATTAAGAAATAATTAATATTTCATTCATCAAACTAAAATACTTTCTCACTGCCTCTCGTCTTTCATTCATCATATGTAGTCTTTCATATCTTTCTCTCGCCAACTCCGTTTCAAACCATCCTCTCGATTTATCCTATTTTCCATGCGGTTGCAACTTACAAATTCGATGATCGAGTCCAAACCGATATGTCTCGCTACGGATAACTAAAAAATAAAAATAACATGACACTCTAGAAAAAATATAAAATGCAAGTAACGTATGAGTCTTCAAAATAGCCAACTGCAACTCCGGCGGGCGGCCGGAGCTCCTTCACGGGACGCGGTTCAAAGGGCATAAAGAGGTAGTCTATCTGCACTGCAACGCCGCATGACGCCCGATAACTTGCGACGGTTTGGTCTCCATCCCAGAACTAGATTGATTCGACGTTTTGACTCTTGGAAAAGACAATCCTGGGGATTCACTTATGGAATCCGACAATGGGAATTAGTCAAGATAAATTTACTTGGAACTATAAAGTAGTGAAGATGGTTAGGCTACGGGGTCATCTTGTGCTGGAGTATAGTACTGTCCTTGATGTTGAAACTGGTGAATGATGTATATTGAGCACTCCAGCTCGTTATAAGGTCGATGTGCGTGAACGGATCAGTCTACTGGTTACAAAACTTTCGGATTGTTACAAAATCGGTGTGTGCGTTGGATCTTCAAATAAAGGGATAGCCCCGATATATACATGACAAACCCGTGTGACTTTTTTAAGCTCTATTGGTTTTGAAATATATAAGAAAACATCTATTAATTTACAGAAACTTGTACATACAAACAAGGACACGACCCACTCACAACTACATGATATATCATAACACACATTATAATAGTATAGCAACACAAAAGGAAAAATAATACCTATAGCTAACTCTACCTTATCTTACACACTTGCCAAATAAAATTCACAACTACCTTTTAACCTACTGAGATTTAACAAGGAACAAGTCTATTTGATCCTCACGTAAAATGTCAAGATCTCGACCAACCAGTTTTACTACAGAACTTGAAGTGATTTCATACCTTTCTGTAACATGCAAGAAAACTGGAGCCATTACTCTCTCCATCAACTCTTTGATGATATCTTTTCTACTGTCAGAGAAATAAACAGCCGCTAGTAATCGTTCCATGATCTTAGGGTCAATTTCCAGCAAACAATCCGATCTCACGCACTTGTCAAAGGTTTCTTTTACGCTCTTTTTTATTCTTTCTGCTAATCCTTCAAAGTCGAAATGCTTAAAAGGAACCTCAATGAGACGGTCGTGTTTCTTCAAATTCACTAACCAAAGCTTTGAGTTCTCTTCACTATGATCTGCTTCCTCGGATTCGGTTTCTTGTGCGGGAAGGTTCAGATCAAGAACTCCATTGGTTGTTTTGTTAAACCGTTTTCCCGTCTCTTCAGTCTCATTCTTGTGCTGAGTTTCTCCCAAGCCTATCAGCTTCCTCTTTTTCATCGATCTCAGGCTGGAAATCGATCTCACATTTTGTAACATTGACACAGTTTCAATCCATATCTCCACTTGCCTGCCTTTTGCTCTCAAGAGTTTCTCTTCAGAAAAGGAGGTTTTTGTTCTAGAATCTTCTACTGAAGATGACGTCATAACAAAAGTGGTGTTTCCGATTCCGACTTCTCTCCCGTGCGAATCCATAAACTTTCCAGTTTCAATTGCCTTTGCCAAGCTTATCTGCAGCTTCTCGTCAGCTTTGTCAATGTTCTCAAGGAAAACTACACAAAAAGGATTCCTACACATCACTTCAAAGATATGATCCACCATTGTCTTTCCTCTCAGCCGCATCACATCATCGCAACCACCGATTCCATTCTCCGCAACGCCAAGATCAACGGGCATGAATCTGTGTTCACTTTGATACACAATCTCAGCAAGCACAATTGACATTCTCCTCTTGCCAACGGTATCAGGCCCAACCAAATTGAGCCAAACATCTCTTCTAGTGCTATTCGTGGGCGGTTGCGATAATGCGCAGCTGATAACTCTAGCAGCCTCATCTTGGCCTGAGATCCTATCGGTTAATCTTCGGTATATAATCTTGAAGCTCTCTACGTTGGGATTACTTGGATTATCCAAGAAAGAGGAGGACGCCGATCGTGTCTGAGAAAAATCTTTGTTATCAAAATGCTTTTTGGGACCAAATCCTGTGATGACCGGACACATCCTCAGATTCAGATCAGTCGTGACCGATTTAGCTGAACCGGTCGATGCAGAAACACTGCTCGTTGACTTAGTTCCACCAACTGATTCCAACCCTTCTATAGTCTGCACTGAGGGGATGTAAATACACGTTGAAATAAAGATAACACAGTGAAATTACGCAGTCAACCGAGGAAACTTGTTGACCAAGAATCATACTTTGATGAGTATGGGAGATTTACAAATTAGGAGAAGAGAAAAGTAGACGGACCTTGGAACCGGATTTTCGGTTTAAATCGGTTCTTGTGGTCATCTGCAACCAAGGTGGCAAGGTAGATTGGGTCTGATCGGATATTGAAGAAACCGGTCCGGTGATTTCCTTGTTAAAACCGGAGAAGGCTAGTTTCAGGTCAGGAGTTGAGAAGAATCCACCAAATGGAACAAACGATCCCATCAAACTGTATTCGATTACAACATGTCAACATCATCGAAGACAAAGGTGCAGAGAAAAAAATAAGAAAAAAAGGCAAATACACTCATAAAGTTAGTGCAAAAGAGGAACCTAGAAGTCAAACGTACATCAATGCTCTGTTTCTACATTCAAATGATACTTTATTTTTAAGTTGTGCCAGTGTTTTTTCTATTGCGTTTATATTTTACATGTTAAACCATTGTGTTTGTCATTAAAAACAAAAACAAAAAATTTAGTGCTTCTATCAAACATCATTTAGAAATTGTAAAGCGTAAAACGTTAAAACACAAAAGAAAAAGTTAAAAAGCTAATGAGAAATATGATATTTCTAAATTATAAAAAGAATATATATATATATATTATGGAAGTTATAAACACTAAAACAGTTGTTTATCCGAACAACAAAAACAGGAAATCTCAAACAAGTTGTTCTTAATACACAGCCAAGGTTACAAAATCTTATTTTAGTGTCATCAGAAGAAGCAATGAAAGCGTTCTACGATATGAACGGGCGCGAAAGAGGAATAGTAAAAAACCTGGATTTGTGGTGAGGCAAACAAGGCCTAAGTGTAGTAGTAGTAGTAGTGATGGTGAGTAACTGCAAATCCCAATCTTTCTCCACATTCGGAAACTTCCTCACCATCTTCTCATAAACCTCGTTGCTGGACGTCGCTCCGATCAACCACACTCTCCTCCTGCATCGCCGTAACAACTCCGAAATACGACTCACGATGTAACTCGCCGCCGCTCCGTTTCCCTCGCCGTCGGTGAAAACCCTCAGGTCTCCGTAATTCAAGACTAATCCAGGTCCTGAACTTTGCTCAGCAGCCTTCCCCAGATCGCGAAACCTCGCGTCGGTGTAGGTTTTATCGAATGTGACGGTGACTTGATCGGAAATTTCAGTGCCGATGTTAACCGCGGTTAAACCGTGGAGCTCCGTCGGTAGAATCCCGTCGGTTCGGTTCTCCAGCGAATTTAAGAAATCGGTTACCACACCGTAGGCCGATACACCTACAAGCAGAGGATTCCTCCCTTTTTCCCTCGTGAAAACCGCGCTGATCCTCCGGTGATCAGAATCTCCGGCGAGAGATCGGTTTGGGACGCTGAGACCCCATCGAACCGGATTCAACTCCGGTTCGGGATGATTATTTCCGGTTACGTTGCAGAGGAACAGAGGCTGTTGTTGTCCATTAGGGGAAGAATAACGGAAAAGGTGAGGTATTGGCCGGATAATCGAGAGCTTTAATTCGGAGCTCCGAAAACCGGCTTCACCGAATACCCGACTCACAACCGGATCATCGAGGATCGAGAGGATCAGCTGACGAAGCTCCACTTTGACGCAAGAGAGTGTATTCGAATTCTGGTTCTGACTCTGACTCTGTAACATCTCTTGGTACAGCCTGAAATTCTCAGGGAGACGACGCTGGTGAGCCTGAGACCGTTTGATTGCGGCCATGAGAGAGTTCGAGACAGGCGGATCATCGGATCCGGTTTTTTGACCCGATTGGATCCTGTCTAGAGAGACGCTGAGGCAGAGATCTAGAGCTTTGAACTGGAGACGAGGAGAGTAAGCTGAGTTTCGGACACGAGCGCAAGCGTCGCGTAAGACGGAGGTTGGGAGAGAGAGTAAAGCCGAGACGGCGTGAAGCGACGTTGTTTGAGAGTGTCCTCGTCGACGCGCAACGTTCACGGCTTCTTCGAGCGCGTAGGATGCTTCCGCCGTTAAGCATTGCTTCGCCACGTTCACCGCCGTTGGCATCGCCGGCATATACAAACCAAATTCAAAATTTTGAGCAAAAAAGAATGAAAAAAAAATAGCGCAAAGAAATTAAATGCAAAAGAAATCGAGTCTCAGGTAAATTATTTTCCTATTTTCGGGGATTTTTATTGAATTGTAATAAGAAAATGTAATGCGAAATAAATTAATTTATGGAAGGAGAAGAGGGGATACACTGTTATGTTGAGTGGACACAAAGGTGGGACCCCCAGATAGGAGTACAAAAGTGGGACCCAGACACGAGGGGCCAGGGAAAGTGAGAGTTTGGAATCCAACAGAAACAGAAACAGGAACAGGTGGTGACTGGTAATGGATGCTCAGATTCTTGTTGCTTGTCTTTAGATCATTCTTTTTTTTATTTATTGCCGTGTTCCAAGTCAAATTATTTTTTAGCATCAATAAAAAACTTCTCTTTTTTTTTCCTCGTTTTTTTCTTCTTTTATTTTTGTCTTTTATTCTTTACAAATTTTAAACCACATATTAAATATCTACAAAATACTCTACGTTAAATATCTCCTTGATACAAATACTCGTTACTCATACGATGTGACTACTTTGAACAATTTATTTAAACCCGCTATTTAATATATATATATATATATATGTGATTTTAGCTTTCAACAGATACACATAAAAAATAGATGTTAGCTTTTATTGGATTTGAATAACGTCTATTCGTTGTTTCTCTCTGATATTTAAGCTAAAACAAGCATAAAAATATGTTTTCTTATTATCAAGTAGTAACAATTATAGAAGTTCAAAGAAGGGTAGTGACAATTATAGTAGTGTATATAGATTTACATAACATAACCAGACATCAAACTAAATATATGTTGGCTATTGATACTTATAAACAAATATTTCAACTACCTTAATGTTTGACATTAAGTGACTGGGTCTAAACTAAGTGGATATTTTGCCGCTCTTCCATAACATATATTCTTTAGGTCAAATTGTTTTGGCGTGTTACAAGTTTCGGAGTTCTTATAAGACCAGTTGTATTCGCCTTCTTTGACTCCCATTAACAGAATTACATAAGTTCCTTTTAGTATACATTCGTCCTTCGTGTTTATTTTCAATTTTCTTTGTACATCTAATATAACCTTATAACCAGAAAGGAAATTATGTATTTCTGTTCATCTGAATATCTCGGACACTTTGTCACGATTCTGAATTCATTTTATAAAAGTAGAGTCAGCAACGGTAGAAAGTTCTATAGACCTATAGAGGATGGGAACGTCTAGCTCGACCATATATTCTTTCTCTATAATACTTTTTCGAAATTTTTTATAAAATACAATGATGTAATATGAAAAAGGAATCCAATAACATGTATTACCGAAAGATATGGGAAAGATCACTGTCGGTCCAGTCGGAGCAAAATAAAAACAAGGGATACGATCATAAGACTTTATGAAATTAATAAAAAAGAAAGTGACACAAACTATTGCAATGAAAAGGAGAAAAGAAAAGAAAAGAAAGATCGCTTTGCATCATAAAGTTTGAAAGAGACAAATGAGAAGAAGGAACCTCTTTTTTTCACCATGCACTCACCTTTCATCACTTTCCCTATCCCTTTCTTTTCCTTTATAATTTTGGAAAACATTATGTTCTCCTTTTCCTTTCTCCACAATGTTTTGGAGATTATAAAACATATTTGCTAGTCCATATGTATCATCTTTCATTCTCCGTATGTTTTGCGTTTTTGCTATCGCTTGGATTACCATATAATCTGATTAATCTTTGCGTAAGCATGTTTCTCAAAGGACTTCAATGTAAATATATTTTAACTATTAGTTGAACTAGATGCGGAGTTACTTTTGTTTTTTTCTGTGTGTGTTATCAATGAATCAGATAATTTTTATTTGGATGTAATCTAACAGTTTGTATAGTATTATTATTCTGTGTTATAACTTGAATTAATTTTTGAGTGTGCGAGTTGTAGTAGATGAAAATCGCTCGCTTATTGACAAAACTTTATAGCATTTTTACATGATTCACATACTAAAAAACATGACCTTCGTGAACCCACATAAATGATAGAATGATAGATGTAGATGGGCTAGGTGTCATCTTCTCACTCGCCTAAGTCAATGCCGTATGAGATTTCGAACACTACTTATCTTCTGCAAGATTATATATGCCAGATATTTTTGTTCTGAATACTAATATTTTGCAACGGAACATCAATAAAAATAATTTATAAAATGTTATTAACTCTTGCTTCTTTCCATGAATATTGGCGCGAGTGAGAATCTTTCGTTTGAAGATCTTCCACTAAATGTTATTAATATGTGTTGTATAATGATGAAAACGAAAATATTATTCCTAGAGTTTTTATTGATGGTTAATTTTCATAAGATTAATCAACTTTTCTCAAAACAAATCAATTTCTTCTATCAACACATGATTTGTTTTTCAAATTTTAAGCAGTATATATTTTGGGATACTAAAACTACTTTCAGCAAAAAATTCTCAAATATAGTCTCTAATAAATTCTGAGTTAGGCAAAATATAATGGAATAGTCTGAAATAGATAACTGTTAAAAAGTATGAATTTGATGCACTGTTACCATATACATTGCTGTCGAAAGTAAAACAATTATTCATTTTTCACAATCATATAAGTTAACTTAGGACAGCTTTTTACATCTCAATGAATGTGTCATATGAGATATTTTTTTTAAAAAAAGTGAAGGTCTCTTCTTTAGGGAACCAATATCCTCCTCGTTGACGTTTTCTGCGCATACACTAGAAAACTATGACATTGATAAAACAAAACCAAAAACTATGTTGAGAAAATGAAATAAAATGGTTTTGGTGAAAGGTGAAGCTGGCTTTTTACAAATCAAATAAATAGAACATAAAATAAAACTTGATTTTCTCTACTTAAAAGCTATATAACAAACAAATACCAAACTAAACTCAAAATTCGAAACTTCACTGGCCATAGACGGATTCATCGGTACTATAATATTCAGTAAAAACTAAAACCTAATTATAACTTATAAGCTTAGCTGAAATTCTGCCTTAAATAGTCTTTGTTTTTCTTCTTTGATTGTGAGTCTTTGAACTCTGGTTGTTAAACAATTTGTTTGGCTTCTAGTAATCAATTTCATTTCAGCCGCCGGAAAAAATTCCAATTGAATTAGAAAAAAGTACTAAGATTTCAATAAAATGCATGTTGAAATTGTCTTTAGATAATGGTCTTTTAATAGTAATAAAAATTAAAATAATGGTCTTTTCATAACATACTTGATTAAATAGTGAGTTTTTATGTTGATCTTGAAAGCTTAGCTGAGGAGTAGCATTAAATTTTTGATTTATGAATTCAAAATTCGTCACCAATATGTTGTATATATATATATATATATATTTGGCTATTGAATTTGTTATATGGTATTATCATCAGTCACTTTTATATTATTTATGAGCAACATTTTTAATTCAAAAACATAACTATCATCATTCCTTTGGCTATAGAGTGTAACATTAAGTTAGAGTTGACTATGACTCAACTTATAATATCGTCGAATCTGATATTTCACGTCCAAACGTATCTCTTTGAGATCATCGTTGAACCGACAGTGAAAGGCAAATATGAATGGTGAAAATTTAATCAATATGAAAAGTGTAGTGGAAAATATCAAATAAATAGTGGACCCATTTTACCAATTGAGTTCGATTCAACAATTCCTTTTGTTATGTGTTCCATCTTCAAATGTGTCGCTTTGTAAATGGGTGTCGAATTGGTGACCTCTAATGTTTTATCTATCTTTAGTTGGTACATCAAACTTTAATTACTTTAATTGACACATTTTTCTTGTTAATGTGCATCACATCAGACCTTTAATATATATATATAACCATGCAAACCGCATCAAAATTTATATGAAAAAGTAACCAACATGATAAAGCTATGTGAAATTATTCTATACGTGCCATCATAGCTGACCCAATATGGATCTCGTCCGGTCTACCTGAAATCACAAGGACTTTGAGTTCTTGTTCAAATTTTGGTGAGTGTCTTTGTTTTCTTAAATTTCAGATGAGCTAAACCCCATGCCAATGGTATTGTTAGTCATTTTAAAATTGGTCGATAATCAAACCCTTGATTGAGAACCAAGAATACTGTTGTAAATATATAAAATAATTGTAACACCTATAAATGACAAGACAGAGAGAGAGAGAGAGAGAGAGAGAGAGGTAAGAGTGACATTTTGAAAAGTTGAGATTTGAAGGGTTGGTCAATCCATTAGGGAAGGTGGGGGGGCAATGCGAGATAATTTTAGATTATAGAAATGATGAAGTTGCCATTATATGTTAAGTTGTATTTTTGTTGTAATTATCGAAATTGAAGAAACTATTAGCATTTTTTGTGGGTCTTTAGTGTCCAATTTACAAAACCAATCACTCTAAAAATAGATTTGTAAAAATTATGAATCAAATATGAAGGGAAAAGATATGTTTGTTTCTTGTTTTAAGTTTAACGACGGGACTTTCCTCTTCCATTGGCTGTTCAATAATTTGATTAAAAATTGTTCAGAAATAGAAAATACAAGTATAACACGTCTAGGATGTTATCATTAACAAAGAAAACGTTGAAGCAAAACAGTAAAATAATAGGTTTATGTTTAGATCGAGATCGAATATTGTATTCTTATCACGATGAATCTTTTTTATGTTTAGGTGATGTATGAATGGTAAAAATGAAATAGTAGATTAAAAAAAAACAAAACATAAAAAGAGCTAAATCAACTTAACATACATGGAAAATTTTATTTACGCATAATAGTCATGATAACACTAAAACTTTGGTTTCAATATACATAATGATATTTTGTTTGTATTAATTGTCATTCATAACTAAAAATATAAAATTTGACAAAAAAGGCAAAATCTCATAAACAACAAAATCATTTCAGATGTCGGTATGTCATTGGAACATAAGGGTTTGGCTTATTCATACTACTCCAAACTATGTTTTTCTGGTTTGAAAAACGATCAAACGATCCATAACATTTGAGATATAGATATATATGTCATTGGAATATAAGGGTTTGGTTTATTCATACTACTCCAAATTATGTTTTTCTGGTTTGAAAAACGATCCATAACCGCTTATCAATAGGGGAAAGGATGCAAAAGTGAAATGTGAATGTATATTATATATTGTGTCAAAACTCAATGAAGATACAAAATCATTTATTTTTCACATGTCAGTTCTCTGCTAAGGTATGTGAATCTTTGGCACAAGGGATCCTGAAGGAGAGAAACACCGAGGAGTGGGACAATCTCATTCTACTGATATTGGAGACAATGAAAGATAAAACTACCTCATTCATAGTAAAGTATGTTTTTTAAACTATAGCCCATAATATATGGGAGGAAAAAAATCGAAGAAAGCATGGAGAAAAGCATACTCTACACACGAGCAATTCTTAAAAGTTATTGACAAAATAGTAAGAAATAGATTAAACTCAATCCGACGGATGGATGATTTGAGACATCATGAAGGTCTATGATATTGGTTTAATACAAGATTTCTACCATCATCTTTTGCTCAAACAAGATAAAGAGAGCACAATTTTTTAAATTTTCATTATTTGAACACAAATAGAAAAAAATGCTTTTGATGTAAAAAAAAGGTTTCTTTTTTAAAAAAAATAAATTTCACATTTATTCAAGTAAAAATTATGTAATTATCTTTTTTAAAAATATGTATCATTCAACTAAAATATTTTAAAGATAGAACTACATAAAAAATAGATTTGGAGAGTTTTTATCTCTAAGTTTTGTATATTGATGACCTTTACATATAAGTATATAACCAAAGAATCTGATTCCAAACTCTTAAGTAATCTTTGAAATTTGTGAAAAAACACCGGAAATTTATTTTAAATGTAAATAATGGTCAACCATTATTGATTTGAAACCACTTGTTGTTGTTGTTGAAAGAAGCATAGAAGTATTCCAATACATAACGAGTTGCAGCTATATTGGTAAAGGATGGGTAATTGCATGTTGTTCTTAATTTGGGGTAAATTGATAACTAAGAGAGAGAGACAGAGAGAGAGAGAGACAAGACACCAATAACAAAGGCCAAACCCACTACGCAGGATCAAGACTGTTAATATATACAATCACGGGGACCCTTTAATCACGAGCCCTAAAGAACAAATTATATATCTCTCTCATGCTCCACCACGTTCACTGAGCATCTTTCACTTTTCCCATTTATAGTACACTTATGTTCTCTCTCCTTTTTCTTATGTGCCTTTTCATATTTGGTAAACTGTTATCCTAATATATACTTATTATTATTAACTACACAAAATGGAAACATGTACGTAATTCAACGTTCGTTTAAATATATATTTTTTCCCAAATATTTGAATTTTGAAAATGAGATGGGTTTGTAGATATTACAAAAGTGCTTGACATACAGCATAAGGATCAACCTAGGCAAAAAAAGATATAAAAAAAAAAAAAAGTGAAGCAATTTCATTCGTTTAAATATTGTGGCATAAACGCATTTAAGTATACATATCAGTTTCTCTACATACCTTCATAACTATATCTTAGAATCATGTCTATTTTGATTGACAATATCGTGTAATAAAAAAACCATTTCAGTAATTCAACTTTCGATCGTTTAAACTTTTGGCATAAACGCATTAAACCCTACGTATTAGTTCCTCAATACACATACCGTCTTCACTATTACGCGATATCATGTCAATTTAACAAAAAAAAACTATTAAGAGATATCATGTCGATTTAAATTGACAATATCGTGGAATAAAATAAAGTCATTTATGAAATAAAGCGAAAACCAGAACCTGTTGAAGATTGAACGTATATGCTGCGAAATTAACAACTTTCACTAACCTACAAATAAAGTATAACATAGATGTACATTATTTTTAGCCTTTATATTGAACATGTGACGTATGATGATAACTACAAAAAGAGACGTGGAATAGCTATAAAATGCCATTTCATAATTTCACTAACGTATCTTGGAGGCTATATTATATATATATACACGTACGTGTAAATACTATCACATGAAATCATTATGTAGACCCCTTTTTTGTTAATTTGCCTTGTATTAACCATGAAAATATAGAAAGACACATTCTGTAGTGAATAAATTAAAATTCGCAGCTCTGATTTTGAAAATCAGAGTCAACTAGGATCAGTTTCGAGCGTTTTTTCTATCTCGCTGTTAGGAAAGCAAAACGTTTGACTAAAATAACATATCATATGGTGGAAGGATTTATTTTCTTCATGACACGTAAATAGTTTGTTCGTGAGTGGCGTCCCGGAGTGACTTGACAAAGACTACTTTGCTTAAATATTATCGTGATAAAATCAGAAAAAGGAGAAAAATAAAAAAAATGGGGGCAAATGAATGTATTGAGTGGTTTTATTCCCGTTTCTTTATGTGTATTAATTTGTCATCTAGTGGTTAATGGTTTTAATTGATGAGGTAACAAAGTTTTTCTCGGAATACATGATTAGTGTCGAATTCACACGAAAGTTAACCATTAGTATCCCTCCAACCTTATTTTACTTCCTTCGAATCTATCAATCAATCTTGTAACTTAAATACGAGCAGGAGAAATAGGGGCCATATCGTATGGGCCTGAGTCATAAACCTTTGATACTAGCTTTGCCCATTAGTGATATATAGGCATGCATGGTGGTTCCATTAAACCTAATAGTTAATCACCAAAGTCAAATGTTTGTAAATAAGAATACCAACAGCAAAATATTGTTCAACGAGGAAAAATGTATGTTGGCAATTTCATATGCCCACCCGTTCAAATAACGTGAAATGTATCTATGGAAAGCTGGTCAATATCCTTGTAAAGTTTGATTAAATGTCGAAAATTGAGAAAACACCGAAAAGAAATTTTGAACTAGAATGTTAAAACATAAATTTTTGTTTTCATTTTCTCAAATTTCAATTGACATCACAACAACACCTAATTTTCGATTATACATATACTTGTTTTAGATATTCGTTAGTTAAGAAAAGAAAAGAAAATATCACAAGGTTATTTAATCAAATATTATATAATATTCATTTAATTTCTTTTATCTGTAAAAAAAGTTTCAATCTCTTAAAATAATCCTTGAATACATAAATACATTTTTTTAATTAGTTTGTGTTTGCTTTTACTCCTTCCTTTCACGAACAATATCATCCTAATATTTTCCACAAATGTTAAAAAAAACATGTAAATCTCTTTCATGTTCCTCTATTTTATACTTAGAAAATTCTCTATCTAATTAATCAGCTGAAATATTATGGCTAAATTTGAGAATTAGTTAAAGAATTTGCACTAAAAATATAAAAACGATATTCTTTATAAAACAAAAAAAAAAATTTGAAATTTTTTTTTTGTTAAATAAAAGAACTAAAATATATATTTTGGAAAAGGCACAAATTTGTTAAGCTTAAAAATCGTGAATGAGAATATTTGAATTCTAGGTCAATTGTAACATGTAAACACATTGATTGAACCAGTATCCTTAATTACACACTACTGTTTGGCCTTTCTGTTTTGAAATAATTGCTAAGTGTTTTTAAGTCACTGGAAACTTTGAACAGACGAATTTTCTCTATTTGACATGTTTATGCATTTTCCAAATTCCAATACCTTTAATCCGTAAATTAAGTTTCGGACCAGGTGTTATATTAAAATCCGATGGAGTCTGCACAGTCCTTGTCGTCATAACTCGCATTTTGGTGGTGGGCTAAAGACTTATTGTTTATAATCGTTAATCTGTGTTCAGGGAGTGATATAATCACCAACTTATGTTATTTGACAACTACGTTAAAATTCACAAATGATATAGATCACACAGACAAGTGAGAATCCCTGTTTGAACCAGAACAGTCACGAAAAAAAGTCATATACTATATATTATGGTAAAATTTTAAATATCTAAAAATAAATATAAAACTTTACATTATGGACTTAATTAGTAGCCTACTTATTTCTTAAACTAAATACTGAAATTGGTAGGAAAGACAATTTTTTGTCACTTGGTAGGAAACGCAATTGAGCAACAAGAAAAACAAACAGTCCTAACATGAACTGGATCAAAAGGATTGATCTTAGATAGTAAAGAATACATATATCACAAACTTCAGTTCATCCTTTCTCGATACAATAACCCATTTACCGTGAATTTCTAACTTTTATTTGCAACAATCATAAGAGTAAGCAATCATTACTCACGAAGTTATTAGGTTAAAATACTTTTGAACATCAATCATTATTTGGTTGAGTCAGTAATGCTCACCTACATCTACATGTTGGTTCATACAATTTTTTGGTAACATATTTTATTCTCAAACTATATGTACTCTAAATTTTAAAACTAGACAATCAAATCAATTATAGCATTGACAACTAAATGACTTAGAACTAGAACTGAATAGAGTTAAAACTTAGTTTTGTCTAGATACTACCAAAATAAAAAATCTCATTACCGGACTTACAAAATCTACGATGAATATTAATTTCAAATAGGGAAGACCCAAAATTCTCTGGCGGAAAAAAAAATTCTCGAAATGTGGTCACGTGGAAAAGCTGATAAAGGGTCACACTAGTGGCTTTGCTGAGAAATGAAAATAATTGGAGTCGGTGGGGTTCATATTAATCATAGCAAAAATATTTAATAATTATGTATTTACTATAGAGCTACTAGTAAAACCATGATTAGTCACCGAACACATGGACGTTGTACCAAATCCTTTGTTTTAATAGTTTTCTTTCTTTTATTATTATTCACTCTTCTAAAAATCTTAAAATTTCAGAAGTTGGCTCTAGTCTCTAGATTTTATGCAAGTCGTTCGAGCATTATTTGGATCCTTTTGAGCCAGTTTCACGTAAGGAAAAACAAAACAGTAACTTTTATTATTATTTTTACCAAATTAAGTGATTTAGTTCGAAACAAATAGCGTCTATAAAAAGAGTGAATAAAAAGAGATATATTTATTGTTGGAATCTTCAAGTTTATGTTCCTATAGGAAATATGTGAATTATCTTCGACTTAAAGCAAATAAATTATGACTTACACGATCCATAATGATTGTGACTACTCAGTTTGGTGCGGGTACTTATAAAATAATAATTAAAAGTATGGATTAGTCTAAAACCAAATGGCTATCGTTGAAAGCATATAAATTAGGGTTTGACGACCTGTTCTTTCGTGTTTTTTCTTTGGCCAGTGCAAACAGCTTACATTTCAAATACTTTATTGGTTTGACTTGGTTTATTAGTTTTTTCTACCATGACTATTAGAAACATAATAGTCATCTCATTTTAGTTTTTTTATTTAAAATTTTTCATCAGTTCGGTACTATCTATTGTTATTTGTTAGTGATTTCTAAACAATACAAACTATCAAAGATGAGTTAAAGTGATAGTAAGAAAAACTAATTAAGGATTACCGTCTACTCCAAGTCTCCAACCCTTTTAAGCGGATATCATTTGGTTCTGAGGATACTAGTTCAAACCAAATTATACCATAACTGTTTAGTATCCTAATTCGAATAAATAGTTTAACCGGATTTAAACATACCACTATAGTTTGGTTCAGCTTTAATTTTGTAGTTGATATCATCGTCAAGGCGCGGCTTAAAATATTTTCTGTTTATTGCACTACTACTATATATGGGTACTTATGAACACATTCAAATGATTATTTTGTTTAACCGATTGTCTATGTTGGCCGAAAAAAAAAACTAATTATTCATAACATAAAAATGAGATTGGTAAAATGTGTGATAAAAAGTGAATCTATCGTTCCATGGATTTGCAGTTTTGCCTTTCAGCTGTCAACTTTTTTCTCTATATCCTGCTTTACTTATTCGTCTCTACAACGTTCAATTTCTGTAGTAATACAGTAACAGGCTTAAAAAGCAGTTGAAAAGTACTCTAGAGAAAATGAAATTAGGAAATATGATAATGGTGTACAATTAGTAGATTCGATCTAACAAATAAAAAAATTAAAGCATAGTGGAAGATTTAGATTTCCTAAGTAAAATAATAACGACCATCTGAAAGATTCTACCTTTTTTCATTATTTTATCACACTTTTGAATTCGATTTGTCTCAATACAAGACAAAAATAAAGTTTAAAAACTCCGTCGGTTCATCCATTATAAAATAAGGTCAAAATACGCCAAGGCAGTGATATTATTTACACGTGGCAAATAACCATTAGTACACGTGTCGGTAAGGTGAAAGTGAAAAAACCTAGACGTTGAAACCAAACCAAATCAATCCCAAAAAAAACCGGTAAGAAAAGACATTACACCATGTCCGTTATTGTTAGCTTTGGTCCTACAGAGCCAACAGAGAGAAGTAGTAGAATAAGAAGAAGATGAAGAAGATTGAGATATTTAGACCTATCTTTAGATTAATCATCAGAAGAGCTTGCTTTGAGAGACCTTAAGCTTATCATCATCAACAACAACAATGGGTTTTACTCGACTCTCAATCACGTGATTTTGCAACTTTCTCTTTTCTCTCTCCGTCGTCTCTCTCGTTGCTCTGAAAACAACTCTCGTGACGGTGGTACATGGCGGTGGATGTTGAATCCGTGCTTCAGTTTCTCCGACGGAACGGCTTAACGGAGGCGGAATCTGCTCTGAGAGACGATATCAACGAGAAAAACCAACTCGCTTCTTTCGATTTCGAGAAGTTTTTTTTTTCGATTCCGCCGCCGATCAGAATCACCGCTGATACTCTTCCTCCTCCTGATCCCTCCGGAGAAGATTCCGGCGATAAGGGGTCGAAGTCTTCTTCGGACGACGAGTTTGTCAGCTTGGACTCTTCCACTTCCGGCTTCTGTTCTTCTTCCGGTAACATTGAATTTGGCCAAATATTGAAATCTTGATTCGAAATGTGTTCAGTTTCTTGATTCTTGATCTAATTTCAACACATGGAAGCTCAAAATCGAGACTTATTGAGCTAATTTAAGATAAGACTTTTTGTGTTCCATAAATGCAGGGTTTGTGAATCCGTATGGAGATGGTTCATCATCATCTGATTCACAGTCTCAGTTTGGTACGGCTCGAACATATCCTGAGTGGAGTGAGTTTTACTTGCAGACCAACAATAACGAAGAGACAGAAGATGAAGATGATGAGTTCATGTCTCCTGCATTTGGAGAAACTGATTTTTTCATCTGCCCTGCACCTACAGAGGATAAGTTCATCACATATAACCAATTCGAGTATAAGCTTGGTGTCTACGATACATCAAAATCATCAGAAGGATCTCAAACCGAAGCAAGTCTTGATTACTTAGATAAGCCTTTCCTTATTAACAATGTTGAGGATGACTCTACAGATTACATTGGTCTGGATGGTAAAAGCTCTGAGCTCGAAAGAGAGTGTTTTGATGGCGAATTGTTGGGGTTTAGTTGTGAAGAAGATGCAAAAGACAATGATGGTTTGAAGACCGGTGAGCAGGTGAATGTAACAGATGAAGAGGTTAATGTTGTTCATGACATTGAAGAAGATGAGTACGAAGTATTTGATCTTAGAATCATTCACCGGAAAAATAGGTATGATGATGCTTTCTTTGAAGATTGTAATGGGATGAAACAAATTGAGTAAATAAAGTGTTGTAATTGATGTTTATACAGGACGGGATTCGAAGAGAACAAGGATCTACCGATTGTACTGAACTCAGTGATTGGAGGAAGATATTACATTACGGAATACATTGGTTCAGCTGCATTTAGCAAGGTGGTTCAGGCGCAGGATCTACACAACGGGGTCGATGTTTGCCTCAAGATTATCAAAAACGACAAAGATTTCTTCGATCAGAGTTTGGACGAAATCAAACTCTTGAAACATGTCAATAAGCATGATCCTGCTGATGAACATCACATCCTGCGCCTCTACGATTACTTCTACCACCAAGTAAGAGATCTGGAAAGACATGAAATATCAGTTTTCTCTCTCAGATTTTCTGATGTTTTAGAATTGTAACAGGAACATCTGTTTATCGTCTGTGAACTTCTCCGGGCAAACTTATATGAATTCCAGAAATTCAACCAAGAATCCGGAGGAGAACCATACTTTAACATAAGCAGACTTCAGGTTTGTTGTTTCCCCTGACCAGACAAATGCGTAATAACCCTCTTTTTACTATCTCTACTAATGTTTTGTTTCCTCAGGTTATAACGCGACAGTGTTTGGATGCACTTGTGTTCCTTCACGGACTAGGAATCATACATTGTGATCTTAAACCAGAGAATATACTGATAAAGAGCTACAAAAAATGCGCGGTAAAAATCATCGATCTTGGAAGCAGTTGTTTCCGTTCTGACAACTTGTGCTTGTATGTACAATCGCGTTCCTATAGAGCTCCGGAAGTGATTCTTGGACTTCCATATGATGAAAAGATTGATTTGTGGTCTCTTGGGTGTATTTTATCAGAGCTCTGCTCTGGTGAGGTACTGTTTGGTTTGCATTAAAATCTTAACTATAAGTTTTATTCCACATAACGCAGAAGCTAGTGACAAGAACCGACCAATGTATATGTGTATGTGTTCACCAGGTTCTGTTTCCAAACGAAGCAGTAGCGATGATTTTGGCTCGGATTGTTGCGGTTTTAGGTCCTATTGAAATGGAGATGCTAGAGAAAGGTCAAGAAACACATAAATACTTCACCAAAGAGTTTGATCTCTACCATTTAAACGAGGTAATTTTATTTTGATTTAACTGAAAGAAATAAGACTTGTTTGCTAGAATCTGATGCATAGTTGTTGACTTGTTGTTATCGTGTTATAGGAGAGCAATGAGATTGAATACATAGTCACAGAAGAATCTTGCTTGGAAGATCAGTTACATGTTAGTGATGAATTGTTCTTAGATTTTGTAAGAAGTCTACTTGAGATCAATCCATTGAGACGTCCAACAGCTCTCGAGGCACTTAATCACCCTTGGCTCTCTTCTTCTTCTTCTTACAATTGATTTTTAAGTGTTTCTTGGCTTCTTGTGTTGCCTGGTTCTGTCTGATTCTTTGTTTCTGTTCTGTTCTTCGTTTCTTTTTCCCTCTTGGGGATCTTGATTGTGTTTTTGTTTTGTATTTGTGAGATTATTTGTATATAGAACTGTTTTCATTGATTTCACACTGTAAATAAAAGACTGTGTTTTACGATAATATATATTTATTTTTTTGGTCAATTACCGGTTGTTCTATAGATCCAAACTTGAAAGTAAATTTTGGACCAACCACCATAATGTTCATTTTATGACGACCAAATATGATACATAATTCATTGTGTTTACTCTTTGTACCAAATACCAATAATGGATTGTGGTAGTTGGAACAACCTTCCAATTTAGCATATGGATACTAATACTGTAATACATATCATAAAAAATAAACACTAATCAAAAGAAATAATAAACAAAGCAATTATTGGTAGTGTCTTTTTTGTTGTTGTTGTATACTATTGAATAGATACATTGCAAAGGTATAATACGAAAGTGATATGCTCCAAAAGAAAATAGGAAATTGATGATAAATATCGATCATGTCATATCAATATTTAGCTATATATACACTATTCAATTTATCTAAACACATTAATTTTAACTAAGATGATTTCTTAACTAAATATATTAAACTGAATATTTGTAACTAAGATGATTTCTTAACTAAATATTTAGATATATATACACTATTCAATTTATCTAAACACATTAATTTTTAGTAATACATTCACATTTCAAAATTCTCTCATTAACTTTATTAGATATATTCTATTTTTGACGTGAAGTAATATTTTTGTTAATCTATTGAATTAAATTATGTATTAAAATTTATTAATTAGTATTAAATCATGCTACCAAGTCGAACCGACCGACTCTAAAATCAAACCAAACCGAAATAATCCGGTTCAGCTCTTTTGTCTAAACTCTAAACTTAAGAGGGGCCCAAAATGGAATTGAGCGCAGTGCTTTGCTTTCTTTTCTTTTAAATCTGTCTCTTCCTTAAAATCTCTCCGACCTCCATTTATTTGCGCGTGTCTCCCACCACCATTATTTTCTCATGTATACATCAAACTTGATTCTCAGACGCCCAAAGATAGCGCGTGAATCGAATGGAATCTCAATCAAATTAAAAAAATATAAATAAAACAAATGACGTTTTGCTGAAAAAGAGAAGAAAACCCAAAAGTGAGAGCCCAAACTTTGATTGCCTCCCTTTTCTTCTTCTTCTTCTTCTTCAGATTCTAACCATTCGACAGGAGCGATCTTTGCGTTGTTAAGTACCTCTGTCGTTCTCCCTCAGGATCGAACCGGTCCTGAGTCATGGCGGAATTGAGTCAAACCGATCTGGTTTACTTGCCAAGGTCGTCGGTTCAATTGTGGAATGTGTTTGTGAACTGGCTCGATTTTTTCTATCAGTTCTTCCTTAAGATCCTCCGTGCCGTCTCTCACCATCCTCTTCTCTCTGCCTCTTCCTCTTCGAAAACCATCGCCGATGGTTTTGAACCCTTGCCTGTCATCGAGTTACCTGAGATGGCGGCGGAATCACCCGTCACCGTCCAAATCGCCTCCGGGCGAACCTCCACCGAAGGCCAAGTCTTCCAGAGACTCACTGTATGCTATTTTTTCTTCGCCTTATTCTTCTTCTTCTTCTCGATTTTCCCAAGTTTGATTTTTTACATTTGCTCTCATTTCGACTACGATACACATAATATATTTTACCTTTATCATAGCATCAATTTCGGTTCGTGCTTTGTGATTTTGGCCACTGCCTGAAAATACAGTTTTTAAGGTGGAAATCGACTCAAGCATGCAATTAAATTCTCAAACTATTTTCAGAATTGTGTATCCATTTCGCATGTGTGGTTACTTCTTAGACTTGTAAGACGAGTATCATTAAGTGTGGAAGTCAAGCCAATGTAGAAGACAATGTCAGTCAGTAATATAGAATGATATGATTAACATTTCAGTTTGCTTTGACACATTTTCAAATTGAAAGAAATGAACTTTAAAGGCTGCATTGGGATTAATGTTCTAATCACATTTTGTTTGTGAGATTAAAACCGTTTTCCATTGTCCTGTAAGGTTATATAGATTCTAATTTGAGTATAAGTAAACATATGATTGTATTCGATGACTCTATCTACTTGAGTCTTGTAGAACATTTAGTTTTGTTTATAAGTAGTACCTGTAACAGAGTGAAGAACCTTTAAGTTGTGCTTTAGTTCATCACGGACACGTCTGGGTGCTGCCAATATTATTTTTTAGATTATGGTCTTTCTGTTGGAATCCAATGAGGAAAGTCAATTCAGAAAGTAGCTATTGGTAGTTTTTTTCATGTAGTCTGAGATCTGAACATGGATTTACAGGTAGTTCTCGACTTGGATGAGACATTAGTAAGTGCGTATGAGACGTCTAGTCTGCCTGCTAATTTACGTACAAAAGCCACTGAAGCTGGATTAAAGTGGTTTGAACTAGAGTGCATATCATCAACCAAGGTTTTTCTTACATAACATACTGCTTCTTAGTGCTTAAAGTCAATTAATTTCATTTGTTTTGCAAATAATCTCACTTCTCTGCCCTGAAGGAAGGCAATGGGGAGCCTAAAATCAATTATGTTACAGTGTTTGAGCGTCCAGGGTTGCACGAGTTCTTAGATCAACTCAGCCAATTTGCACATCTTATTCTTTTTACCGCTGGTCTTGAAGGTTCCTTGAGTTTACTACTCTCCTCAGCGTTATTGTTCTCTGTTTCTGGGGCAAGTGTTCTTACATATTCCTTATATCTGCAGATTATGCGAGACCGCTTGTGGAAAAAATAGATACCAAGCATGTATTAAACGACAGGCTTTATCGACCTTGTACTGTCAGCACGTAAGTTGTCTTCAATGAATCATCTGATCAGCCTCTCCTTTGTTAGATATTATATTGTGATTTATAGATTTTGTGCTTTCGTTTTCCCAATATCAGTCAATATCGAGATCACGTGAAGGATCTACTATGCGCATCAAAGAATATGTGTAGAACAGTTATAGTAGACAACAACCCTTACAGTTTTCTGTTACAACCTCTAAACGGGATTCCATGTGTTCCGTTCTCCGCAGAACAGCCAAACGATACTCAGGTATCCTTTTAAGTCTGAGCTTGTTTCTTCCTAATAATATTAAGAACATTTTATCATCCCATTTGGAGTCTAATGAGATGGCACTATGCAACCAAAAACATGTTGAAGCTTCTGGACATTATCCTTCCACTTCTTAAGCAACTTTCAGAAGAAGAAGATGTAAGAGGAGCTCTTTACGATCGATTCAACATGCCTGAATGGTTCGAAAAGCAAGGCATATCAAGGTCGTGCTGGACATCATCACAAGCCCCTGAATCCAGATAGTTGGAATCTTTCATAGCTCACATCAATGGATATTGTCTTGATATAAAGTCTGATTGAACCAAAAAAGTTCGTGAACCGACTTAATTTAGCTTTGTGTATAGTATATATTATTATGTTTTGGAATGAAAAATCAAATGTCAAAACCCGATCCGGTCTATAGATGATCGGTTCTTTATGACCTACTGGACTTGTCAAATGTCAACCATGTCTGTTTTATGCTTTATATCTATATATGGTCTACATGACCACATGGCTAGATCAAAAAGAATCCAAAACTCCTTAACACAATTTATTTATTTTTGTAATTTTATTTTCATAAACAAAAGAAAAACCATAATTAGTAGCATACACAAAAATCTATAATTAGAGTCCTTGAAGGCAGCCTCAATCAAATCCTCGTAGAAGATCTTAATTATAAATTGATCACACTGAAAACTCCTTTTTGTTTCTTTTCATTACCCAAAAATAAACTAATTTTTTTTTTAAAAAAAAAAAGAAAGAAAAGCACATAACGACTAAAAACCCTAATTAGTTTAATTTAGAGTCTGGAAGACAGTTCACGATCCTCCTACCCAGCGGTCTCGTTATAGTAGGATACCTAGTCTTGTCAATAGCGAAGCAAATCTTACGAGTGTCGCTGTGCCTAAACATCCAAATAGTGAGAAAATCAGAATGCATCCTAAGATCACATTTGGCCACGAACTTTTTCCATCCCGAAGACAGCACAGGCGTGTCCTCGCTCCACATCTTGAACTTCATATTCTGAACCACCCCGTTTGGTCCGTACACCAAAACATCAAGCCCGTTTTTCCCTTGCGGAATCTCAGAATCTTCTAAAAGAGGAAACATCTTCGTCTGCACTTGTTGCTTCCCTAACATGAGCCTGCTTTGATTATCCTTCACGTCGCTTAACGTCAGCTGCTTCTTTATCGGTTTGCTGAATTTCTCCGCCATACCGTGGAATATTTTGTCCCCCGGGTCGGGTTCAGTTTGGTTCCACTCCTGAATAATCATTAGGGTTTCGTCGGAATCGTCTGCCCCCAAGTTTATTCTCTGTGCTGTACTCTTCTTAGTTTTTTTAGTAATCTTCTTTGGCTGCTTCTCTTCAGCTTCCACACTTGCTTGTTGTAATAATAAGGTCGAAGACGGAATTACCTCATCATCATCATCATCATCATCTGTAGCTGCATCTTCTTCTTCTTCTTCTTCTCCATTATCTTTGCTTAGTAACAATAGTATTTTCGCAGCTGCTCTATCTTCAGGTGGTGGTACAACACTTGTGGTTTCCTCTGTTGAAGTCGCCATGATCAGCTCTCGCGTTTTCTCTATCTTTCTGCGTCTCTTTCGTTGCGTATGCACAAATTCTGCTAGGGCTTTTCTTTTCTTTTCTTTCTACTGTGTAAATGCTTTAAATACATAAATTTTCCTTTCGAATAAGAAAATAACATTAATATATTTTTCCTTTTTCTTAACTCGTAAATAATTTACTTTTATGCGCGACTTCGTTCCTTTTTATTATTTAGTTATTTTCCATTTAGATGTATATATATATATATAGTAATTAGTTTCCATAATATGTAAAGAAGAGTTTAAACAATTATCAAATCTAATTAGGAGTTGTTAGACATGTTTAGTGGTGGTATCACCGTATCAGTTAGTAAATCATCTCAGTTTATTTTAATTTAATAGATTAGTTTCTTAGACTGGTTGTTCAGTACTCTATCATATCGTCCTATATTATTTTAAAATGAAGAATAATATTAATATTAATTAAAAGTAAACAATGTTCGATAAGTACAAAAACAAATAAAAATATGTTAGATAAATACCATGATGGAAAGAAATCTTGAAATAGTTGGCAAATTTTTTTCTTTCTTTTTAAAAATAAACCTTAAAACTCTATTGATTAACACACCTTTTTGTAGCTTTAATATGTAAACCTGGAGACGACTATGTACGATATCAACTCAGTGGTCGCTAGGGTGGTGATTGCAGCGTTTGCGAGACGGTAGGTGAAGGCGGTGGAAACTTCTCCACGGTAATAATTTTCTGATTGAAATTGAGTTGAGAATATATGTGTTTTGTTCGAGCTTGTGTATGTATATAGGTAAAAACGTTGACCTAAAAGAAAATTACTTTATTTCAAAACGACAAAGATATTAATCCAAATTAATGTAATTTTCTTTTCTAAAAGAGTTTTAACTTTTTGTGCGCGTAAAACTACTGAAGTTTTATATTTGGATCAACCGTTAAATAATGTCGGTCAAATAATTAAAACAGTACACCATAATGGATCCTATAGCAAAACTTGCAAGGAACTAATGTGATATATAAGAAAGGGTGAATTATCGCATTAGTAACCAATTAACTTTAAAGTGGGAAAGCTCATGAATCTTCATGTGGTATCACATATATAAACCACTTTGACCCAATAGGGTTCTTGTTCAATGACAATTGGGGAATATATATATATAATTCAACTATTCCAAGATGGATGCAACTCGGAAGAGCCATTCCTCTCTAACATTAAAGATTTATGAACCAAAGCCAGTTGGTTTTTTGCCTTTATGACTAATAAATTAGCTCAAAAGAGACCAATCGTAAATGAATTCTGAGAATATGACGATAAACAGCATGTAATTTTGTTAATCTGGTTCTTGTATTTCAGTTGGATAAATTGGAGAATTCTTTTTTGGAAAAAAAAAAATTCCAAAATAAAAACAGATAATTTAACAAAGGAAAAGAGAAATAAGAGTATAAGCTGAACATCATCACCGTGTTGTAAAATTCTATACAAATCAATTATGAATTAATTCAATAAGTAACAGCTTTGCAAATTTCAAGTATGGATCATCTTACATTAGATTTTACATATTGGAAAAAAGTAGACTCTATAATTAACTTTTCTATCAATATGATAGGTATGAAAACACTATTGGAGATATCAGAGCAAAGATGCATTTGATCTTCAAGCTACATTATACAATACCTCAACAACTTTTCTTGAAATGGTGCAGATTTTACTCTCAAACACATCCATTTCTAAAAAACCAAAATCATTCGAAGATGAAACGCATAAGAAGCCGTACTGATTTCATTTTCTCACCCTTCTTATCATACAAAGGCACAGATCGAATCCCAGGTCTTAATTCTGAGACAGGCAAGCATGTTTGTCCCCCAAAATCATCCTTCTCAGACATATCGTACTCTCTTACTTCGATCCTAAGCAATGCAAGCTCTGGAACTGTTAATGGGAAACTGAATTCCTCATCCCAAATTGGATACCAATTGTCTTCTATTATTTTTGTCTTCCTCTTTGCATTATCCGCTGGTACACCAACTATGAACATCTACAAAAGCTCACAAATCCGCAATCTTTTAAGCTTTTTTTTTTGAGGAATTTGAAGAATGTTAGAAAGGCCCTGTTTGATGAAATTGATATTACCTTAGTGTAGAAATCAGGAGGAGAATATGCGTCGAAATGAGTGTGACTGAAGTCTAGACGCCATCCATCTCCCATATACACTTTCACCTATTGAGAAACCGCATCAAAATGATAAGGCATAGGACATATGAAATGTTTAAAACGTCATTTAAAGTATGTAGATTGTTGTTGGCTTGCCTTTAACGTTTCTTTCACAGGAAGTTTCTTCCTAGGGTCAAAGACTTCTTCATGAAACCCTTTTTTCATCAAGAAGTTAGGTTTCTTGACATATCCGCAACCTCCATTGGCTCTAAACATGCCGTGCATCATCCACAGAGATTTCCCGTATCCCTATAATCACACATGATTTGTTATACAGAAATCTATCAAGTGTTTGCAAAATGGAGACTGAACACATATAGGATCAGACCTAAATCAATGCCAAAAAGGAGCTTAAGAGTCAAGGTATCCGTAGCCCTTCTAAACCTTAGTTTGTTACCTGCATATTGAATGCAATCATCTGTGCTCCATGAGTCCAACCAATAAGCGGTTTGTAGTTTGAGGAGTTGAATCTTGTCCCTTTAGGATATATCCGAAGCAAATTCCGTTGTGTAAACCTATAAAACAACATATAGAAATCATGTTGCAGCCCAAGTGTGCTAAAGATTAGGACTGTACTAGTATATTACAAATTAGTATTACCTTACGACATCCTGACTATTGGATGAACAAGTCCTGTCAAGTTCCTGCTCGTTTAAACTCAAACGTCTCACATTATCAACCACAACTTTCATCTCTTCTTTCACCGTTCCCTTAGGTTTCCCCGCATGAATCGTGATCAAACGTTTGTATGCTGGTTTCTGATCTTCACTCGCTTCTTCGTCCTCTTGATCACTATCACTCTAATTTAAAACTCAAACTAAATTACATAACAACAAACAATATAAGACCTTTTCTTTCCTGATTCAAGTTCCTTCTTTTTTACCTTGTTTTCACAATCTTGGTAAAACAACATACTTTCTAGTGTCTGAATTTCCTCTGTTTTAGGTGTTTCTTCCTCTGACGATGGAGATGCATTACTATTATCCTTCTGTTTAACAATGGGGTTTCTCGATTCAAGATACTCTTTAGGCGGTTTAGTTGAGATTATTATCCGATGAATCAGTGAAGCAGGAGAAGGAAATTCTTCTAAGCTATCTGATTCAGGATAATACAACATTTCCCCAAATATCTGCGTAGCCATCTAAAGAAAGGAAAAAAAAACCCTAAAAAATTCAAACAATATCGAACACAAACCCATTGAATCACAAGATAGATAATTATGTATTACCTCAGCCACTTTGGCTTGAAGGTCAGCTGTAAGATGATCCTCTAAAGTGATAATAACAGGATAAGGCGAACTACAAAACGCGTAATCTCTTATAGATTTCAAGCATTTGATCAGCGGTACAGGCGTTGTGAGCGTTCTGAACAAAAACAAGAAACCGACAATTCAACCGTTTGATCTGAAAATGTTCTTTAAAAGAGAGAAAGAAGAAGAAAAAGCTTTTACCGTCCATGAAGAACATTGATATCTGTTCCAGTAGAGTTAGGCCAAAGATCGAGTTCGATGACTCGAACTCCTCTTTGCAAAGCTTTGATCACAGGGACTTCGCTGCAATCGCTGCTTAGTTGATTTCCCGTAAGATACGAATTGTGTCCTGTGTATATAAAGTAATGTGACAATGGAGCTGTCATGTCTTGATGCACCTGTTTCAATACAACATTTCACATTTTCGTAAAGACAAAAGGTTTCGGTTTTTTAAATGTGGGCAATAGAAAAGATTTGATTTTTTTTTTATGTGTATATTTACGTGAGGCGTGATGGGAGGATTGAGATCGTCGTAAAAGAGGAAATTGAAGAAATCGTCGAGGTCGAGTCCGTGTCGCGTGAATCGCGTGACGTGGTGTCGCCGTCGTATGACCTCGTCGATTAAACGTTGAGCCTCAGCGACGGTGGTTCCTGAATCGCCTTGGTGTTCGTCGAGGAAACAGCAGAGCTGCTCTGCCCCCATAACGCCAGATGATCCGTCGCCGTCGCTGGAATCTCCGTCACCTCCTCCGCCACCGCCGATGGCGAATTGGCAGAAGGCGTCACGGACGTCGTCGGTGGGTTGGACTTCGTTGATCTTGAATTTGCGGTTGAAGCATTTGAACATCTTGTAATTGTAACTCCCATTGTCATACGACTCTGTTTTCTTCTCCTTCCCCATTTTCAAAAATCGAAACTTTTTTCCGAAAAAAAAAAAGATTTTCGATTAATGTTATTATTAGGGTTTCTTCAGAAAAAATGTTCTTCGGAATCGAAGAACTGAGATTTGGGGAGGTGGGGGGGATTCGGAGAATGAAGATGAGGAGAAGGAGAGTTCCTATAAAAGAGGAGGTTTTGAAGCGGGATCGTTTGTCTTTTTTGTTTTTTTCTTTCGAGTCTTTTTGAAAATTTATTACCTATTCTTTTTTTTCTTTTTTTTTTTTCTAAAACTGTTAAATCATTTATTTTTTTTATATGAAGTATCCTTTTGTTCATTTCTTTGGAATAAAAAGATATGTTAAAATTACTAATAAGAGAATTTCTTAATTTTAGTCTTGGTTCTTTTATTTAGTAAATGTTCCCTTTTTATACTCTTTTCAGGTGAAAGTTTTGTATTAGTCTAAGAATATAAGATTTACATTTTGTTAGCTATGTCCAAAGTGGTGCTTCCATGATACATAATTACATATAGTTCATAGTTGGAGTTCTTTGTTTTTTTGTAACTTATGACTATCTTTTACTTTATGTTCGATTATACAAATTTAAAATTTTAAATGAATTCTAAAAATTGTATAAAGGATTCATCAATCGATCATGCGTACTTCGTCTACATCACGTCGTGCTTGGATCTGACTTGTAAAACTACATTATTATTTTAATCTGTAAACAGCAATTTGTACGTCTCTTCATATCTTCCTGATTTCATCATCACCGAGGATTAGGGATTTAATTTGTTTTGCACATAATGTCGATTGTCACTGTTTTGGCAAGTAGATGCACTCTTAACATTTCATCCTAATTATATGCAAATGTGATCATACTACTGTACGTTGTACCAAAAGTATGGAAGATAGGTTACAACAAAAAGTATGGAAGGTAGGTTTATGTTCGTACACTCTGTGAATATGATAAAACAATGTTGAGAGACTCAAACTTAGTTCTGTGACTTAAGCGCCAGCTAAACAAGTGAGGACAATAAAAAGTAACACATGCTTGTTTCACAAGTTATATGTTGTTTATTATTAAATCTTATGTTTTACATGTCGGCTTTACGAGATTGGGATGATCTTGAACTGTATCCATGTAGCGTAATCGTTCCTGAGGTGTAGACGCGGAAGCCGTTCCTGGACGAGACAAGTTTGATGCCTTTGTGTTTATTGGATTTGGAAAAGGTCTTGTAGCATCTATGATAGTGCTTAGGCACATGAACTGGTTTGACGAAACATGCCTTTTCGAGGTGTGGAATTGCGTGAAGCTGAGAGGGAAGATGGATAACAAATTCTCCAAAGTCATCAGTAACAGCTTTTATCCATTGTGATCTCTTTTTGAAACCAGTGTGGCACTTAATGGCGACAGTGGCACCTTTAAGATCATGTCAATAGTTTGAGTGTGTAAACATGAAAACATATGGACTTAAACGCAAAGACACATATATAAAGAATACCTGAAACAGGGGAGTTGCAGAGAAGAGAACCGGTGATAACCACAGAGGAGAGTTTGTGTTCCCCGTAGCCATTCATCTCAGCCATCTCTATTCTGCTCCAAAACTTGCCTGCAGCTGCGAATACTCCGTTGAAGAAGACAAAGAAGAAGAATAAGAAGAAGCAACGTAAGACGAAGAAACTCCCCATTGATTTCTTAAAAATCTTAATATGTTTATTTTGCTCTAAGAAATTAGATAAGCATGTGTGTATGAAGAGGATGGATTTAAGGAGAGGAAACGGTCAATTTGACTGACTCCATTTGGTTGGATTATTCTATGTTTGATCTCAATATGTTATTTCAGCTAACAACATTTGGGGGGAAAAGTGGAGTAGTTAGCAGAAAAAAGAAGAAACAAGCCTAACATCACCGAGAAAGACTGATCAATTGACTTGTGTGGGTTTGGTCATTAAGCACTAAGCCACCATTGGTTAAAGGGTTTGTTGAACAAAACCATATTTGATTATTTTCTCAAGAAAGTTTAGGCATCAACTTTAACGGGCCTCCAAATTTGAGCATTTGACATCTTTACAGCCCATTATCTGTTGACATCTGATCGATGCAATTTGGTGATGATGAACCTATCCAACCCAAATTCTGCTGCGTTTCCCACCAAACCCATTTGGTCGAGACAGACAAACCGGAAACAAAGGAAGGGAGGGAAAAAGACATTGACTGTTGACTTTCAAGTCTTTGTGTCGGCTGAAAAAAGTGAAGTCTGTCTGATTTGCTAGTCTGATTTTTCTTCCCTACTTATTACATTGATAGATGCATTCAATTAAACTGTTTTATACGTTTTCGTTTCATTGGCTCAAACCGAATTTAATACTACTGATGAAATGGTTGCGGTTGCATGCCTTTGATATCAGTCGTAAAAACCACTCCGAACAATTTTTTTGACCTTACGTTTCAAAATCAAAAACTCATTTCGTAGTATATCTTTCTTACGAACCTATCCGTATTACTATAATTTGTTTTTTCGGAAAAAAAAAAAAACTTCAACGAGGCATTATCACCTTTTATCATATTGACAATTCATAACATGTCATAGTGCTCATAACATTTGTTAGCACTTCCATTTATTTCCAATGCGATGGGAAATCTTTACCATCCAAACCCTCTTAGCTCCATTTTGGTTTTAGTAAGATACAAATACGAATTATAGAGAATCTTTTTATGACATTTGTTATTGCAATATAAAAAAAAAAAAGAAGCATAGGGTCTAATGAAACATGATCATTACACAGGATCAGAACTTCATTTACTGAGGGATATTTCAGATCATAGTGAGGCAAGAGAAGAAAGGGATTTGGTTAGACTTATAACAACAAATTGGAGTGAGAGGTTGAAGAATTTACATTTACAGAGATTGTCAAATCAGAGGGACATAGAGATGATTTCAAGCATCATCTGCATCACTTCCACCTATATGACGTCCATGGCTACTCACCCAGTAGTTGCTCCCATCAGGTCCCGATATCTTAAATCTGTCACAACGATTTTGTATATTATCAATAAGAAACCATTACATTGTTACAATTGAAGTCCTGAAATGTTGGAAATATATATATAACCTTTCAAGCACTGATTTTCCTTCTTTATACTTCTGGCTCTTCTCATGAGCAGTCTCCTGGTAAATTACATAATACACAACCAAAATTATAACCAACTACACAAAAGAATCGAACACGGATAGGGTGTTTTCAGATATCCAATGTCCTTGCTTACGTATCTCCAGCCAACGATTGATCCACACGAGACACAGAAAATGTCAGCCACTGTATGTTTTCCAGTCATCATCATTCTGTCTTCTGTCTCTCCAATTGTTACATTGGCACTAAACCAGATCATCAATCATCAGAACTACCATCCCCAATTATTGGAGTATTGGATCATCATCAGTTGATTTAGAATTATCTTTAGGTGCTTTACAACTTAATAAAAACTTACACTTTATTGAAGAGATAAGCTTTCCCATGCTTGCAGTGAAAAGACTGAACAAGGTAACACACAAATGCATTAGCTTAAGAAAACATCAAATGCAGAGTCACTGAGAGCTTAGTTTAGTAGCTTCAACTGCATCTTTGTTATTCTCCAGAAACAGAAAGTATTCATTTTTAGACCAAAAAGGGGATCACAAAGACAAATCTGTTTTCTGTGATGATTGCTACTCTCAGATCAGCTAAAGAGGAGCTCAATGGTTCTAAATTATAGTTTGAACTTAAGCAACCGATGAAATCATTATCTGCTTAATGGCAAGAGTATAGATACAAGTATTGATTCAACAATGTATTCATTCAAAATAATCAAATTCTTAAGAGTGATTTATTAGTTAAAATTTACAATTATCATGATCCAATCCCCAGAAATAAGATTAAAGAAGAATTAACTTTTTCTCTCATAAATGAAGCTAAGCCACATTTCTTCTTCAGAATCATCTGTCACTAAATATCCTCACAAATTCAAGGAGCATGCAGAGCACACAAAAAATAAACAGATTAATCACAAACACAGAAGAATGTTCTTCGTATAAAGCAGACCTTGGAGATGATAAGAAAACCATAGTTTAGAACCAAAACAAATAAACCAAAACAAAGAGAAAAAGAGACAAAACCTTGGAGATGATGTCTTCGTATAAAGCAAGATGAGTCTTACAGTGTTTGCAGCTATAGATCTTCCCTTCTAGATTCACCACAAACAGCCTCCCCATCTTTGATTCAAACCCCTCCAACTGATACAAATCAATAAACCAAAAATCTGCAGAACAGAGTTTTTGATCTTAACGAGAAAAAAACTTTTTTTTCTTTGAAAACTTTATTGGGTGGAATTAATGTTTTGTTGTGTAGTTAGTAAGAAATGTTGATGGGGAAGGTATAACGTCTGCTCTCAATTATTCACTTTTTTCTTCTTCGTCCTAGAAAAGTGGAACAACGTGTACTTTTCACCAATTGCATTTTCTATATTCGTTTTTATTTGTTTATTTTATTGGTTATATGCCATAGTTCTTACACTTTATTTTATACCCTTGTATGTTATTTTTCTTGAAATTATAGTTGCCTTTCATTACTACTACAAGTTAGTGTTATAAAAGTAACAAATAATTTCCTTTTTTGTGTTCATGTTTTACTTTTGAGTTTTGACCAAACCTCTTTGCGTTTACGTGACTAATTACCAAGAAAAGTATTCTCCTCTCTTTTATTATTTAATTACCAATAAATATATCATATCATATCTTCTGAAGAAGAAGACGACAAAGTATTTGTATCTTTTCAAAATCAGCCATTATTTTCTATGTTCAAGTTGGTCGAATATATGATAATCTTTTCTAAAATGTTGAACATCGAGGGTGAGTAGAATAGTAAATGTTGAGATTTTGCCCAGCAAGTTGGATCGGACAAGTTAAGACCACTGTTATATATGACTTCATGCATGTTGATTTGGTTTTTTATAAATAACTATATACATAAGTTAATGAATTCTACATTCTACGTATGGAATCCTCTATTACACTAATCGTGCATGGGATGATAAGAAGTGGATTTGTTACACTAAAATAAAAAAAAACAAGTTTTACTTGTTACTTTACATAAATACTCATATTTATTGATTTTAGGACTAGAAATCCTGCGAGACAAAATATATTGTCTTTATATTTCGTCCTATCAACTTTATACATCGTTGTGTTTTATTTGATCTCAAAATTCTCAAACATTTTTGAACTAACATATTTCAAAACTTGCTCCTACTAGTATGACCACTAATCTGATTCATAGTCGGATGACTAGGATCAGGTTTAAATTACAGAGACACAACAACCTTACATGATACTTATCATATATGTATAAACTAGTGTACACGAGACCTCTTCATATTCGTATCGTTGATATTCTCTTTTAATTTGAGATAAGTTATAGTGGAAAGGATTCACATAAATGCTACTTGCTAGTGATAAAATTAAGGACACAAAGAGTTATAACATCATCTATTTAACAGAGAACAATAGGCGACGCATGGATATATGATAATCCAATTTTAACAATAACACAAACTCGTTCGGATTTAACACGGTCGATCGAGTAGATCACAGTCTCTTTGTGATATAAACATACGTTTTACACTTTTAAATTATTTCTAGAAAGCATAATTTTATAGAAAATAAGGATAGAAAGCCTCATTAATTGTTAAAAGTAGCGAGGAAGCTGATGGGACCTTTGCCGGTAATGGCCGCCTGAAGTGCAAAGATGAGAAATGCGACCATAGCGAGACGAGAGTGTTTAATTTCCGCCAGCTTCAAGGTATCCAACTTCTCTGGGTCAGACCCGAGTCCCAACGGGTCAAAATACCCACCCGGGTATATGCGTTTCTCCGGATCCAGCTCAGCGTTACGCTGGAACTCGATGTACCCGACCACTAAGACCTCGATCCATATCAACGTCGTCAAGGAAAACGGTAATGGTTGTCCCAAATACGACGAACCTTCCACCAATTCCACCTAGTAAGTGTTGCGACAAGAAACGAACCAAACCGAACCGAATGTCATACAAAAACCGAACGTATGGTAGGGGAACAAAACCGAATAAACTTAATAAACCAAATAAACACACAAAAAAAATCATGAAAAATAATACTTCCAGTCTAACATATAAAAATGCATTGAAATATAATAATATAATATTAACTAACTGATTAGTTATTATCTTTTTATATTTGTTATTCAAAATAGATCGCTGAACCAAAATTAAACTGAATTTTGTATCAACCAACTGAACCGAAATAAAACCCGGTTCTATCGAAATACCTTAGTACCTTACAGTAAAATATCCGAACCGAACTAAATACTATGTTCAAGGCTAATTCCATATATGCCTCCTTCGGACACTTTGCCATGCTTTTAAAAACTGACACGACTCTTGTCAATCATGCAGAACGTTCTGACCTTATTTAAAACTTTGTATTTTAGTTCCAATGGCTGACACGTAGACAACTATATTAGTGACGATATAAATGAGCGTACCTTTCCGGCGTCTTGCCAGGCGATTCCGGTGAGACCTTCGACGGCAATAGCGCCAAGAGTGCCGAGCATGGCCCACCTTCCATGGATCAGCTCGCATTCTCTGAACCGTTGGATCCCGAACACTTCAGTGTAGGGCTGAAATGGAGTCGGCTTGATCTCCGTCGATTCCTGGATGATCCCGATAACGTCACCAGCCACGTTCTTCGCGAGGTTTTGGTCAAGCCCGTCGAAATCGTACTGAAGATACTCGGCCGGCTTACCTAAACCGAACGGGTCGAATCCACGGTCTCCAATCATCGATCCATCTAGCCATTCCGGAGGATTTGCGCCAGGGAACCAAACTAGTCGGTCTCCGTCATCTTGGACCTGCTTGGATTTCTTCGGCGGTGGAGCTGGTTTCTTTTTCCCGAAGCTAAACCCGAATCGGGCTTGGACTCTACCTGTTCCGGATCTTGGATTTTGGATCCGGATCCCAAAGATACCCGAGGCTGCTGCTGCAGTGGTGGTAGCCATTTGATTTGTTTCTGCTTAGTGACAGATGAAATGTTATAACATATAGTATTTTTTTAGATTTTAGAATAAATAAATAATAACCTTAATATGTGATGGTAGATGTGAGAAGCCTTATCTCAGCGTTATCTCCTGTGATTGGTCTCTTGACCTTTATTCTTTTGTGGTGTCTCTATTTTCTATGACGTTGCACTTTTCTCTTTTGGTCCTAATGGTTGGTGCCTCCATTTAAGGTTTTTGTTTATTTTGTTTCTAATGATCTCTTTTGTCGATTTCACAAAAAATATAGATCTTGGTCCCCTAAGTTCGCACTCTGAAGCCCATTAATGAAGAAGCCCATTAGTCGATGACAATCGAGACTACCCTACCGAAACTTCTAAATTTAAGCCCTTCAATCGTGTACGCTCCAATCCAATAATGATTTGTATACACATTGCCGCGGTGTCACAATCCGGATTCAAATATATGCATGTTGGTAGGTTTATTATTTCTGTCTTTTTTGCGTTCACAAGAGATAAATCGAAATTCATTTTGGTACAATTACTTTTTCCAGTGCTTTGGTTTGGTTTCATATACAATATCTCAATTTCAAATAATTTTAGGTTTTGGTTTGATTTCTTCCACTTTCAAAGTTTCATACATTCCAAGTTTAAAGAACAAAGTATAAATGGCTAATTAGAATTTGGAACAAAAAAAAAAAAAAAATCATTTTGTTCTAACCATTCTTGGGGTTCAATACATCAAATCGAATCGAGTCCATTTCTCACGGGACTCGGCAATGTCGGTTTTAGAAATGGCATGGACTTTTGCAATAGCATGTTAGAATTAACGATAAGGATTCAGAAAACCTGTTCTTATGGTTACTTAATTACAATTACAACACATATACTAAAACAAAACAAAAAGTTAAAAAAACAATATACAAAAACGGAGAGAGAATGAAAAAGATGCCTTGGGCTTCTTTTCTCATTGATAAACTCTAGGTTAGTAGTACAAAACAAAAAATAAAAATAAATAAAAACAATATTACTTACAAATCTGCCTAACTAATCTAATATAAAAGTTAACAACTGATCGGAGTTGTCTTACACTAATATAAAAATAAAAATCATTAGGTAATATTAGCCCCACTCCTTTATATGTTCCTCCCGTCATTTACAGACTATCCTTTGGATCTTTCTATTAACAGAAAAAAAGAGAGATAAATAAACAACATTATAAGTTGGTTATCTCCATTATATATGTCTCAGCAACTAATAATACTAAGTTGCTAACAAATAAACGTTAAATAAATCATTTTTACCCTAACGAAAAAAAGAACATGAGTAATGTTACGTAAGCAAGAAAATGAAAAAGAGGATGAGATTAGGTTGGTTACCTGAAATCTTAAAAGCGAAGGAGTTGATGGGTCAACGAAAGGCTGAAGAAGAAGCTACATTTATACCTCGTAATTTTTTTTGTTTATAGTTATATGCATTTTAGGGTACGTGTTATGTGTGCATACATATATATATTTACAATAAATATTTGATTATCTTGAAATACGTCTCTATTTGAGTCTCTCTTGTTGGAGGATCTTTTGATATCTCGGGTACACGTTTTTACATGCCGAAACCTGAAAAAAAATGGATTAATCAAGCGCTGTTAATCTTTCCCATCGGATAATGATTATAATCTGACAGTCTTTAAGTGTTTTAGTTTGAGTTATGTTTATGAAAAAGAGATCGGGAACTTTGTCTCTATGGGAACAAATCATGAAGCATGCGTGAGGCATGACGTGTCATGTCGGATTAAAATAATTAGAAATCTTGAATAAATAAAAAAACAGACGAAGAAAATTAGGTTATACTGCAAGGCACACGGTTTCCACATGAGATTCTAACCTATATTATACTGCAAAAAGTCTTAATTCAACTTCAATGTTGTTTTTTCGATGGTGATTTAATGCGAGTGAAAATTCAAATCCATATAAACAAAAAAAAAAAGTATTTTCCCAACCAACATGTTGGAAAGAAAGATGATATAGTGCAGTCTGATCAAGATTCATATAGTGCAGCTAAACCCAAAAAAATGTGTTAATTGTGTTAAAAAATTCATTTTTATTATTACATCCACATGCTATCTCTGACCCAACCTGAATAGGATTCGTATCATAGTGCAGCTAAAAAATCTAAAATATAATTCATCCTAGATTTGAAAACAATGCAACTTGGTCCGATTGGCCCTATCTTTCAGTGTAATCAATTAATTAAAAAAAAAAATCGAATTAACATAAAAACAATAAATGTCTGTAACGGCGAGGAGGAAGAAGTGGACTTACGGCTTCGATGTCGATTTTGAAGACGAGGAGCTTTCTTCTCTCTCTACAACTTGTTCGATACGCCACAACTATGTGACCAATGGCTAAAACCGACGAGCAGAGAAACAGAGTCACTTCCGCCGCTCTGAAGTAATTACCTCCCTTCGCCGGCTCACCGAACACAAACGCCGCTTTTAACGAAACGTATATCAGAGATGAAACTGAGCAAATCATCGTTATTGTCAGATACGGACCTCTCGATAATTTGGGTCCGTCGCAAAGCCCGTAAACGCCTGTTTTCAAGAAAATTCAACAGAAAAAAAACAGGTCTTTTCAAATTAGTTCAGGAACAGAGCACTTGATTTCAAAGTCATGAAGATTGAATCTTTTTACTCACAGAGTATAACGGCGGATCTAATGATGGAGATCAATGGAATATCGATGAGTGAGTGACGGAAATCGTAGTTGGTGAGATGAGAAGAGAGGTTCGCCGGCGAGGAGAGACGGTGGAGGAGGGCAGAAGGAAGGAGAGCGTCAGCAATGACGAGGAAGATCGGAGCAGAGACAAGGAGAAAAGAGAGTAACATTGTGAACAGAACGAATACAGTTTTGATACCTCTCCATAGAGAAGAAGACCAGAACCTTCTGCTTTTGCTAATATCTTCTTTACCAAAACTCATATCGAATCAGATTACAGGGAGAGAGAGAGAGAAGGATTTGGATTGTTTAAGAGAGAAGGTGTTCGGAGACTTTTGAGGGGTTTTTAAAAGGTGATATCGATACAAAAGTGACGATGACGACGAGGATGATACTCAGATAAATACTATACGTACGTGATTTATGTATATAATACTGATTTTCTCGTTGGACTTTGGAAAAAAAAATTTAATGAATTTAGAATTATTGGATTAGCTTGGTAGTTTTTATCTTTCTATATATATCAATCATTAGTATTCAAATTGGGTTTTTTCTATAAACTGCCTTTAATTCAGTAATCATTTTTTTATCTATATATACATATATATAATATGTATATTATATAGTAAGATTTTTTCCTTAAACTTGAATAAATTATGATGAATTTAGGATCTGTGTGTTAGAATGAAATTTTAGTTTTTCTATATATGTATGTGGTGGTGGTGGGTTTTCCATTTCAAAACTAGCGAATCGAAATTTGATATGTGGGAACATCATAGACCAAGACCAAGATACTCAAAACTTCATAGATTTTTCATTATAATATCTCTCAAAACTTCTTTATTTTCTTGTGAACTTCTGCACAACGGTTGAGAAACTGCATCGGTAATCATCCCCTATTGATTTGACTCTCTGTTTTCTTTATCTTTTGTTAAATACAAAACTATATTTATCATACCTGCATCAGTTTCATTTTTTTTTTATCAATTACTTTTCTTTTTACATTATGATAAGATTTTAAACAATTAGCACGCTGAAATTTCTGATAACAAAAACAGATGTTAGAAAAACGTAAGGTAAAATCTGAAGTAATTAAAAACGGTAACATTCTAGAAAAAATAGCGTGAAGCATGGAATATTTCGCAATTTCCTATTGTTTTCATTTGTAACTAGTAAAATATGAATACTTTAGAATAGAATTATTAATGGTTATTGTTTTTTTAAAAAAAATTATTAATAAAATAAAGTTAGTCCCATCCCCTCCCGCCGAAGAAAATGAACCGAGACTCGTTAACACAAACACAAACGGGAATGGAGGAACCGACCGATTTTAGCTACATGTGGTCACATGCCGTTGTTTATTGGCCGAACGTATCTCAAGGCTCCATTTTCTATTTTTCTTTTGTTTCATTGTACATATGATATATATATAAAGTGTAATAGTAAACAATCGAATCTACCTTTTAATAACTATAGTTTTCTGTTGATTGAGATCTTCAATGTTTTCTCGTCTAATTAATGCTACCAAATAAATATACGAAAAATAAATTCATGATTTCTTTTTCTTATCAAACTTCTTTAAACCGTGCATATGAATTTGCTTGTCAAATTACATTGCCAATTTAGTATTACATTAATAAACTATAGAAAGCCATAGGAAACTCTAGTTTGGCGTACCTATGGGTGAGTGTTGTATTAGTCAATTGCTGGTAAATTGGAATGTATATATGTTAAGCCAAACATATTGAGAGATTCCGAAAATTAGGATATTTCCTAAAAGAAAAGCTTTTACTAGGTTTTTTTTTTTTTTTTGCCAGCCGAACATAAATCAGATTAACTAAACCTGTATGTACTTGAACTAAGAGTCTCAGATCTATGGGTAAGTAATTATTCGTGCCTGGAATACATGCATGAATAAAGGAACAATAGTAAATTGATGTTAACACTGAACAATAGTAAACTGATGTAATATGTTATAGTTGTTTGTTTGTTTCTTGTATAGCAACGGTCAGGTTTACGTTTCAATAATATATGATAATACTACAGTATGCATGAGCATGAGCATGAACATGAGTTGAAAACTATTAATGTATAGGACCAACCAAATAATGAATTTTCATAAATATAAAAAAGTACGAAACAAAAGAGAAAGAAAAACTAATACGGCGGAATTGAAAGTCAAGAGTCTAGGCATACGAAACTGACCGGAAGTGAAGAAACATCAACCCAATTAAGTCAAGACATCTCAACTCACCAAAGACATGCACTCTACGCTTATAAAGTTTCCTCCTTCGAATCCACCAAATCCATGATTAGTGGAGAAACCTGGACCTTTTAAAAGACGTTTAAAATTTACTAGAAGAGAAACAAACTTTCAAACTGTTTTCTCCTTTTTTTTTGTTTTGTTTGTTTAATGTGAACGATTCTAATTTATACATTTCAAATTGTTCTTGTAACGTGTGTGGCCTTACAACCGCGGGTCTAATCGTTTGAACAATCAAAGATTCATATTTAGTTTTATACAATAAATCAGAAAATATGATGAATTATGATTAATTTTCTAAGAGTAGTCGTTATTGTTTAGTAAATTTAATTAAAAATCATAAACAACTATGTTTAAAACTACCAAAACCGTGGGTTAGCTCACTGTCTTCTCGGATTTAGTCCATCATAACCGGTATATTCAATAGATTAACTCATAAAATATATTTGTTTTTTTGTCAATATATCTTAATAGCTTTAATATTCTATTTAAGGTGCTGAATTTTAGAAGTGACTGTGCCACACTATTCCTACAAATTTGTTAGTCATATATAAATTATATTTCTTTTTAGCAAAAAAAAAAAATTATAATTCTAACCCGATCCAGAGCAAAGTCTCCAGCTGCTACAGAGTCTCTTTCAATGACTTTTTTGGGCTGCAACAAGAGGTCCAACAAACTCTTTCAGCCCAAATAAATTCAAGAAAAGCAGTCACAGCCTAAACACTCTCCGTAACCATAACCTGTCTTTGATACCATGAAAATAAGACTAAAGCTTGAAGCATAGTGAAGAAGACAAAGATTGATTTTATGATTTTCCCAACTAGGTGACTACAAAAGTCTTAGTTACATATTTATACTGATAAGTTAAAACTCTAGTCGAGAGTTGAGGTGGTACTTCCAAAACTTTTTTCTTAATCTAAAACCGCATATATGTTCGCCAACTTGATGCTGCCATTATTCCTTCCCGTATAAACAGTCGTCATTTTCTTTTTTCTTTTATGCAGTGACCATTGCAGAGAGTGTTCGGCTACAACTACTTTTGTTGAATTTGTTTACGTTAAAAAAGCTTGTTGGGCCTATTGTCGTAGCCCACAGATATTATTCAAGGAGACTCTGGAGCAGTCGGAGACTTTGCTCTGATATCCATGACAACGGTTTATGCCTAACCTCTCCACCATAATTAACATACAAATTACGGCCTAAGAGAAAACGCGTATGATTTGTCCAACGCCAAACCCATTAATGGCCTACAATTAAAGACCAAAACAAGCAAGACTCGAGTCGCTCTTATGGACAAACATAACAAATTAACTCAAATTTAGTTAGCATTGTCGGATCGTTGTTTCCGCTCTCTCTATTCTCCCTCCGATCTCTGTTGGGGCGTGCGTGCGTGCGTGCGTGCGTACGTACGTGCTTCTTCCATGGCAGCAAGATCCCTGTGGAGAACCCGTACGAGGCTCCTCGTTGTTGGTTCCGCCGTATGTGGTGGTTCCGGTGCCGCCTTCATTGCTTCCTCAGAAGACCCATCTAGAACTCTCAAGCTCTGCACCAACATCCCTGTCCGCCTCTTCCGCAACACTGTAACCGCCGCCTCCATCGCTTTCGGTACGGAAAACTTATGAAAAAACAGAACTTTCTTATAGGATTTGTATCGCTTGCAATGCCCTTATATCCTTGTTTCAATTGATAAATTTGTGAATTTAATTGGTTTTATATGAGCTAGCGTATATGGAGAACTTCAATCGTAATATAATGGTTTAGGCAATGTAGTTCCTTTAGAATTCTAAGGCTCGTGGAATCAAATGTTAGTTACATCTAATTGCGTTTGGTTGGTATCTACGTTTGATTCAGCCGACCTCTTACTCTGTTTTTCAATTCGTGAAAATTGGAATTTTGCACGGTTCTCTCGAGTCATATGGCTTGCGTAGAACCCGTTTGGTACCTAAGAAGTAACGTTATTTATATATATATTGTGGTTTATGTTGTATAATAGATTATGAATACTCCTTGGCGGGTTTGGCTGAGGAAAGCATTGAGAGGGCTAAGGTCAAACATGAAGTCCACCTAAGGTCAGCTCGAAAGCTTCAAGAGCTCTGTTTCAAAAATGGAGGAATCTATATCAAACTCGGCCAGCATATAGGACAATTAGTATGTAAAGTTATGCTCTTTATTTACCATCAAGTGTCCGAGGATAAAAATTGTTGTTGTTCTGTAAATTGCTTGGATGTTAAGGAAATCTTACGTGTTTTTGCTTTTATAATGTTTCAAGGATTATCTTGTGCCTGAGGAGTATGTTCATACGATGAGGGAGTCGATGTTGAACAAATGCCCTGTTTCTTCGTATGAGCAAGTATGCGAGGTTTTCAAGAAAGAGGTTGGAGAGATGCCAGACAAAGTATGCACTCTTTTATCCATACTTATCTTAGATTTGTAACGATACACTTAACGCTTCATTGATGAATGCATCTCTTTGATTCTCAGTATGGCTATGGTATTTGGTCTGCAGGTATTTGCTGAATTTGACCCTGTTCCTATTGCAAGTGCGTCCTTAGCTCAAGTTCATGTTGCTCGCACCCACGACGGGAAAAAAGTTGCTGTCAAGGTATCGAATGGAACTATTCTTACCTTTATATGATACGGAAAAACAAGTTTTTTACAAATCCATAAAGATCTTGAACTTGTTAAGAGTATTGTTATACTTTTTCTTTTTGTTATCTTGAATCTTTTTTTCTGCAGGTCCAGCATGCGCACATGACAGACAGTGCAGCTGCGGATACTGCAGCTGTTGGAGTTATAGTGAATACCTTGCACCGGATATTCCCATCATTTGACTATAGGTGCCGTCTTTTTCTCCTCTAGACACAATTCGTAGTCCATGTCTCTTACAATATATTATACTACTGGCTCATGTACGCAGGTGGTTGCTAGATGAAATGAGTGAAAGCTTACCAAAGGTTAGTGTCTTTAGTTGATTTATAACTTATATAGTTAGCTTCGATATGTTTAAACAGCCTTGTATGTGTTTCTCTGAGTACTAATGTTCATCTTTCGGCATGCATCTTGGAATAATCTCTGATGACTTTCATTATTAATCAACGCATATGATTCACTGTCTATTCTGATGCATTTAGTTATGGTCATAAAGTTTTTCGCTGTCACTGTTCGATGTTTTAATTGCTATTTTTCCCCTTTATTAATGTCTTCTTTCATCAGGAACTAGATTTTTTGGTTGAGGCGAAAAACAGTGAGAAATGTCTGGATAATTTTAGGAAGCTGTCTCCCCATATTGCAGAGTATGTTTATGCCCCAACAATCTATTGGAACTTGAGCTCCTCTAAGCTGCTGACTATGGAGTTCATGGATGGTGCTCAAGTGAATGATGTGGCTAAGATCAACAAGCTTGGGATTCAGCCCTATGAAGTTTCAAAGCTAGTAAGCTGTTTCACTTTTGATCTTTAAGATATCATGCATTTCTTGAATTCAGTTGAATACCACCCAATTGAAAAGAAAATAGGAATTGACGCTAAGCTCTTCTTTGCAGGTGAGTCAAACTTTTGCAGAGATGATGTTTAAACATGGGTTTGTGCATTGTGATCCACACGCTGCCAATTTGATTGTTCGTCCAGCTCCTTCTGGTAAAAGGAACATATATGGCAAGCGAAAACCGCAGTTGGTGCTTCTCGACCATGGCTTGTACAAGGAGCTTGACTTCAAGACAAGATTCAACTATGCTTCACTATGGAAAGCCCTGGTCTTTTCGGATGCTAATGCCATTAAAAAGCACAGTGCAAAGCTTGGAGCTGGAGATGATCTCTACGTGCTTTTCGCCGGGATTCTTACAATGAGGCCGTGGAAGCAAGTCATTGACACATCCGTGGATCATTTGGTCATCCAAGGCACCAAAGAAGATCGGTCAGAGCTACAGATGTATGCATCACAGTATTTCCCTCAAATTTCGGAGCTTCTCAGGAGATTGCCACGCGTAATCCTTCTGATGTTGAAAACAAACGACTGTCTCCGGTCGGTTAACAATGAGCTGTTGAAAGGATCGTCGCTTGAGTCGTTCTTGATCATCGGGAAAGTTTCTTCAGAAGCGGTTATGGAGGCGAAATGGTCACAGAAGAAATCGTTGATGCAATGGTTGAAGGTATGGCTTGAAGGAATCTCTGTGGAAGCAAGGCTCTGGGTAATGCAGTTTGCACTTTGGGTCTTACAAGTCAGAAGAGCATTAACTCTATAATACATTATCATTAATACGAAAATGTTAACAGCCAATTTATAAAACACATATCTATTCTTTGCTCTTGGTGCGTCCAGGATTGACATTTATCATTCTTTATATACCCAGACTGTTGTTGTACCAATAAATTTAATGCATACTATAAACAATGAGATATGCATTGTTTTTCTTTCCTTTTTCACTTGTTCTTTCAAGATTGTTATGATTCATATAGAACGGTTCCGGTCTAAAACGGAACATGACTGGAGATTTAAATAAATTTGAACCGAGATGGTTCAGTTCGGTTCGGTTCTGATTTGATTTTGATTTGGTTTATTCGATAAAACCTTAATTAAGCCGTGGCCATCATCTTGTCTTTTCATTTCAGTCTGTCTTCGACACTCAAACAGTCGAATCTGTCTCTCCTTCATAATCGCGACTTCTCTGTGACCGTCTCTACCGCTAAAAATCTCCCGCCGATCGCTAATTAAATCGTCGTCGGTAAATACTTTTTCTTTGTCCGTATCCAAATGTTCGCTTTGTGTGTCATTTCACCTAGACAGTCACTTATATAAACCCTAAATGAAATCGAATGCTATCAAATCGCAAAATGCATAGTCAAAAATCTGAGCTTCTTTGGTATTGCCTTTATGTTATGTAATTGGTTTCTCTTAATGAAATTGGATCAATCTGACTTATGATTTTGTTATTCTTAATTATTTGAAAGTTTACACATTTTGTTTTTAAGTTGTTGTCTTCGTTGGTTAGATGGAAGACAATGATGCTGTCCAAAAACCAGTTGTTGTTGACCCTCCATTATACAATGAAGCTCCTACGTCGACTGCTCAGCGTCGGCCTGTGGTTATCGCCGCCGACGCCGTGGCAGCACAACCGGCTGAGTTTCATCTCATACAGCGGATTCAAAGAGCTCTTGTGGAATTGCGAGAGTTGAGAAACCAGTTTAATGCTATTCTTAGGGAACTAGAGTTCGAAGGTTTGTTTCTCTTTCTTCCTTTAGTATTTTGTTTTTCAGTTTTTTTTATATAATTTAGTTTGTTGTTGTTGAAATTATCAAATTTGATAAATACAGTGGGAGGAGAAGAAGAACAAGCGGAATCATCAGTGGAGGATCCAGAGGACGACTCTGATTCTTAGTTTATTACATGTTTTGTTTTCTTTCTTTTACACCTATCTTGTGTTCCAATCTCTGCTCCTGATAATTATTATTTTCTCTACTGTGTGACTTCGCTATGTCTCTATCTCTCTCTAATCGAAATCATCAATTTACTAGCCCCTTGTTGTTCCTCTTTTTATTTTTGAACCGGGAATCTTGGTCCAATTTGAACCTTACAAAACCAAGTCAAAATTAGCCGCAAAAACACCAATTAATATCCGGTTATTCCAAACAAGTAAAGCCAAACACCATTAGTCAATAGAAAACCTAAAGCATTCGTTTCAATGATTGCACAACACATTAAACACGAAACTATAAAGTTCGAATTTGCAGGTAGAACAATCGAACTTCCAAGTTATTGCCACTCTTAACAAAAAGAAACAAACTGTAATAAAAGCCTTTTAACTCTTGTTTTTAATTAAAAATTCAGTTACCATTTTCGTTACCATTCTTTTGCAGTGTACGAGGCAGCTCACTTGTCTATGAACAGGAGGTCCTCGTTTCCAGAGAGCTTCAATACTCGGAAGAAGACGCAAAGAAACTTATTCAATTGAGGTCTATAAACTCTTCTTTATTGCTTCATCATATTTATTCTCTTTGATGATTCGAGATATGGATTGAAACTAAAACCTAATCATGTGACTTTTCATGTTCTTGAATAGCTCTCAATGAAATTCATATTTTAGTTTCATCTTCACAATAAGAGAATCTCGATTCTCTTCCCATTTGTTCTTCCATTACAAAAGAACACAACTTTATTGTACTTTTGTCACTTCCCTTTCTCATCGCTTCTCTATAATACTTTTGTTTTTTCTTATTAAAAAGAGCGAACACATTCCGACAGCCAAATCTACCAAGTAGTGCTTTTGAAATTTGATTTGCAGTGCCCATGACCCAGGTTCCAGGAACCAAATTCTGATTACTGCTAAAATCACACGTAGTATTTTAGCTTTTTTTATCTGCTATCATAAAAACTTCATAGGTTTTCTAAGAACTATAAATAAAACCGATTTGAGTCAACGCTGGAGTAACTAGTAAGGTTTATGTATGAGGTTATTGACCAATAGCAAAAGAAAGATAACTCATTTGATTTGCTTAGCAATTGAGTTTTGACATATAGATTTCAGATATTTAGTGTGTTATAGTAGTAAATGTCTAAAGAATAAAAACTTTTTTAAAAACGCTGACCAGATCAAAGGGAAAGTTTAGGAATTGAGAAATGAGATAATGCGTATGGGAATTTGGTTCTTCACCGTGGCAAGTTTTACACCATATAACTTTTTTCCATATTTTTATTAATATAAATTTATTCACTTTATAATAAATATCTTGAGATATTTCTGAAGCAAGAGAATCATAGATCCTTATCTCTCTCCCTTTTCTAACAATCCAGAAAAGTGCAGCAAAAGCTCTGTCTTTATTCCTCTCAACCAATCACTGCACACCTTCAATTCACGTCTTTCCAGTTTTCCACACGCGCGTGTTCCTCAATATTGTATAAGATACGTGTATGTGAGATACACGATCTGGTTATTCGCCTAATGATGAGACAGAACTACTTTGCCATCTTATCTGGAAGATATTTACTATAAATATCTTATTTCTCTTGAGTGCGAAAATACAAAAATCACAAAAAAAAAGAAAAACATAAAACAGATAAAAAGAAGAAAATCTTCGGTTGATAAATTAGAACAAAATTATTTAAATGAAGAGGAACGGAGAAACGAAGCGGCGAAGGAACGTAGCGGAGGAGGCGGAGCAGGGAGGGGGAGGAGCAGAAGATCCGGCGATGTGGGAGAATCTAGATCGGAATTTCAGACAAGTGCAATCGGTTTTGGACAGAAACAGATCACTTATCCAGCAAGTCAACGACAACCACCAATCGAGAATGGCAGATAACATGTCGAAGAACGTCGCTTTAATCCAAGAACTCAACGGGAACATATCTAAGGTTGTTTCAATGTATTCTGACCTTAACACCAACTTCTCATCGGCGTTTCACGGTGGGAATAACGGACACGAGGGTGGTGGTACCGCCAGAACCAGAGCTAATTAATCAACCCGGATCAAATTGATCTTTCTTAGTTGGACCGGCCGGTTTGAAATTTTTGAATCAATGGGTTCAACCCTATGTCTAATACCTATTATATAAGATATGTTATGTATGTTGACAAAAAAAAAAAAAGAAGTTATGATATGTTAGTTTTGTTGCAATGATTGTCGTTAAAATAATCCGTGGGAGAAAACCCATCATTTGGGTTATTTTAATTAAGGTTTGAGTCTTTTTCAATGTCTCTGTACTGCAATTTCTCTAATAATAATAATAATAAATATTTAGATTTTATCCATCTTTTTATTTTTATTTATTCTATTTTGAGTCTCTTCTTGTACGATCATCGACTTAATGAAGGTTGTTGTTAGATTGTGCAACTTGAAATAAGTTCGTCGTCACCTGGTGGTGATGCAATTTGGTATGACATGTAAAGTGAACATTTAAAACAATTGACTTTTCAAAGTGGTGCGTTAGAGAACTCCTATGCACGCTGTGACATTCACATGACAATAAAGAGCAAACAGATACTGCATGAAATTAAATTTGATAAATGATCTAAAGAGCACAATTATTGGAATTCAAACCCAATATCAATAATATATTACAATCTTACTTAATCTGATTAGAAGAAAAAAAGTTTGATGTTCCAAAAAGATAAACAGAAACAAACTAAACGTTAATAAAGTAAACTATATGGACCTGATGGGCTTTAGACAGAATGGACTTGCTTTACATATCTTGGACCGAGGTGCTCACTGGAGTCTCACACAAGCAAATGAAGCCGCTACGTAATCTTAAACAGAAGCATCGACCGTCGATTCTAAAGTTAAGGATTGTGGTCTAATAATCTCGACTATTGTGTCTAAAACCCAATTTAAACCCAAACCCCCAGTAGTTTTATCTCGTGGAATATTAGTTTTAGTCTTACATTAGTGTATAGGAATATTAGTTTAATCCATCAACCAATGTATTAATCACTCTTGTAAGGGCTTTATTTTGTTTATCTTCTTGACCAACTAAAATTAATTCAAGTATGCTGTGCAAGACTGAAAGTCATCGATCTTGCATAAACTTTATTTTTTACAACTTTTTATTTGTTTGTCCATATATATATATATATATATTGCCTGACAAGAAGCTAGAACATTTATTTTATATTTCACAAAATTGTTATATTGGCTAAAAATTTTTTTTAACCAAACAAGAACACTAAGGATACATTTTTATTGCTAAACTAGCATTAATCTTACGACGAATTGCTTTAGCAACTCAAATTATGTATACTGAATGGGTTGAGAACCAATTAAACATTAACTCCCCAACTTGTCAAAATGTTGACCCATCTAAAAGTCAATAAATTTATATGTTTAGATTATAATGTTATCATTACAATTCGTAGCTGTTCAACTGATAATAAATGATTATTAAAAATTTAGTATGTACCCAATTAATAGGTAAGTAATGATATATTAAGTACCTAATCATAATCATTTTGTAGATAAATATGGCGACTTGTTTTGCGAATTAGGTGTTCAAGTTCAACTGAGTTTAAAAGTCAATTTCATCACAAATCTGATTGTAAACTAAATTAATATTAATAATTAAAATTTCATGAACTGTCAAATTTAATACTCGGGATTCAACTATTCAAACACAGTATTTCTATTTGTGGTTGAACAAACTGACTTATATAGTACAATAATGACAAAGAGATACCCAGTACAATAATCATATGGTGATTATTCCACAGAGAAAAACATGCTTCAATGGTTGATTGAAGAATAAAGAAACTCCTTTTATATTCCTTACAATTTAATCTATAAATAAATATTTGAAAAAAAATAAAAAAAATTAGAAAATGATGCAGAGCAGAGAATCCTTAGGCTTGAAGTGATATAAACAATTGAGAGAGCTCATCAGTAGTACATAGCAGTCCAGATGTCACGTCCCGTCAACAAATGATAAACAAACAATAAATATAAATTTTTTCATCAAACCCAAAAAAATAATTTTTTTTTTTAAAACTTATATGAGATTCCAATTTAACCGATCTCTTAGATCAATAACACTTTCTTTCTCTCTCCCAAATTCGCAATCTCTCTCTCGATCTCTAAAAAAACTTCCATTTTTTTTCTCTCTCTTTCTCTCTGGCTAGGTTTTTTCTGCTGCTGGGTTTTGTTTCTCTCTTTTAACTGTAGTGGCTAAGGGTCTTGAGCTCCGTTCCTCGACAATGGCGGTTTCTTTGAGAAAGCTCGTGTCTTCCTTCTAAAAAAAAATTCAATTTCTCCTTTGTTTAGTTCTTCTTACCTTTCTGTTTTACTTTCAAGCGGGAAAATTGGTAAAAATGTGTTGCAAATTAAGGTTTTTAAGCTTGTGAAGTTTCGATTTTTCGTTTTGGGTTTCTTTAATTTTATGACTGATTAGAAGTTCTGAGTACGTACAGTAATTTAAACTTCAGATTAGGATATTGTTTCTTTGTCTGTTGACGAGGGAGTAAATTGGAAGTTAAGTTAGGTTTTTTAGTAATCTCTTGATCCGTAAGTTTGGTTCAGATATTTTTTGTTGAAGAGAGATGAATCGAAGTTTTAGGGCACAAGAGTCTCTATTGCTGGATTCAGCAGAGAGGCAGAGGCAACATCTTAGGGCTTCTATGATGGCTGAGAAAGATGAAGAGCTTTCTTTGTTTCTCGAGATGAGACGGCGCGAGAAAGAGCAGGATAATCTCCTTCTCAACAACCCTGATGAGTTCGAGACGACTCCATTAGGTAATTTTTTACGTTTCTTCTTCTTTCTATTTTTTGGAGACAATCCTGATGTCTTCTGATTTGGTAAAAAAGAAGTTTGATTAGTTCTCCATGGTTTTGGTTCTGTTTGCAGGTTCAAAGCCTGGAACTTTACCTGTCTTTAACGTTTCAAGTGGTGCTCCAGCACGGAAGACAGGTCTTCCAGATGATTTTCTCAATTCTGAAGGCGACAAAAATGACTACGAATGGTAACTTTTTAACCAAAGTTACGTATGTTTTATAATTTCAGTCTGTGAACACATTCACCTGTGATTATTTGTATGTCTTTAGCCATATTAACTGCAAGCAGATTAAGCAATCGTAATGATTGTTATAATTAGAATTTTATTTAAATGTGATGTTTTTAAGTGATATATAGCTTTGGTAGTGTAGTTATTAGTTGCTGTATGTAACCTTTCATTCTTTCTTCGCATTTCATCATTGTCTATATTAGGCATGTGTTGGATCCAATAGACTCATATTTGGCGTCGGAATATACAACTCTTTGTTTCTGAGGTGTGTGAATCTTCCTTATCTTAGATGAACGCTGGTATTGAATGCTTGCCAATTTGATAATTTCTCTGTATAAAGTGTTCCTGTTTTTTTGTGAATGATACTAAGAAAGGATGTGGAAGTGTTAGTGTCGCGTATCTGTTCTCTTTTAAACATTCGCTCATGCTTTCCTAAAAACTATCATTTATCTGTTATCATTTCTACCCTAACTTCCCTTTGTATTTCGTAGGCTTCTGACCCCACCAGGTACTCCTCTATTTCCTTCGCTGGAGATGGAATCACATAGGACTACGATGACTCAGACTGGTGATTCAAAGGGTCGTCCGGCTACATTGACTTCTAGGGTAAGGATGTTATTGCTTACTGTATTGACAACTTTTTTTATCAAAGCCTGGTTTCTAAATAAACACCTAAAAGTAGTGCAACTAGTGTTAAAATAAAGCTCCGTGGATACTGGTGTTATATGTTTTGGACTGTCACTACTAGTGAAACCTGCCATGCATCAGTCTAATGCGTTTACATCTCAAATTTATATTCCATGTTTTTCACCCGTTAATCGCATTTATCCTTATTGTTGTGTTGGGTGTTGTTCTGGATTGTTTCAGAGTAGCACATATTCCATAACAAAAGGTTTTTGCAAACCAAATGTACATTCCAAATCAGATTCTTGTATCTTACACGCTTAAACCGAACAAATAAGTTCCATTATTGTATCTCTATGTGTTTTCTATATTTGGAATCATTACTTCATTATGGTAAACATGTGAATTATACCTGTCGTAGCTGGCGAATTCCTCATCAGAGCCTGCTGCAAGGAACCATCTAACATCTAGACAACCGACTTCGTCTCCTGGTTTGAGCTCTTCTAGTGGAGCAAGTCGGAGACCTTCATCATCTGGAGGACCTGGATCAAGACCAGCCACGCCCACTGGAAGATCATCAACACTGACAACTAATTCAAAATCCTCAAGGCCTTCCACACCCACTTCGCGAACTACCGTCTCCTCATCTACTCGATCTTCTATGACTAGTTCCAGGTCCACTGTATCTGCAGCGACTAAGCCTACGCCTATGAGTAGGTCGACAAGTTCATCTAGGCTCACACCTACTGCATCTAAACCAACTACTTCAACTACTAGATCTGCTGGTTCAACAACTAGATCTACCACTAGCTCCGCCACAAAATCTGCAGGTCCTTCAAGGTCAACCACACCTCTGTCGAGATCTACTGCTAGATCTTCAACACCAACTTCAAGACCCACACTTCCCCCGCCTAAAACCATATCAAGGTCATCTACACCAACTCGCCGTCCAGTCAATTCTGCAAGTGCTGCAACCACTACAGCAAAGCCAACAATATCCCAAATCAAGCCTTCTTCTCCAGTGGCGAAGCCTATGCCAACACCATCTAAAACTCCTGCTGTATCACGTGGAGCTTCTCCTACAGTGAGGTCAAGGCCATGGAAGCCATCGGACATGCCTGGTTTCTCATTAGAAACTCCTCCAAATTTAAGAACAACATTACCCGAAAGGCCACTCTCTGCAACAAGAGGCAGGCCTGGAGCTCCAAGCCCTCGTTCTAATTCAGTTGAGCCAGGTGGTCCTGCAGGAGGAAGACCGAGAAGGCAGTCATGTTCGCCATCAAGAGGGAGAGCACCGATGTACACTAGTGGCAGCTCTGTTCCTGCAGTTAACCGTGGATATTCCAAAGCCAATGACAATGTTAGTCCTGTGTTGATGGGAACAAAAATGGTGGAGAGAGTAATAAACATGCGGAAACTGGCTCCTCCCAGATCAGATGAAAAGGGATCTCCTCATGGTAATTTGTCTGCAAAGTCCTCATCACCAGACAGTGCAGGATTTGGAAGGACACTCTCCAAGAAATCCCTTGATATGGCAATAAGGCATATGGTGCGTAATCTCTTCTCTCGTCTTCCCCCATAAGTACTAATTAGACATTTGTGGGAATTGTCTAATAACTAATGTATCAACATTAATTTGAAATCAGGATATACGTAGAACCATACCAGGGAATCTGAGACCACTAATGACAAACATTCCAGCATCATCAATGTACAGTGTGAGATCTGGACATACTCGTGGCAGACCAATGAATGTTTCAGATTCTCCACTAGCAACAAGCAGCAACGCAAGCTCAGAGATCAGTGTCTGCAACAACAATGGCATTTGCTTAGAGGCAAGCGAAAAGGAAGATGACGCAGGCAGCGAGAGAGGTTGCAGGTCCCCTGCAAGCTTACAAGGGAGGTGATGGAATGAAGAAAGAAAAGCCTTTTGTAAAACGTTGACCTCTAAGATCCTTGTCTTTATTATTATTGTGTCTTTCACACGAGTTTGATGATGATATGTGAAGTAGCGTTTTGACATTTTATGTAAACCTCTCCACCCTCGTCTCGACTTTTAAACCCAAAAGTTACCACTATGGTCGATGGACGGATCCATTAACCGATTGATTTAAGATATTAACCACTTTTCAATGTTTTCTGATTAAATTCAAACATGAATGTCAACAAGTATCATCCAACATGACGTAATTATGTTAATAATAACACACATGACCCCTTACAATCTCTCAGTTGTATATAACACAAGATGAAAAGAAGGAGCGAATCACATAGATGTAACCAATGAATAACAAAAGCAAAGAGGGTTTTATCAAGCAGCAGCAACCGCCTCGGTGGGCTTGGTTTCGGGAACGTTCTTTGGAGGAGCAGTAGTAGCAGCCGCCTCTGATGGAGGTTGAGAAGTGAGCTTCAGGTGAGCAGGCGGGTTCTGTTTGAGCTTCAGCAATATCTGTCTCATTCTTGAGAGATCGGTTGGCTTACCAGGCTTTGGACCTTGAATCACAGAGATTGATGGCTTCTTGGGTTCTTGCTCTTTCTTCCCTCTTCTTTTCTCAATAGTTGGAACCTCTTTAGGAACTAGCTCTGCTATTGCCTTCCAGTAGTTTTTGCTGGCTTCCGCATAAAACTTCTCTTGTGTCTCTACGAAGAGCTTAAGTATTCAAAGAAAAACAAACGTGTGAGCAATAGTTCAACCAACGCTGTAAAAAGGCAAAATATGCAGCTCAAATAGGCTCACATACTACGCAAAGCGTAAAACATATTAGATTAGGAAAAAATGGCAAGAATAAGAATAAGATGGTCACAATTGAAAATCTTAATTTCTACTAGCCATTGGACTTCCCCAGACAAACCATACAACAACAGTGCAGATAGAGAAACAGATGATCAAACTACAATCTTCAGCAAATATATTCTCTGCTTAGCGGGCAAGTATTTTGATGAAAGGGAATAGAAAAGGAAAAGTAAAATGAAGTCACCTTTTCTTTCTCCCTGTTAGCTGCTTTGTTGTTTTCACAAGTTAATTCTTTCTTCTTATGGAAATCCTCTTTGAATTGATTAGCTTCCTCAATGATTTGGTTCCGCAATTCCTTTTCTCTCTTCTCTTTCTCCTCAAGCTGAATTGCATTTTGTCTGCATATAATATAAGCCAATAGCACGATATATCACTCACCGCAAGACGTAGCTGTATTTGCAGGATACACAGATAAAATTGGATATTTTATAAGATGAGATCAGATCTATACATCCGATCACAAGCATTACAAGATGCAACCTTTGACATGAAAATGGCAGAACATGTACAAACCAAAGTTAGAAAACCACAAGGAGCCAAGCAGTAAGCTTTGAGTTGAAACTACAAGCAATCAAAGTTTGAGATCAACAAGAAGCGTCTTTTGTGGCACAGATCTTTGTCAATTGAAACTCAGATCGGATCTAATAATAGATTGATTACTTCTTCGAACAATTGTACACAAAAAGATTTCATAAACAAGGACATCGACGAGCAGATTAGCATCAACTCAAAGAATTATATGCATCAAGATCAGAAAATTGAAATTGCTAAACAGATTAATAAACAGATTCGTCATCCTGTCGACTAAAGTTATCCACTTTACTCATTTATTTCAGGCAGAAGTAAACCTAAAGCGTAATCAGAATTTCAGCAGATCTAACCTTCTCCATTCTCTGAGAGCAGTTCCCTCATCAGATTCCATTTCCGACGGCGGTGGCAAGATAGGACCGTCGTGTCCACCGTTGGATCCGAAGACGTCTTCTCCGTTCGAGTAAGCGCCGTAGTCAGAAGACGGCGCCGCAAACACATCATCGATCGAGTCATCTACTTGGACAGAGCTGTCGTAGGCTGAGAAGGAGTTGTCAGTAGTGGTTTCAAAGGAGCCTGAGACAGGAACAGACTCAGATGCATCATCTCCCAGTATAACGAAAGAATCCTCAAAGACAGACATCTCCGGAACAGGAAAGCAACTTTTGGGGTTTTGTTCCTCTTTTCTCTAGAAACAGTATCACGAAACGAAACAACTCACGAATCTGTCTTTCAAGTTTAAATGGAAACGGAGAAGATAAAGGGAAAGTGCGATTTGTGATTTTGCTTTCTTTTTTGGTAATTTCTCTTAATGGGCTTTGCCAAATCATCATTTCGTAATTGGGCCAGGGAGCGAGCATATGAATTGCTGGACCTCGGTTTAAATATGGTTTATGATTGATTTGCTTTAATATATGGTTTGTAAACAACTTTTCCGAATGGAAATAGGGGTTTTCAAAGTCAACCTGAGGCAAATGAAATAGCAAATGCATTGTTTAACTTTAATAAATACTTAAATAGTCAATGTCAAGGGCATCACTAGAAGAAATTACAATGCCGGCAAGACTCAAAAACTAAGCGAGTCTTTGAAACCTAAAACTTATTTTCAGACAAAAGATCTGCAACTCGAGAACTGCAATTTACACATTGTTTTGCAGTTCACATCAGAGTTTTTTTAATAAAAAAACCGACATTCTCTCCACTCTTTTATGTACATCTCAAAACAAAAGAGGTGGATGATGTTTAAGTCCTAGAGTCGTTTTATCTTTTCTACCAATAGACTGAGTCTAAGCCTAAGGCTGATGCTGAGCCTCTGTCTGAGAGTCTTTATCCTCGTCACCAACAGGCTGAGGCTGAGTCTGTGTGTCAGTCTTCACCTCCCTTATTAAGAGCCTGCGTCTCAGAGTCTTCACTTCCATTACCAATCGGCTCAGCCTGAGACTCTTGTTCCCCAGTGGAGAAGTTTCCAGGTGGTGTGGGGTCTTGGCTGTTCCGGTCTCTGTTTGCATTATCCCGCTTTCTAAAATACTTTTCGATGAACTCTTCAGCTAGGTTGGGGTACTTCTCCACCAGATAGTTGTTGATGCACTTCCTGTACGAAAAGTCTTGTTTGACCCCATCAGTCGAGACAACAAAGAAACACCTGGAGTCTGTGAACGTTGTGTGCTTATCAACCTACATTGTTCCACCAAAAAAATTTCAGATCAGACATATTAGGCTATGTACGCTTTTAGAAGAGACGCTCAACTTGTAAAAGAGAATGCTATTTACCGTGATGAAATTAAGACCCGAACCAAGCTTAGAATCTTTCTCTGGATGGAAGTTCAAAATCTGCTCCAGGACATATGTCTTGTCATCATCCGAGATTGGTTCTCCATCAGTGTACCTTCATCGACAAAACACTGTTTTACAAAGAAGAAGCCTAACCCATATATCGAATATGTAACTGCATAAATTAGTATTACAGATATAGAACTGGAAATTATATAGACTGAGGTTAAGAACTAGAAAGGCATACCCCGACTGATGCATTATTTGCCTGAGTCTCCTCATGACTGGCTCCACATCTGAGAGAAGATCTTGTTCCTCAGAGGTGAACATGTCCAAGCGCTGTCTTGTTGCTGTAAACATGGGAGCCAGATTATACTCAGATCCAGGGGTCCTAGGAGGACGGTTCCTCTTCCAGTCTGCGCCACCACCCTGTGAGCCAGCAGATGGATATCTTTTGGTTGGAATTCCCCACTGGTTTGTCTCATTCCCATCCTTCTCTCCGCCATTGGTCCCTTTCAAGGAAACCCACGGATTTCCATCATCTTCTTTAGTATCCTTGTCTGAAGCAGTTGGACTTGGCTGTCCCCAAGAACCCCAAGCAACAGGACCTGGTTCAGCTTCAGAATTCTTTTTACCCCAAGCAGCAGCGTCTGATCCAGTTTCGAAATTATTTTTGTCCTTCGAACTACGATTAGCAGCACCTGATTCACTTTCAGAATTCTTTTTGACCCCGGATCCCCAAGCAGCAGAACCTGATTCAGGTTCTGATTTCTTTTTGTCCCAAGTACCCCAAGTAGAAGCACCTGATTCAGTTTCCGAGTTGTTTTTGGTCTGAGAACCCCAAGCAGCAGAACCTGATTCAGTTTTTGAGTTCCCTTTGTCCGAAGTACCCCAAGTAGGAGCAACTGACTCAGTTTCAGAATTCTTTTTGGCCTGAGAACCCCAAGCAGCAGAACCTGATTGAGTTTCAAATTTAGATTTGTCCCTCGAACCCCAAGTAGCACCACCTGACTCAGTTTCCAAGCTCTTTTTGTTCCGAGAACCCCAAACACCAGCACCTGATTCAGTTTCAGAATTCTTTTTGTCCCTAGAACCCCAATCAGCACCACCTGACTCAGTTTCCAAGCTCTTTTTCCCCCATGCAGCAGGAGCTGAATCAGAATTCTTTTTGTCCCTAGAACCCCATGCAGCACCCCCTGATTCAATGTCTGAGCTCTTTTTGCCCCAAGAACCCCATGCAGAAGGAGCTGCTTCAGTTTCCTTGTTCATTTTGTCCCCGGAACCCCAAGCAGCAGCATCTGATTCAGTTTCTGGGTTCTTATTGCCCCTAGAGCCCCAAGCAGCAGAATCTAATCCAGTTTCAGAGTTCTCTTTGTCCCTAGAACCCCATGCAGCAGGAGCTGACTTAATCTCCGAGTTCGTTTTCCCCCAAAGTTTGTCTGAAACAGATTTGGGTCCCCAAACGTCAGAAGAAGGCTCATTGTTTTCTATGAGATTAGAATCCTTGTGAGCTTGTCTTGTTTCCCAGTTCTGTGTTGCATTTGCATCATCATCTTTTTTCTTTGAGCCCCAGGCACCCCATGAATCTGATTTGGAAGATTCTTGAGCATCAGACGAAGCATCTTCCTTCTCAACATTTGTAGCTTTTTCCCAATCAGACTGCAGGTTTTCCTCACCACCTGCAATTTTTGAGACTCCCCATTCTGAGCCACCATTGCAACCATTGTCCCAAAGAGAGTTTTTGTCCCACTTGGATTCCGATGTCTTGCCTTCATCAAGTATATTTTGAAACTCGGCACTGTCCTCAAACATGGGCTCTCCAAGAGCAGAGTCTCTCTCGGGCGATTCAGCCCATTCAGCCATTTCTTCCTCTGTAACATCAAAACCAGGGGAAGAAACGTATGCATCTGCACTTTTCGTGGATCTGACCATTTGGAGAAAGCTAAACACATTGGTTTCATCATCATTTTCCAGACCAGTCTGTAAATAGGTTGACAATAAAGAACATCAGATTGCAGAACAAACTTTTATGAGTCAAACTCAGTTAATTGTTATGATTTCTGGTGAGAATGTCTACCTCTTTTTTGTTCCATAGGAGCTCAAACTGTGAACCTGTACCAACATCCACGCGTTTTCCCCAAGAACAAGACGCAACGACTGTTGATAGAGAATCTTTATGACATTTCTCAGCCGCTTTCTCGAAACATTTCCTTGGTGTCTAAAAGCACAAGAAGTAACTCCTATTAGTACTGACTGCCATTATATGCACTCTTAGAAAATAATTTGTATTAGACATTAGAGCATCGGACTACTAACAATCAGAGTTGCTTCTGTGAACGGAGCCTTGATGTTCAAGGATCGACTCAAAGCCTTGTAACCTCCAGAATTGAAACCTAACATATCCCCTGAACAAGTCATGTTGTTTGCTACGAGAATGATATGTTCTTTTAAAACTCCTTTGGAGACCATTCTCACTGAAGCTGAGAGCCGCTGCAAATCAAATCAACATCTTACATTTGACTTCCTTACACAAACAACAAGCAAATATGATACCGAACAAGAAGTATGACAGAAGTATCATGATTTAAGTGCACGGATCAGGTTAAAGTTATACCTGAACAGCTTGCTCAAAAGCGCAGGATAAACCAAGCAACTCTTGCACTTGCTTAATAGAATACGGAATTGACCGTTTTGTGTCTATCAGATGAAGAACTGAAAGACACGAGTCCATCACAACCCTCCATGCATCACCACTTTGCTTGACAGCAGATTTTTCAACCGTGACATCCAAAACCCATTCCCCTCGGCGGGAACCATGGCGATTCCGGATCCAAGTGGTCGTGTCTGGACTGTTCCAGACTATATTTTCCGAGCAAATCCGTGGATCACCTGCACAGTTTAGAGACAAGGGTATTATTAAAAACATTTATCTAATGTAATATAGGCTTGATAGTATAACTACAACTAGGAAGACCAATCATTAAGACTAGTAGAGGAAATGCTTTTAGAAATATTTGAAAGGAAGGCTCTACCATATACAATACATCCCCATCGAAACAAAAAAAATTAAGAGGGTATGGGTAGAGGAATGGACAACAATGATGAAACCATTATTTAAGTACCTTTGATCACTGTTTCGAGCAGAACTGGGTAAATTGTATGGCAAAGAACATCAAGAGTTTTTTCTAGATCAGGATCAGTGGCATTGTAGGAGGAAAACATCAAGCACGGCATATCAGAATCTTTGCTCGCAGATGGATCTCGGAAAGAGCAGCACTCACTGTTCATTTGAGAAGAAATTAAACATAACCAGACTATAAAAATTAAGAAGCTAGACGATACACGTAATAAGACGAAGTACAAAAATGATGGATAGAAGGAACTAGGAAGCTAGAAATCAACATCAATTCATTCAACCAAAGACGACGTCCAGAGGAAAAGCAAAGCATGTACAAACCTGACAGACAAATTCATTCTCTTGAAGTCGTCAGCTTTCTTCTTTTTCTTTTGTACGAGTGAGTTAACTACGTCCTCACACTTTTGAAGGATATCCTGCATACTGATGTTCCACCCTTCCAACAATGTCTAGTATACCAAAAACACCAATTACAAGCAAAAATTAAAAGGATGGTCAGAATTAAAGCATTTCAATGACAGGTAGAGGCTTCCATATAAATTCAACAGCACAGAGACCATAATTCAAACCTTGTTAAGATGAATATGGCCATGTAGGCATGAATCCATTCCAAAAATTTCTGAAATTGCTTGTTGCTTTCTGTATCTGCATGCAAGTAAAGGAAAATCAGATTGCAAAGAGGATAAGTAAAAAGCAAAAACGTACACACACTAAAAAGAACGACATAAGTTACTGAAAACCAATACTTACTCTACTAGGAACTCCACTGCGGTATCTTTAAGACTCACTCTCTTCAGCTTGTTCCTAACAGTGTAAGCCGCATTTTCCTGGCAATACTTTTTCCCACAGCGGCATTCATTCAAATACAGAATTACACGCCGATCATTGGCACTGTTTTGGAAGTTGACTTTACAGAGTAGAACTTCCTGGGAAGAGGACAAGCAGAAAACAGTATTAGTATACAACAATAGAGGCGATAAAAGTTTTATTGAAGAGACAGCATCGAGAACACTCTACCTTCATTAGCTCCCATGATGAATTGCTATTTGGAGAAGAATCAAGCACCGCTTTATAGGCAGGATTTGACATGGCTGTAGCTGCCAACACTCCAACAGGGTCTCCCGCTTCAAACAAACCTTGATGCGCATTGTCAGAACTCACTTCATACTTGAACTGCACTATGGAGTTACTGCATGTGTTTCTTACAGTTCCATCGTTGGTAATCACTATGTCCCGTAGAACAGCCATCAGATTCTTGAAGAGTGTCCCAGGCTCAGCTAACCCCCTTGAAGAGCGAACAATGACCTCCCTTGCCGCAACTGAATGAACCATCTCTTCATAGGGATCCAGTCCGTGAAAAAAGCAGCCCTTCACAATTCCAAAATCTCCAGAGGAAGAAATCCTGATATACTTTCTCTTACAAAACTGAGCCATGTCTTCCACCAGAGTCTTTGTGTACAACTTCTTCTTGTCTGAAAGCTGAAGACCCAGGAAGCTTATCTGCTGCACCAGCTTGTTTATTGCTGAGTTGCTATTGATGTCAATTAAATTTCTCATAGAATACGACTTCAACATAAAATTAGCAGCCACTTCCTTCACCTTGTGGATGCTGTTCTCTAGCTGCAACTCATCTTCATATGATAATCTTAAGCGAGACACCATAGGAGAAATCTCCCGGATGATGAGATTGTGAATAATATCCATGTCTTCCCTAGACATGGATAAGTCTTCCAAGCTTAAACTAAATCCCTGATGATCTAGATGCTCCATCAACAGCGGCTGAAGTGAATCAAAGAATCCCAGTGCCTCCTTTGGACCCTTCTCCAGCATGATTGCAGTTACGATTCCATTGATGATAGACGCCAACGCATCAACCCCAAAATCAAAGCACAACAAATCGCTTCCGTTAACCATGAACCTGTCCCCTTTGCAACTGAGACGCTCAGGAAAGGCCAGCTGTATAATCTGGAAAAATGTCCAAGCCGGGCCAGATTTATTGGACTTCCTTACTGCCGGTGGTGGAAGAGATAGAGAGCCATACATAGCTAACTGTTGAGCAGATGCCTTGTGCAAAAACACCTGCTCCAGCATAACCCTCAGAGATAGCAAAGAATCACAGCCCATCTGCAGAATCAGCTGTCCAGTATGTGAGCTACGCAGTTGCTTGTCCACAGAAAAGAGCTCCAAAACCTCTGCCTTGGCGGTAAGTGACTGTGGGTAGAAGAGATGGACGCAATCACCATCGAAATCAGCACTGAGAGGGCCACACATCAGTGGATTAATCTTCACCGTGTTGTCTTCATGCACATACACCCGAAGTGCTTGCAGAGAATGCTTGTGTGTTGTGGGAGGACGGTTGATGAATACAACATCCCCATCCATGACCCTGCGATGAACAATCTGCCCGGGTTTAAGGACTGTGTGCCCCTTGGAACCATCCCTCAGAGAATAGGTTGTCGAACCTTGGGTATAGCTTAAGCACATCTTGTTGTCCACTAACTCTTGTAGATAGCCGATGTTGTGGACACTAACCCTCTCCTCAAGTGTGATCCGATGCGCAATTTCCGTTGGGATCCCTACCTCATTTACATTCCTGTAAGCATCTCCAGTGATGACGCTGCGAGAAGAGAAGCCTGAACCCTTTCGAATGAAAAGTGTTCTCATCTTTTCTGTCCAAGCTTTTGAAGAGGAACTGTCCGAGATCTTAGATACGCCGTATCTCATATCAATGTTTCTTGCTGGCTTCGCAGTACCCCTCACCCGAAGATAGGTATCCACCACTCTAAACATCTCATTGGCTTCAGCCCGATGCGACTCAAAGTTTGTCTCGCCAGACCTCGAGTTATTTATCGCTACCACTTTCCTCAGAACGTCTTTAAGCTCAATTCTGGACTGATCCTGAAAACAAGAATGGCATAAATGCAGGGTTAGTTTGTAAACAAGCCGAAGCATTCAATAAACTGAAGAGGATTTTAGTTTCAACTGCCTTACCACCGACATGGAGCTGGTACCATCAGAAGCCTCTGGCACTGACAAACAGTTAGGCGGGACTGGAAGATATTCTAGTACGTATCCTTCTTGAGGAATATGTCCCTTTGCTGTGAGTTTCTTTCTTGTTTCTTCCGGAATCCGTCTTAAAATTTCCTTTACCTGTTTGTTTTCCCAACATATGGAAAAGGACATGGAACGAAGGTAAAAATCAGTTTCAGAAACAAAACATCACCAAATATAGAGAATGAGTAAGCAATAAACAAAAAGAACGTAAGAATGTCTTCGCCATTAAAACCCTACAAGATCCAGTAAACTAAAGATCACATAACATGAGTTATTGACGCCTAGCAGAAGCTGACAAAGGTATATTAATTGCTTCTTTTGCTCAAACATTCACAAATAAATTCAGAAGTACAGTAACTTAGCTTAGCATTCTTCTAACCGACAATGTTAACTACTTTGATACGAAGCCAAAATTATACCAAAAACTAAAATTTGTAGAAAAATACTTACAAATGGTTCTGCACATGTTAAATAATTACGAAACAAAGTATTTTAAAGTAACACATAAACATTCTATGATAGAAACAGAAACATAAGCATGCAGAAGAAAGTAAAACCTCTCTAGCCAGCAGAGGCCGCGTATAATCGCTTCCATAGCGGTAACCATATCTTTCCAGGAAATTCCAGCAACCCCCCGGCAGTCTAGATCTAGATGGGAGCTTCAGTTCCAGATATGAGGCACCATCTGATGCTTTATCTCTGATTGAGATGTTCGAAGCTTCCTAATTGAGTAATTCAGTGTTTAAAAATTCAAGAAGTAGAGCAATAACATCATCTAAAGACACATATAAGCATTGAATGTTCATGGTGTCACGAAAATGCCAATAATCACGACTTAAAAAATCATTGAATAGATCAACAAACGCACAATGAGTATTCTAGATATGATTTAGAACGTTTACTAGCATGCAACTAGTTGAAGAAAAACTTAAGACAACTAACTAAATGTTGAGCCAGGATCCCATAAGAAAAATCTATCAATCTGCTTTTCAGGTGAAAGGAATCAATCAGAATGTGTATGGCATTACCCACCTCACAGCAGACGCCTAGTAAACGCTCCGCAAGCCCAGCACTTGTGCTCTGTGATCAGAAAGGTTGAAAAAATTGGTCAAGACTTTTTACGGTTTATGATAGATCTTCTATTACATGTGTCCCTCACCGATAAGATAATTTAAGAAAACTCAGTGAGGTAGTACCTTAGCCTTCTTTATCTTCAGACACTTCAAGCACAGAAGGCTCAGCATTTGTTTCAACTCACTAACATGGGCAGGATGGTATATTGGCACTGGCAGATGAATATACCCGAAATGACCTGAAAATGTAGAAACAAACATCGATATCTGAAATTTCGGCAAACAATGTATGAACAAGATGTGGCAAAAACGGAACCGGTTTACCTTCACATTTATCTGGTTCTGTCGCACCGCATGATTCACATTTACCAAATTCAAGAGGTAACCCCAAGAATGAGTTAGACAATTGACTGGCATGATTGATCCCAGCGTCACTAATGGATGCTGTGCGCTGGAAGAAAGCATTATAGACCAGTGAGAAATAGAAGAGTGACAGAGGGTATATCGCAGAACTGAACATAGCACTCTAGTTTTAGCACTATGCGGAGCTGAGTTCACTTAAACTGAACTTCAGAAACTTGGTGCCAAAACTTGATCAAAGAATAGAAAGGTTTTGGCTATTCGTAATCCTTACTTCTTCTGTGCAACTCATGATGAACATTCTAGCTTAGATCTAAACAAAATCCGTACATGCAACTTTTGATCACTCATCTACACGCATTCATTGATTTAGATGCCAAAAAGGGAGATATTCCAGAGAGTATAACTCATTTAACTTACGATTTCACGGTGAGTAGCAAGACCGAATGTGATTCCAACAATCTCTGCTTCTAGAATATCTGATGAAGATGCTTCTTCCATGACAAAACCCTAAAAATTGAGTTCAAACAACAGCGAGAGCGAGTTAGCAATTAGCAGATCAAACAAACAGAGAAACGGAGACATTCTCGAGTCCACTAACTCGAGAGAAACCCACAGATTTCTAAAGAGAAACCCAGGTTTTGAAAAAGTGGAAAAATCGAAACAACAACTTCAAAAAACTGTAAAAGGAAGAGACTTTTTCTTGTTTCCACAAAATCGTAAGCAGTAAACACACGAAAAAAGCGAAATCTCCCTAATTTCAAACCGAGAGAAACCAAGTTTTGGAAAAAAGTTGTAGAGTCGAAAGAACAACTTCGAAAAACTGTTAAAGGGAACAAACTTTCTGCTCGTTTCCACGAAATCGAGAGCAGTAAACACACGATAAACCGAAATTTCAAACCTACATTTGAAACCACAAAATAAACCCATAAACCCAGCACGGAGAAAAACCCCAGAAACACGGCGGCGTAAGGCATGATCGGCATTGTTTTCTCGGAAAAGCAACGAATAAGAGAGTTGGGTTAAGACGAAATACCTAAGAATCGACGGAGGATTTCCCCGTCCAGCAGCGTGATTGACCCGGTTAACCGGAGACGAGACGGAACAACGGGAAAACAAGGGTTTTGGAGGTGAAAAAGAGGGGGAATCTGAGTGAGAGACAGAGTGAGAGTGAGCGAAAATGGCGGACTTTTCCTTAAAAGAGAGAGACCCAGAAGAAATATTTTTGAAGCTTCAAAGTTTTTTTCTCCCAAAATCCTTTCTTTCTTTGGCCTCAGCTTCTAAACACCATAACCCATTGCATGCACAGGCGAAAAGGTGCTCATTTTCATTTTCTAAATAAATGAATTAAAATGTGGTTTTCTCTCCCTTAATCACACAAAATGATAACACTTGGGAAATAAATTAAGAAAAATTCTGTGTATAAATTATTGGATTACAATAACTTTTTTTGTTTTGCTCAACGTGACTTGTTTGGTTAAATTAAATAAAACCGTCTGATTTATCATTATTAACTTAAGACTGCAGCAATTCATATACAACAGAAAAAGTGAAATTCAAAACACTGCCAATAAAATCCTGGCTCTGCACTGTTATAAAATGTTATATATTATTGTATACCAACTCTTAGTTAGACCTTTTTATCATTGCTAAAGCTCTGTAAAATTACCTATCTATGTTATGTGAATTAAATAGAGGTTGATATACTTATAAAAAGGTGAAAGAAGAGTCGAATACAAATAAATATTCGACCATTTCCACCTCATTTCTCCATTTTTAACTCTGGAAAACCGGTTATCTCAAACCTTATCACGCGTACCGAGTGTATTCCTCCGACAAAATCAGACAGAGAAGGGGTAGTCAAACCGGTTTATTATTCACATTTAGCACTTGTGGAGAAAATTCGAAATGCCCTAAATCTGGTAGCGAAAGAGAAAAAGAGAGAGGGAGCTTAAAGGTGGCGATATGGCGGCGACGGATGACATTTCGGAGCCGGAAAAGCCCAAACGGGAAGGAGAGCGAGAAAGAGAGAGACGTCGATTCTTCTTTCCAGATAGGAAATCGTATTGCCTCCTTCCGTCATCAGAACCCAGCATCAGCGAGCTCAGCCATGCAATTATGGTTCTCGCTTGCCTGAGTCGATTCTTCTTCATTCCTCGTTCGTTGATTAAATTTATCTGACTTCGTCAATTGTGGGCCAATGATGTGGGCTTCTGCTCTCACTAAGGATGGGCCTCATCCTTTCTATCCTTACTCTCCAATTCGGGTTCTATTACGGTTTTGACCGGTAAGCTGTGGAATTGATCGACAAGTCGTGAGACCGTGGAATTGCGTTTAAAAATGTTATTTTATAAAATAAAATAAAAAATAATTGTTAAATAAATTTTGTGGAATTATTTTTTATTTTAATACTAATAATTTATTAAGAACAAATATAAATATATATAATAAATAAGATTACATTATGATTTGATTCAATCTATTATTATAAATGTATCAAAAATAATTTAATAATTATAATAAAAATTTAGGTTTTTCTAATAATAATTTATTTATATTATATAATAATTAATTCAATTATAAATATATTTTAATTTTCTTTTATTATATATTAAATAATGTATAAAATATAATGAAAATTCATTTTAGATAATTTCTATTCTGTCATTCCAAACAAATTATCCAATTGTACAAAAAATTTATCCTATAAATTTTAATTAAGTAGAATTTAATTCCACAAATTTTCATTTTTACACTATTTCATAGTTGAATAGTATTACTAATCAAAACCTAAATTGTTTATGGTGAGTTTTCTTGGGCAGTAAACTAGAATAATTGTTTAACAAATTGTAACTCATTGAACTAACTTTAACTAAATCACTTGAATACTAGCAATCCAAAAAGACAAAAGAATTTATCACGTTATTGATGAAAAAGGAAGAAAACGAAAGTGAGTGTTCGGTAAGGGAGACCACAAATTCATCATGCTCTTCTTTTTAAAAAGCGAGCCTTCTCCTAATTGGACCCTCCAAAGATTGGTTTCTAAATGTAATTCACTAGTGTTTTTAATTTAACGTACTTTGTCCAGTAAAAAAAGTTGATTTAAATGATTGAAGAACATTATATATTAGAAAAAGTAAAAGCTTTAATAAAATCATATCATTGGTTCTCATATCCTTTCGCATGGGAATACCACACTAATTACATTAAAATTGTATAGACGTGATAAACTCGATTAAATTTTGATTTATTAAGGTTAAAAGAATGGTTAAAAGGTTTTCAAACTAACAAAAACAATTAATATAACACTTTAAGATGTTCATTAAGAAGTCCAACGATTTGTTTATTGGCTCAGAAACACTCCCTTGTCCGTTCAAATCGGCGGATCAAATGTCAGTGATGAGGACACTGATAACATTTAGCAAAGAGGCCAAAAGTATCAACTTGTTTAATGAAATTAGTCATACTCGCCCATCCTCCTAAACCGAAACCAACCACAAACATCCAAACCACCACCACCACGTTCACCAAAAACGCACCTATCCAACCCCCAATCACCGCCGGTGGCTTCTCGGCCGCGTTTTGACGGGATGAAGCAGAGCGGTATGTGAGGATGTGAGCGAGTGACGGTATGATGTAGACGGTGAATGTGACTAGGAGTGCACCAACAGCTGAGTTAATTGGACCGAAGAAAGGAAAGATTATGGCTAAGAACCAAATCGGAATCACCACCGGCAATCTTGTGACCGCTCGTAATAAAATGCTATTTGTCTCGTGCATTCCGATCACTTTCTCCCACACGAAATATAGCGGCGTGCATGCGTAACCGAACGTTATAAACTGCATCGTAGAAATAATTATATTACATACCAAACAAAATAACTTATAATATAACATTACATACAGGCAAATGTCCTAACCTACCTGGTGGATGAGCATGAGGATAACTGCAGCGTCGCGCCAGGGTGAGTTAGGAAAGAGGGAGAAGGCATTAGCATGTGTGAGAAGCTCATCTCCAAAGGCCCAGTAGACGGAAACAGCCGATGGTATGGTTAAGGTGAAGACATAAAGTGTAGCCATTACATATATGTACTTAAACTTTCTAGGCCTCCACATTGCATGCATTATCTCCCTACAAATTCAAATTATCAACATGTAAACGTAAAAATAAAGAAAACGAAAACAAACAATCGAGACATAGAAGTATGTACTCACACTGTGACAGCGTGGCCACCAAAAGTGTACAATATATTAGTAGCTCCTGTGAAATACAGAACCAGCTTTGTTGGACCAGAATGAGTCACTCCTTCGACCTGACCATGGACAAGAGCCGCAATGGTAAGGTACCAAGCGGTGTAAGTGGTCATGCCAAGGCCGAGAAAGGACCATATTCTGTAGTTGTGAAACGACGGAATAAATACTGTGGTTGCACAACACGCTCCGAATATGTAAGTCCATGTCCTCTTGTCCAGCTTGTCGTTTATATAATATATGTTACTGTTCATAATTGTTATGACGCCATTACAAAAATACAAAAGCAAGATATGATTTTATTATTAAATAGCGAATAAATTGAGAAATATTAGTTAAACCAAACCTTGCACAGGCGATGAGTTGGATAACAGAACCAAAGAGAAGAAATGTGCAGTTGAATGTTAATCCTATTGCTTTCCAATATGAACCAAGCAGACCATCTAACACTTCGAACCACTGCGATAATTAGTGTTTTAACGATATATATATGTAGGGCGAAATAAAGATCTAATGGTGAAGGTTGAATCTATAAGAGTTTTGTTAGTATGACCTGAATGACATGGTTGTTAAAGTTAACATTCTCTTTCTCTTTTCGAATTCTGTACTCAACGTAGAGAACACTAATGAGATAAGCTGTCCAACATCCCATAAAACCATAGAAAATCTGCAGAATTACTCCTGATGCCATTCCCAGTTGTGAAAATGAATAAGGTAGTGTCAATAGAACTTGAGCAACCTGCCAACAAATTAGAATAATCTTAATCCTTAAAAATAAGACACATTTTATTGGTTTAATGTGTGAAATTGATTGATCCAAAACCTGGTTTGATGCACAGCTAAACCAAGCATCATACACAGAACCACCATGCCATAGAAAGCTCTTCATGCTTAAATCATCACCTCTTTGTTCAATCTCATCCTCCATTATTCCTCCTTCTGTTTCCTTAATCGACATCTTCAAAAATCTGCTTCATAATATAAAACAGTAAAGGGAAAAGAAAAACTAGTCGTGTACTATATTCCAAAATCGACAAATGATCAGAACCTTGAGGCTCGTGAGCTGCGATATTACTCTCTTTCCATTATTTTACATTCTAAAAAAAAGAGGAAACAATGGTTGCTTTGGTTTTATGGGAATGGCTGTCACATTCTTTTGGCTAACATGATATCAAAATCAATTTTATTAAAACTTTTTTTTATTTTTAAAATCCACAATATGCCTATTATTGTTAGATATGCATCCACAGTAGGATTTTTTTTTCAATAAAAAAACATCTCTTTATCAACAAATCTGCTTTTTCTGAGTTCTCATCTTCTATTCATTAAAAAGTTAATATCAACCCAATGGGTTAAATTTCGAAATGGAATTATTGATTTTAGTGGTATGAAATGAGTGAGAGTAACGATGGAAAAGAGTGAAGAAGAGTTACCTAATGACCCTTCTCTACTGCTTCCGCCTGCAAAAAATATACAAATCAAGGATAAAGATGTAAACTCCTTTATTAAAGAAAACTTTGGATAAAACTTGCAGAATTAACGTAGAGAATTAAAAGGGGAGAACCCTTTTACTGATCCTTACACAAAAATCTATCTTCTTGTGTGTTTTCTATCCCTAAACCCTCCTTTGCCTTTTCTTTTGTCCTCTCCTCTGTTTTGGCTGAAACTAATGAAGCATTTAAAACAAGAAATAACTTATAACTCGACATTTATCAGCTTTTCTCTTTGCCTAGGTGATTATTTTCTTTTGTCATTGGGGTCCATCAGTCGATTCAAATAAAAGGACCCTTTTTGGTATGTACACTGCACGTTCATACAGCACTTTTGTATTGTCATTATTAAATCCAAATCACTAATGGTTGATATTTCAGGAAATGCTCGGATAAAATTTGTTATCGTCAAAAAGTGTCAAAATTATTTCATGCGTCATAGTCATGGACTCATAGCTTTGGAGCGCATTCTATCCATTTATACTAGATATTATTACTATATATCATTACATTCAAATGTTTTAAATATCTGTCTAAACTGCTGTCCAAAAAAACTCTAAACAAACACTGATTTTTAAAGCAGTAAACACATTTTAAGTAATATGGAAGGTATGGCCATCTTAATATGATCAAGATTGTTTTATTTTTTCATTTTGTGTTTATCATCAAGACTTGAGCAGATTTGGTTTAGTTTGATCTTCAAAAATCTAGAGTCGGATAGAGATACAAGCTAGAAGAGGTTGAATGAGTTATATATTGAGATTTGTTTGGGCTGATACAGATTTTGTCAGATGTTGGTCGATGCTAAAACTGCTTTTATTGAAGCCTTTACTATGGTAACAATCTGACAACGGCCTTAGGCTGTAAACCGGTTCTCTGGAAAAGTTTCTCTTCATCTCAAATCCCAGTATCCACTTTCTATGTCTTTCTATTTGTTTTTGTCAGAGTGTCTTGAGGGCTTTGGTAATATCTCCGAATTTCAGAGATCATCTGGTATGTATCGATAAAATTGTTATTATACCAACGATCATTTTTTTACTTTTGATTTTGAGTGTGTAAAATTAATAATAGGAACTTACTTTCTCTTAGTAGGACTGAGATTGTAAAATACATTTTTGATACATTTTTAATTAAATTAAATTACATGTTAATCCAAATACATATTGGGTTTTTTCATTTTCATTAGTCCTACAAAACTTAAACAATGATATTAGAAATCTGAAACAAAGCCAAATTGTATTAACCTTTAAATAAATTAATATTATAAATTTTTAAAAAGCAAATTCATTCTAAATTAAATACTAAATTGCAATATTTGATAAGTCAAACTGAAATCAAATCAAATTATAATTATTATTTTTCTCTTTAAAAAAAAAAAAATTAGTAGACATCAAAAATTGAAGAAAAAAAATAAAATAAAATAGATTATAAGTTAAATTTTATTTCAATCAATTATTAAAAATAATATTTAACTTCGTGCAAGGTGGGAAAAATCACCTAGTTAATTAATAATTTTAAAGAATTAAAGGTTTATATAATAAATAATAAGATAATGCATATGTGGCTTTACTAGCTTATGTATGGGCTAGGCCTGTCTATACTAAGAGTAAACGAGTAGGCTCAATTAAAGAGGTGTTGTTAACACACTCCAAAAGAGAAGTGGATACATTTAAATAGAATATTGGGCTACAAACTCATTTGGGCCAACCGCAAGCCCAACTTAGAGGTGGCTACAAACCCAAAATATATGAACCGTTAGATCTAGGTCATCGCAGATACCCTAACCGTTAACTATATAAACCCAAAGTCTTCTCCTTCAACTTTTCCTACATTTCTTCGCAGCTTTTTTTTCGATTTTTTTTTCTCCTCTAAACTCACAAAATAGTTGCAAGAGGTTAAAGCGACGGCGCCAATTCGCTGTCCGCCTTGTACGAGCTCGAGCTTCGTCTAGGCCCTCGATTTTCATTACCCTTCCCTTCTTCTTTAGATTTCTTTTTATTTTTAATCGTATTAAATGGCGGTGAAAGCAACAAAGGCGGAGAAGAAGATCGTTTACGACTCGAAGCTATGCCAGCTTCTGAATGAGTACCCTCAGATCCTTATCGTTGCAGCTGATAATGTCGGATCCACTCAGCTTCAGAACATACGGAAAGGTCTACGCGGCGATTCCGTCGTTCTCATGGGGAAAAACACTATGATGAAGCGATCTGTGAGGCTTCATGCCGAGAAAACCGGCAATGATGGTTTCTGCAACCTCATTCCTCTTCTTCAGGGGAATGTTGGACTGATCTTCACCAAGGGTGACTTGAAAGAAGTCAGTGAGGAGGTTGCCAAGTACAAGGTTTGTTCCAACTTCATTGATGTTATGTTTTGCATTACACGATAGTGAAGTATGGATTGATAAGTTTGATACTTTATGCTTTATCTTTGAAACGTATTGCTCGAGATTACTGTGTTTAAAATAGAATGGTTGAATCCTTGTTTTCTTGGTTGAAACGTAGCCACATTTATGATGTTATTGAGAGTATTGTAGTCACTTAGGTTCACTGAGTTTACAGGATACTACTTTTGTAGCTTCCTTTTGTATTTTTAATATTTGATTTATAACTTAGCTTGTACTGTAAAATCGATGATATTTGGTTAGGATTTCCTTTCACTTGATTGAAAAAAGTTTGCAACTTGGTTTAAATTGGAATTCAAATGTACAAAACCCCTGCGTTTTCTGTTTTGAAACGCAGCCACATTCAATATTTGAAATTTGATAGTATTACGTTTATGTTCACATTCTGTAGTCTTGATGGTTTGATTTATGACTTAGCTTGTACTGTTAATCGATGGTTTGAGTAGTTATGATTTCCCTTAACTTGGAAACGAAAAAAGTTTGCATTTTGGTTTATATTGGAATTCAAATGTACAAAACCGTACTATGTTTTTAAACGCATCAACATTCAATATTTGAATTAGTGAATATTTTAGTTTCTAAGGTTAACTTTCTGTAGCTTGCCTCTGCTGTTTAAGTTGATTGATTTATGACTTATCGTGTACTGTTAATTGGTGAGAACTTTCCACGACCTGTCTTGTAACAGGTTGGAGCTCCAGCTCGTGTTGGTTTAGTCGCTCCAATTGATGTGGTTGTGCAACCAGGCAACACTGGTCTTGACCCTTCGCAGACCTCTTTCTTTCAAGTGCTTAACATTCCAACCAAGATCAACAAAGGTACGGTTGAGATCATAACCCCTGTGGAGCTCATCAAGAAAGGCGACAAGGTCGGTTCATCCGAGGCTGCGCTTCTAGCCAAGCTTGGAATCAGGCCGTTTTCTTATGGTCTCGTTGTCGAGTCAGTCTACGACAATGGCTCTGTGTTTAGCCCTGAGGTGCTTAACCTCACTGAAGACGACCTTGTTGAAAAGTTTGCAGCTGGTGTTTCGCTCATCACTGCGCTTTCTCTTGCCATCTCTTACCCAACCTTAGCAGCTGCGCCTCACATGTTCCTCAATGCTTACAAGAATGTTCTCGCTATTGCCTTGGCTACTGAATATTCTTTCCCACAGGCTGAGAATGTGAAGGAGTTCCTAAAGGTTAGATCTTTTGTTTTTTTAGTTTCAGAACTTACGATTAGTCTATGAAAACGTTTGTTAACTGTTTAGATTATATGGTTCAGGATCCAAGCAAGTTTGCGGTTGCGGTGGCTGCTATACCGGTTTCAGGAGAATCTGGTGGAGCTCCTGTTGCGGCGGCGGCTGTGGTTGAAGAAGCTGCGGAAGAGTCTGATGGGGACATGGGATTCGATCTGTTCGGCTAAAATACACCGTCCCAGCTTTTCACCAGTTATTTTTATGATTATGAATTAAAGTCGAACCTTTTTTAATTCACTTTCAAAATTTCGTTGTTGCACGTTATGGATATTTCGTTTATCTATCAAAAATCGCTTTCTGGTTTTTTTTTTTTTCTGTCCGTCCGGATATATTTTTTGCCTGAACCCAATTAAATATTGGCTTAACAGATTCATTATGACTGATATTTAGATTCATTATCTTCAAAAACTCTTTAGCTATCATTTAGCTGAAAATAAAAGTGCATATTCCTGTAATGTATGATTAAAATGTCAAATTTTTAGACAAAAATGGTGAACTTAAGCCGATAACATCATATAATATTCAGGTGTCTCGTCATAATGCTTAGATTGGCTATGATACAAAATCATTTTGTAATAATTAATAAGATCTAAATTATATATAGTTGAACATACAGTTTTTGAATAGAATACTAACAAAAAAGCTTTAGTGTTCATGTAATGTACCTTTCGTTATAAGACATAACTTCAGGTATGAACTTAAATCATTCCGGTAAACGAATCCCTAAAGCTAATAAGAGGTCTAAGAAAAATAATGAAATGACAAACTGCTTATATAATTCAATTATTCTCAAATAATGAAAATGTGAAAGAATGAAACGTAACACATAGACTCTTTCTTCCAAGTGCAAAGCCTAAAACCAACGAGTTTCAGGAGAATCTGGTGAAACTCATATGGAGGAAGAAGCTGCGGAGGGGTGATGGGGACATGGGACTCGATCTGTTTGGCTAAAATTCGCCGTTTTACCAATTATTTTTATGATTATTGATTAAACTCGAACATTTTTTTTTTTAGATTTCACTTTAACAATTTCGTTGTTGCACGTTTTTATGGATATTTTTGTTTATCTATCAAAAATCGTTTTCTGGTGTCCACATATTTGTTCGGAACCCAATTTTATTGACTAACAGTTTCACTTTTGCACGTAGTTATTACATGATGAAATTTCTATGGTCATAATATATTTTTGCTGATTATTATGTTTAGGCAATGCTTTGAACTTCAAAGGTTGATCATATCAAGAGATCGGATAATGATTCTTCTTAATAATGATACCAAAATCGAGTAGTCTTAATTAAATAATTTTCTTATTTAGCTTCTTGTTTAGGTCGTAGATTTATCGTTTTCATGTTATGGTCCCAAATGGTGGTTTTGAAGTACCAAACCTTACTACCGTTTCCTTGTATTAAAATAAATTTTGGTGTATAATTTAACAAAATAAAATCAACAAAATAGCATTTACGTTTTGTCTTTATAAATAAACTGTTCAAAAGAAGAAATAAAAGGGATAAGCATGCCTTTTTTGTCTGATTGAAGCAAAAGCATGCTTTTGTCGATAATTAGTTATCAGACTCATCCTAGGCATTCCCATGAGAGGAACATGTCGTCCCACTTTTGACTTATCAGAATAAAACAAGCAAAAAGAAGGAATGTGTCTCTAAATTAACGTCGATTCAATCAGATTTTTTTTTTATATATTTTAGAAGGAAAAATAAAATGAAGTAAAGAAGGCTTTTGGTGGATAAGGACTTCCTCTGCAACGCCGTTTTGTGACGACATCATCATCCATTATTCCAATTTCCGAGTTGCATCCATTTTCTTGTGTAAGTAAAAGTCAAAAAAAGAGTCCGACATAGAGGAAGAAAGGAGAATATGTTTCCGTGTTCCACAACGGATATACATCACAAATTGGTACGACTTTTTTTTATTATTATTATCTATAATTATTGCATCTTCAATCGTTCGTCATAGTTCATTACGCTATTTTTCACAGTTTTAAACTACGATGCATGGACCGCTTAAATATAGCGGCTACTCAGAAGCCAATGCAATTAGCGCGATCAAATATAATTTTTATAAGAAATTTTGGATCGATAAAGTTATCTTATACAAATAATTCTAACGTTTTATAGCTTTTTCAAGAAAAAACACAATAAACTAGGTACCGGATTTTTTTAAAAAAAACGAATTGAATACACATGTAAAAAAAATCAGTAAATTGGATGCGAAATGTATTATTTAAGCTCCTGCAAACCAGCTGCATGCTCCACCTTACAATTATGTTAACAATCATAACTTAATATTTTGTGGTTACTGAGAGATTTTCTATAATGGCTACATTTAAAAATAAAAATAAGAAGAGGATAAAATAGAGGTAGGAAAAATAGAGAAATTCAGAATGTCCCATCAAAGAATATGTATGTTAGATCTCATCCACATTTATTGAGCAATTAGGCAGCGTGATGTGTTCCCATACCAAATTTAATCCGAATCATGCCATCTAGTCCAAAGTTATACAATAACTTTAAAAAAAAAAAATCCATGATACCAAAAATCACTAGAGTTATCAACGAAGTAAAGTATAATTGATTGTTCAGATATCGTTCTGTTATTGTTTAATATTTTCTATTGGTTATTTTATTGGTTTATTTAAAATATCTGATTAATGTTGTAACTACTAGAGCTTAGACAATTGAGGTTTAGATGAGGCTCAACCAAAACTAAGACAGTAGATCTTGGTTTAGAGGTGGTTTACCTACTACAAGCCTACGATTCTTTTTCAGATATACACATTTATCATTTTAAATCACTTGGTTTATATTCAAATTAAGAAAAAATAAAGATTGAGAAGAATGGTCGGATAATGCGGCCGGAGACATGCTTCATTCCCAGGAAACCTGTTTTTTTTTTAGCTAAACCTTTGTTGACTCTCCTCCAACTCTATTTATTTTATTATTTTAATTTCATAAACAATAATAATGAGTTTATCCACAAACAAGGTTAACATAACCAAACCAAACCCATAAAGGGTACAATTAATATAAAGTATACAACTGTATTTAATCAAAAGGAATCCAATAAGACAACATAAAAATGCCTTCTTTATTTTATAACAAATGGACTTGATAATTAGCAGCGACAAATCACTAGTACTAAATAATTTTTGTTCAAGATACGTCCCTTGTTCTAATTCTAATGATTTTGGAATGTTTTACTGGTTGCTTATTTTCATTATTTGGAACTATATTAAACAATATTATTTTCGATGATGAAAAGAGGAAAAGTTGATTATTTATATATTTTGTTGGTTTTAATTTATTTTTTTAAAAGAAATGAAATATCTTTGAAATTTGAGATTTTAATTAAATGGGGAAAGAATTAAAAATACAGAAATAATAAAATGAAAATAAAGGAAGTTGGTGAGGGCCCATCCAAATGGATTAATCAGCGGCGTAGATAAACGTGAAAGCCAATCAGCGTTCCAGCTGCCTTGCCACGTGGATATTTGTTCTGGAACCGTTAACTTGCTAATGCTCCGACCACCTGGCAGTTCAAACAGATAGAGTTGCACCCAAGTTGGTGATGCACATGACAAATCCCACGTGTCGACTTCTTACGCGCGAGACCGCCTGATTGGTTGCCAAAACGGATGGAAGCCAGGCATATTTATCTTTATGGAATATCGGATTTTAATTTATAATTTTTTCCTAGTTGCGGGGGAAAATTAAATAAAATAATAAAGACCCTGTAAATGATCAGCCATTTCCAAGTCAACAATACAAAGAAAAAATCAAAAATGGTTTGATAATCTAAGTACATAGTGTATTAGTGTACGTTGATTTTTCAACCATCGATGCAAATGACGAGAAATTTCAAGTGTTTGCTTTTACTTTTTAGCCATTTTCATATCTATATCTATATATATATATATTTTTTTTTTGTTAAACAACATTTGGTGCAAGCATTTTATATTTCAACCATGCATCAATGATCTATTTTTTCTGCCGAAAGTATGTTCGTACAACACTATTAATAAAAAATAAAAAACCATCAAACAATTAATCTTGTATATTTTGGTGCAATCACTGTTTTTCTTTCCGTATAAATAACGTTTGGACAGCAAACAATGTATTAGTAAAAAGACTGTGTATAAAGGCGAAGAAAGGTTCTAAAACGAGTAGGAAAGACTTATCGTAAACGTGAAAGGAATTCTAACAAGTAACACATCTTCTTTTGATACTTAGTTATATAAACCCATCCTATCTTGTACCTGTTAAAAAAAATTAAGATGCATATTTTTCGAATAACGCAATAGTTGTTTTTCTCCACAAAAGAAAATAGTATTATGTATTGCAGTATACGTTTTAAAGAAGCTAGTATTTAAAATACGAGTGACTGTGAGTCATAGAATATCCAATTTTCTTTTCTAATATTTTTCCTTATGTGTTTGCTGAAATATTATACGAGTCCAAATCCTATAAGAATTTTCATTTAAGTTTAACATTTTTTGGTTAAAGAAGCTGAAGTGTTGAACAGAAAAATGAAGAAAAATAATATAATTTGACCATAATATAAAATGTAATGTTTTATACAGACCGGTTGTTGCTTGATTCATATGAACATTTCATATTTGATGGTTTATATGAAAAGAAGAGATCATTGATATCTAAATGGAATAAAATCAATAAATTGCGAGTCTTTATCTATCAAACTATCACTAACCGAATATGTGGATGAGATAATATTCTTGTATTTGTACTATGAAATAAATTTGTTCCCCTCGAAGGATGACTTATATTGTTATTTTGAATTCAAAGCTAAGGAAGGAATGAGGAAGCATCCAAGGAAAGATAGAATAAGAAGACAGTCTACAAACTCCTTCGCATAATTTTCATATGTTATTTTAGTTTTAAATGTAACAGTAGTGATTAGTAAGTATATCAAATAATAAGTGAATAATGGAACGTAAATAGTGTGTATTTACTACGATCGACATACACGCTAAAAATAACTGAAACATCTTTCCATTATTGATCAAATTCAACCATACTTTGGCCTGCCGTTAAATTAACATAAAATCCACTAAAGTTATGGTCAGAAAATAGAAGTACATGCACTTAAACACATTCAGTTAAATCTCAAACATTAGTAGTCTTATTCACTAAAAAATTATTATTAGGTATAATAAATAAATAAAATACATATGTTAGATGGACTATTGAAAAATAGAAAAACAAAATTCAAAAGGAAACGACAGCTTCCTAGTAATAACTATTCGGAAGGAAATTGAGACCAAACTCCAACCTTCCTCACATTAATTTGGATAAGCCTCGCATCTATATTCCTCCTACTTCTTCTGTCCATGTGCCCTATCTTTTTGTTTTCTTTATCTTTTATTCATTTAACACGGCACCGTCAGAAAGCTTACCCACACTAAAATTATCACTTTTTCTATATGAATTATGTTTTATCGTTGGCACACTAATGATATGTAAAATTTATCCGCGCTTTAAATATTAGTTATATTATACGAGACGGGAAGAACAGGGAAACGATACAAATTTAGTTTAGGATATATTTGTTAAACAAGCAAACGCATCTCACAAAAAAACTGGTGGACTACAACACTCTATTTAGTATTTATTTTATTAACAAAACCTTTAGTCTTTGATATATATATCTGTCTTAGAACACTCACAATTACAAGTATAACCAGATCTTTTGAGCTTTTAACTTTTGTAAAGAGGCATGATTTGATAAATTGAAAAAGCCGAAAATGAAGTTTCTCAAATTTTTTGATTTGATGTAAGTTTCGAATCAACGATACACACCAACATTGTTGTTCTAGATTTCCTTGATGTTTTTAGAATCTACTGCTTTCTATTTTTTCCAGTTCCACTACGCAACTAAAGAATTTCACATAGTTTTGTTTAGATATACATGTTTGTTTTAGATTAACACAAATAGGATACCATTGGTTTGGTATATTAAGTATAGCTTCAAAATTACGTTCGTATATACATACAACAACTTCGTATCCGTCCTAACACATGCGTGATTTATGTCCGGTTCAATGAACATGTTATTGTTATATGAAAAAAACTATTTATGTCTCGGGTTCAGATTTTCTTTGGTACCAACTTTTATTTTTATAATATAATTTTCCAAAAACTAATTCCAGTTTTGGAGGGGACTATGGCTTTAAAGTCTAGAATTCCTAGAGTTTTTTTTTTTATTTTAAAAAAGCATATAAAACTATTTTTGTTCTTTCAAACTTATATAGCTTCGTTTAACTGGTATATAAGATTGTAGATTGGTAATATAATTATTACCAAAGCTCTTATTTCGAATGATTTATTTGTTTTGAACTAAAATATATAGCTTGTAAACTTTAGAATTGTGGTTCTAGGAAGAACTATGAGTTTCAGTGGGATTTGCTCATAAGTGACAACCCATAACACATTATTGACTTTCAAAATGATGTAACTGCAGAAATTTTATACTCTTATCGATATATATCGCATTTATTGTGTAATCAAAATTTTATATACTAATATAATATAGATATCCAAATACAAAACATATTCGCTACTTACATTTTAATATATATATATAGTATATATATATCCAAAATATATAACAACCCATTAGCAGTATAATATAAATAGTTAACGAAAGTTAAAAACTGATACTTGATTAAGAAATTACTACAACATCAGATTACTAGATTTAGACGTGTTATATAGGGAATACTACACAGTGTACATAGCTGTTTTTTTCCTTGAGAGAATAATTTCTTACCGAACAGAGATAATGTCTTTTTGTATTAAATGAACTCACAGTCGTTCAACCAGGCAATATTAACTTTAATGGGAAACAGTAGAAGACCGATCTTATCATAGATATAAGAGAGATTTTTTTAAATTAATCTCTCCGACTTGATACCTAAAAAAAGAAAAAGATTATCCTGAAATTAATTCATCCACAGTCCCACGACTGGTTTTTCTAAAATAGATTTTTTTTTAAAAAAAATTATTCAAATAACCTAAGAAAAAAAGAGACCGCGTCTCTACGCTGACTTTTAGAATCGTGGCGTCGGTATAATTCTACACGCATTTCTCCCTTCCTTTATCCATTTATAATTTCTCTCTCTCTATATATATACACTCTCCTCCTATCCTTCTACTCATCACAAATCAAATTTCGAATTAATTTAAAAAAACAAAACAAAACAGAGATTAAAAAAATGGTTGATATGGATTGGAAGAGGAAGATGGTGTCATCGGATTTACCAAGCAACTCACCGAAGCTTTCTTCAAAGCTCCACGTCACTATTCCGTTGCCGTTCAAAGTTACCGTCTCTTCTCCGATTTCATGTTCCGCTCCTGCAGCTTGCTCCGCCTACGAGCTATACCTCCGTCTCCCTGAGCTAAGGAAGCTCTGGTCATCACGTGATTTCCCTCAGTGGTCGGACGAGCCTATCCTCAAACCGGCTCTCCAAGCTTTGGAGATCACTTTCCGTTTGTTTTTAGCCGTTTGTTCCGACGCACGACCCTACATCAACCACCGCGAATGGAACCGACGGCTGGATTCTCTCGTCACGAATCAGATCCAGCTCATAGCAGCCATCTGCGAAGACGAGGAGGCAGAGGAGAAAGAAGGTGGATCGGTTCCAGTCGGCGATGGACGGAGTTCTCTCAGCTTGCTTCCACAGCTAGCCACGTGGCGTAAAACGGAAGCTTTAGGGAAGAAGATCTTGTGTACGATCGATAACGAGATGCGTCGGTGTAAGTACACGCTCGGACTCGGAGAGCAAAACGTCGCCGGTAAACCGAATTTCCGGTACGACGACGTTTGCCGACCTAACGAGCTTTATAGCCTCAGGGATAATCCTTACGCGGATCATATCGATAACCAGGAGAATCAAACGCTCTATATCCTTCATCAGATCCTCGAATCGTGGATCCATGCTTCCGGAAACATCTTGAATCGAATCAACACGAGTATCGATGAAGGGAAATTCGGAAAAGCGTCCAGCGACGTGTATTTGCTCGAGAGAATCTGGAAGCTTTTAGCGGAGATTGAAGATCTTCACGTTCTAATGGATCCTGAGGATTTTCTCAAATTGAAGAAGCAGTTGCAAATCAAATCGACGGGGAAAAACGACGCGTTTTGTTTCAGATCTAAAGGATTAGTGGATATGATGAAGATGTCGAAAGATCTGAGGCAGAAGGTACCCGCGGTGCTGGACGTTGAGGTGGATCCCACCGGAGGACCGAGGTTGCAGGAAGCGGCGATGAGGCTGTACGCGACGAAGAGAGAGTGTGATAAGATTCATCTTCTTCAAGGGATGCAAGCTGCGGAAGCGGCAGCAAAGAGTTTCTTCTTCGCGTACAAGCAGCTAGTTGCGGCGATGATGGGAAGCGCGGAGACGAATGCGACGGCGAGTCAGGAGTCGTGTGACTCGCTGAGTCAGATATTCATGGAGCCGACGTATTTCCCGAGCCTTGACGCGGCAAAGACGTTCTTGGGAGAGTTCTGGAGCCACGTGGGATGAAAGAAAGGAGGAACAAAACAATTCTTATTTATACAAATTAAATTGGTGATTAGATGCAAGTTTACGGGAAATTTTGGAACATTTGACGATCCATATATTTGAATACAATTCATTTTATACGATCAATGGTTTTCTTATTAGCAACACCTACTAAAATTGCACTCCATATATGACAAGTACGAACCAGACTCTTTATACAAAACGACACTGTCATAAACCAATCATATATATATATGTATATGTGAAACTAATTTGATCAAGTAATTGATTTCTCCATAAATTGTTAATATAACCATCAATCTCGGCACTGAAAACAGTTGATTAAACATTACAGTAAACGACATTGAAAACAATGTGGATAATGACGTTAAGAAATACAAATATTAGTCCACTGAAACATATAATGTTAGGAAATGGCAAGTGTTGTTCAAAAGAGGGAACGGCTATCGAGTCTATTTGTTAGTCCACTAGATAAAATGATGGGCCTATGTAGGCCCATTAGTGGCTAATCTATCTCTGCTGTATTAACCTTCCTTCTTCCTTCCTCCTTTCCCCTTTCGCTCGTATTGGAAACCCTAATTCTTCACAGACTCGCGCCTTTTGCCGTTCTCAATCCTCCGAATCTCAACCATGGCGGCGAGCGAACACACCGTCTTGCAGTTCGTGACTCCGTCATCTACGGCCTCTGCGACTACAAATGTCCTCACGGCGAGGATTCACCCTCTCGTTATCTTTAACGTGTGCGATTGCTTCGTGAGACGTCCTGACTCAGCTGAACGAGTCATCGGCACTCTCCTCGGATCTATCCTACCTGATGGAACTGTCGATATCCGAAATTCATACGCCGTCCCTCACAATGAATCCTCCGATCAGGTTCGACTTTTGGACTTCTGATGTTCCTCCTTCCCCTCGAATTCTCTGAATCGTTCTTACAATCGCTATGTCTTCCCTTTGCTTCCTCGTATGTACTGTGTTCCTCCATTTTTATTATTCTAGATCTGTTTGGTAGCTGAAGAGTAGATATAATTGGTTTGCTTGTGAGAGTGTTTAGACGAATTTAGTCAGTTTTAACACTTTTCGATACAGCTAGCTTATGATATATTATAAGACTAGCGATACCATGTTCATAAAGATCATTCCTTTGTGTTTATTTGTTTGATTTAGCTTTTTTTGTTGGGTTTCTTAATTGTCATGCGTTTTGAGGGTTTATGGTTTTATATGGATGCAGGTTGCTGTGGATATTGATTACCACCACAATATGTTAGCTTCGCACCTAAAGGTGAATCCGAAGGAAATAATTGTTGGCTGGTACTTCTCAATTTCTCATATTCCCCTAACTTAAAACTTATGATAGTTCTGTTTCTTTCTATCATGATTCGTCGTTTACTATCACATGTTCAGCATGGATCTTAGCGATAAAAGCTCTCACTTTGGAATAGCTGATAGAACCAACTCTATTGAACTGCTGTAGGTATTCCACTGGTGCTGGTGTCAATGGCGGTAGTGCACTGATTCATGACTTCTATGCTAGAGAAGTCACCAATCCAATTCACCTAACTGTGGACACTGGGTTTACAAATGGTGAGGGTACCATAAAAGCTTTCGTCTCTTCAAACCTTTCACTTGGCGATCGACAGCTCGCTGCACAATTTCAAGAGATTCCTGTTGATCTCCGTATGGTTGAGGCTGAGAGAGTCGGATGTAAGTATTCTTAATAACTTGTGTTTCATCTTCCGTATCCTAATTTACTAGTAGTCCTCATCATCAGTCTCTGCATGCTTGATACAATATCTAGAGACTGTTACTTTAATGATTGTGATTGTGAATGATTGAACTGAATTGAGGATCTTAGCTTACCTGTCTCGTATGGCTTTACCATTTCTTAATTCTGACCGGTTAGGGAAACATCATTTTGATTTTGCAGTCGATGTCCTGAAGGCAACTGCTGTTGACAAACTCCCCAATGACTTGGAAGGAATGGAGCTAACAATGGAGAGGCTGTTGACTTTAATCAACGATGTCTACAAATATGTTGACAGCGTCGTGGTGAGCTTATTATACACTTTAGTTAAAACAGGCAGTCTATTATCCACCATATATGATCTTTGATACACAATTTTAATGTAATTACTCAGGAAGGTCAAACATCTCCAGACAACAACATAGGACGATTCATTGCAGATGCAGTAGCCTCCCTTCCCAAATTACCCCCACAAGTCTTTGATAACCTCGTGAATGATAGTCTCCAGGTAAAAAGATCGCACAAGTATTTAAGCCAAAACAAAATTTTTTTTTTCGTAACTAATGGACGGGTTTTGTGCTGTCACAGGACCAATTGCTTTTGTTGTACCTATCAAGCATAACAAGGACACAGCTGAGTCTAGCGGAGAAGCTTAACACAGCTGCTCAAATGCTGTAAAAAGCTTTTGAAACACACGGTTTTGCTGAAAATGTTGAATGTTGCTTTTGGTTTCAATTGTTTTTGACAAAGGTTGTGTAAGATTCAGTCTCTTGTTGTAGCTTTCCAAAATTGCAATTTAAAGAGACAAATGGCTCATTTTCATGAGTTTAAAGAAGTTTCAAAAGTGTGGTAGTGGGTGTCCAATTTTAAACAAGATACATAAAATGTGCTTTTTCTTTTCCCCTTTTACCTTCCACTTACGCTGAATCTAGAGAAATTTATTGATTCTAAGAACTTTTGGGTCTTTGGTGGGCGTTTCAGTTGGTATTCTCTTTGGTTACTTTTGGAGGTGTATCGAAATTTATTTAGGCCCAATTTTGTTTTCCCTTTCTATATAATGGTACAGTCTCATAACTAAAACCTCGTTGTCATCAGACTCAAAACTGTTTCAGATTCGAAATACTAAAAAAGCACGTCGTGTTAATGAGAACAAAACAATAACAATACTAAAACATACAATTTTGCTTTTGACCTCTTTTTATGGGCATTAAGAAAGACAGACGCTGTATATATGCCCCAACTATTTATGAATTATGCGGTGCTTAACGCCATGTACATATATATTTGTTTTGTATAGATGCGTAACATATAATAGAAACAACAGTCTCTCAACATACTTGTTGTATATACGGCCGTATATAGCAAATTTAACAACATGGATAGTGTAGGCGGGTGTGTATAGATGGGTCAATATTAAAGGCATGCATGCACTTGTGAGTAATGTAAATGAGCAACTTGCATATATTGTTCACGGTAATTTAAACTTATTATTCAATTTCATCCACTTTCGCTCTAATGGTTATTGCTCACCATAGCTTCAGTTTTTTTCTTTTCTTTACATATACGTAGCATCATACGTATTAACCAATATATTGACAAATCATATTTTATAGTAGTAGTGGCCTGCTAAGCTGCTATTATAATAGGTCACATCGATCTCCTATGAATATATATATATATATATATATGAACTGTTTTTTTTTAATAGAAATTTTACTTTTTTAAGAACTGTATTTACGATCATTTGCAATAAATCTCATGATTTTATCAATTAAACTTCTTTTCAATGTAAGGTACATGCATGCATCACTCAATGGCTAGCTACAACTATATTTATGACTCAGCGTTTAGCCTATCCATAATAGTCCACCTTGGTTCGGCTCTTCAACACGATCGACCTTATACTTATAACCAAAATAATTCTAATATGTTATATGTGTAACAAAAGGAACCACCCATCGATGGTCCCGCGATATATTATCACATGATCTCAATTCAATTTACTAGCTACATGGTCCCGTTTTAAACCTAACGATTCGGACAAATTATTTTCAAACTATACATAGATTGGTAATAAGTATTTAAAACACAAGCTAGATTATCGAGATGTATCTATATATTTTAGTGCAGGTAGAACAGAGAAACAAACGACGGGCATATGGAGAGATTTTGGTTGGAAAAAAAAGCATACGGAAAGACATAGTGTCTATAAATTATGAATATAATACAAAAATTGATATAGTTATAAACATCGTTTCATTTTACATTAAATCATTGAAGTCATATCATATTATTTATCCTAGTCATAGCTATTTTTTAATGGTCATTTTTTATACCTATATATGTCACAATCAATCCCTCGTTCAGTAGTTGTAGTTGTAGTTGTAATAGAAGTAGTAGTGGTTATGCCTTTATTTAATAATGGGCATTACTCCATTTAAAACTATATATTTACTTTAAAATGATAATGTTAGCTGTCATGAAGACATTTGATATCCAATATATTTTGGAAAACAATTGTACTAGCTAGTTACTAGAGCGTTGGATTCTTTCTTTTTGTCACCGATTTAGGCTTGGATTCGATGCACTTACATGACATAATGGGTTTCCGATATTAAAATAAATATTTGATCTATTAAATATCAGCAATAACAATACTAATTTTGATTATCCGGGAACCAAAAAGATGCAGAGGGCATGGTAGATAAGCACGTAATACATTTCATAGTTTATAGTGTAACAATCAAAAGGCACAAGTTTAAAAATGCATATATATATATTATAATTAGTATTTTGTTATGTATTCGGTTGAACTTAAAATTTGACAGGAAATTAGTTACCAAGGCAATTTTTTTCTTGTCTATGTGATTTTTTTTTTTTATTAGTTTTGTGAAAAAAGTATGTTTACAAACTTAATAAACGTTTTTGTATAGACACCAAAACTCGATACAATTAGAAATAAAAAACATGGAGATGTTTTTTCTTCTCTTCTCGTATAACCGTTAGATGAAGCAGTTGACAATGAAAGGATGGTTATGATTGATGTCGCCTCTCGTTATTACCACGAATAAATTACAATCTTTGAACTTCTCTTTAGAAAAAAAAAAAACATTTATCTTCAATTTGTTTCGTTGCTTCATGTAATTAACTCCTCTTAATAATTAAGATTCACGAAGTGAATTTTGCAGGGCGGTGTTTCGAAATTCCAAAGCTGAACAAAAACACCTTTGAGAGATTAGATTAATGAGTCTCTCGATACCTCTCGATTGGAACCACCTTAGCTCAGTTATTTGAGCTTCTTAAGCATACTTTTCCGTAGAACATGAAAGGCATTCGCTAAAATAATAATTCCATATAATGGCTACTAATATTGATTTAAAATGTTTTTTTCTATTTTGGAAATACAAAGTAAATTTTTTTTTTCTTTCAAAATTTCTTTCAATCCATATATTATCATGTCCGTAGCTATCAATCCATACGAATTGGGATTCTCAACTTTTCATAATTTTGCATGGAGAATATATATATCAATGAGCAGATGTCCCATTCAAAATGATTTAGTGAGAGTGTATATTCTTCTCTTTCTTTCTATTTTTCTTCTAAACATGACATTTTGGAGACAACTGATGAATGAACGTAGCTCAAAAGACGGAATTTGAATATGAACGAAAAGAAAGAGATAAGTTTTTATATAAGCTATAGTTGATGTAGAAGGAAGAATAAGAATGAATATGACGAACACTGCCTTGGTTCAAAGCATGTTGTTACATGCATTTAGTTAGCGGTACATGAACCCACGTTTTTAATTACATATACATGCTACTAATTAAGTATAATAAGTAACAAAATAAAAAGTAGTATATATGCACCAATGGGGTCTTGTCAGAGGTTTGACTTATGTTGTGATAATGTTTCTTTGTTTAAAATTGGGAATATATAATCTACGTTCAAGCGTGAGATGGATCAAGGCCGCATAAAATGGTGCCATTTGAAAGTTCAGCCCCACATACGATTGTGCGTGGTTGCCCCTTTATGTATAGAATGCGATTTTTAAACTCAATTTTGATCAATATGATTTTATAAAAATCTGACCCACATTTATATATCATGCTCTTGACATGTAGGTCTACTTTCATGTTAAAATTCTTTAGACAAAAAGCATTATTTGTTTTCTAATCTCCTTTATTACGGATGTTAAATTCGAATATGTATAAGTGGAAGTGGTGGAAGAAACTATTTGTAGGAGAGGTTTAGTCAATACTTTTTTTAATTTATTAGACTTCGAATTTTCCGAGTAAGAAGGACAAAAATTTGAAACTAATCTATTTTATATATATAAAAAAATCTACAATAATGGGTGAGATATGTGTTAATGTGTGTGTTTCTACGTCTATATGATTTTTAACGGTTGATACTTTTAGATGGTACGACCATAAAATCACACATTGACAATCATCGAAAGATGTCAAAAGTGTGTCTTAGTATTAAATAAATGTTTATAACAAAAAAATAACATCAGAAAACAAAATGTTGGTGTGCCATGCTTTGATATATTTTCCTGTATGCATTGAAAAAATAAGAATATATTTCAAATCATTCGTTCTTTTGTTCAACTCGTTTGCACTAACTGTATAATGTTTTGTTTTTTTTCTTGTATCTTCTAGTTGCATGTTTTGTCGTCCATATCAAGAATTTTAAATTATAATCCGAAGAAAAGTAAAAAAAAAAAAACAAGATGCATGGCTTTCTTTTCTTCCTGAAATTAGCCTAATCTGGTCTATTACAAGAGTACATCAGTACTGCACCGGACAGTAGTGGGCGATGAGACATATCGAGAAAGTCTCTTTTCTTCTTTTCTCTTCATTTCTATATTTTTTTTTTTGTTGGGGAAAGTATTTTCTTCAAACATTAACAACAAAAGGCATTAGAACAAGACATAATATATGTTTATTTATGTATTTAAATCTAGTACTTTTTAAAAGTTATAAAATACAATTTTTTTTTGTATAAAACATATTTACAAAACATACACGCTAAATCCAGACATTAAATTTTTCATTTTTGTGTTTACCAATTATAAAATAATTTCGATTACTGCACTAATTATTTAGTACTGATCCATTTGTCATCTGTGTCGGAACCATATTTCGATTTTTCTGCTGTGATTATAATGCCAATTGGCTTTTATAATCACTTTAATAGTAATAATATTCGGTTCTTTTACAAAGTTTGGATATTAATTGATCTAATTTTTAGCTTGGATTTCTCTATACAAATAAACACACTACTATAACATGTAAACATTTGTGAAAATCATTTAGTCGGACTATATGAACCAAGAAAGTAACTAAAAATACATACATAAGCTCGAGATCCAAGTACCTGTGGTGAAAAAAAACGTTCACATGTTGACATTCAAACCTTCGGTTAAAATGATAGTTTTCAAATTATTTTAACATCAGATTTTCTTTTATTCAGCAATCAATCATCTGTTATGATATGTAATGTGGTGTTGTTTGTTACAAATTAATTAATTTAAACTATATATGTGTTAGATTCGTTTTATGGATTAATTCTTAGAATTTTTTCTTTTTTATAATATTTTTGTAAATGGATTGATGTGCTCGTATAAACAAAAATATAAAAACACAGTCAATTAATGGGGTTTGATGTGATCAAAGGAAAATGATGTGATCAAACAAAATAAAATTTATGCAAACCAAAACAAAACTATTTCCTACAAAATTATAATAAATAAAATATATTTAAAAATTAAAATTGACGTATAAACAAATAAATAAAGTTGTTGTTAGAAGGCGGCGCCCTTCGAAATGGGTGTTTTTCTGGTTATTACTTATATGTACCAAACAAAAAAAAATCGTCAAAATGGTCGGCACAAACCACACAATAGCCAGTTTCTTTTATTTCATCCCTATCGATTGTTTCCAAAACCATCTTCAAATTTTATGAGTGTGTATTGATGTATACTACTTTTGGCTTTGCTTCCAATCATATTTATCCTTTTACCCCACAGGTCCACAACTATATTTTATTTTACAAGTTAATTGACTCACTAATTATATAACCCTAAATTACGATAGAGAATTAGAGATATTGTGATCGAGTGGTTCAAAATAGATCATGATTCGATTATCCAAATTTATTATCCTGTTATTCCGAAATTATCGGTCAAATACAAAACAAAAGTAATATCTTTGATCCGATGGGTCAATTATGAATTTATGATTCCTTTATAGTATTAATGTATTTAACATTTTCAAAACCCTGCCTTAATAATTTGTATCGGTCCATAAGTTTATGACTCATCAAAGTATCCCATAATATCACCAAATGTCCATCATATTAAACTTTAATTATCTTGACTTCGAGATTGCCTAGACTTAATATAGTTGATATAGACTAACGATTGAAGTAATATAAGTATCCCAAGTAGAACTAGTTACGAGTGCTGATTTGTAACTTATTATTATTTTCAGAAAATGCAGGAAGGATCTCATGGATGATAAGGAAATTAACTGCTGAAAATGATTTACAAAGACTTTTGCAATCTGTTCTTCTTGGTAGACAGGTTCCTCTTCTCATCTTCTAGAACAAAGAACGTGTTGCGATCGCCAAGCTTGAGCCAAAGGAGCCGATTAGGTTGCTTCCAATAGTCTCCTTCAGCAAGCTAAGTTGCATTGAGATCATCTGTGATTGCTTGTATGTTCGCCTTAGAGGGATTGACAGGGAATTCTCTAATTCAAGTTTTCTTTCCATGTTTGCTTTATGAGTGCCTTTACTTCTTCATTATCCTTTAATCGTCTATTGAATCTGAAGAGCCCTCTTCTCTTCTTTTTCCCAGGTTCAAACAAAGACAAGAGAGGGACTATCCCGAGTGTTGGAGATCAAATAGGTCCCCTTCAGAAAAGAAAGTGCGGAGGTCACCAATATAGCCTTCAGGTCTTTTTGGCCCCCTTTCCTTTTCAGCGTTACTGATTAGATCGTTGAAATATTTTGATTAACCTTTGATTATTTAGACACGTTGTCCTTTCTTCATCTAATTATCCTCGTTAATTCCATTCAATCTGCTTGTTTTGTACTAACCAGATTACCTAGTGTCTGAATCCATGTCACTATTAAAAATGTTTATGATATATATATTTTTGAGTTCTGTCGATGATAACCACAATATTATAACTTTATAAGTTATTACAAAGCAAATTTGAGCTACACACACTACCACCAAACCATTATCTGACTAATTATATACTTATTATTTCATTTTATTGTGCATATATATACATTCAAAACGATCTTCTTGATAATATATATACAAAGATCTTTTAAAGTGAAGATATTTATCAGGAGAGAAAAAAAAAGAAGTTGAGGTACTTCTCCAAATAATATCGACGACGATACATCAGATCAGCTGTGGGGCGTCAATAATCGTCAAGAGCATTATAGAAATTATCCGTCCGATGAAAATAAACAAACGATAGAATCTTAATCCAACGGTCGATGAGAAGCGTTCTTCCGTTTCCTGCATCGCACCAGATCACTTCAAGTGGCAGTTGTCATAATCTAATCTCAGGGCGCCGACAGAACTGAAAATGACGGTTAACGAGAATCTTCGTGTAATAATTGCAGAAACCGACACTTTATATGAAAGTTAGTTCAAACATAAGCTATGATTAGTATTTTTAAATTTGTTACAATACTTAACCAATAAAATATAAACAACTGAAGTGTTGTGACAGTGGCCAAAGCAGTTGGAACTAGACTGTGTCAGTTGAATACGTCAATTATGAAATGATTCACGCCGACTTTTCTCGGGATTTTAGGAATGACAACCCATTAACAGAGCGATTTATAGGGTTTTAATTAAGCACACTTGCTAATTGTCTCAGTTTTCTCTGATTGTAATTAGTTTATTATCTGTGAGTTCATTGATCTTTAATCAGTCTTTTTAATTGTTTATATAAATTCATATAAGACAAACGGGACAAAAGGTGCATTACAAGTCTTCTTAGTTCACATACCCCATGCAAATCTCTCGGAATTCGAAGGACGTGTTTTATATGTTTTTTTAATCTTTATACAGATAAAATCTTTTGGATTTGACAATCTTAGCTCTAATATGGTCAAAGATTTATGCAATTTTCATCCTCGAATTGTCTTACTCTTACCTCAATTACACAAAACCAGATTTTGCTCGATAGTGATATGAATATCATATATCGCTATGTGACGATATCTTTGTTCATAATGATAAAAAGATACGTCAAAAAAGTTGATCTAAAGGTTTGATCTAATTACAATCACTTATTATCACGTAAGTCTTTTTTAATATTAATGAACTTATTGTACTTGTTCATTGTTCATTACCTCAATGCACTATATACAAAATCGTTAATTGCAAAGCAAATACACTAACCAATACATAAATAATAAGCCATATGAAGTTTATAGAATTCAGTAATGTTTCATCGTTCGTTTAAAATGTGGGCTTCATTCGTAAATAATTAAATGCTATATAAAGTATAATAGGAAAATATGTAATTTGGTTTGTCTTTTTGCAATGATACATAAAAACAATCGTCAATGACGCAGTAATATGTAACGCGTACGTCCGTTATATGTTGATCTGACCATACCATTTGGCCTTTCGCCTGCTAATTCGTTTTCAGATACTGCATGTAAGAAATGAAACCACGTCAGTGCACGCCGCGTGGGTTTACTGCTCTCGAGAATCTGCAGAAAACTTGGGGATTCCACGCACGTTCCCACACCAATTTTGTGCACTCCAACGCAAACCTTTCTCTTCAGATATTCTCTTCGATATGAAGCAATACACTAACCGAAATAATAATACCAACTCGCTTTTACTAATTGTCTATAGTCTATAGATTAGTCTTTCTAAATTACGTCTCTCGTCACTCAATCATACCCCTTCCTACATTGGATTATTAAGATTTATGGAGATCTCTTTTGAAATTAGGGTTTTAAAACCTGACTATAAGCCTGACTTACAATGACAGTAGTACTTCTTCAATTTTTTTTTTCTTGGGGCAAAACTTCTTCCATTTTGTTATGGATTGTTTTTCCGATTTTTTTCTTGTCACCTGAAAAATGGCTTTTGCATATATAATTACTAATTAACGCAGTCACTTAACAAAAAAGAAAACAATTGCAAGTTTTTTTTTGTTGGGCAAATAACTAATTTCATTCATTAAAAATTTATATTGAGATAAAAAAATAAACGAATTTAAAGTTTTTTTGTTTTTTTTGTTAAAGCATCAGCGCTTTGATTGAGAGATCTAGAAATAAAAGCAAATAAATTAAGGATATTATTTAGAATTCCATGAAGCTCTTTCAGCTGAGCTTTCTCGTTGATTGCATGATTAAACTGTTACGAATCGGAGGCGAATTTGAATTTGGTGATGCTTTTTTTCCTTTGCATGTTAGACTGCTAAGTAGACCATCGTGGCTTTTGCCAAGAGTGCAAATCGGATTCGTGTTAACGCTGCTTGTCTTAGGCTTTGGCTTCCCCCTCTATCGGTGGTGAAGATCCATCTGAATCTTTCTAATTTCTGATTCGCATTCCAAACAGTTTCTGTATTACATATTATCATTTAAGATCTGATTCTACCTGTAATTGGGTTCGATAGGTTTCAGTTGAAGTGCTCAGCTTCTTTCTTTGTGCCGATTACAAATTATTTGTGTTTATTCACTCTAATCTAAATTCACATAACACACTCTCATTTTTTACATGTGTTTCCTCCAACCCCATTTACACAAACAAAACAAAACAACAACAAAATATCAAATTATCAGACATATTCAGACATAAGGAAACACTTCTCCAAAGTACAGGCGAAACAAGTTAAACATATAGGCTCCATTTCAATAATAATAACTAATGAAAAAAAAAGAAATAAAGCCAAATTAAAAGTTATCCACATCATCATCTGATTCATGAACCTCATGTCCCTCCATCTTCCACCTATATAAACGTCTTCTCTCCCATTCTCTTCTCTCATCACTCTCTATCCATCACAAAGAACCAACACAGCGAGAGCTTAAAAACAGAGCACGAAAGAACTGTGTTTTTTATATATATAAAAAGATGCCTTCTCTCCAGAACTCTGTAACTGTAATCTCAAGAAGCAGAGTCTTCCCAGATCAAAAGTCAACCCTCGCTGACCTTAAACTCTCCGTCTCCGATCTCCCCATGCTCTCTTGCCACTACATCCAGAAAGGTTGCCTCTTCACGCGCCCTCACCTTCCTCCTCAGGCGCTTCTCTCTCACCTCAAACACGCCCTCTCTCTAACCCTCTCTCATTTCCCTCCTCTCGCCGGCCGCTTCTTCACCTCCGAAGACGGTCACGTTTTCCTCTCCTGCAATGACGCCGGCGCAGATTTCGTTTTCGCCGACGCTAAATCCGTCCACGTCAGTGACGTTATCGGCGGAATCGACGTTCCAGACGTCGTCAAGGAGTTTTTCTCCTACGACAGGGCGGTGAGCTACGAGGGACATAACAGACCGATCCTCGCCGTTCAAGTGACGGAATTGAACGACGGCGTTTTCATCGGCTGCTCCGTTAACCACGCCGTGATCGACGGAACGTCGCTTTGGAATTTCATTAATACGTTCGCGGAGGTGTCTAGAGGGGTTAAGAACGTGACACGTCATCCTGATTTTACGCGGGAGTCTGTGCTAATCTCACCGGCTGTACTCAAAGTGCCTCAAGGTGGGCCCAAGGTGACGTTCAACGAGAGCGAGCCATTACGGGAACGGATTTTCAGTTTCAGCAGGGAGCAGATTCTTGAGCTGAAAGCGATGGTGAACGGCAAGAAGAAAAGCTGGACGGTGGATAACGGGGAGATAAACGGAGTTGAGGTGTTGGGGAAGCAAAGCAACGACAAACTCAACGGAAAAGAGAACGGTAAACTGACGGACATGTTGGAGAGTTTGTTCGGGAGAAACGACGCCGTTTCGAAAACAGGGAACCAAAGAGTCGTCGCGGTGGAGATCTCTTCGTTTCAGTCTCTATGCGCTTTGCTGTGGCGTGCGATCACTCGAGCAAGGAAGCTTCCAAGCACTAAAACGACGACGTTTCGTATGGCCGTGAACTGTCGCCACCGCCTGAGCCCGAAGTTGGATCCGGAATACTTCGGAAACGCGATCCAGAGCGTTCCGACGTTTGCGACGGCGGGAGAAGTTCTGTCTCGTGATCTCCGGTGGACCGCCGATCAGCTTCACCAGAGCGTGGCGGCTCACCAAGACGAGAAGGTTCGAAGCGTTGTGGCGGATTGGGAGGCGAGTCCGAGGTGCTTTCCTCTCGGGAATTTCGACGGAGCGTCGGTCACGATGGGGAGCTCGCCGAGATTTCCGATGTACGACAACGATTTCGGGTGGGGAAAGCCGGTGGCAGTTAGAAGCGGACGGTCGAATAAATTCGACGGGAAGATTTCGGCGTTTCCGGGGAGAGAAGGAAACGGGACCGTCGATTTGGAGGTGGTCTTAGCGCCGGAGACGATGGCTGAGATAGAATCTGATGGCGAGTTTATGCGATTTGTGTCAAAACATTGACGGAGTTGATGCAATAACGTAACGGTTTGCTCTTTTTTTTTCTTCTTCTTTCTCAAGAACTTGACGATGTAATATTGTAATGAAACTCTCTGTAAGTTGACCCCATAAAAATGTTATACATATGTTACATTACACTTTGGCGCTAAAAGTTTTCCATTTGATTGGAAAAAAACATTAAAGTCAATTGAGTTGATTTGTGACATTGTCGTTGATCACAAAGACAAATGATCTTAAGTAATCTGACAAACTCTTCTCATATCCGATTTTTTTTTTTTTTTTTTTCTGGTGCATTTATCTCTGTGTTTTGTCAAGGAACACCTGCTGTTCCTCTCGATAGAGCGCTTTAGTTTTGGACCTTTGGTGCCTAAATCTCTGTGTGTTTTCTACTCTCTCTCTTTGCTTAGGACTCTTTTGACTCCTCCTGCTGCTACGACGACATTCTTTGGTGCAAACGATGCAGCTCTGAGAGGAAAGACGAGTGATAGACAGCATGATCCGGTGGAAGAGTACAATCTCTCTATTACAACTGACTCTAGTATCTAATGTGCTTGTTGTATATTTTTTAAATAAGATTTAATGTTTTAAATGATGTAATAATTGACTTGACACGATAAAAATGATGTTAACCCATTATGCAAACTTATCAACTTATATTATTAATATTATTTATCATGTTAATCAAATAGTCAACTATTCAATTTAAAAATTATACTTGATAACGTGTTGTCATAATCATGTGAATAGTATCAGCAAACTGTGATGAACAATGTCATAGAAAAACTAGTGTCAGAGTAACGTTTTGTGATTAATGGTTTTTTATATTATAAATACGGAGGATCAAATGATTTTTCTCTTTGTTACGTAATTTTATAATTAGCAATGTTATAAATCTAATAAAACCATCTTCTATGTATTTCAGCCTACATTTTGTTCCCAAGTTCTACGCTGTCTAATGGTTTCTGAAAATTAAAAGACCAAGAAATAGGATGCAGAATGTATCATCACCAGAAAGTGAATGGATGATATAACCACTTAAAAATAGTATTCTAAAATACGCAGTATTCTATACATATATATATAACCATATAAACCGTATTTTAGAACACTGCTAAAAAAGAAGGCAGAAGAAGAAGACTTTTCCTTTCTCTCTTCTCCCACATCATATGAACCCCAACACGCAATTCAAGAAAGATGGGCTTTTATCCAGCTAGCTAAGTTATAAAGGTAAGCCTCAATAATATCACTCAAGGTCCAAGGGTATATCAGTCAAATAACATTCATAACGTCAACTCGAGTGTTTTCTTCGAATGAACAACAACATCTGAAACGAGAAAAAAAGAGAGAGGAATAAGTGTTTGGATGGAGAAGAAGCAGCTCCGGTCACAGACTCCATCAACGAAAGCCTCATAAGCTCTTTTGATTCTCCGTCGTCGGAAGTTTTTGTTGTTTTGAGTATTTCAATTTGAACCGGAGGTAATTTGGATCTCCTTAAGTCTTTTGCATTTGTAGCGATTTTTTTTTTTTTTTGAAAAAAAATCTGTGTGTGTGTGGAAGATAGAAATCATGTCGGATGCTTTGATCAATGGATTGGCTGGAGCTGGTGGTGGGATCATTGCTCAAGTCCTCACTTATCCTCTTCAAACTGTACGATTCTTTTTGCGACCAATTTTTCCTTGTGAATAATCTTCATCTTGTTGTGAAGCAATGGTGTTTGTTTATTTTGTAATCGTTGAAATTAGGTAAATACGCGCCAACAGACGGAGCGGGATCTGAAGAGGGAGAAGAGGAAGCTTGGAACTATTGAACACATGTGTCAGGTTTTCTCCTGAATCTCAGGATCATATGAAGATTGCCTAATTAGCTTTGCGATTGTTTTTTGGGATTAAGAGTCTTCCCTTAGGTTAGTTTAGAGGAATTTCATGAATTTCTCTCTCGATTTTTATTGAAAGGTTGTGAAACAAGAAGGATGGGAGCGATTGTATGGTGGATTGGCGCCGTCTCTCGCTGGAACTGCGGCATCACAGGTTACATTCTCTCTCTCACTCATGTTTAAATATATCTCTGCATTTGCCATTTCGTGGTTTGAAGCTTAGATTAGAGGACTCTAAGTTACTACTTGCTCACTCGTTTTGTGGATGAGACAGGGTGTGTATTACTACTTCTACCAAGTTTTTCGGAATCAAGTTGAAGCTGCAGCTCTTTCACAAAGTAAGAAAGGGTTGGGTGACGGATCAGTTGGGATGTTTTCTTCACTTCTAGTGGCTGCCTTGGCTGGGTAAAAAACATTAATCCTTTATCTAATTTTCGTATATGATTAGATTTTGGCCTTTTGCAATGGGAATTGTCATTAGTTAACAATGCCATACGTAAATTTTTTTCGATGAAAAGTAGTATCACTTAGGTGATTCAGTACTTTCTCGCAATTTCGCATTGACTGTCTGGAGTATAGGCTGTGAACGAAGGCTCGCCGTGGTTACATTGCTGATGCTATCATCTCATGCTCTTATGTAGTGTTGCTTTGTTTAATGGAGCTTCTAGGGTGGATGGTGTAACATTTTTACTGTCAGGTCCTATAGTCATAGTTGTTTTGTTTGTTTGATTGTAAAATTTGGTGGTATGTAGCCAAAGATGATGGTATTTCAATAATGTTAAATCATTTTTTTTTTTTTGCTATTGCCTCTGCTGTCTCATTTGAAGTATGATAGCTCTTTCTCTGTGCAGATCAGTTAATGTTCTTATGACGAATCCAATTTGGGTGATTGTTACACGCATGCAGGTATTAAGTCTCTAATCATTTTCTCTGTACTTTTAATACATTTTTCTTTTATTCGAGTTAGTTCTAGTTTCGCATTTAATCACGAATCTATGAATTTTCTTGTCCTCGCTCCTAATCCCCATCCATTTCTAACTATTATTGTTTATATAATGCAGACCCACAGAAAAATGCTTAAAGGTCAAAAGACAGTCTCCGAGTCACCTTCTTCTGATGTAGAAGCTCTGGTTCCAGTTGAGCCGCGTCCATATGGAACCTTTAATACGGTATGAGGCAGCTTCACGTATTTACAAACCAGAAGAAGTTGGCTTTACCTAATTGCAATTTGATTTTTAAACTTCTTTGAAACTCTATAAACATATCAAGACAATATTAAGACAATATATATTGAACGATGTTTCAGATTCGAGAGGTTTATGATGAAGCTGGAGTGACTGGCTTCTGGAAAGGTGTAATTCCGACATTGATCATGGTATGTGAACTTAGGATTTTCAAACTTCTCTTATATTGTTGCATGTTCTGACTGTTAGGTGTGTGTTTTTTTGTTATAACTTACAGGTAAGTAATCCATCAATGCAATTTATGTTGTACGAGACAATGTTAGCAAAGCTGAAGAAAAAACGTGCCTTGAGGAGTAGCAACAACGTGACCGCTTTGGAGGTTAGGACTCTAGCCTTTTGCATTTGTTTATTTTGATAAGGTGTTTCTTGCTCTTTGTTGCCATATTTTCATGTTTTACTTCCCCATAGACATTTCTTCTTGGAGCTGTGGCTAAACTCGGAGCTACAGTCACAACTTATCCTCTCTTGGTTGTAAAGTCGCGACTTCAAGCCAAACAGGTCACAACAGGGGATAAAAGTCAACAGTACAAAGGTTTTTCCTCTTGTTATAAGAACATGAGAAGGGCCACATTCGTGGATCGATGTAAACTAAGAGTTTCTATTTGGGGTTTTGAATTACAGGAACGCTGGATGCGATTCTGAAAATGATTCGATATGAAGGGCTTTACGGGTTTTACAAAGGGATGAGCACAAAGATTGTTCAGAGCGTTTTAGCTGCTGCGGTTCTGTTCATGATCAAGGAAGAGCTTGTGAAGGGAGCTAAGCTGTTACTCTCAAACGCGACTTCTAGCAGAGTCAAGTCCAAGCCTTCTTGAGCTCAGTACAACTAGGATTTAGAAATAAGATTGAAAATAAACAAATAGATTATATTGAACTTCCAATAATTTCTTGATTAGTTTCCACACTACGGTAAATTCTGTTCATTTCCTGATGATTGCAAATGATTACAGTTGTATTTCCTGCAAGAATATTGGTTTGTACGGTTTCTATATTTAAAATTTGGCAGATTTAAATTGTGTTTTTCACATCATTTTTTATTTATTTTTGGCCTCTAAAAAATAATTAGAAGTTAATCCTCGATATATTTGGATCCAATCTTATTGTTTTAAGAAACAACACTTTAGCATTTAAGTTGAAGACTCAAAAATAGTCAAATATCTGATGACAAGATATTATTTTGATAAAGAGCGTTTAATAAAGTTGACAAAAAGGTTTAAATGTTTAATTTGACTATCAAATTAAGTAATTTTTCTATGGAATGTTGGAAATGCTAAAGACTTTAGTCTATAGTTATTAAACTATGCAAAATCGAGTGCGATATTTTCGAAGCCCATCACGGCCCAATATAGTATACGAAAACGACATCGTAATATACAAGTTTTGACTGAAACGTCTCTAAGCTCACATCAATATATCGTCTTCGTCCTCCTCGAAACCAAAACAACAGTCTCCTTTTAGTCTTTGCGCTCGAGCAATACGAGAATTTTCGTAGAGACCTAGAGATCTGGTATTTTCTGGATCTGATCTGTTCGCCATGGAAGAGAAGAAGGCAGAATCGACGAACAAGAATGTTAAGAAGGCAAATCTGTTGGACCACAACTCGATCAAGCACATCCTCGACGAGTCCGTCTCTGATGTAAGGCCTAGTCGCAGATTATTTACCTTCTCTTTCTCCGTATTCATTGATCTGTGAATTATGATCTTCCTCTTTGTCCTTTTTTGACGCGTAGATCGTTACGAGCCGTGGATACAAGGAGGATGTGAGGTTGAGCAACCTCAAACTGATCTTAGGGACGGTGATCATCGTCGTTGCTCTTGTTGCTCAGTTCTACAACAAGAAATTTCCGGAGAACAGGGACTTTTTGATTGGATGCATCGTATTATATCCTTTTTATATTGTCAATTATTGCTTTGAATTCGCCGGAGGCTTTCTGCTTGATTGGACTGAGACCATTGCAATTTTGAAGTTTTAGATTTCGATTGATTAGATAGAGAACTGTAATGTGGCTCGATTTTTTTGTGCTTTTAGATTTTGAGAAAGTTCAATTCTCTCTTAAGATTGAAATAAGCTGCTCGATACATGTGGATAAATTGTGAATAAGATGTGTGGTTTCCTTGACTATGGCAAGTATGTAGTGCTGAATGGGGTGTTGCAGCTGATTCTGTACACTAAGGAGAAGAATGCGATATTGTTCACCTATCCTCCTGAGGTTTGATTCTTTTGACACAGGAAATCAAAATATAGCATGTGGGGGAACTATGTACATTATGCACCTAATCACAGAACCACAATTTTGTTTTGTAAGGGATTAGAATCGTGCTTCTGCTAGCCTGACATGTTAATTAATGTATCGTATATCTTAGAACATCTTCGTTGTGGGCAATTAGAGCTTTAGGAAAAGCTGTATTCCAGTTTTTTGTTTGATTAGATAAACTCTTGTCAATATGACTCTGAGAGTTCTTGTTACTTTTGGTGTTTGCGATTGAAGCTGTCTTGTTCTTCGAAACATAATTGTTCAACTAAGTGGGTGATTATTAGAATGGTTTGTGCCTGGGTGGTTTTCCTTGTCATTCTCTCATATAGTTTGTATTCGAGAGGATAAGATTTTCCCGAACATTTCATTCTCTACTCATTGGTCATGTCTAGAGTATACAACAGGAAAAGCTACCCCATTTTGTTTTACTGAAATCATTTCAACTTGATACAGTAATTTAGTTAGCAGGTTGCTTCATTCTGTGCGAAAACGTTTTGTTAGCTCATCATTTGCTACTTTATTTAAATTCGTAAAATCGGTTGGTTAATTACGCAGGGATCATTCACCAGCACTGGCTTGGTTGTATCTTCGAAGCTGCCCAGATTCTCTGATCAGTACACTCTCACCATCGACAGTGCTGATCCAAAATCAATCTCAGCTGGGAAGTCAGTCCAACTCACCAAAAGTGTCACTCAATGGTCTCATCTCTCTCTTTCTCTCTGCATTTTTTCTTACACGCGCTCACACTCGAACTGCGCATTATAAACTCGAGCTTGTTTGTATGTTTTTTTGTGTATTCTCAGGTTCACGAAAGATGGAGTTCTTGTTGAGGGTTTGTTCTGGAAAGACGTGGAAGCATTAATCAAGGACTATGCAAAAGAAGGAGAACCAAAGAAGAAGAAATGATGATATTCTGGAGAAAATATGTTCTTAAAAACACCAAAATGTTTCGTTTTAGTTGATTAAAAATTGACGGCGCACATTTGTTTAGAGATGACATTAACATTGCCCGTAAGAATATTCGAGTTTTTGTTATAACAAAAATTTCGAGTTAATCTCTGTGATTTTGGACAAAAGGTTATAAAGGATATCTCCAGTAAGGCAATGGCTCACATTTCAAGTTCATGACATAAGCTATTGGCTCCTTTTTATATAGTTATTTTGGGTTTCATATTCCACTACAAGTCAAATGCTACACGAATTGTATATGATTTGGTTTTGCGATTTTGTATGATATAGATGGTGAGACATGCAACGATGAGTGGTTTGAATTGCTCTAGGCTTTCTAGGCAGCTCTTTCTTTCTCGTACGTCCTTGGGAAAGTTCATCTGTTGATTGTATTTTACTATTTTGGAATCACTTTTTTAACTTTTTAAAAAAACATTTTTCCTATTCTCCCAATAAAAACTCCAGAGCTGAAGAAGAGATGAATACATTTTGTCCATATCAACAATATTCCTAATCAGATCCTATAATCCATTCATTCATTATCCACCCATTTGTCACAATTATATATATGTCCATGGTCGATAAGAGAGAGGATTGAGAACAAATATTGGGTTTGTAATTAAAAAAAAAAGTGAACACAGGGCCATCCCTCTCATTGTGGGGCCCATTTAATGGACGCGCATCAGACATTACTCAAGTTGACGTGGCACCGGGTTGAAGTCGGTTACTGGGGGACCCAGTCCCAAATCGCGTAGGACCCACTAACCCATTGGGCTTATGGCTTGAATTTGTGTGCGTGCGTTGCTCAATCAAACAAGCCCGGATCTCAAATGTAATCGACGAACCACGTTTAATTAAATCGCTTCGCATCCGCCAGAGTGTTCATATAACACAGACGCTGTTTTAGTTTCTCTCTCATCTTCCGAAGGAAGTTAAAAAAACAAATTGATAGAGAACTCTTTGCCTCTCTATTGCCTTTGAAAATTTTGTGGATTGATTCATTGAAGCATCATTAATCGTCCCGTAGAGTTTTTGGACGAGTTTTTGGTTTGCAATATTTCTGGATCGAGTTTTTGGTTCTTCGTTTGTTTCTCTATATAACGAACTAAAATAGTTTACCGATCTCGAATATTTGATATGGCCGATTCTAGGAAGCGAGATGCCGGAGACGATCAGCCAAATGACGGCGAAGATGTCTCGGATTCTTCGTCTTCCAACGATTCTCTATCCAATTCTGCCGCTGGATCCGAACGGACGAGGATCGAAAGTAGAGTTTCTTCAGATCCGTTGACTGACGAAGACAGCCGAGAACTTTTGCTTGGCGATGATAGGGTTTTGCGGTGGTTGCAGGCTTTGGATATGCAAGTCCTTGGAGCTTGTCGAGGTGACGAGAGATTGAAGCCGTTGTTGAAGCTTAACGTATCTAACGGGATGGCCGAAGATCGATTACTCGCTCATCTTAGCCAGGTTAATCTCTTAGCTTCCGAATTTGATGATTTTTCGATTGAGATGAATCTGATTTATTGCTCTGTTATGGTATAGCTCTTTGAGCCAGCTGAAATCGGTATGCTGGCCAGATGTTTTTGCATACCTTTGGTTTCAGTTCGCGTTGGGAAGATCAAGAAGGAAGGGACCTTAATGCGCCCCACTCCCGTAAGGTAATCAACGATCTTTCATGAGTCTTTTCTTTGTTTGCTGCCATTGTTTGAGCTTTAGCTAAATGATATTTGTTTTCATGCTAATTTTTTTTTTTTTTTTCATTGTTGGTTCACTGTTGTCTTCGAGATATGTGAACATGATGGTTAGTTTTTTTCCGGCTCTCTAGACTATCGAGCTCTCTAGTTAGGGTTTTTCAATTTTGAAGACGGGTCTAATGTTAGATCTGTTGCTTAATATAAAACCAATTGTGTTTTTGTAAGCATCTGATTATTGATTTTTCCTTTTTTTTTTTTGTGTGTGCACATACACAATGCTTGCTCTAGTGTTATGTTCTCCTTCTTAGTGAGTCCTTGTGAAGATATATTTGACCCGGAGTTTCTCTCCATGTCTGGTCTCATGGTTTCAATCACGTTTTCCATATACTATGCATGTTTTCTATATTATAAATGCTCCAGACTTACCTTTTGCAGTTTTAACATGTGCTAACACTTTGGAGGAAGTGGAATATATTAACACACTCCATCTTTATCTATTTGGTCAGTTTGTATTAGTGTAATTTCTAACTCAGTAATACGTCTATTCTCATGACTGACTTGCTTTTGCTTTAATTAAAGGTCTTTAGAAATCATAGGAACTTATGGTGATACTGTTGATTCTTCCAAATAAAATGTATCTTTTATTGTAGGTAATGTGGGCGTAATCTGTTATGATCTCTGGTAGATGATGAAGTAAAGGTAGTTTCGTCTCCAATGTTGTATAGTCTGCTTTTGATTGCTAGTCGTATAGGGCTTAACTGTTTGTCATAACATCACTGACTACATATCCTTCTTAACCACTTTACATTATCTCGCTTTGGCATTCATTTAATCGAATATTTTTGTTTTATTAAAGCTTTTTATTTGATTTAGATTCTCTGTAATATTTTTACCCTTTTTACTTATCTATTTAAATGGTCTTGTGTGTTGTGTATTCGTGGTACCATTTTTTCAAAAGGTTTGACTTTAATAAACCCCATTAACTATTTAATCTCACACTCAATCCCCCTAATTTTTCAAGTTCATTACTAAACTCTCTAATCTTCAATTATTCATCACTAATACTATTTGATTAAAACATAAAAACCTAAAAAAAAATATTAAATTTAAAACCCTAAAAAACAAAACTTAAAACAGATACTTAAACTTAAATTTTATGGATTTTATTTTAGAGTTTTTGAATTTTAACTTTTAATTTTTTCAAGTTTCTGTTTTGGTTTTTTGGATTATTAGCAGATTTAGATTAGATTATAGGTAAATGTTAACTAATTAATTTCAAAAAATTATTTAAATCAACTTAATAGCAATCAACTAGTTAATTTTATAAAATCATTAAAATCTACTTAAAACCAAAATTTAAACCCAAAAACTAAACTAAAACCTAAAATAATTTCACAAAATCATCAAAATTTACTTAATATCAATTAACTCATTAGCATTAAACAAATCACTTTACCAATAATCTGACTTAAATCCAATCCACTACAAACAAAAAAAAAACAAGATTTAAAAAAAACTAAAAAACCAAAATTAAAACATAAAATTTTAAAATAAAATCCACAAAATTTAGGTTTTAATTTTGTTTTAATTTATGTTTTAAGGTTTTATTTCAGTTTTCTGGGTTTATAGCGGATTAGATTTATATCATATCAAATTTGGATTGGATTATAGATTAAAGTGATTTGTTAAATGATAATTAATTAATTGATATTAAGTAGATTTTAATGATTTTGTGGAATTAGTTAGAAATCAAATAGTATAGGTGGTTTAGCGATTAATAGTTTAAAATTGGAGGACTTAGTAATGAACTTGAAAGTTTAGAGAGATTGATATTAAATAGTTAAGGGGTTTATCAAAATCAACACTTTTCAAAAATACGATGATGGATTTAGCTAAAGTTCGTTTCAGGAAGCTCGTAGATTATCATTTTCTTGACCTCTTTTGATTAAAGTTCTTCTAAGTTGCACGCTGGAGGAGAATTTTTTGGTGCCTGAGGTCCTTGTTATTAATAATGTAGTTCAGTTAGGATGAGCTAGAGTATTTGTACGTATCTGCTCATGAAAAAGCTCGCATAGTGTTCTATGTTGTGTGAAGGACTACTTGCAATGTTGCGTGAGCATTCAAATAAGCTCCTGGACTTGATCCATTTTTTTGTGACTTGTTTTAGCATCTAGTATTCATTTGTTCGTGGGTGTGCTTTTGATATTAGAGACTAGCTGACTAATTTCTTGTTACTTCTATAATTGGTCAGGGGTAACTTGAGCCTTATGGTCCTGCCAACATCACACTTGCGGCTCTCATTTATCGGAGACAATGGCCACTCAGAGCAGCTCTTCACATATACCAGCAAATCTCAGTGCTCTGCAGTGTCAATTGAGGAGATAGCTGCAGACAGCTCTAGTAGATCTTTTGTGATAAGGATCGCAGATGGCAATGCTTTTTACTATTGGTGCTCAGAGAAGTCAAAACTTTTGGGAACTGAACTACGTAGGAAGGTTTGTGAGATAGAGATAATCTTTTTTTTTTTTGCGAATACTGAGTCTTTGCATCTAGATTTTCTCAATGTCTGTTTTTCATTTTCTTTCTGGTTCTTCTCTGTAGATGAAAGACTTGATCAAGAAGAAACCATCAATCTCGGAATTAACTGGAATTGAAGAATCGCGTCTTGGTTCTGTTGCTTCTCATCTCCGTTTGTATCTCATGGGTTCGGTGGTGCCTAACGTCAAAGGTTGTCTGGTCCCAACTCCTGATTCTGCATCCTCTTCTGGCTCTTCTGAAACAACTGCTTCCTCCTCCGCTAGTGCATCATCGAAATCGCTTCGGGCACGAAATTCTGGGACGCAACTGTCAAAGTATCAAGGAAGCCTCGACCCTAGATCAAGTTCCTTCGAAGAAAACACACTGAGCAACTCTTCACTACGTATCTCCTCCAGAGATAAATCAAAACAATGCAGTGAAGACTATTTCTCAATTTTTGATAATTTACCCTTCGCTTCCATTCCCACCAATGTGGAGGGTTTTATCCAGTCAGAGGGAGAAGGTGAAGAAGCGGCAGAGGAGAATAATGGAAGCGGTCAAATCCTCGCTTCTGAAGCAGCGGATTTAGGACTAAGTACAATGACCTTACCGCCACAGTTTCCTTTGAAGATGGGTCCACCAGTGTTTTCTCCTTATTACTGCTGGTGCCCTCCAAGCACCTCATCGCTTCACGCACCATCTGCTTCTTATCAGTTCTCTGCACTATCCATCGAGCTACCTTCGCTTCCACCTCTTTCCTCCTTACTACCAACATCAGGATCAGATGGGTTTTTGATTCCGTCTTCGCCGCTCGATCTCTCTGACATCCCTCCATTACCTTTAGTCCACCACATACCCATTCCGGGCACATCATCTTCCCAGCAGATGATGATTCCTATAATGTGCGACCCTATCGTTCATATTCCGGTTATGGATATATGCTCGTCGGGTCAATCCTATCTGGTAAGCGCTGGACCTACCGGGATGATACCCACAGGCATTCCTCCACTCCCGGTGGAGAATGACTCGCTGGTCGAGAAAGGAGCAAGAGAAACTCTGCGATTGCTCATAAGCGGAGCCAATGCAACAACATCTGCTCCTTTGAACCACCACGGAAGCAGAGGTCTGTACAGTGGGACCAGGGACGTGAGTGGTGTGAGCTTTTTTGCACCTATTGGGCTGAAACAACCGAGTGCAGGTGACGAAGGAGATGGTTGTGGTGAGAGCGTGAGCTCAGGAGAAGCAGTGCATGTGCCTCCCAGGGAGACTTCTGGTTAGTTTTTTGGTTGTTTGTAAGTGTTTTTCCGAAATGGAAATCTAAAATGTATAGCAAAGGGGGCTTGTGAAACTCATCTCTCGCTTAGTTTTTTGGTTCTTGTTCACCCAAACTCTTCTGTTTTAAGGTGTAATTAGTCTGTTTTCTTTGTAGCTTGCTTATTATCTTTGTTATTTTTGAATTTTTTTTTTAAGGTAGCTAAGAGAGAATAGATACGGTAATAATGAAATTTGTTTGGCATCTTGACACTTTCTGAAACTTGCAAAGATTTAGTATTTTTTTCTGGTAAAAAAAATTGATGGATAGGTACATAATGTAGATGACTTTATTAAAAAGTATAATTTATGGAAAGTATAACGATTGCACATGAGTACGTCTACCATGATGAAGACAAAACAGTCGTATATAATAATGGATAATGTCATAGTGCTATTTCTCAAACTACAATTTTTAAAATGCTACTTGTACAAATAAAACTCTTACTGTATAAAACTTGATTCTCTAAAATCACTAATTAATATGATCACCATATGACAATAAACTGCTTAAATTTTTTATTGTCGACTTATTTTATAACTCCTGATTTATTTTAAAATTATCTGCTTATTTTATAACTGTTATTTATTTCACAATTGTCAATTTATTTTATATATATATTGATTTTCAAAAATAAAAGAGAATATTATTTGTTACAAAAACATCTTAATAGTTAATTATAATTGACATTTGAGAACTATCTAATCTACATTTGTGTATAACATTTGATAACAATGTTTTCAATTTTAACACTTAAAAGTTAGTGTTACTTACATTCTCTAGTTCTACTTCTATCTATATGTTATAATTCATTTAAGGATATTAATCTGGCTGGTCCAATCTGTTCCGTTCTAAAATTTGGAAGGATCATAGATATTTAAGTTTGCTCCATTTTAGTTTAAAACAATATTTGGTCTAATCCTAGTAGGACTACAAAACTATTTCCAGTCTTTTTAAAAATAAAAAATAAAATAATAAATATTTGGAAAAACAATTATCACAATAAATATGAATTTAAACAATAATCAATATGTTTCATTATATTTAATAGCTTAAAATGTAACCACAGTAATTCAAATATATTTTTTATTATAAATTAAAATTCTTCAAATCTCAGTACATTAATGTAAATTGAAATTTATTTCAGTATTTTTTTTTAAAAAAAAATCTTAATCACCAGAATGCTCATCACAACCAAAAGCTACAAATAAAAAAGAGAAATTTTGATCAATAAAATTCCATATTTTAAACCCGATCAGATTAAATTCAAAATAGGGTTTAAGCCGAAAGATGTGTTTTTTTTTTGCTTTAAGTAGTTAAACGATAATTGTCCATAGGATAATAAAACACAACCTGGTTAATATTCTGCAGATATTGTCGTCTTGTAGATCTGAACATAAAAGTTAGAACAGAAACATAGGAGAAGATGGCATCTCCACCGTCTAACTTCACACACACACACACACACAAACACTGTATTGTCAAGTTAATATTCTGTCGCCCACTTGATCCAAAAAAAAAAAACAGACCCTTATCTTTTTTTTGGGCTTTGATTCCTCTCCCACTTTCTTCCCTCTTCCTTCAATCCTCTTGACTATTCTTGTTCCTACGCGTGTCCTCTTCTCCTCACTCTCATCCATCTTCCTCGTTTATCTCAGGATCTCTCTCTCCCCGATTCACCGGCTATTTATCGGATCTCTCTCTTCTTCTTCTTCTTCTGTAATTTGGATCTGCGATACTCGAATTCGATATCGACAGTCTGTTGCTCTACGCTGTTTTTCGAAGCTGCTTTCCCGATGAAGGATTCCGATATTAAGAAGTGCAGATTGAGCGGCGTGACCGTTGATGACGTCATCGAGCAAGTGATGCCGTACATATCTGAGTCGAAAGACCGCGATTCAGCTTCTCTCGTGTGCCGGCGATGGTTCAAGATTGACTCCGAGACGAGGGAGCACGTCACCATGGCTCTTTGCTACACCTCCACTCCCGATCGTCTCAGCCGTCGGTTTCCCAATCTTAGGTCCCTCAAGCTCAAAGGGAAACCACGTGCTGCTATGTTCAATCTCATCCCTGAGAACTGGGGAGGATTCGTTACTCCTTGGGTTAACGAGATTTCTCAATCGCTCCGCCGTCTCAAATCTGTGCACTTCCGGCGAATGATTGTCAGCGACTTGGATCTGGATCTTCTGGCTAAAGCCAGATTGGATGAGCTCGAGGCTCTGAAGCTCGATAAATGCTCAGGTTTCTCTACCGATGGACTCTTGAGCATCGTTAAACACTGCAGGTACACTCGATGATTCTTTCGCAATCTCTTCTTAACGACACTTGTCATTACCTCTTTTGACAAGAACAAGATTACTTTATAAATCGTTTGTACAAAGAACCGCTTCTTTATATATAAAAATAAAAACTGTTGCTTTGATGATCTCTTGCGTCTTTAGCTCAATTAGGGAAGTAGAAACCTTTTTTTTTTTTCTTTCTCTTCGGTGGTATATTGTTGGACCTTTACTTTATTTGATTTTCTTACTACACTTTATACATTCGTGGCTATGCATGAAGAAGCTGAATTGTTGGTTTTTCATCTGCAACCGATTTGTGTCTCCTCTTTGGTAAACCTTCACTTTGTTTGGTTTTCCTGTTATAGTTTTATTATATCTGCCTTCTGCATTATGATTATCTTTTGGGAGTTCATGTTTCTCACTTTATCTCATGCTTCTGTGACAGGAAAATTAAAACATTGTTAATGGAAGAGAGTTCTTTTCTTGAAAAGGATGGTAAATGGCTTCATGAGCTTGCTCTCCACAACACATCTCTCGAGGTTTTAAACTTCTACATGACTGAGTTTACCAAAATCAGCCCCAGTGACTTGGAAAGCATAGCTCGAAATTGCAGTCGCTCTCTGGTTTCTGTGAAGGTTGGCGACTTTGAGATTTTGGAACTAGTTGGCTTTTTTAAAGCTGCAGTTAATCTTGAAGAATTCTGTGGTGGCTCCTTGAATGAGGACATTGGAAGACCTGAGAAATACATGAATCTCACTTTCCCCCCAAAACTCTGCCGTCTGGGCCTCTCGTACATGGGACCTAATGAAATGCCAATACTGTTTCCATTCGCCGCCCAAATCCGGAAACTGGATCTGCTTTATGCATTGCTCGAAACTGATGATCATTGCACACTAATTCAAAAGTGTCCTAATTTGGAAGTTCTCGAGGTAAATTTTAACGCAACTATCATGAATCTAGCATCGATTTTGCAAGTGTGTAACATGTGGTAGAAAAGGGATATTCTTATGAACTAGATTGTCAAGTGTATAAAATGTGGTGGTAGAGGGATATGAATGCAATGTCTATTCTCGTTACATAGATATATAAGACTGACAGTTGTTACTGTATTTCAGACTAGGAATGTAATCGGAGACAGGGGTCTAGAGGTTCTTGCACAGTACTGTAAACAGTTGAAGCGGCTGAGGATTGAACGTGGTGCAGATGAACAAGGAATGGAGGACGAAGAAGGCTTAGTCTCGCAAAGAGGATTGATCGCTTTGGCTCAGGGCTGTCAGGAGCTAGAATACATGGCGGTGTACGTCTCAGACATAACTAACGAGTCTCTCGAAAGCATAGGCACATATCTGAAAAACCTCTGTGACTTCCGCCTTGTCTTGCTCGACCGGGAAGAGAGAATTACAGATTTACCACTGGACAACGGAGTCCGATCCCTCTTGATCGGATGCAAGAAACTCAGACGGTTTGCATTTTACCTCAGACAAGGTGGCTTAACCGACGTGGGATTAAGCTATATCGGACAGTACAGTCCAAACGTGAGGTGGATGCTTCTTGGTTACGTTGGTGAAACAGACGAGGGCCTAATGGAGTTCTCAAGAGGTTGTCCGAATCTACAAAAGCTAGAGATGAGAGGTTGTTGCTTCAGCGAGCGAGCAATCGCTGCAGCGGTGATGAAATTGCCTTCGCTGAGATACCTATGGGTACAAGGTTACAGAGCATCGGTGACGGGACAAGATCTGAGGCTAATGTCTCGACCGTACTGGAACATCGAGCTGATTCCGTCTAGAAGAGTCCCGGAAGTGAATCAGCTTGGAGAAGTAAGAGAGATGGAGCATCCAGCTCATATTCTAGCTTACTACTCTCTGGCTGGTCAGAGAACAGATTGTCCACCAACTGTTAGAGTCCTGAGGGAGTCATGATGATGATGATCCAAAGCAGGTTTGTATATAAAAATTTGGTTATATCATTTTTAGTCTCGAGTTTGGGGGTTTCCATAAACTGTGTGATGATGGTTTCTTATTTTGTGTTCTCTTGCTGTTGTATGGTCAGTGGTTTTGAGAGATTACATAGAATCTTTGTTTGTAAGGCGCATTACTTTATTTTTGTATTTCACATCACATGGGGTCTCTTTACTGTTTTTCTTTTTTTGAATAAAACCCCGAAAGATTTTGAGAGGTGATATATTTGATTTGAATGACGTGGAGTTTGACCCTAATAATACTTTATTGTTGCGAAGATTGAAGTGATGACCACACAAGTGATGAATTATAAATAAGTCTCAAGGTTACGAGGGAAACTTCATAATTTTGATTTTGCCGACAATGCATCTAATGGACTCTAAAATTCCATAACTTTTGAAATAGCTTAATAACTACAGAGTATATAACCCTAAATTAATGGAATCTATTATTATTGCCGACAAAAAAAAAAAAAAAAAAAAAAGAGAAATGGGATCTCATATCAATGAATGCCAGTGGGGATACCACAAGAAGTCGACTGAAAAGCCTCTTTCAGATTCTTCTAACCATAAAATAGACCTTTTAACAATAATACAATTATAGATAGATAATTGTCGTATGTGCATATATGTGAGTGCATCTCGTTTACATAACAGTTACATTTGAAATTTATAAAAAGAGAGAAAAAATGGTACTGTGTTTTCTGAGGAATCACGTAAATTCAGCTGTCATCAATTGGTGAAAGAAGAAGAATGATGGATGAGTAACTTAGTATTGGGTAAATATTTGCGTCTAAGAAGTGTCTGTATTGCTTCATCGCCGTATCTCTCCCTGGGAGATCATGTGTTATGCAATCGAAAGGGCTTGGTTTGCTCGTGTCTACAAATGGTTCCCATCGGTATCCAGGCCGCTCAGGCAGTGTAACAAGTGTGGCTAAATGACTAGTGTTGAATGCCACATAGATCTCTCTCTTCACTGAATCCACCTGCAGAAAATAAAAATGAAAAGAAGTTTAAATCAACCACAAAAGAAGCTTTCCGTGTAAGAGTCTCAGCTCCTAGAGCAATCAAACAAGAGACAATGAACCTAGCAACAAGGAGAAATCGGGTATTAAGAAAATGGTACCAGTGAAAATGCAACAAATCGACTTGTTTCAGACCAATCTGGCATCCCAGGAGCAACACCATGCCACTGCAGGCGCTCTGCTGTTGGGAAGTCGTCCAGGCCAAATGATTCACATTCACTACAAGTTAAATCATCTTCCCAATTAAATCAAAGGAAAAACAGAGGAAGAAGAAACAGAGGATTGTAAAAGAAAGAAAAGGCATATTAGATGGCAAAAAGAATGTAAATTTTCGGATTTGAAACTATGTGAAGCGATTAGAAGAATATTACATACTCACGAAACTTGATAAGAAGACGGCAGAATCTGAAGAAGTCAGAATGTGCTTCTTCCTTTTTATCCCAACGAAAATAGTTCAACTGCATCCGAATTGTGTTAACATTATTTAAAAGTTAGGATTGAAATCAAAAACAGAAAACTTAATAATCATCCTAGAGACAAAGGGTTTACATAGTTGTCGTGACAATAGGTGTTGTTGTTTCCCCCTTTCGTATGACCATATTCATCACCCATGTAGATCATCGGGACACCCTGGTGATAAATAGTTCAGAAAGAGACCACTAAACACGTTGCAAATGCAAACAATCATGCCGTAGTACTTAAATTGCTAGTGGAGTTAGATTATCTTGTGGTTTGATATTTTGAACTCATGATCTCTACTCCAATATGATAGTTCAATGTGCAAAACATCAGTCAAAAAGAGCTTAAGCAGGAACTAAAATAAAAGGTATTAACAAATGGTTAACTCTACCTGGGCAACCATGAGGGAAACAAAGAAATTTCGCATCTGTCGTTTCCTTAATCTCTTGACTGAGATACTCACAAAGTCCCCCTCCTGCAGCCCAATACCAATTAAATGAAACCTTTTTCGTTCAGGTAAGAGTGTGATAGCCATTTCATTTCAGGTTTTTAAAAATTCTACAAAGGTCTTATGATCTCATAGAAACTGAATTACATAGCTGTTGAAGGTGAATATAACACGATAATACAATCAAATTTTCTGAAGTTTTGAAATTTGATTTTAGACTTCCAACTTGATACTAAGTGCTTGTTTTTATGAACATTGAGGTTTTTATTTTAATGAGAAAATCTACTAAGGACTTGTTTTTTATGCAGTTGTTGCATTTGTTCAAACAAGACTCAATTAATCATAATTCACTTTGGTTAAAAGCTATTGCACCAAACCCACTACTTTCGATCCACTCTATACTTTTTCTAATGACGCTGAAAGATATTTAAAGAATTATAATTTCTAGTAATAATTCTAAAGAATATTCTAACCATCATACTAAAATAAAATGTGAAAAAAAAAACAGCAAATACAAAGTTCCACACAAATGCACTAAGTTAATACCTTACCTCTCCACAGTTCCAGCTGCAATTGTGATTCTCTCCATCATTATTCTCTTCTCCGTTTGCCAAGTTATTCTTATTGTTGTAAGTTACTAAATCTGCCATAGTAAAACCATCATGCGCACATACAAAATTGATGCTGTTCCAAGGTTTCCTGCCTCCCTGAAGCACAAACACAATTGGATATTGATAAGATATACAGCAGAAATGTGAAGCTTCAAAGACAAAAATACCAAGAAAACACCATATAAAACTAGTTATGTATGTACGCTAGAAGAAAAAAGAAGATTAGTGTTATGTATCTGACACCTCTATCTTCAGACACAAGTAAGCTGGCAGTGTAAAAGGGAAAAAAAGACCAGCATGAGAGGCTTAGATTGAAGACAATAACAGTTCCGTGGGGTCAGTGTACACTGACCTCCTGAAACAAATCAAGAATAATTTACAAAGTTTCAACAGCCAAAAAATATTCATGAATACGAGCAATCTACAATACATAATTTTCAACCCTAGAGCAACCTATTGGTAAAGCCTGCCCTATTAGACATTAGGCAGTATGCAGATACATCAGTATAATAGAAGTTAACTTTACCTGGTACAAATTTGGGCTTCCGCAGAGACATTCAGCAAAAGCACCGGAAAAGCCATCAGTGCCTTTTATGAAATGTCTGACAACATCTCGGAACTGAAATGGACAAGAATGTCAGTGCCCATATTAAATTCACAACGATGATAGATATCATGCATACAGAAAATGGAAACCGCCACAAGAACGATCAGGACTTCCTTGTTCATGGCTAATACAGCCTGATATGCATTTCTGTTCACTCGCACAGGCAAATCACATAGGCTGTAATCAATCGAAAATTTACCTTGCTTCGAGTGGAGGCATAAGTTTCATGTATACAATATATTAAACCATAAAAAGAAAAGTAGTTAATCCTCGTAATACATTACTGACCTTTCCATTCCACTCAGACCAAATACCCCAGTGTGGAAACATGCCAACTTGGTAAAGCCCACCCGCGTCCCATGCTTCAGCTATTAGCTGTTTGCAAGGAAGAAACATAACATATATATATATGCAACAACATTAGTAAGAGACCGATTACTTTATATCACTCATATATATAACTGAAGATTATGACATAAATTGGAAAAAGACGCAGAAAGCTCAATGCAGAAGTACAACAAGAAGAAATAAAACAGGTTGCATGCTGATTAATCCATTGGTGCAGATCATTAATTACATTGGGAGTTCCAATTTTGGTAATGGATTGAGATAAAAATGGTAGTCATGTAGTCAACATTTCCCCACTGGTTGCTTACAACTAATCTGAGCGCAGAAAACTTCACAAACTAAATCAGCTTTTATATTTAGGTCAAACATTCCTTGATTGAGGAAGAATGACAAGTTGGCCTCAAAAAGACAGAAACCAAGGAAAAAGGGTTTAAATCTAGTATCCTTTGTCGATTATTAGAGCTTGTGACGCATCTCTTTATGCAATCAATTCCTAGACTTTGAACGGAAAAAAATAATCCCCCTAAGAGCATTACTTCTGCCATACTTATTGAGATACAACCGAACACTTTGGAATTTGATTCTATTAAAAATTATCTTATATTTATATTCTCAAACCTAAAGCAGTTGCATCTGTGATGCAGTGGAAATTCAAGCATATGCATAATATGATAACCATTAATGTGAACTAGATACACCAGTGTAACTGCGACTAATAGAAGGGAAAGCAGCTCATTGTGACCAAGTAGGCAATAATGCAATTACTAAGGATTCCACGCAAACGATGCAGAAGTAAATACGATATTTCTATGAACAATGAAAATCGAAGTTATATAAAGAGGAAATATTAAGGAAACTAGTTGATCACCTTAACACCACGGAGTATTGGGTCATTACTTATCATGTCAATTACTGGAGGGCAGGTAACAGGGGTACCAGTTTTCAGCAAGTCACCTTCTACATCTGCCCCATAAACATTGGCGGCATCCCAAAGGCTAACAAGAATAGAACAATCAATATTGCAGCTAAGCATGGACCAAACAAGGACTCATTTGACGTACTCTACAACATTTGCACCTGCTACTTCTTGACATGATTGAACCAAGATCAAAGCGGAAACCATCGACATGCATTTCTGTTACCCAATATCTGTTTAAAGAAAGAGATATCCACAGGATTAGGAAGAATTAACTGAGGAGAAAAAGCATGTAATAAATTTATTTTCGGAAATCAAACTAGTGTAACATTTCTTTAGTCATCAGAAAGCAGGTAAACTCAAAATAGTTAATTTAAAGTATCGAGGGTTGAGTATGAGAATTACATAATATTCTAGATATAATCATAAACAAGTTGCCTATTATCATTTATGTCAAAAAGAAGGCCTAGACACTAGACATAGAACCAGAGGTATAATAAAATGTGCACCACGAGACCAGAAGTGTTTGCAAGTACAACAATAGAATATAACGGACTTAATTTAAAAAACAGCCAAGCAATACGTCTACCCTATATTTGGGAAATACCTCAGACAATCCACTATAAATTGACGCACCACAGGATGATTGCAGTTGAATGTATTACCACAGCCTGAATAATTATAGAACTCGCCCTGTTAAATCACAAAATATGTATAAACTTTAGATTCATTAATAAAGAATCATATTGGTATCGTTAGTATGGGACTACAAACTAGAAACCAGAGGCATTATGGGTGTTGACTTATATATCATCAATGGGTGTAATATGTAAATGTCACCCAGAAAACCAAAGAGGAGGTTCCTACAGGTTTCTGATGCATAATAAGTTACTGAACCGTCCAATTACCACGATTTCCAATCAGTAAACTGACTTAGATTATTGAATGTACTTAATGTTTCAAGAGTTCCAAATTCTAAAATTCTTACCCTACAAATGTTTTTATTGTCTCTTGTTCCCTAAGAAGTGAAACTCTCGAAAAAGAAACAGATGACTGCTTGATGAGCATTACCTTTGGAGCAAGCATGTAATAGACACTGTTATCAACTCCTCTAAATGAAAAAATGGGTCCTTTTTCATTGCCTTCGGCTGTGTGGTTCAAAACGACATCCATGATTACCTGCTTAAAATCTATCAAGAACTGCATCTGTAAACCTAAAAGCAAATGTTTAGCGACTTGAAAACTAGTTGTCACCTCAATTCCTCGTTTATGTGCCTCTTTCACAAGAATTTTGAACTCATTTATGGCTCTTCCAGCAAAGTTGCGAGAGCTTGCCGATGAGTATCTGATCATGGGCGAGAAAAACCCAATTGTAGAGTAACCCCAAAAATTTACCCTGAACAAGCAAAAAAACCTGATTAGACATGATATATGCAACATTTAACCGGGTTACTTTGTGAACGTTAAAGATGGCATGGTTTCATGTTAGGGAGCTTGCTCAATCTATGTATTCCAGATATGTGATATGTGGTATGGTTAATCGGAAGTTTCCTGGGACAACAACAATCTTGGTTGAAGAATTTCTTGAGAATAATTGATACATATTAGCATTCACAGAATACTAGTATGTATTGAGTGACTTTGTCAGTTTTTTTATTGAGTGACTTCTGGAATGAGAAAACTACATAGTAGAACCACTTGAAATGAACATCGGCAGGAAGTTTTGTCGTTAATCAAAGGATCTGGTCCAATGGCATACCTATGGTCTCCCAGTATCGTATTGTAGCTGTAATACTCCAGCTCATTAAACTCATGACATGGCATTAATTCTATGCAATTTATCCCAAGCTCCTGGCAAATATGTAAACAATTTAAAGTTGGCAGATTGATAAGATTCCAGTTAAATAAGGGCTCTAGCTAACCAAACATTACTACAAGGGGGAAAAACTGTACACCCTTGCGCTCATTTTTATCAAAAAGAAACACAAATATTTGCATCGTCCAAATCACCAAAAATCATTTGAACTAAACAAGACAGCTCTTTGGAAACTAAGGACAACTTATAGCCACTGCAAATTTATGTGAAGCATTCATCCGATTTTGATTGTTTATTCTTCTTAGTAAAAGGTTAAGATTTTGATCATGTACGCCAAACCAGTCTGGGATATCATTGTCCCATAATGATCAGAGAGGACGAACTCAGTGTTGAAACAGATGAAAATGCTAACAACAAATCTTCTGATATAGTAAAAAATTCTCAAAAATTCACCTATAAAACTATTTATAGTAAACTTGTTCTGAAAGAACAGTTAAAAAGCTTTCTCAATAGTATATATATGATTGGCAGTACCTGCAAATGGTCAAGCTTCTCTGCAACACCCTGGTATGTGCCAGGGAACTCAATTTTGCTAGATTCATGATTAGTAAAACCGCGCACGTGCATTTCATATATGACAAGATCCTTCTGTGAAAGCTTCAGATGCATATCCCCCTCCCAATCAAACTGAATATTAAAAAAAAAAGACAAATACCAGCACAGGTTAAATTTGTATCAAACTGACTCATAAAAGTTATGTTCCTCTAAAATCACTTAGCAAGGAGAAAGATCGTCAATAATAAAGTAATAATTAGAACAGTCTTATAAATACCTCTTCATCAAGAGTGGGCACCATACAAGCCATTTGAGGCCAACAATTTTTATCAGCTCCCAAAACTCCGAACTCATCCCTGCTAATAATTGCCTTACCAAACCAAAAGGTGAAAAAGTTAGAGGCAAGCAAAGGGCAAGCAAAGGGCAAGCAAAGAGATGATCTATGAGACTCTGGTTTATCTGCTCTATTTATATACACAAGAAAACTTCGATTTACAGTCTACCTTTGCGTAAGGATCCAATAAAATATTGGAGGAGTCATAATAGTGACCTTCTTCAGGAGAAAACTTCCCATCAAATTTGTAACCATACAACATATCATCGAAATTCCCTTTCAAGAACACATGCCATACATGCCCCGTTCTATTCGTCGATGGATCGAGCTCAATCTCCTCCGTCACTTTGTTCTGCAATGATAAATCAAACCCCAAAAAAAACAAAACAAAAAGGTTTCAACAAAAATGTCCGTTAACTCGAATTGAGAAACATTCGCGCGAAATATCTAACCTGACGGATATCGGAGAGAGAAATCAAGCAGATGGTGGCGGAAACGGAGTTTGCAGAGTAAACAGAGAAATTGACGCCGTCGTCTCTCACGGTGGCCCCGAAAGGGGAAGGAAGTCCATCGGAGACAATAAATTTCTCTGATTTAAGAGGTTTCTCCACTACAGAGACATTCTCAGCTTCGATGCTCCTTCTGTCCTTGGCGGAAAGCGACAGTGGCTGCGCAGCTGGCCGAGAGAGGCGTTTCAAATTGGGCGCGCGGAATCTAGTAAACGTGCGGTTAGAGAAGAGAACGTTGAGCTTGGTACGATGGAGGAAACAGGAGCTACAATATTTGATTGCATCCATGGATGCTCTTCTTCTTCAAGGCTTCTGTGAAAAAAGAAACGACGAAGTTGTTGTTGACACTGAAAGAGTGATGATGATCATTTGATTTTGATCTGTTTTCGACAAAAAAACAAAATAAATTAAAAAAAAAAAGAGCTAACTTATTATTACAAATGGGCTCAGGGCCGGGCCTCCATGCATATACCCAATAAACGTGCTTTCGACGAACTATTTTTTTATTCAACGAAAAAAAGTCTCAATCCCAAAATATGCAAATGCATGAAAATACTGCAACTTTGGATCTTAGGAGGGGCCATACATGCATAATTGTAACGCATGGACCCTATTTCAGATTATTCTAAGGATCAATAATTAAAGTTCTTAGAATAATTGAACAATAGTTTTTTTAGAAAACGTACATTTCAACTGTTTGCATACATGATTGAGATGCATATCTTAAATGATAACAAAAGACAAAACTCATTATATTACCAAAAACACTAAAGCCATAGGTTTGTATGGAAGAAGACTATTATCAAGGTTTGTATCACTCTTTCTAATCATCTTAATTGGTAAACTAAATAACAGAAATTGTTTTCTTGGTTGTTCTCATATATATTAAGTTTATTCTACTACTTTTTTATAACGAAATATATCGGATCAGCTCAGAAAATATTTGGGTACATAAGTATTATTTTCCCTTAATGGATACGAGTTAGGACAGAACTAAGAGCTCATAAAATATTTGTTAGATTTCCTTTTCAAGCCTACTCGTTCGTTAAGGATTGGCCATACATACTGATGAGGGCGGGACCCGTTTCCAAATTCTTCCCAAGAAAAATAAAAGAAAAAGAAATCTGAAGATAATTAATCTTTAACATACGGTTGAAAATTAGTGTCGTATACGTATAAGAATCAAAATACACACATATATATACGATATCGTATGGTCCCAAAAGATCGAGATACTTCGATATAAAAAAGAAGTATTAAAACGCAAATTTGATTAAACTACAAGAACTCAATGTTACCAGTTTGTATGGATTAAGACGACGTGTTTTTTAATTTTGTAATTTAATTAGATTATACTAGCAACTTAGATATATTACTATTTCGTATCATTTTTGATGTTTCCGTAGTTTTTGAAGGAAAAAAAAAGAATTGATTGGCAATTTGGCATCAATGATTTTGACTGGATCGCCTCATTTATTAGTTAACGAAAAGTTTGGTTTAAAGCCGCAATTAGTGTTATTGATACGTAATGAATGAAATGGAATGACATATGCATGAGACATCTTAACATACGAGTAGACTTGAACAGTGTTTTCAACATCAGTAATCTTTTAATAAAAACATATCCATTCCTCAAGTTTATTACTCATGAATATATCTAGAAGCAACTAATAACCATGTTAAAATTAATTACTTTATCCAAATTTAAATTCAATTACTCTCATGTTTAATTTACCTTTATCTAGAAACTTATTATCACCAACTTGAGTAACTCTTTCGTATAATCGTTCTTTGAAGTTGTGGTGAAATTAAATTATTATTTCTCACAATGTCTTTAGTTATTGGCAGGACACTGTAACATGAGATTCATGGGGACATCATACAATTTTTACGTCTAACACTTTAACATGCATGAAAGGTACAACAGATAAGACTTTGCCTATTCAAGTGAGAGAACTCGCGGAAGGCATATGTTTCCTAATTTAGAAAGAACTACTTTTTAGAAACTGAATTACTGCTTATGACTAATATAAGTTAACAGATACGATGAATAATTACTGTAGTATTAGACGACTTTACAACATGGTTAAAGTTCAATTATATGACATGATTCCTTCACGAGTCTTTTACCGTATATATGTCTGTCTCTCATTGGATAGATCTAAAAGCATATGAATATATAATTAATTCAAGAATAGGATGATCTGTCAGCTAATAATTCAATTATTCTATTTTTTATGATCCTATAAAGAATGGTTTTAAGCCACGATGCGAAACATTTTGAGTTTATATTTGTTTTTTTTCACGTCTCCGCGAAATTTGGAAAAGAAAAACAAAAATTACCCCTTCATATTAAATTATAAAAAAATAGAAGAATAACAAGATGATGTTTTGTTATATAGTAAAGAATATAAGCTGAGCAGATTAAGTTGATCTAATCACACAAAAGTCACATGTGTATGTATCTGTATTCTTGTGACGAAGGGGCAGATTTTGTTCAGATCTTGATCGAATAAAGATTCTATTTAGCCTGTGGAGCTTCTACAAGGTAAAGAAAATATCGAAAAAAATTATTCTGCTAAAACTATGGATGATGTTTTTATGATCATCATAGCCATTTTATAAGATAAGGTAAAAAAAAAATATGTAGGCTTATGCGCATCAGATGGAGAGGGAATTCTCAGGTCTCTCCAGCCGAGGCAATTCCGGTATACACATTCATAATCTTTCTTACATCTGAGTTTGGTCTGATTCTAGAGTTAATACCAGTTCTTGCAATGATTTTTGTATTTTATAATCTTCTTTTCATTTTTTCTTGTTGCAGAGATGGGGAGTCGCTTTTCGATAGATTCTGGATGTTACATGACATCTTTAGCAGCTACAATCTTCATTGCTTCTCTTGTGACACTCGGAGTTCTGATGCTTACACTTCTAATAGCCATATCAACCATGTTACAGAGCTGCGAAAACCGAAGTTCTGGAATCATCGAGGTTCAAAAACTTGTTGATGATGAGAGTTTGAGTTACTGCAAAATCTTGTCTCTACACTCGCAGCTCAATAGATTGGAAGAAGAAGAGTTACCATTGTTATGCAGAGATGTTGCTTTACGCAGAATCAAAAAAGGAATCTACTTGAGAGAGCTAAACTTCACTATCCAAATGGCTCTCACTTACTTCAAGACCATCAGACCGATGATGAATGATAACCGCGATGTTGTTGTGATCGATATCGACGAAATCGATCTGTAAGTTTTCAGATTGTAGTATTTTCCAGTAAGTATTTTAATTGTTAATCTTTATTCTTCTGAATATGTAGATTAGAACAAGAGAGTTACATTGAAGAAGTAAAGCATCAGAGAAGCAAACTAACACTTGATCTATATTCTAAGCTAAGATCACAAGGCTATTCAATGGTTCTGTTATCCAGAAGACCTGAAAAAGAGAGAAATTCCACGGTCGAGCAGTTAACATCTAGAGGATACAGAGATTGGTCCGGTTTGATCATGAGGTTTGCAATAAAAGTTAACTACTAATTTCATTCACATTGATCAAAGTATCAAAAAACCAGAGAGTATAAAGAACTTAATATATTCTCTTATTTGCAGGGAAGATACAAGACAGAAGGAAGAGATAGAAAGAGAATCCCGCATAATTGGAGTAATTGGTAATCATATGGATGTGTTAACAGGCCAGTGGAACTGGCAAAGCAAGCGTCTGTTCAAGCTTCCAAGTCTTGCCTATAATGATATTATTGGATTACAGTGAAAGATGATGAGATTATGGTGTTTTTGATGTGCAGCGACTCTTACTTTTCAACTTCAAATGTGTATAGGTTTTCAAGAGTTTCTGTGATATAAGTTCTATACCATTCAAAGATATTGTACATTCAAAGAGGTCAGAGGTTGTGTTCGACATTTTTCAAAACCAAATTTAGGCGCGCGAAAGTGTTCGTTGCAAAGTTCGATCTTTAACCTTTTGGGTACAATTCAATCTGTGTTTTGTGTTTCCTTAAAATATATTTCAATGTGTTTTACTGTTATTTTTTAATTTATTTAAAGTTGCTTTTGAAGTTTTAATGAAGGACCGGACCGGACATGAGTGACAGCGAATCGTCCGGTCCAGCGTGTCTAGACAAGACTATGTACTGGAACCGAAAGTAAAGTCATGAGAAAAAAGTAGTACATAGTTAGGAATCATCCGACAAGAACCAACTCGAGAAATGTATGCCTGGTTCATTATGGAAGACAATAACATAAACAATTGAATACAGGTAAACCAAACACAAGACACAAAGACAAACAAATTGAAACCAGTTTGGTAGTAACTTTTTTTAACTTAAAATTGGGTGGAGAAGTTCAAGATTCGGGAACTGTTTCTACAGCAGCTACAGCAGCTGCAGCTGTAGCCGCAGCAGCAGAGCGTTTGATGGAAGCAGATTTGATGAGGTGGTTGTAACTTCCTTTCTCCTTGAAAAGCTGAGCGAAATGGTGTTTGCAGTACAAAATTCCTTCAAGAGCTGCGTAGTTCGATGGAGAAATCGGACAGCCTCCATGGGAACATTTAAAGCAAGATTTATGGTAACATTGGCTCTCCACAGTTACCTACATGGTTATTGCAAATGATCCAACTAAGTTTTACTGTAAATTTCTTGACAACGATCACAGAGAGAGCGCAAAAAGGTGAAGTGGAAAGCAACGGTAACTGAACAAACAAGAGTTAAAGTGGAATCAAGCTTAAATGTGTATATTGACCTTTTCGATAGGATACACAGTTTTACTGCAAGTAGCGCACTTGTCTTGTGTTCCAGAGAACATTCCAGCAACTCGGCTAGGTGTCCTTGTCTGAGAACAACCAAGAACAAGGGTATTAGAGAATCAAATAGGCCAATAGACTCATGTACCTGAATAAGAACATTGGAGCGTTGTTACAAAAAAATGTTTACCAGCTCAGGGGTTGGCTTGTCAGTTAATGGCTTTGCAGCTGTGAGGGGAAAGAAAGTTTGATGATGAAATTAAAGTGAGACCAAAAATACAGCACGTAAAAGTAGGATCAAAAGGTCAATAGTTACATACGTGACTGAAAGTTCTTGTTGAAACTACCAGTCTCCTTGAAGAGCTGCTCAAAATGAGGCTTACAGTACAACACACCTTCCATTGATGAATAATTGCTCAGCTGAAAGAAAACAAAACCATCAAACACATTTTAACTTGACCATATAAAACAGATCAATGTAGATAAAAGTGTATGGGTTAAGCCAACAATCTAATCTCTCCTGATAACTCTTGATGAAACCCTCAAAACTTTCACAAAACTTATAATTATAATCAGAGATTGCTAATGGAACATTGGTCATTCAAGCTGCACAGGTTAATCGTGAACTCAGAATGTCGATATCCACGAATTGATCATACAAATCGATGAGGGAAAGACCAAAGAGGCAAAGGGAAAAAAGCAAAAAGAGCAAAAACTCACTTGAAGTTTGCTTTTGCAGTGAGAGCACTTGAAGCAAGACTTGTGAAATGGCACTCCATCAGCTGAGAGAAGTTCCATAGGGTACACTGTCTTCTCGCACGCCCTGCATTTCTGCTGCGTTCCCGAAAACGACATCGTTTTTTGACTTGTTCACGATCTGTCCTCCTCAAACCTCTTGGTCTTCCTCTCTCGCTCACTATACACCAAAAAAAAAACCCTACAACATTTCAAACCAGAACACAAAGAGATTTAAGAAAAAATCCCATCACACAATTTTTGACTTTTCTACATTGACGATGCTTTAGCTATTTGCATCATTTGAAGATCTTCAAACAAATTGATCCGTGGATTGGTATATAAACATTTGCATCAGATAGTTTGGTGACTATATCAGAAATTTCACAACAAAAAGATTGGTTTTTTTCTTTCCTACAGGAATTAAAAAAAAAAAAAAACTAACTTTAACAGAATGAAATCGTGTAGAATTAACAAAAGGCGAATTCTTTTACCTCTTAGTCGATCTGAAAAAACGCAAACGAAAAATGCGAAATCACGAAGAAACCCAGAATTGAGAAAAGAGAAATGCAGGTTCAAATTATAGCTGGAAAAGAAAATCGTAGAAGATCAAGGCGAAGAAGAAGAAGAAGAAGAAGAAGAAGAAGAAGTTAGATGAAAGGTAATGATTATTGAGCACGATCGACAAAGATAATGAGATATATCTAAACGCTTTAACTTTAATGATGTTGAGCTTTGGTGGAGACAGTGGGGTTCCACTTTGGCCGGTCTAATTATTTTTATTTTGAATTGTAACAGCAAATCATTGAAGCTGAAGTTTACGAAAAAAAAAAAAGATAAAAAAAAAATCCACTACTACAAACAACAAATTATGTTTGTACTTTAACTTCTCTATCTCGCTAAATTAAGAGTTTTTAGTTATCGGTTAATATTCTTCTTTCTTTTTTTTTTTGTCAACACTGTTAATATTCTTCTCTAATATGATTCCGTTTATAGTACATTATATAGATGGTTGATTAAATGATCATTAGAAAGCTTTTACAGTTATATAAGATCCACTGACTCCTTTTTTTTAAACATAAATTTTTGTACTGAACGACACTATCACAAATCATTACATGTTTTAGTCTAATTGCCAACAATTTATCAAGTGTTATTACAATAACCTTTCCAAGTCTACTAAATTCATATGGGAATACTACACACGAAAAGTGGTTTTAGTTGACCAATAGTATATGCCGTGTTGCTTTTTAGTAAACATCTAAATTGCTATATATATATCATGATATTAAGTAATCTGTATACTTTTAAAACTTATTGTTTTATTTAATTACCCTATAATTGTTTTTTTTCTTTATATTAATAAGGAATACAAGCTTATTATGGTCGGAGAAAAAAAACCCCGCCTAGAATAAATATACAATTACTATATATAGAATGAATTACAAATCTGCAAATACGTGGAAGTTCTTGGAGTCAACGGTGATGAGCCTGATAGCTGCAATGGCGGCAGCAACAGACATCAAACTGAAGAAGACAACGTTAAGCCAATGCCATAGCTTTTGCATAGGATTAAGCTTATTGTTCTTAGCCTTATAGTACATGTGGTTGGCCAGAATGAAAGTGAGAGGGATTGTGCTCACAGCACCTGTGAAGCTCATGAAGTCCCCAAGGAACGGCAAGAGCGCCGAGAGAAGCGTGCTAACCGCGAGGTACCCGCCTCTCGCCATGATCCTAAACATCAAATTCTTTAACGCAAATGTGTTGCCTTTGATCCCAAACTTTGTGTCCATATACTCATATGATGGACTCGCAAAAATCTACAAACAAAGAATTGAGTAAGATATGGGCTACAATGACAAGGGACTGGTGCATTCGTGAAGACTCTTGACATTTGAAACAAATAAGAATCACTGACCTTTAAGTTTCTACGTGGATATAAAATTTACACAAGAGTTGCAAATAGTTTGAAACGGTCATGCAAAAGAAACTTACGTGCAAACAAATAACTGACTGAAGGAAAGCAGAAATGTTAGCAAGGGCTTTGACCCAGAGTGGGCCATTAACGTTGTTTAGTAGATAGGTCGAGGTTGAGGATCCGTAAGCCCAATATCCGATGAATGTAACCGCGAACATTGGTAAAACACCGGCCGTGAACTGAAAGTATAGAGCCTTCATCATGTTTTTCACAACTGGTTGCCTCACTGTGGCCTACCAAAGGCGGCAAAAGATAAGAAATTAAGAATGATCATTTCTTCGTTCTGCATTTGCATATAAACAAAAACAAAACCATATTTTCGAAAAGATAAGACAGTTTTAACCTGAATTTCTGGAAGCATCCCTGTGTTGAATACGAAAAAAAGATTTGCGGCTGCAGCTGTGATGGTATAAAGCTTACTTAACGGTGATCCTCGTATCTCGTAATCTCTTGAATGTGTTTTCACTCCTTAAAATAACAAAAAGAAGCAAGTAGCTATAATATCCATAAGTATGGTTGACGCTTGAAGCATGATCATCATTTGAGTTATATACCATCTTTAATCGATAACAGGATTGCCACAATGATATAGATGAGACTAAAGATGGTCGAAACTACAAGCCATATCCCAAGAGCCGATAAGTGAGGAACACCAATCGCAAAAACTGCACAAACCAGGCCCGCGATGGCAATAAAATGAGGTAGTTTCATGGCATGATCATCCCTAAAAAGCACATAAACGGCCTGAAGAAACAGAAGACGCTCCAACATAACTAACTCGGTTCACACGGAATCAAAGAAACTAAGAGAAAAGGGTTATACTACCTTTAAAGCGGAACCAGCTAAGATGATAAATCCACAGTTAATCATGAAAAGATTGACATATTGCAATCCCCATGTAAGACAATAAGCCTTTCTACCTGATAAAGAAGAGATCAATAACAAATTTCAATGGAAGTGATAACAGAGAAGAAAAACAGAGCAAATATAAAAGAGCATGTTTGGTTCTCTTACCGTAAATGAATCCAGCAAGATCTCTATAGCGAATGTGTCTCTTGCCACCAAACTCATGAAGCTTGGCTACGAGAGCGTTTGCATAGAGGGAGATTGCAGTAGCAAGAATAAGACCAACCACACCACCAATCCAACCTAATGGAACCATTACTGTTCCAGAATATCCCAACACATACGCGTTGTTTATGCCGGTTGTAAGAACGAACGCCACCTGAAACCATGAATCTGTACATTCCACAAAACATACTTATAAAGCTTCCCAAAATGTCACCTCAGATTATAAAAAGCAGAGTTTGGCAAAGCAACAAATTTCCCAATCTTATGGTAGTCAAATATAATCCATCTAGAAACTTTAACTCCATATCAAATTATCACATTCCAGGATCATTATAGGTAACATCTTAAAGAAAGGCTCGTCGTTATAATCATTAAAGACAACCTTTTTAGGAAAGGGTGATCATCAGAATAATCAATAATAACATTAATAACATTTTTAATAGTCAGAATCATCTATGGTAGAAAACTTCTATATAATCAAATAGAAAAAAAGTGGGATCAAAGCAATAAAAATAAGTGTTCCATATTCATAAGGTCCCTTAGTGTCCTAGAATTTTCTTGAGTAAAGCTCTTTAAAATTTAAACAAAACAAGAGAAAAAGGAAGGGGAAAAAACGAATTACAAACCGCTGCTAATCTGATGAGCAGTGTCAGGGATTTCGATATCAAAACGTTCACCGACATTTACATTGCTTGTGCGATCCTTAGCTGCAGTGGCATGCATGATTTCTGGCACTTGCAGTCTCTGGAGCTAAGAGCTTTTTATAATGTTTTGGTAAGAGTCTTTTTCCTTTCTTCTCCTACTCATTCCTTGACCACAAGAAACTTTGAGAAAGCCAGCTTTTTAAAATATTTTGCTACTTTTGATTTATGTAGTGGCCAAACTTTCTTTCTTTTTTTTCCATGAAATATCTTTCTTTTCATTGATATAAATTTATTAAGTAGTGGCCATACATAATAATGATTTTTTTTGTCGCACATGGATGAGTGAGAGTCAAATAATTACGTACATATGGTCCCAATGAGCTCCCGTCGAGTGTGAATTCCACGACCGACCAGTTTAAGTGTACAGGATTTAGAGATTGGTCCCTTTTTGATGGTGAACTTCAACCACAAGTTCACATCAAAGCTATTCCAAGGAAGATACAAGACAAAGAGGAAGAGTTATAACTGAATACCACTAACCCGTTTCAAAGATAATGTAGAGACATGTGTTGATCAGTGTATTAGTAACACAAAATACATACAGTTTCTAGTTTCGTCTTCATTGTTTCCGAATTGGTGCATCTTTGGTCAATATCACATCATAAAGTAAGTGATCATGTATCCAACAATCTAAGGATACTATGACAAAACTAGATATGATTATATTTTATTTAGGCTTTGTCTACTTCTGTACATTTTATCTTATTTTAGGCTTTAAAGAATACAAATACAAAAAAAAAAAAGAGAATACAAGCTTCGGTACGAAAAAGAAACCTTGCCTAAGAATAATAATGACTATACAATGACTATATATGAATATATGTATAATGAATTAAAGATCTGCAAAAACGTGGAAGTTTTTAGAATCAACGGCGATGAGCCTGACAGCTGCAATGGCGGCAGCAACAGACATCAAACTGAAGAAAACAACGTTAAGCCAATGCCATAGCTTTTGCATAGGGTTGAGCTTATTGTTCTTAGCCTTATAGTACATGTGGTTGGCTAGAATGAATGTAAGAGGGAATGTGCTCACTGCACCAGTGAGACTCATGAAGTCCCCAAGGAACGGTAAGAGCGCCGAGATAAGCGTGCTAACCGCGATGTACCCGCCTCTCGCAATGATCCTGAAAAGCAAGTTCTTTAAAGCCAATGGGTTTCCTTTGATCCCAAACTTTGTGTCCATGTACTCATATGTTGGACTCGCAAAAATCTACAACAAGGAATTGAGTAAGAAGAATTGAGCAAAACTTTTAAAGAGTTTGAGACAGTGTAGGTTAAGAAGCATAGACTTGGCGCTAAGAAACTTACGTGCAAAGAGATAACGGATTGAAGGATAGCAGAGACGTTAGCAAGGGCTTTGAACCAGAGTGGGCCATTAACACTGTTTAGCAGGTAGGTCGAGGTTGAGGATCCGTAAGCCCAATAACCAATGAATGTAACCGCGTACATTGGTAAAACACCGGCTGTGAACTGAAAGTATAGAGCCTTCATCATGTTTTTCACAACTGGTTGTCTCACTGTTGCCTATCATTGCAGAAAAATCAGCGTCAATAAGAAAGATCATTCATGCAACTGAACACTAATATAAGCAAACTCAAGCAAAGAATTGAATTTGAAGCTGAAACTCAAGAAGAAATCATCACCTGAATTTCTGGAAGCATCCCTGTGTTGAATGCGAAAACCAGATTTGCCGCTGCTCCTGTGATGGTAAAAAGTTTGCTGAATGATGATCCTTGTATCTCGTAATCTCTTGCAGGTGATTTTACTCCTACAAACAACAAAAACAAGAGCCAAGAATCAGATTTATCAGTAGCTATAAAAATCCATTAGTATAGCTAAAGCCTTAATCATCATTTAAATTATACCGTCTCTAACTGATAGCACGATTGCTACAACGATGTAAATGAGGCTGAGGATGGTCGAAACTGCAAGCCAGATCCCAAGAGCAGATAAATGAGGAATTCCAATGGCGAAGACCGCACAAATAAGACCTCCAATGGCTATACAATGAGGTAGTTTAATGATATGATCATCCCTGAAAAGCACATAAACAGCCTGCAGAAACAGAACACACCCCAAAATTACTAACTCAGCTCAGAAATCAAGAATCAAGAGAGAAGATGTTTACTACCTTCAAGGCAGAACCAGCTAGTATTATAAATCCACAATTAATCATGAAAAGATTGACATATTGCAATCCCCATGTAAGGTGATAAGCCTTTCTACCTGATAAACAAAGAGATCAAATTATTTCAACGACTGTACAAGACAAAAGCAAATGAAGAGAGTTGGATCTTACCGTAAATGAATCCAGCAAGGTCTCTATAGCGAATGTGTCTTCTGCCACCAAACTCATGAAGTTTGGCTACGAGACTGTTTGCATAGAGAGAGATTGCAGTAGCAAGAATAAGACCAACTACACCACCAATCCAACCTAAAGGAACCATCACTGTTCCCGAATATCCCAAGACATAGGCACTGTTTATACCGGTTGTGAGAACGAACGCCACCTGAAACCATGAATCTGTACATTCCACAAGAACATTCTTAGCTTTTCCCCAAGATGTGATCTCAGATTATTAATTATAAGACCAGAAAAAAAAAACAGAAATTGGCAAAGCAAAACTTCCCAATCAAACATTTGGTTGTAAAAACGTTTTGGGAGGCAGAGAGATGGAACCCATCAAGAAACTTGAACTATAACGTTCCGGAATCATCAAAGACAACAATTTTGAAGTAAGGGTCATCGTCACAACCATCAAAGATAACATTTTGAAGAAAGTGTCATCGTTAAAGTCATCAAAGCCAACATTTTGAAGTAAGGGACACCGTTAAAATCATCAAGGCCAACATTCTGACGAAATGATGAAATGGTCATCGTCAGAATCATCAAATGCAACATTATAACTATGGTTCAGAGTCATCAAAGGCAACATTATAACAAAAAAAACCATTACAGCTCCTAAACGATTGCGTTTGATATTTCAAAACTACATAAGAAGAAGGAAATGGGATTCTTAGTCTTAGTTTACTAGTCCTGGTAAAAATGTAAGTATATTTCATAGTAAGAAAACAAAAGTATTAAAATTTGGGCGTCAGTCCCCATATAAGAAACGTTAATTAAAAAAAACAACCACAATTGGATTTCAGTAAAAAAAAAAAAAACAAGAAAGGAAAATCGAAATTACAAACCGCTGCTAATTTGATGAGCAGTGTCAGGGACTTCGATATCATCATCGCCTCCTCCGACATTGACTTTGGGATTCTTAGGTTCGGTAGCGTTCATGATTTCGACGACAAAAGGCTCTTGTGTCTCTGCAGCTAAGAGCCTTTCCCTTTCTTCTTCTCCTCCTCCTCCGTCCTCGACCACATCGATGAATTTTGAGAAAGCCAGCTTTTCTGATTTATATAGAATCCGCCTTTTTTAGCGAATTGCTTCTCCTTCACTGTATTTTTTCTTTTGTTCCGATAAAAACGGAAAATAGAATCCAACAATCTAGCTCGATTCGCAACTGAAAAATCAAAAAATCTAATTCAGTCAAACGGAGGGGAGATTAAGGATCGAATCGATGAAGAAAAGGTGGATCTTTTTTTATTGGTGCTTTTGTTAATTACGACATAAGTTAAGTTATAAACATTTGGTGGGTCTTCTGAGCTTTTGAAGTCTCAGGTCTCTCTTGTCTGAATTTTTGTTTTTGCATGAGATCTTCTTATAAGAATGGCCAATTTTACAAATAAAAATTAAATACATATTTTACTTTCTTTATTCTGTCAGCTAAATTTTTTTGTTTTTTTGTCTAGTCTTTCTTGCAATATAGTATTTATTTTTCTTGCCATGCTTTATTAAATATTTCCTGATAATTTATTAAATGAAAAATGTATGTGTACTATGGGGTTTTATGGGTCTTCTGAGTGAGAACAAAACTAATTCAATGTTCTGTAAACAGGTATTTTTTAATATTTCTGTAACATCCAAAATAATTCTACTTAAAAAATTCATCTAAATACATTAGATGAATATGTTTTGTTGTAGAACTAGTAGCTAACTAGCTATGCAAGTTGCTAAGCTGAAATTGATAACTTGAAACATCCGCATTAATGATATTTTCTTATAACTAACAATACACCATTGAATTTAGACTCAGATGTATGTAATTTGGTATGTTTTCCTTAAATTATTTGTATAGATTTGGCATGGAGAAAGAAACACGTTAGGTAAACTATTAAAATGTTGATAGTGATTTGTTTTCTAGTTTATATAAAGGTTAAACTAATATCCGGGACTACTACAAACACTGATTAATTTAGGAAACGAAGTTTAGTTGACAATATATGTTTTTGGTATTTGTTGAAAAGAAGTCATGTATCTAGATCAACCGTTAATAAAAGAAATAGGATTCCATGAAATATAATCATTATTATTCTAAAATAATAAAAATCTTATAAATCAGTTTATAGCTTTCTCCGTCTCACGATTATTGAGAATATATATATACTGCCTATTAGTTAACATTAAAACTAAAACCTTTTATCACTACAAAGTTTTATATCAATTTTTTTAAAAAAAAAAATTTTTGATTAAATAAATTTTCAGTATCTAAATAAGAATCTTCCCAATTTGTGTCTCTAAACAGTCTCTTGACTATTGATAATTCAGAACCTCAATTTCCTTCTTCAAAAATTTTAAATTCAAAGTTATTTATTTATTTCTTAAAAATTTTGAAGGGTTTTAGAAAAAAAAAAGTACAACATTCGTATTTTATTACTAGTATGTAATAGGAAAACACATATGAAGTGCTTAAAATTAAAACACATATTCTCGAGAACAAGTTGACTGTCGCCTGCCTCCATGCAAGTTATATGCAATCTATTGGCTGAAGTTAATGGCAGAAGGGCCCAACTTCCCACGAATCTTAAGTCATTTGGAAATACCAACTCAGATTTTTGTTTTTTTGGTGCAAATTCAACTCAGATTTTCTTTTACTCTTTCTCAGATTTCTGCGTTATTTAACTCTACAAATTGATCAACGGATTCCATATTCTGATAAAATTGTATTTCTTATTGTAGATAAGCTTCAGTACGTAGAAACAAATAATTCCGCATCATAGTTTAAAGAATAATAAGGTCCAAGGGAAGAAGACAAAATGTAGCAAAATCTCTGATTTTTGTTTGTTTGTTTGGCGATTAGCTAAGTCACTCTTGATTGAAAACAAAAATACATATTCATAGGAGACTATCAGAAAAAGAGATTTTAAAAAAAAAAATTATCAGAACAAAGTTCCTGTGTACCGTTGAAATGCTCAAACCAGTGTTTTTCTTGTGCTTTCTCTTAATTATAATATTCAGTGATATATCACATATTCCAACTTACATTAAGTTAGTTTATATAGATTTTCAAATAATTTTCTATGTAAAAATAAGCTTTTAAGTTGATTAAGAGATGCTTGTTAATTACTTAAGATGTTATCTGGTATAAAGAAGAAGAAAATAACTGGAAGATAAAAAAAAAATTGTGAAAAAAGAATGAAGAGGAAAAAATGTTGAGAACAATAACAAAAAAAAAAAAATCAAAGATAAAGGGCAAACAATTATCTCTTCTTCGAACTTCGAACATGGGAACCTATCCCCTGTAAAATGGAAACAAAACTATAAGTATTGCAAACATGTTTCACAAAAACTGTTGTTCTACTTTTCATATATATTTATTATATTATTAATAAATACTCAAAAAAATAATTCTAATTAATGTATTAATATAACAAAATTAAAAATGAGTTTTATTCATAAAATTACATTGAAAATACAAATTGAAACTTTTTATAAAACAAAAAACAAAACTCGAAAATGACACTCTTTGTGAAACATAAGGAGTATGAATTATTTACATAAACTATTTAGTTTTTTGATCTTTTCAACAATAAATAATATTTATTGCGAAAATATATTTATATTATTTTATTTATTTCAATATGAGCTATCATTTTCTTAAATTATATAGATTTTGAATCAATCAGTAGATGGCATAAGTGAGTGAATTCTAGTAATCAATAGATCCGAGCGACTTGGCAGGCTTACGGAAATCATATGCCAATCACTGACCATGACACAAAGCCAAATTCTTTGCAGAAAATAGAACAGATAAAAAGTAAATATTTGGATAGTGGATATCAATAACTTTTATTAGTGGGGTTTCATTGTATTTTGAAGAAAAAACAATATTCATGACAATTTTATATGATCTTATGTAAACACGTCTTATATATTTAGTTAACAAGCATAAAAACAAAACATTCCTCTATATCGTATGTATGTTATACGCTAGTTGAAAAACTAAGGAATACGTAATTATAAAAAAAAAAAGTAATTAGGAATAAGTGAATATCGTTATATCCTAGATGCTTTATAGTGCCTTAATAATGAATCATAAAGAAGTCTTTCTGTTGTTGACGCAATTAATTTCAAGGTCACTTCACAACAAAGTCTTTTGGACCATATTTATTTTGGTAGGATTATAATTTTGGTTAAAGCTTGACTAATAAAAGTTCCATCAGAAGAATAAGTGATTGATAATATACTTAAGATACCAATTTTGTTTTTGTTTTTCATCTCAAACCCTGTATTACGATACAGTAAGAAATTTGCACGACGAGAAAGTTTATGGATTAATGATTTATCTCCTCCCCAACGGTTTGATCTGACTCGTCAGACACCGAACCTTGATATGACCACCAGAGCAGAAGAGTCAATGGTTGACTGATTTGGTTTGCAAATTAGTCCAAAGCTGGATTAACTTAAAACCAGGTGAGTCTGATGCTTTTGTGGCTGGACCGCAAGAGGAGAATGGTAGGTGTGTATCCGTAGACACACAGTACTTGCATATTTTTACATTCATGGGCTTGAAGGTGGCCGAGCAAAGCGCGTACCACTACTTGGCTTTTTAAGCTGAGCCCATGAAGATACTGAAATTTGTAAGTGCTTTCGAAAACTTGTCTTTTACAAGTTCAACTTCAAAGTTTTTAAAGGTTCATATAAAAGAGATGAAAGAGTCTTTAGTAAAGTTCTAAAACAAAGAGTTCAGAGGTATATTTTTTTGGGAAAAAAACTTAACTGCTTTTATGTAGTTTTCTAATATAGTAGAGATTATAAAGTACCTTAATTGTATGATCCAAATTTAAAATTAAATGTATTGATAGTTAGTTATTTTTATATGTTCAACGATTAGATAAATAACTTGCTATCCAGAAAAATATGGTAATAATGATCATACTTCAGGAAATGTTCGTACACCTTCTTAAAAATAATTGTGGTGGTTTGAAGGAACACACAGAAATTGTAGTATGTTGCAATAATTATATACTACAAGAAAAAAAAACAAAGATACAAAATCAAAAAAATTATTGAATTTGAGTCTCCTAGAAATAACAAAATGTAGGGGTAGAAGGAGACAATGTAATTTCAAATCTCGCATATGAATAAACTACATCGTCCCTTCTTACATATCTGTTGGTCCACCAAAATCTTTTGCACCTAAACAACAACATCAAATTCAATGCCAATGCCATAATTTTGTTCCTTTTTCTCTATTAATTTAATTTTATTTCTTTGCATTTTTTTGTTCTTCTTTTACAAAAAAAAAACTAATTATCTTTTTTTTAATATTGAATTTATTCTATACTGGGGAGAGAAATGATTGTAAGAATGAAATAATAATAAAGATTTGCATATTTTATGTACTATATGCGTATCAACGCTTGAAGGTCAACCATCGAATTAATGATGATGTCCTTCAATTACATTATAATCGTGACCTGTTATTTTCAAATAGTTCGGACTTTCTTTAGAATAAATATAATTCTTACTTTGAAGTCTAGATTGTTATACCAAATGTTGAGTTTTATTACTAAAAGTTCGACCAAAAATAAATAAAAGAAGGTCTAACCACCCAATTCTTAAATTATGATAATTAATTAACATTGACAGAGTTTTCGATGAAAAATTTTCGGAGGTTTTGGTTTATTGCTCTTCATTCCTATAGAACTCACTAAACCACACTAGATTTATGATGAAATTTAGTGATGAAAACTTGTATTGCTAATAGTTAACTGCAACGGATTTAAGACAGTTTAGCAATGGGGTCAAGATGACAAATCTGTGAACTAAGGATTGACAAGGTTCTCTATCTTACCTTAATTTTTTCTTCATGGTTTTTAAATCTGTCACAAATCGTGCAGATGGGATCCTATTCAAAATTGCGATAGTTTTGCGATTAAACAGAAAAAATATATCATAAAATCGTTGCAATCTTTGTTTTTTATAATGGTTTAAGTAGTCTCTACATTGACTTGGAGCATAAATTACGTGTCAATTATAACTTTTTGATAGATGAGTTTTCTATAGATATGAAATTTTGGGACGATTTAATACTGTAGTACTTTGCATGAAGATTTCTCCATAATTCTGTTTTAAAAATATAAGTATAATTTTATGTGTTGGAAGGTTTAAAAGGTTTCTTTGGATTCGTCGTTTTTTACTTTTATTTTTTTCAATTTGAAATTCTAAGTTGAGGTAAAAGTTCAGATGGTCCAAATATATATCCATATTTTTTTTTTAACAACTTACATATTGGTGCTTACATGTACTCCTCTAATCCAAGTCCTATTTAATGACTAATATAATGGGATTCAACGACTTTGGGACTTGGGATTTCAAACTTGTAGCATTAGTACAAAGTAGTCTTGAATGAATATAAAGTTATACCATATGCTTGGGGAAATAATTGATATGAACGATGCATTAATATATGTATATAACTGGGAAAAAAAACTGAAGTTTTCAGAAATGGCAATGGAGGTATTCTCAGGGAAGTTTTTAATAAAGTAAAAGTAATGGATTTCAAGTGACGTCTTTCATAGATATCGATATATACTAATATATTTCACAACTTATTGGTTAAGCTTTTCCGCTAGTTTCATTTGGAGATTCAATCCCAAAATTTCAATAAGAAAAGGAAACAAAAAAAAAAAAGGTAGGTCATCGTAGCATGATTACCTTTCATCAAGAATCTTTGAAACTTACTTGTAAGAAGAGAGTTCATATATAGTGTTTATTAGCTTGAGACCAAAGCGTTGGAGAATCTATATAAGCCAACAAGATTTGGCGAAGAATCTGGCTGGTTTGATCTAACTAAAACCATATGAGGAAAGCTACCGAAGGATGAATCCAAAGGGATAGCATGATCCAAAATTAACGAAGCAAATTTTGGTGATTTCTTTTGCCAATTATCAAGTAAATAATTGGGAGAATTCACTTTAATAAGGATCAATGCGATCCCTTTGGATCCTTCCTCTAGTTGCTATGAAGAATTTGTTCTCTCTCTAGAAGTTTGAGAGCAATGTGTTTTTTTCAACCCTTTGTTATCCTTTTATCTTCTTTTTTTTTTTAAGTTTTTTTTGGTCTATAATCATTTTTGCACTTTTGGGATTCCATTTTTATATTGACTTAAGGAATAAACCAGACGTCTACGTTTCTAAATAATTCTATGGTTTAGTTGATTTTAGCTGTTATAATTTATTTTATTTTGTTAATAGGATTGAGTGATTAGCATAAGCAGTTAAATTTTATGGTGGTTGAAACTTAATTTATTATGTTCGAAAGAGTGATAATAACAGTTTTTTATTTTTAAAAAGGGCATATGATTTATTTCCTAACGTTTTATATTTAAAAATAAATATTTGCATGAATAAAATATGATTTTTATATAGATAGACTGCACTGAAACTTACTAAGCGTTACATTATTAACATCACTTAAGAATCACTTAAGAATCACCATTATATATACACAATTTTAAGGACTCTGAAGAAAGTTAAAATCATATGTTATTGCCTTTATGTAAAAAAAAAAGACTAGCAAAAGACAAACAAATAAACACTTTGGCTGTAATATTGTTAAAAAAAAATGGTTTAGATTAATTTGTGAAAATATTTTATCTGATTGGATAAAGAATGATTTTCAACTTTTTAACCCAAAATACAATGATGCTCCTACAATCTTTATAATATTCTATCCAATCAGCTCCCTGACATCCTATTTTCTCTAAATTTCAAATATATGTATGGAATCTAAAGAAGACGTATCAATTAAAATGATGGAAAATTTTCTCTAACGTCTCTCAACATTTTTGTTCAAAAAACAAAAACATCTCTCACCACTAACCCAATAACAATTAAGGGTGAATTTGATGTATAACCATAAAAACTAAACTTAATAATCTAACCAAAATACTTAAAGAGAGATAGAAAGAAATAGTGGGAGAAAAAGAGGAAAATTAGTTAGTTTTTTAATTATGATTTTTTTTTTGTTTATTCAGCCTAATTTTTCAACAATTAACTAACATGATCACAAAAATTTCTATCGGCTCGTAAGCTACAAAAATATATTTATTATGATGTGAAATACTAATGTTATTCTCTCTTTTGTTTTAAAGCAAGAGTGTTTTATATTTTGGTCAAACAAAGCAAGAGATTTACTTGAGAAATTAACTACGCAAACAAAACACGATATCCCAAATTAGATATTCCCCACAAGGTGGGTGACACTATTAATTATTTTGTCTTTTATTGAAATTTTATTGGCTTAATTTAATAATGCAAAGAGAAGTGTGGTCCATCAATGTTCCCCTTCTCAATTAGCACCAAAAACCCTTCGTATAGACTCTTCATGTATGATTTGAGCGGTGAATGCCACATTGATTCACGACAAAATGTTAACTGACATTTGATTTTTGCAGCTGTTGTTTGATACTTTGAAACTTAAATTATTCTTTCGTGATGATTCTTATAATCAAATGATCAGATTCAGATCAAAGATTAATATATTCATGGATCCAATGCATCTCTATCGTCTATACATGATATCAGTATAATATATGCATCATTCACATACACAGGAAGTTGTTATGATAGATAGAAGTTGCATTATACATGACATGTCGATAATTAACTTGCTGATATCACGAGACTGTCAATTTCTCTTAAAAAAATTCACAAGCTAGTGACAAAAAGGTTCAAGATTGTGTATTGTAAAATTTATCGAATCAAATTCATTATTTATTCACGTCATATTTTTAATATTCTGGCGGTATTCATGATAATGGTATTGCTTGATGTCTTTCACTAAAGGCTTCAAAATTATGATGGTTCCATGAAGAAGAATATTATAGGATACTATGATAATGCCAATTTGAACATCTTGTGTTTATGAATGTGAGTTGCGGAAAAGTGGAGGACTACAATCACTTAGTCATTATATGTAAATGTTTATAAACCTAAAGAAGTCTATGGAAGATTATGTGTTACGCTCTACGAAATAAATAAACAAGTTAATTCAAAGGCTTATAATTTAGTCATAGTCAGAAGTGATCGTTCGTGTTTAATGTGTTTGTAGACGCAGACATGCACAGAAGGCATGCAAATTGGTAGGGTAAATTGGGCATGCGTGGTCTGTCGACACTGAAATTGAAATTGAGAGAGATTATGTATAAGAATGGAAAACAAAAGTGAGTCATTTGGAAATATGTTCGTGTGGAGGACATATAAGTAAATTGTCGGCTCTTCGGAGGACAAAAACTCCGGTTCCACGGTACTGCTCTTGTCGCTCATTACCTCTCTTTCCACCTCTAGAACGGTACCATCACTAATATTGCTACACTATGTATAGTTAAAACTTTTTTATTTACATGAGTATCCAAGTCTCTTCCGATGGATGAACAAACTCCATTCTTGACTAGCTTGAAAACATATGTTTGTTAAGTAATATATGGGATAAACTCATATTTTTTTCTTTATATTTGTAGTCCAAAAGTTTTTTTTTTAATTATTTTTTTTAAAAATGTTTATGGTTTTATATATACCCACAAAGGCCACAAATGAGAAGCTTATTATATTCACAACACCAAAGTCCCAAACTTGTAAAGAAACAGTTTTGGCCCAAATGTACTGGCATAAGAAAACAAATAGACCTCCATGAAGGTCTAGAAATGAGAAGCTAATATTCACAAAAGCAGCTTTCAAAGCGAAGAGAAGCTTGAGTCTTCTTGTGTTGCCTTCCTCCACTTCCACACCAATTTCTTTTATCATTCAGTTATCCACTCAAACTTTCTACTGTATCTTACTGATATATAAGGTTGACCAAAAACTAAAAGTAAGTTTATGTATGCCATGCCAGATAATCTTATACTGTACATATATATGTCATGATTGTAATAATATGAACTACATAGTGATCACTTGGGACAAAAACAAAATAATAGAACTCCTGGGATTCTAAACTGGTATATGAAACCAGAGACAATGGGATATAAAATTATCATTACGTAATCTTTGATTGAAAATCTACAAAATCTAAATATGAAATGTTTTATGAGTTAACTGGAAAGACTAGAAAGTAAAGATTGTGTCACCTCACTGGTTACTTCATCTTCATATATGAATTTGATATAAAAAAAAAAAAAAATTGTTGTCATATTATCATTTTGTGTTTGTGAAGTGGCAAAAATTTGGGATAATCTTAGACTCTAAAATTTATTAGCAACTTTTGGATTATCATTCATTAACTGATGATTAACCAGTCAAGTCCATCCATATTATACAGTTACTAAAGTAAAATTTAATTGGGAAGGTGAAAAAAGGTTGAGCAGCGTAAAGGGTAAGATGGTAAATTCGAGTGACCAAAAAACGAACACCGATTCACATTTTTTTGAAATTTTAATTTCTTTTTTCTGAACCAAAAGAAAAAAAATTCGTTTAGCTTCCGATGAACGATGAAATCCTCGGGCAGATGCCGCCGGCGAATCCGTCTACGGCTTTTGATGACTCGTCGGAGGATGCAATCAACGCTGCAGTTAACGCAGAGCTCGCCGAGTTAGCGGCGGCAGGAGGAGGAGGAGGAGGTGAATCAAACGGCATCGGCGGCGGAAGGAGCAAAGCGAAAGGACCTTGGTCGCCGGAGCAGGATGCGGTTCTCACGAGACTTGTGAACAAGTTAGGGCCGAAAAACTGGACTTTGATCGCCCGTGGAATCCCAGGCCGGTCTGGTAAATCGTGCCGGTTAAGGTGGTGCAATCAGCTCGATCCTTGTCTCAAACGGAAACCCTTCACTGGTAAAGTACATTTGTCTCGATCTTTACTATTCTGGATTTCTGCTTTTGCATTTTTTTAATTTTTCTGTGTTTTTATGACTTATGGAGCTAAGTAGGTTTTGAGCTTATCCTTTTCTGTGTCTAATGCTTGTAGCTTTAGTGATGTATTATCATCATCTTCGTATTCGTATTCGCATACTTTAATCTTTTGTTGGACTTTGCTGTTCGTATGAATTTCTAAGTAGTACGAATGAGTTAAAGGTGGACATTTCAGCTTTCATTCTGAAAGATTTTCAACAGTGACTGATAGATTGCAGTTACCTTCTCATTTGTAGATGGTCTGCTCAATTTCTGAGGAAATGTAACTTTTTATTCAGAATAAGATTCTTTTGTACATGGCAAACGGTTCAGGCTTTAGTATTCATTCTCTTGGATCAAACTGTTTATGCTGTGATTCTCTAAAGATATACTACGAGTTTTGGTTATTACTATCTGATTTTATATGCTTCACGTTTTGGTTAATGTTGACTTATATTGCAGATGAGGAGGACAATCTGATAATGTCTGCACACGCGATTCATGGAAACAAATGGTCTGTGATTGCTAAACTCTTACCTGGGAGAACAGATAATTCCATCAAGAACCACTGGAACTCAGCGCTTAAACGTAAACACGCTGATCTCTGGAATAATCATCAGTTGATGTCGTCTAATACAGTGACTCCTTGCGTCAAGGAAACAATGGTCAGAAAGGTATCAAATGCATCATCATCATCCCCCAAAGAATATTTGCATCGAGAAGAAACCAATTCTTCTAACCCTCCTCTGATATCAACCGATGTTAAAATGGATGATGAAGCCGTACTAATTGATGATAAAAGGGAGGTTGAAGCAAACAAGCCTCGGGAAGCAAAGTGTAAACCTGGTGTTTTTTGCCCCGTGGCTCAAATGGGTGCTTTCAGTGTCTATAAGCCTGGATACATGAACCACCATATAGCTCCGTGTGAGGGACCTTTGGTTCAAACATCAAGACCCGACTCGTTGGCTGGTCAATTTCTTCAGTCTCTTTGTTATGAACCTAGCATCCCTTCAAAGTGCGGTCACGGTTGCTGCATCCAACCAGACAAAACACTGTCATTATCATCGTGCAAATCGGTGCTGGGACCAGAGTTTGTGGATTATGAGGAGCCTTCTTCTGCAATGTTAGACCAAGAATTGGTTTCTATAGCAACCGATCTAAACAATATTGCTTGGATAAGGAGTGGAATTAGCAAGAGCTATTTCAGAGAAATGGATCAGAGTTTGAGTGCTGATAATCATTTTCATCTTGAACATGTTCGACCTCGAGCGAGGTTTACTGGAATGGTGAACGGTGGTATGTCAAGTCAGATGTTGAGGCAAGATTTAAGGGCTTGAAACTAATTTTAGAGACAACAATTTCATTCAATATTTCTGTGTTGATCAGATCATAGAATATCGAAAACTTTACAAGTACCTAAGCTGGCATTTACTTGGGAAATTCTTGAAAAGCATTGTACGACTGATTTCTCTGCTGTCTTAGTGTTATATTTGATGGTAAAGTTCATGATTTCTACGTCTTCTCAGACAATTTGATTCAAGTTTTCCTTGTAATTGAATTGGGTATCTTTATTGAGGAAAGAAAAGCCCTGTGCTTTCGATGGAGATTCTATTTACAAGTCCAAACGGGTCGACACCCTGCCAAAATATGGATCAGCTTGGGCATTCGAAAGCCCACGAAAACGAAAGGCCTCGTCATTCGTAACTAGACAATTTATGGGTTTTAAGGTATTCAGATATGCAATTTTAGTAAGTTGTATGAAAGTTATTCACTTATTTGAATAGGAATATAATCGTACATAAAATGTGTAGATAAAAAAGAATCGTGACATTATAATGATTCTTCTTAGTATGATTGAAAACTTATTCTCTTACATTTTGCATATAAAGTTATATTTAGAGCTGTTAATTACGGTATTGGAATTTTTTAAAAAAATTAACATATAGTCTATTCAAATATTAGAAAAAATAACCGAAATAATTTTCAATATAATATATGATGGAAATTTTGGATAATAAAACATATTTGAAAATTGATAGTTATAATCACTTTCTAGACTCTCACTCATTAGATAAGAGTCAAATTTGAAACATATATATTTGGCAATTCAAGTAATTCTAAAAAAATATTGAGAAATTTTAAAAATTAGAATGTTTGAGCCCTTTTGTGGGTTGTTTCTAATATTTTCAAATTGTTGGTATGAAAATAGAGAGATGGATTATCTTTACCAAAATAGTGATTTATTAGATTGCGTCTGATTTTGTTAAAAGTCTAACGAAATTCATCTTAGTTTACTCGATGTAATATTTTAGATTAATTATAAAAACAATTTAGTAGTCCTCGTTATCTTTTGATTACTAGGAAATTTCAGGACTTTAGTCTATATATTTTCTCAGATTTAAAAATAGTTTATTATTTTTGAAGGCATAACTCATCTTCTAACTTAGATTTAAATCATAATCACATCTAAATTGCATTATTATTTAGTAGAGCTGTCAGTTTCGGTAAAAGGGTCTAAGCTATCTTTCGACATAAAGTCATATAAACGATCACTCACAATATTGACAATTATAAGTTTTGTTAACTACTAAGGATTCATGTGTTGTATATTGTTCTAATTTTCTTTAGTTTGCATCTCGAAACAAGTCTTCAACACATTTCGTTTTTTTCAAGGTTTCTTTAATTTTAAGAAACTTCAGTATTTTGGATTCTTTCAAAATAGTTCTCAGTTGGTAATTATATAATTTTCACCATAAAATGAAAATAATTTAACTAAACATTAAATATCCAATTGCGTAGAAAGGAATACAAATTACTCGATGAATCAGATAACGAAGATTGATTATGGCTTTTGCTTTACTCACAATGCTGCCATATATATGGACGCCTTGTCGTCCTCTGAGAGACATAATGGCTAAATAATAATTATACTTTCGAAAATTATCGACAATGATGACCTACCAAAACATAATAATAAGCTTCCACCGTCATAGACTCGTAGGAGTGTCTATTTTCACTACTATACTATGGTTTAGTTATTTATGTTTGTTTGGTTCGAAAAATGGCAACCCAATTATCTAGATATGAAAATTATTTCAAATGAAGAGTTTAATATTGGTTTGTTTGCTTGGTCTCAGGTTTAGAGAAATTTATGGTATATATATTTTTTAAGTTCGTTAAAACTTATATGAGTTTAAATTATAATTATTATTGTACTAAGACAAGTACACAAACAATGTTAATATAATAATATCCATTTGATGATAACATTTTTTTATCATAAATATAACTTTCTACAATGGTTTTGATTGAATATTTGGGTTAGGTCTAAATATGCACTCCTAATCATACATCTTCAGTTTTAGTTATATTTAGATAACTAGGTAATAATTTATGCACTGCGTAAGATAAAATATTTATTAACTATTCTACAGTATTTAATTTAAAATTTATGTCGCAAATCACAAAAATTTTAATTTTTTCATATTTAAAGTTTTGTAAAAATTCAAAACTCAATTTTTAGTAGAAAGTGTTCAATTTAATAAAATATTATATAATATAATATAAAAGATAAAAAAATAAATAAAAAACGGTATCACATATATACCAACTAAAATATATTTGCATGAAAAAAAATTAACTATGATATAGTACTCTGTACTAAAAAGAAAAATAATCATTCAGGTCCAATTTATTTTACAACACCTAATGAAAGGTGACTTAATAATACGGTTAATGTAAGAATTTTAACATCATTATCTGAAAAGCAACGGTATCTCATGTATACCAATATAAAAATTAGAAAAACAAACCATATAAAAATAGAACATAGTATATTGTATTCAACATTAAAATCGAAGTTTGACCAAGTCAAATGAGAAAAGCTGCGTGGATTCACATCTCCCAAACCAAACACATGTTCTCACTCTTTTGTCTTTAGATTTTTGTGGCTTCACCTTCTTTTGTATCTTTCCCGACTCCATCTTTAAGAGAGTTGAAACTCCGTAGCACATAAAGCATTATGGTTTCAGTGTTGAACAAGAAGTGTGGTTGCTCTTGGCTTTATGCGGAATTGCGGAATGTGTGCAACAATCAACGCTCTCGATATATATATATATATTATTAATAAAAATTTATTTTTTCTAAATTTGCAACAAAATCAAAAGTTCAAAACGTTATAAAATTAATCATACAGAAGTAGATATACATATAACATCTGGCCGGTGCGATTTTAAACGATAGTGAAGAACAAAAATGTTAAAGAGTATAACTAAGTTACTTTAAACGTACTACTCAACTTTACTATTTATATCATGAATTTGAATCAATAAATCTTTAGATGTCAAAGGAAAAAACCTAATTGGGACCTACGTCCTCACATAAGTTTCATTAGATGGAAACTTTAACAGAACTACAGTATATAAATGGGCATATCACAAAAGCTGTTACATTTTTTCGTCTTAACATGATCTTTATATTTGGAACCAAAGTCTGTTGAACCATACCATTCATAAATCGCAACATCAACTTACCCTAAGTATCTAAATTATATTCCAACTACTAATAAATAAGGTAATTTGTAAAAGAGTGAAACTCGTACTGGAATAGGTGGAGGCTCGACTGTAAATAAAAAAAAAGGGAAATTTATGTAAAAATTAGAGGATGTACAATCTAACATCTCACACATAAAACAGCAGAAAATAGATGAGATTTACAATAAGAGAGAGTGAGGAAAAAGAAAAGAAAAAAAGGTGTGTGTTCTACGTTTCAAAGTCTGTGCATATTTGCCCACTGCTTCACGCCTACGCAAAACCCTTCTCTTCTTTTCTTCATTCCAGATCTTCTTTTCCTCTTTCTTTTTTGCTTTTTCCATGTTCCATGTCATCATGCTTCTTTTTTTTTTTTTTTTTTTTTAATTTCAATAAAGATAAACGTATGTAGCAATTTGATTTGCTGTTCCCAATAATCGAAGTACATACAGTAAGTAATTCTTTGAAATTGCAAACTGCTGTTTCTTCTCTCTTTTATTTTTTAAATTTTCAAAACAGCTAAAAGAATCCGAAGCTCCGGTTCAATCATATTTAGTAAGTACAAATATCAAAGTACTTAGGAATTATATTGTTGTCAAAAACAAAATAATGTATGTAACAATGGACAAGTCTGATTCGTAATAATATTATTAAACAAACAAAATTATTCCGTTGTTTTTATTACAACCCCATTAGATCCTCCAAAAACTGGAGAAAAAACACATAAAATTAATACAAAAAACAAAAATCCCCCATCAGACATTTTTTTTGAACTTCCCTTGTCGATTAAAGTGAAAAATAATAATAATACCCAACTCCACTCAACTCCCTTAAACCCTCCCAAGGTCAACAAAAAAATAACAGAGAGCTTTTGGTCTTGGAGACGAAAACATACAAATATAATATATAATGCAACATACTTAAAATATTCCCTAAATTTTATTTTCCTCACCATCCTTATCATAACATAACAATCTCAATTTATAACCTAAAACCAAGACCCACTTCTAACTACGCTCCTAATTTTCGAACTTCGCAGAAAAAGCAACAGTTTCAGTACATCCAGTCCTGTGGAAGACATCTTTCTTGATTGAGACAACCGACTGCTCTGTAATTTCCCTGACGAGCAAGCATTGTACTTCTCGCTAACATGCACTCTGCTCATATTATTTAAAACAGAACAGTTAGATTAACTCAAAAGTTCTGTTTGTTTACAATTGAACAGTTCCTAGATTGAAAAATTACCGTAATCGAACTGGCTGCGTCTTGTCCTGACACTGGTGATCTCATCAAAGTTAAGAGTTTGCGGAGGGATGACTTTTGATTGCAACATAGCCGTCGTGTTTACTGGCACTGATTTTTTTGTTGGCTCGGAAGGGGTTGTTGGGTATCGCCGAGGCAGGAAAACTCCGGTGCCGGCAGAAGGACGTTTCATGGGAGTAACAGTTTGTTGAGGCACCCACGTGGCGTTGGATAAGGCATTGTGCCTCATGTGTCTCAGGTTCTCAAATGCGATTTCTTGTTTCACAACTCTCTTAGGAAAATGATTCTCCAAGGTCTTGATTTTAGGCTGAGGACAGAGCCACATCTGGTCTAGGAGACGCTGCTGCTGGATATAGTGGTCAGTTTGAAACGTGGCGTTTGGGCGGCGGAGAATAGGACATGGGTTTGGGTTTTGACGGGGACGGGGAGGTTCGTAGCTTCCAAGTTCGAGTCTAGCTACTTCTCCAGCTGCAGCAGAAATCACATCCCAAGCGTTGTCTCTTCGGAACGACGTCGTATGCGCCTGCGACGGTGGTAGATTCGGGCTTCTACTTCCTGAGTTTGAGAAGCTTCCGAGTCCGCTCAGTGTTGACTGTGGCGAAGTTACTGCGTCCTGACGTTTCTCCTGCAGAAAAAGAACGGTTGAATCAGTAAAAGAGTTAACGATTTTCATAACAAAGAAGACATTTGAGGGCGTTATACCTCATACTTCGAGTTGAAGGAAAGAGGAGGGATGCGCTGAGTCGAGGGAGCGAGTCGGCGAGTCAGCCCAGCGAGGAAGTCCTCTTCGTCGTCGCTACTCTCGTCTTCAGTCTCGGTGGATTCACCAGGTGAGGTGAAACCAGGGGAGAAAGCCGGAGAGTTGAACTCGTACGGGAACTCGTTCGGGAAACCGAGTCGAGTTGGGGTTAACTCGGATTCGGGTGTTTTTTCCATGAGAGGAAAGTTGACGGAGAGAAAAGGAGGAGGGAGTCGAGACATAACGAAGGAATAGGTTGCGAAGAGCAGAGAGATAAGCGAGGGAAGAGAGAGAGAGAGTGGTGTGGTTGTATTAAGTTAGGAGGAAGATGAAGAATGTTGAAGACATGGTTGCATTTATTAAGGTTTCAGGGTTTCTATGAGACAGCTCAAAAGCACTTTAATATCTCTTTTGCTTTTATTTTTCTTTAAATAATTTTTAATTATCCGTAATTAATGCGTGATGGACGAAAATCAAAACTATGTCCCTTGGTCTTTCTTAACTATTTTGCCTTGAAACAAAAAAAAAAACCTATTTTGCGTTATTTATTTTTTCAGAACGAATTATTTGTTTTCAATTTTGAAATCTGACCAACATATACTATTCTCAACTGTTACAAACTTAGTTGCTATTCTACGCTGCCTCTAAATCTCATTTTTACTGCTTATTTCTATTACAATTTTACTATGTGCATCAAGTTCTCTTTCTTTCATTTTTTTATAAACACTTTTAAATTCTTTTACTATATAGTAGTGGAGTATCAAAAATTAAAGTATTGGAATGTGTATGGGGCATGAGAAATACAGGTGGAACCCACTTAATCCCAAAGAAGTTGTCATTAACAGCTTCAAGGTCTTCTAATCTTTTAATTACCCCTAACTAAAATCTCAGTCTTTGTAGAATCTATTTATTATATAAAACAATAATACTAATATTTGTGTGGGCTAATTAAAAGCACCAAATACTTCATAATTACACCTTCTTCTCTTTTCCTCATGCAAATCCGTCTCATCATTTGCACTCTCTTTTACCCGCCTTTTTATTCCATATTAACTGTAATTATATTTACCGCTGAATAATTTCCCTCCTTTTAGTATTTATGATACGAAAACTATAGTACTGGTACGTTAAATAATTGCAAAAAAAAAAAAAAAAAAAAAAAATCCCGAGAAGAACCGATACGTTATGAAGTTCAAAGGGTTTAAACTTTGAACTGTTAAACCAAAAACATTTAAAAGACTGTTCGGTTTTTTCTGGTAACAATTGAAGACTTCTATTTTGTAGGTTTTTTAGAAAAAATTTAAAATGATTAGGTTCATAGAAATCTCGTGACCACTCAGGGAAATTTGAATATGGCTGACGTGGCATTTTAGCATCAGTCATCCGTCCCTCTCCCTCCTCTCCGTCTGACGTAACGGGTTTTGTAGATCTCCTTCCTCCGTTAGATAGACTTAACGGCTGCTAAATCGAACTGGTCACTGATTTCAGAAAACATGCCGTGATATATAACGGCCGTTAACGACGGATACGAAACGATTGTATAAACTGGATTGGATATTATTATATATAAATTTTCCCGCCTAGATATTTAGAGAGGAAAAAAAAGAAAAAAAAAATGGTGGTGGGGTCCAGCTTTTACCTGCTGAAAAGGACAGCACCGTTAAGTCAAAAGAGCGGGAACAGATCTTCTTCACTTCTTTCTATTTTCTCTTTGGAATATAGATAGGAACAAAAGAAAACATAAAACAGTATATATTTTATTAAATTTAAACGAAAGAACTCAAAAAAGTTTATATCTAATTTTAGTTAGTAATTAATAAATATACAAATTTATGTTACACCAAAAATTGCGCCCCTAGTTGCTTCTCTGGTCTCCGGACTCCACTCTCAAATGTCGACTTATTATTATTATTATTATTATTATTATTATTTATTTATAATACTATCAGAAACTAAGAGCACCCAAAATAATGTTATAAACTTCGTTAATGATTCTCTTTTTTTTTTATATAACAAGAAGAACAAAAAGTGAGGTGGAATCCATTTATATTCCGTAATTCACGACGGGATTTATAAGATTTGGCTTAAATAAAAAAAAAAAACAAGCAATTATGGCAATGAGCAGAGTTTATGGGAGTGGCTTACACGCGAGAGGAAGAGCGCGTGAGGGAGGGCAGGACACTGAAGGTGCGTTATGTCTGCCAGCATATGCTTTACAGAAGCTGTCTTTCTCTCTGCCTTCATTCCACAAAAACATTAGAAAATAAAATATTTTAATTCTCCTTTTGTAAAAAATAAGAACAGATGAATGGTTGGGTGCAATTTTACCCTATCCGAATTTGAATCGTAAGATGCGATTTAAAACAACAAAAAATAGAGATATAATAAGTGGATGTGCACTAATATGATGAGCAAAAGAAAAAAAAACAAATAAATCTACAAATGTCATTTCGAATTTCCCGCCGAAAGCCTTGTGACAGAAAGATATCATCCCTCCATTTCAAATGTCAAGTCTCTTTCTTTCATAAGTTTGTAATAATAAGTAATAAGAAAAATCACTTTAGTCTCATGAGATATGGATTTTTTTTTTTAAAAAAATAAAAGAGACGACTAAGTAAAAACTAAAATGCATATTACTATCAACAATTTTTTTTTTATTGATATCTATATTATTGTTTAGATTTTCCTATAAAGAGAGGCTATTTTGTTAAAAGTAATATTGTTGTCATATATCTGTCGTTTGTGTTTATAATGTTGAATGCCATTTACTTTAAGGCACACTACAAAAATAATTTTTTTTTGTTGGAAATTTGATATTTTGCTCTGAGTTTGAATTATTTCCAAGAGACTTTATTAATTAATTATGCATCGTAGATTTGGGAAACACAAAATGACACAATGGTCTTAACTATTATCCAGTTTAAGTTTTCTGTCTTCCGTTGTCATTTCAACAAATCAACCATTTAAAAAAAAAAAAACTAGTAGTATTTTTTAAGTATCTAAAATGATTAATTTTTCAATGCTACCTATGTATTCGATGTAATACTATTTTATATAAGTTAATATTAACGACTTTTTTTTATGTAAAGAAAATCAGACTCAAGTTTCTACTAAGTTTAAAAATAGATAATTAGGTTAGATTAGTATAGGCAGCAAAATGGATTTTAAACAAGCTTTGGAGGGAGACAAATTAATTAGTAATACTTTTGTAATTAGAAAATTACATAGGATGAGAATCTTAACTGACCATCTGTAATCATTTTCTTCATCCTCTTTGACGTGGATTTAGCTGTTCCAACGTTCACCCGCATTTGGTTCTCGTGAACTTCAAGTTACCTTCACCTTTTTACATTGCTTTCAATACTATTTACGATTATTAGACATTCGATCGTGTTGTGCTAATATGATTTCAATACACCGTGTCATCGACTTGTTAAAACACATGAAATATGATATCAGCAATTGCCTTTGGCATGATCTCAAATCCTACGATCCAGCTTCCACTAGATCTAATGACGACCGACGAAGCTAAAAGACACTTTTAACTATTCTAAATTTCTAATATTACATCAAACTTTTTAAAAAATTAGAGAGTAAATGATCATCACTATGCAATGAGAGGTAATAGACACAACTATAGAAATATAACTATAAAACGACTCGACGACTCAAACCTAACAGCATGTTCAATCACATTTATATGAAAATTACAAATCTCAAAGCTAATCTCTAATCGTACTTATCTAAAACAATCAGTGAAGGAACCAAAAAAGAACACAAAAGATGAACATAGATTCTTTGAGTTTAGAAACTCTCAAAGCAAAGGGAATGGCCCAAATATTTCTCCGGCCACATGCAAAAGGAATGATTCTTCCTCGTTCACTCGGTTTTGCAAATGCTATAGCACGTGCGACGCCAACTGTTTATCACATAGCATGTGTGGTGTACACCGTTTACTCACGAGCGCAGCACGTGCGACATAGAAAGTTTGTGTTTAGCAATAGCACTAGCAATAGCACTAGCTGGACCGTCAATGGTCAAAGCCTCGGAAACATTAATCTTCGAAAGAGTCTCTTTGTTTACATTTGGTTCCTCAATATAATAGTAATTTTCTTTTGTATTTGCATATTTGGCTGTTTTATTATTCAAAACAGTTTATGCCTTATGAATAGGATAGTCAAGTGGATTCGACCCATGGCCATAGATTTGAAAATGGATTGAAACTTTTTATGTGTGTTTGTTGAATCCGCAGATCTCCGAGTCCCATGCACGTTCATTAACAAAGTCTATAATGTAATATTGCAAACAATGAAAGCAACCTCTACTCTATGAAAGAAAACAGTTTTAACTTTTAAAGATACATTCTCTTCACTAAAATAACTACAGACATAACGAAAGCATTTTATTTATACTAAAGAGACGGACACAGTCCTTGTTTAACTTAACAGAATATATTCCTGAATATTCTTCTTGACAGCTCACTGATTCACCTCTTGAAGCTTCGAGAATCTGTACTTATCTTTTCTTCAAGTTGAGTTGCTCTGGTTTTGGTCAAAGTGACCGTTGTCTGCTTTTGACTGATTCTTGGACTTGTTTTGAGAGTGAAGGCCCATCGCTTTAAATCCATTCTGATGTTGGGCTTGACTTGTGTCTTGTCCGCTAATACCACCGCGCAAACTCGGTGTGGTATATAAACTCTGAGGTGGGAGGAAATTCCACACCGAGTTTGAATCGAAGATCGTAAAAGTTGTGTTGTGGAAGTGACTTCTTAAAATGTCTGCAATATGATGACAACGTGTTTCATAATCAATGAGCCCATCGTTTCCAGTTCACGAGCATAATGATAGTGAGTCTCAAAAGTGTTTGGAACCGGATTGGCTGAGAGATGAACTGCAAAGAGATTGTCACAGTAGATTTCTGCAGGTTTGTCTTGAGAAATACCAAATTCTTTGAGCATTGCTGCAATCCATAAGATCTCAGCCATAGTGTCTGACAAAGCTTTGTAAGTTGACGCTGAGCTGACCCAGAGATTGTATTGGAGCCAAGAAATGTGCCAAAGCCACCAGTTGATCTTCTTGTATCTTTGCAACCTGCCCAATTACTATCACAATAGGCACAGAGAGTCTCTAATTTATATATGTGGATACTATGATCTATGGTACGTTCTCTAATTTCGAATGAGGAAATGGACTAAGAATATGAACATATATTTTATATGATAATGGCATAATATGTTGTGTAAGGAATTGGATACATGTGGTTTTGGTTCCCGTTTCCAACAAAAAAGGTTACTTTTTTACAAGCTTTATCACTACGTGTTTATTTATCGTCCACAAGAAAGAACAACATAATCAATTTCATTCCCTCTAATGATAATATTCTATTCCATTTCTAGTGTCCACTTCAAAAATGACCAAGCGTGAGTCTTGTTCTTTTGTAGATGCTCATTCGATTTTGATGTTGGTTAACAAAAAATGTCCCATTTGCGTACCTCCGTCCATTTTCACATCCCGGTTACAACAGAAAGCTCATCTTACTGAACTTTTCTTTTCTTATAATCATCATTTCATTTAGTGTCCTAAACTCCAAGAAACGATCATATGCATGTATACACACCAACGACGTGCTTTCAACAGACAGATGAAAATCAAGTAAAACCTATAAAACAAGACAGAAGAAAAAAATGCAGAAAGTGAATTTGGGAAGAAAGAGATTAGAAGACTTTAAGGTTTCTCTCCTTCCCTAGAGTAGCCAAATCTCGTCACCAGACCAATCATCCTAAGAGTTCACACACGAGCATACAAAGACATGTGGACATCTCTCGGTTAATCTCAAAATCTCACATTCTTGATTCTTCTGTTACTTCACATGAATGTGAGACTTGATTCTTTTTGTAATTTAGATGCTCACATTCGATTTTGATGTTGATTAATTGAAGAGCGCCATATGCTAATGCTTTATGCCCTTTCCACTTTCACATGTCACTTAAGAGACAAAACTCATCTTACTAAACTTTTTTTTTTTATTAATCGTCATTTCATTTGGTGTCCTAAATCCCAAGAAACGACCATATGCATGTATACACACCAATTATGTGCTTTCAACAGACAGATGAAAATAATGTAAGACCCTTAAAAGAAGAAAGGTAAAAAGTTAATCTGGGAAGAAAGAGATTAGAAGACTAAGGTTTTGCTCCTTCCAAGAGTTTTCACTAGCACAAGCACACACTTTAAAGCCAAATCTTCAACGGTTGCAAGACCAAATCCATCTGCAGAAAGAAGGAAAAGCCAAAATGACCCATCGAAATTAAAGTTCAGCAGTAAAAAAACCCACGAGAAAGAAAAACATTTAAAAGAGAATCCTTGACTTGTAAAGAAAAAATAAACAAACAACTGCATAAGAATCCTTTCATTCACTTGTTTTTGGTTTTGCTAAGGACACATTATTGACTAACCTCAGTGAAAGGATCAAATCTTTGTGGACATCATGAATTTGGATTTCTTCTCTGCGGGCTTCAAAATCTGAAACGAGCACATGAGGTTCTCATCCACGCTCATCATCGCACCCGCATTATCAAATTCACCACAGTAGTTAGGAGCTGAAAACACTGTCACGAGTTGTCTATCAGCAAAGAACTCATAACCATCCTCCACGACCTGTCATAAGAAATCATTATATTTCCTTGGTAACATCACAAAAGCAGTAGAATCAAAGAGAGACCTCATCAACATATTCACCTGATGGGCACGGCACACAAGGTCTAGATCATGTTTCGCTAGAAACTCGGAGACTTTGTCCGGACCAAAGGTATATGAAACGCCTCTATCATTCATTCCCCATCCTTTAACATCTTTCCCAGGATCAGACCAGAGCAAATCACAGAGCAGCCCGGTGTCAGGAATCATAGTTGGACGGGGCAAGCTTCTAATCTCATGTAAATGGTTGAGATCCGGCGAAAGTCCACCGTGCATACACAATATTTTGTCATCTATAAGCGCCGCAACAGGAAGGCAATTGAAACAGTCCGTAAAAACCTTCCATACCCTCACATTAAACCTCCTTTTACATTCATCGTAAAATCCATAAATCCTATTGATAGAAGCACATTCGTGGTTTCCCCTTAGTAGAAAAAAGTTCCCTGGGTATTTGATCTTGTAAGCTAGTAAGAGACATATCGTTTCAAGACTCTGTTTGCCTCGGTCCACATAGTCCCCCAGAAAAAGATAATTAGCACTCGGAGGGAAGCCACCGTACTCAAACAGCCTCAGCAAATCACTATATTGCCCATGTATGTCACCTGATTTTAGACATTTACCCCACGAATCATTAGTGGAGTTGGATTTTTCATAAAGTCAAAAGTTACTTAACTCATAATCTAAATGATGTTTCCAACAGTTCCCAAGTAAAAAAGCTTTGCAAAACAAAGAGATGCTTGTTTGCTGAAATCTTTCATCTATTCAAACCGACCAAACTTGCAATAAAACAACATATTCTCTAATCACATAACACCTATTCAACAAAACTAATTTTCTTACTCAAATGTGAACAATCTGGCGTTACAAATTTGATTCATTAACAACCTTTCTAGCTGTGTACAGGATCCAGCAACCATTACATATAATTTCATGGAGGAAATACTAAAATTCCATAGCAACAAGACAAAATCATATGCTTTAGACATTTCTCAGTAAGATTTCAAAGATAGTCCACTAAAATTTCAAAGATAGTCCACAAAAGCTAAAACATTTCTCAGTAAGATTCTAGTCCCTTCAGAGCACGAATCAAAAAGATTTAAACATGGCAAATCCTTTCCACAATACTCAACAACATTATCCCAGTAAGAGCGTCTGAGCTTGAGATTAATGCTAAATACACACAAGTTTCACACTTTCGAAGACGAACGAACAATAGGAAACCCTAAAAATCAGCAGAAACCAATTCGGTTGGATTAAACATACCACAAATTTTGATGGGTGCCTCAAGCTCTAACAAATTGGGTTGCTGAAGAAAACTATCTCTGGCAGTAGTACAAAGCTGTTTGATCTCAGCCTCCGAGAGCTGGACTTGCTTCCCTGGTCTAGCTAACCGAACCTCCGTCAGCCGCCTAATTATATCATCTAAAACCGCCGAGACAATCGCCGTCTGCTGCCCCTGCGTCGACGCCATTAACAAAACGACCAAGAACCCGAAACAAAAACCCTAATTTTTCGACCCAAAAACGAAAAGAGGCTCCGAAGAAGTGGAGCTGCGAGAGAAAATGCAATCAATCAGCGGAGAAAAAAAGAAAGAATTAAGAAATTACGCGCAAAGACTTTCGAATTTATTTTCGATGATTAAAATGTTTACATTATTTTTTTTTTAAAAAAATCTTCGAAAATTGAATTTGTGAAGACACAGAGAGAATGAGATAAGAAGGAAAAGAGAAAAAGCTGGGGGAATAGTCAAACGACGTCGTCAAGCTTGGGTCCTTAAAACTTCGTTTTTTACCATTATGAATTAGAATAGTGATGTCTCTATACTATTTTTTTTTTTTGTTCTGAATACGGTGGAAGCAAAATGCGTTATTCATTTTTTTATTATTCTTGTTCATAGTGCAAACTATTTTATAAGAAAAATAGAGTTGTGCCACACGACACCAACTTCCTGATGAGATTTGTAAGGCCTACATTTTTCTTTTTGCATAATTTTAATACATGATTTTTTTTTTCTTATCTCTTTATACATACATCTATTCCTGAAATACTGATCACGTGAAAAGTTAAAATACTTTGTTACAGTTAGCTTTGCTACTTACTGTTCATTCGAATTACCTATGTATGTTTCGTTTGTTTTGTACCAATCGTACTTGTTTTTCTCAACATTTTGGAATTTATAATATATTGGGATTTCATCAGTTAAAACTATACTACATTGGCAAGCAGAAACTTTAGTGGTAAGGGTAAGACTAAGAATATTTACGATGAGTTAAGTTTTGTTTTTCATATAACCAGAAAATGGTGTTGGTCCTAGTCTGTTTTGGACGGGAGACCTAAAGATTCGAACTTGGTTGCGATAGCATTCCAAAACTATAAAGAACCAACAACACTCGGGTAATTACGACTTATTACGTCAAGGTCAAGTTGTTTAGTTACTTTTGTACCTTGATCAATTCTCCAAAACCATAAAGAACGATTTATTACGCAGAGGTCTCTAACCTATTGAGTTTAGAAATAAAACTTTTATGGAATGGGTCGGGTCGGGTCAGAGTGATTGATCCGTACGTTGAGGTCTAAAGAGCACATCCATGCAATGACACAGACAGTATTTATATATGCCTCCATTTATTTACTCCTCGATCGTAAAGTTCTTTTTCTTGGGGTGAAATATCGTAAAAAGGGTTTTGATTCATTCTTTCCAACTCACCTCCACGTTTCTCATCTCAAGGATTTTTTTCACCAAAGATCTTTACAGATACAAAGTTAAAAAAAGTTATTAATAAGTTGGATAAGATGTCTCATAAGATACGAAAGTAAATTGTTAGATTTTAGGTTATTAAAGACAAATGCTGCGGATCTTGGATTTTGCATCGGCTACTCATGCTCGGCCCTATAGCCTCACGTTTCCTGTGATGTGTGCACTTTTTTTTTGCAAAAATGATGTTTATACTTTATTTTGTCACAATAATTATATAAAACTCAAGTAAAATAAATAGATTCATAGAGTATACAGAAAAGTTTTTAAGATAAAATGTACTCTCCGGTTGAATATAAATATCAGTTTTGGTATTTTACACTCCAATAAAAAAAACAAGTCAAATAGTCAACTATATAGTTCTACAGAAAAAACGACTCTTGAACTTCTAATCTATTTTTTTGTTAATTTTAGATAAGGTTAAATTAGATCTTTTACATGTAAAACATTAACGTTGAATTCATAAATGACAGTAATGTAGAACAAAATAAGATTAGTTTAAATTATACTATTTATTAGTATTAATTATTTTAATGAGATGTTCCAAAATAAGCAGCCTTAATTAAAAATTTAAAATAAAGATATGGGATCGTCCATACGTAGATCGACTTTAGCAAGTTGATAAAGAGATGGTCAGATCTCAAGGTGGAAACGGGTCCTAGAAAAGCTAGATTTGATCTGATGCTATCTTTAACCCAAACAATTAGTTTTGATTTAAGGAAAAAAATTACTTTAAAGTAATTATAGGTTAGGCTTTTGTTCTGTAAAAATTGGGTGTTTGATTCCACTTTGAAGCCTCTTTCACCTTTGTTGCGTCATCAAGAGTCACGACCTTCTTATAGTTTGATGCCCCAAATTATACTATTATAATTGGTCTGTCGTTTGTGTTTTAATAAAAGTTAGAATTGGCATCACAAAGATATTTGTGTTAACGTTGCAAAAAGCGCATCCTTATCGTGAATAGGCTAAAGTCACTGCCACACGAATAAAAAAGAGCAGTCACGAAAAATTAACAATTAATGTAGCACATAATGTAAGAATGTCTTGTGATGACATGCAGCTTAAAAATTCAAATCCGAGATAATGGTAGCTGAAGATGCAGTAATTACTTTAAGACTAAACCGAAGAACTAACCATATAATATCAAAATATTTCTTAAACCAAGAAAACAAGAAAATCAAAGCAAAACTTAATTATTGGAATAGTAGTAGGAGCTGAACGGTACGGGACTAGCGTCGCCATCAAAACCAAAAAGAAGAATTTTTTAGCTTTCGTTTACGATTATCACTTTTGGGTTTTTTTTTTTCTCTCTTAAAAAAGATTATTTTTTGAAAAATGAAAAAGAGAGAAGCTTTAAAAGGTTTCAACTATCTTCGTCCTCCCCACACCGTTGTTTGACGGATTCTTCGCCTCAGCAAAATAAAAATATTCTCTTAAAAAAAAAAAAACATCTCTTTCTCTCTGTTCCTTTCCTTTCAGAAGCTAAGCATCTCTTTCTTTTCTTTTTCTTTAATTTTTTTTTTTTTTTTGCCGATCTCTTCTGCAAAGATTCTCTCTTTCTTCCTTCTCTTTTCATATATGTTTTTATTCTCTAATAACAATTAATGACTTATAACTTCATCTTCTTCTTCTTCTTCTTCTCCCCTCTTCCTTCTTCTTCCTCCTTCTCTTCTTTTCTTTGCTTCTCTCTCCGGCCGTCGTTTTCGCTTCACTCACACGTTTTAAAGGATATATAAACATTTGTGGGACATTCTTCATCCTCATATGGATTCTTCTTCCTCATCCTCATCATCTTCTTCTTCTTCTTCTTCATACGGTGTTGCTCATGTCAGCCATATCTCCAATCCTTGTATCTTTGGTGCGTTTTCTTTTCTTGTCTTTTAAAATTTAGTACCATTTTCTACGTTTCTACTACCAGAGGTTAGCAAGCTGCTTGATAATGAGTTTCTCGCAAACCCGCAAACTCACCAAATCGCTCATGCACCGTCTTTCGAAAGTCTATTAATATTGAAAGAGTAACCTAATTAACGTTTTTGATAATATCACAGGGGAAGCTGGGTCTTCGTCCTCGTCAACATACCGAGAGAAGAAATGGAACTTAATGAAATGGGTGAGTAAGCTTTTCAAGAGCGGCTCTAATGGTGGTGGTGGTGCTCGCACTAATCATCATCCTCCTCAGTTTCAAGAAGACGAGAATATGGTCTTTCCTCTACCTCCTTCCTCTTTGGTAATTATTTTCTTAATTATATCATCAAGTTAATCTAATTATGTTTAATCTTTTCGTTAATTATTCTTTCTATATAAATCTACGCATGTACTATAGACATGTGATTGCTTGCTAATATTAAAGCAACATGCAAAAGACATGTAAATATTACTACTATTTTTTATTTATTTTTTCTCATGTTACATATTGAAATATCACGGGTCGTTGTAGTTGCACATTCTGTGAATTTGTCACATCCATGAAACTAACAATTTTTTTGTCCATTTATTATTTTATAGTTGTCATGAGTCTCGTTGGCTTTTAATGCTTAAACTGAGATGATGTGACAATGTGGTCTTGAGCACTATTAAGGATGATAAAAATAGGTAGAAAGCGGTTAATATATCGGTTCAATTAGGACAATTTAATAGTCGGCTGAGTTTATATGAGCTACCTAGCTCAATGGGTTAGGAATATAATTTGAAGTCCATGAAATAAATAATAGACACAAAATACCCGTTACATGATGGAAGAGGTGGCCTACTTTGATAGAATTGATACCCATAAGCACTACTAATGATATTTAGTCACTAGAATCTCTAAAAGATGAATCGATATAATGAACATTTATTTTGTTTTCTAATTTTTTTTTATAATCAGTGTATTATTTTGTTGCTGATGTCATGATAGACGAGTTATCATTATATCATTTACAAAACTGAAGTAGCACTGTCCAAATTTGTGACGTACAACCCACAAAATTATATAACTTGTTTACGAGAAAAGGTTAATTTACATTTTCTGGATGGTCGTGTTAACGAATCAGGACGATCGGTCGAGAGCTGCACGGGACAAAGAAGAACTCGAACGTGCAATGTCCCTTTCTCTAGCTGACGATACGAAGCGCCCACATGGTATCTCTTGTCTACGTTAATAATACATATTAGATTATATAAATTCAGAGTTAATTAAAAACATTGTTTTTGTAATTTAGAGATTGAACTATTGTACGTATTTGGGCAGGATATGGTTGGTCTATGGATAACAATTCAGATTTTCCAAGGCCTTTTCACGGTGGATTGAATCCATCATCTTTCATTCCACCTTATGAACCTTCCTACCAATTCAGACGAAGACAAAGGTACAAACAATACACATTCTTAATTCAGTTTTATAGGATTATAACTTCAATAAATTGCTATAAGAAATGATGTTTGCTCTATTTTTAGCAGAATATGTGGCGGTTGCAATCGTGATATCGGAATGGGGAACTACCTAGGATGCATGGGAACATTCTTTCATCCTGAATGCTTCTGTTGCCATTCGTGTCGTTACCCTATCACTGAGCATGAGGTATATTTATATATATCCAACTCAACATACTACATATGAATATGATATATATATACTTTTGTGTTTGAAGTGAGTTCTAAGGCTGTATGTTTTTGTCTTCTCGCTTGGTTCAAAGTTCTCTCTGTCAGGAACCAAACCCTATCATAAGATTTGTTTCAAAGAGCTTACTCATCCTAAATGCGAAGTTTGTCACCAATTTGTAAGCAACTATATATACAACCACATTATTAGATTCTTGCATATAATTACATGTTAAAATATTGAATTTATTTTCGTACTATTTTTCTTAGATCCCAACTAATGATGCTGGCTTGATTGAGTATCGATGCCATCCGTTTTGGAACCAAAAGTATTGTCCGTCTCACGAATATGATAAAACCGCTCGTTGTTGTAGCTGCGAACGTTTGGAGGTAATCAAATATGGATAATGAAATCCCCTCTTGACTATTGATAAGTCCATATAAATCAATAACGTTTTTTTTTCTTTCTATGTTGTGATCATGAAGTCATGGGATGTGAGATATTACACGTTAGAAGATGGGAGAAGTTTATGTTTAGAATGCATGGAAACTGCGATAACCGACACAGGAGATTGTCAACCGCTTTACCACGCGATACGAGACTATTACGAAGGAATGTACATGAAACTTGAGCAACAAATTCCTATGCTTCTTGTTCAACGAGAAGCTCTCAACGACGCTATCGTCGGAGAGAAAAACGTAATCTATGTTTTTTCTCGTAATCTATCTTATACTTATACATAACATTTTCTCGTTGAGTTTCTCTCACATTAAATTTAAACGTCCTTTGTTTTTTGTTTTTTTTCTGCCATAGGGATACCATCACATGCCTGAGACAAGGGGTTTATGTTTGTCTGAAGAACAGACAGTCACAAGTGTAATAAGTCTTTTGAAATTCTTGTTAGAAAACTTAACGTAATTTGTGAATGTTAATAGTAATTTTCTCGGGTTTTTTTCCCTGTTTGGTTCTTCACAGGTTCTTAAAAGACCGAGACTTGGCCCTCACCGCCTTGTTGGTATGAGAACTCAGCCACAAAAGCTTACACGAAAATGTGAAGTCACTGCGATTCTCGTTCTTTACGGCCTCCCAAGGTACTTATTACTTACTCAATTCTCAAATTCGCTTTTCGAGCATTGCATGCCCGATAAAGATGGCAAATGATTACTAACCTAATGATGATTTGGTGGTTGAAGATTACTCACCGGAGCAATTCTCGCCCACGAGCTGATGCATGGATGGCTAAGGCTCAAAGGTACGTACTATACCCCTTCATCGATTTCTTTTCTTTTATGAAAAGAACTGGGAATTTGGTTTGGTTCGGTTTAGAATCCGATGATCAGTTATAAATAAAGGAATAATTATTTAAGTGATATGCTTTATATAATTATGAATATATAATAATAATTTAATAATTAATAGATAGTGATTTATTCGGTTTGATTTCATTCCTTTACAATAGAATTCGATTAGTTTATATTTTAGTTCCTCTTTTGGGTTTTAATAAAGTAATCCAACTGAGTCATACATACTTTTCGGTTCGGTTCTGATTTAAGCATTAGGCTAACGTTTCTTGAATTTAGTAGCACTACAAAAGAAAAGCACCTTAACTCGTTTTATTTTCTTGAATTCATTAGGGTATAGGAACCTTAACCCTGAGGTAGAGGAAGGTATCTGCCAAGTCCTCTCTTACATGTGGCTTGAATCTGAAGTTCTCACAGATCCTCTTACAAGAAACTTGCCCTCAACGTCATCATCATCGTCGTTATCCAACAAGAAAGGAGGGAAATCACACGTGGAGAAGAAACTTGGAGAATTTTTTAAACATCAGATAGCTCACGACGCGTCTCCAGCTTATGGAGGAGGTTTCAGAGCAGCGAATGCAGCGGTTTGTAAGTACGGGTTGCATCGTACACTCGATCATATCCGCTACACCGGAACTTTTCCTTTGTAACCTTATCAATGACTTTCACAATATTTGATGTTCTGCTTTTATCTTGCTATATGGTCTTATTTGGATTGGATGGATCACACAAAGTGTTTCTTTTGAACTTTCTATAGAATCTCAGAACCGACTTTGTCTCCCCTTGGATTTTGAATGGGGGGATTTGTTGTTTGGAGGTTTTATAAGAACAATTATTGAATAATACTAATAACAAAAGAAAAGGTTTTACTTCCATATTCTGAAACTGAATAACAAAGATCCGAAGGATTGATGAACACCAAGAAATTGCTAATTCTTGCATCATATATACATATTACAAAAAATATGGTTTGACTTTTCATTATCCGATTTGGTAAAAAAAAAAACAGCCCATCAAGATGTAGTTTCATGCTTTCATCTACCTCGCCGATTTATAGAATCTTTTTCAATTGTATTAACAAAAAAAAAAAATTCAATTAGTTCCCAAAATATTGAGATATTGCTACTAAACACTTGAGCCCTATAAAGGGCAAAAAATTCTTAAAGCACATATTGGCAAAAACACTACCAAAAAAACATTAGTATCGATCAAAGGCTTCCTCATTTCACTAATGACAGAAGCGGGCTGAGATCCGATTGGCTTGAAGATGCTATTTACAGAGTGGTCCAGTCGTTCACAGTCAAACCCGCGGATATCACCGGGCTGCCACGGTTCACGGTCCCTGCAACCAAAGGAACCTGAAGAAGATTCGTTCATTTTCTCCACTTTGGTGTCAGGGTGAACCTAAATAAGAGACGCCAATATAAGTCAGATTGAACTACGATGAGACCGATGCCACAAAACAAACAAGTTTGAGTTTAAGGCTTTGCATGTAAGTAAATTTGCTTAATGCTGTGGCTTTCATCTGAAGAACATATTTTAATTAAAAAACGTAAATAAACATTCAAGCATAATAGACTTATTATATAACATGTACTCGCAAGTAAGCACAAAAATAAACACAAACAAACAATCGACTTCAAAAGAATGGTGTGTTTATATTATAGTCTACTTACCGTTCCTCCTTTATTGGATAAAGCACAGTAACTTCCCACAAGCTCGTTGTTAGCAATGGTTTGCCGGAAAACTTCAACACCGAGAACATCGCTTAGTATCTCTCCGGTTTCTTTCTCGAGCTTTGGATGCACATGAGCGACATAGTCATTGCAAGCTATGGCGTGTTCCAGGCGCACATAAAGGTTCCTCAATTCACTGGACTATAACTTCATCAGGCAAACTATCTCTCAAATGTTGAAGCTCTGTCACATCACACACACAATTATTACAAAAACTCCAGAAACTATTTACTTGTAATGAGGGATAAACTAATCACCGTGGTCACCAGACAAAATAAGTCCGTCTTTGTTTCCAATACATAGACTACCGATTGTCCCAGATCCTCCTATAGACGTCTTAACTACGGGGATAACACCTTTAAACTTCGACTCAAAACCACAACAAAGAAATCAGACATTTAATTAATAGTGACATAAAAACCAAACCCTCGTTACAACTTAATAGTAGGCATTTGTGAGTTTGGAAAATACACCAATTTCACATTTATTATCATCATACTTGAGACTGAAGACTTGAGAATTAGAAACATAATGAGTATATCCACAAATGAGTATATTTTGAAATAAAGGATGAAAAATGTAAAATATACTCATTAAAATATAAATATATATATATATCCACAAATGAAATAAAGGAAAAAAAAATATAAAACTCAAAATAATTTTTTTCCCGAGTACAAAAAAAATTAGGAGAACAAAGCTCACTCTACCATCTCTCCCTCTTTATGCTAAAAACAATAGATGATGCTTTTTTCTGAGTGTATTTCCTCTCATCTTGCAGCGAATCTACGTGTCCTCCTTCCCTTCACCGGCATGGAAGTCGGTTCCACCCATTTCTGTTCATCTTCCTCATCGCTTGCTTCATCTGACCGCCACCTCAATCCGCCACTATTATTTCTGCTCTCAGTGCCCAAGACATTGTTGTTGTCCTTCATGCTATACCATTCATAAAATAAAGATGAGTAGGGTGAACATATGAACTGAACCGAAATTTTCTTAATCCGATACTAAATGAAACTTTTTATGCACACACAGAAAATTATAAAGAAGAGAGGAAATGTACCTTGAAGACATGTCCATTGGATCATCCATTTCGACAAAGTTATGGGACATGAGTTCTTTGTCTGGTTGCATCCTTGTGCCAAAGAAAGTAGATCCCGGTTTCGGTGCAGATCCATTGAGATGGTTGCTGCTAGGTTTCATTATTGCATGATTGTTTGCTGTTGCACGGCGGAGATAAGGAGAGCTTATATTGTTCTTCATGAATCTATCAACATTTGTTTCTGGGGAGGTTTCTTCAGTCCTTTTTCCTTTGAGCTGACTGTTCCCACGAGCTCTATTAAGATCTTTGAACGGAGTGGACACTTCACCGAACTTCAAAGTCTTGGTTATGCTTCTAACTTCACTCTTATGTCCTCTATTTGTGCTTGTAAATAACCGTCCATGGGATTCATCGAGAGAAGCGTTTCCTATGAAATGACTGGGCTGAAAAGCGCTGCCATTGTTAGCCGCTGGCTCTCTAGCGCCAGCTTCCTCAGCCCGTTGGAGAAATACCGAGTTCGTAGAAAAGGGAACTGAAGAAGAAATCATCTCAGGTTGTTGTGCATCAGCAAGATCAGAGTTTTTTGCTGCTTCAGAAGCACTTTCAGAGGTATCTTCCATCTCAGAATATTGTCCAGATCTAACTTGCTGCTGTTGAATTACTGGAAGTATATTTATGGCTTTATCCTGTTTCAAAGCAACAGAAACGTGGCAGGGTTTAAATTTCAAGTTGAAATAGCTAATATCAAGTATTATAGCACATAGCACATTCAAGATTCAGAACATTAGACAATCATGCAAGCATCAAGAGGCTACTAAGCACTAATTAGCAAGAAGGTAAGATTTTTGAGTATGCAACATTTAACCAGGAAAAGAGAAAGGATCCACTTGTACAAAGAAAGGTGGCTGGAATACTTACAACTAACTCTTTTCTCCAATGACTCTGTGATCGCATTCTGGACATTACATCTTCCCCAATTCTATTTTCGGTTACGAAAGCCTCTTCAATTTTCTGGAGCCTAAGATCTACTTGGTATGCCTGGATGTAACGGTAGCGCTGCAGCAATGCAAACAACCAGTAGTTTCCAGTCAAAGCGGACCAAAGTAGCTAACCATATACAGGAGACAACTTTTCCAGAAAATAAGCAGCGTAAATAGTGATGTACTTTGCCTGGTTGTTCAAATAATCCCAGTAATTTCATACTTGTTCCTTACTCTGAACATTTTAGACTACATCAGGCTCTAATAATGAAAGAACATTGAAACCCCGATAGCATATACGAGAAAATATACTTGTACCTAGTTGGATCAGCTAATTAATCCCTTACTAAAATTGTCGTCTATTCTAAATGGGATATGTAGCTTACAGCTCTCGAGGTTTAAGCTGTTGTCTTAATATTTATTTGCCTTTTCTAAAGACACTCTCAAGGCTGACAAACCATTTTAAGTCCATGTTGTTCAAGTGAAGTTGATTTAAGCATGAAAATATAATTACTTACCTGAAGATAGAAGACAACCAAAAGACTACCAACAGCTGATGAGGGGTCATCAGTTGCGGACTCTAATAGGCATCTGTGCAGATATTTTTCTTCATCTGGGTTCCACGGTAACTCAATGATTCGATCAACTACGTTTCTCCTAATAGATAGACAGCAGAATTCGTTGACAAGTATCTCCATCCATTCCGTCCAACTCCAGCTCTCTACATCATCAGACACATGTTTAACAGCTCCATTTTTCAATTTATTTTCCTTCACTTTCAACCAGAGTGTCCTTTGGTATGTGAATGCTTCACTCAGAAGACCACATTCCACTCTCACACGAACAGCTGTGACAGCTTCACCAATTGACACCAGTTCTGATACGCCATCACGACCAGACCAACGCAAGACCATAAGAGCTGTTTCAGGATTTTCCCTTTCTAACAGGACTTGTGCAACCTTTGCATATGTTTCTGGACCACATATTTCAGGAAGAGTCCTACAAGCTTCCTGAGATAAAATTTGGAAAAGTTTGTGAGCTACACCAGTTAATAAATGTTTGGTGTATGTCTGTAAATGTTTTAGCGAGAATTTTAAAACATGCACAATAACACAAATTTCTATATGTTTTCCCTGGGAATGTCAAAGGGTACCTGGAGTGCCTCCTCTGAGGGATCATCGAGAAGATAAAATACAAAAGACTCCAGCAATGAATGCCTGGTTATGCCAAAGGTAGCAGCAAAATCATCTATAATGTGCTTCCAATATTTTTCAGGGGTGGTCCAATGCCGATCAAACAGGTAATAAAGAAACTATTTCCTGGTTAAGGAAACCAGCGAAGAAGACAAACATGGGAAGGTATACTGATTGTTAGAATTTACGAAAGTAAAGTGCAAGGTAATGTCAAACATAGGCGATGATAAAAGGATACAATTGCTTGCTTCGCAACAACCAAATCTGAACTGCCATGCAAAAAGAGTATGTCAGCAGCAGTTCTAAGATTCTCAAATGGATAAGATCCTGAAGTTCCCTCTATCCTAGACCTAAGAAATGATATCTTCTCGCTCTGCAAACATCCAACTTCTAGGTCTGCCCCTATGTCTTGACTGTACTCTGGCTCTCTCTCAAGATTTTCTAAAGCATCCTCGATAAAAAGGGAACCACCCTGTACATTACAATCTGAAGACTGATCTACGGCATCAGGCCATGCACGCTTAATTGCATTTGATTTCCTTTCAAGTACCAGAGCCTTCCACGAAGTGAAATTAGAATACCGAGACCCCACATCTTCCAGAAATCCGTGTCTTATGCACCAGATCATAATATCCAGATGCTGAAATCAAAAATAACAATTAGGTAAGCACACCATGAGCTCGGTGATCTTGAACCAATATGTAAATAGTTGATATGGTCAAACCACTCTCTGGTCAGGAACCAGATGGTTATCCTTGGATATCACTTAGTATGTCATATAACGACATGGCTAAATATACCCCAAAACAACATTAACTGATATGTTAATGAAATAAGAATGAAGAAGAAGTCACAGAAGTAGGGATACAAGTTATAACCATCAAGATCCAAGCCGGTGATGTAAGACCAGTATCGCATTTTTCATCAATCTATATGTAAAGCTTTTGCAGAACTAACATTATTGCACGCCGTATACCAAAACAATATAGAGAGAGTTATTAGGCATACTTCTGCAAGGATGTTTGGATATAAATGGAATAAAATCTTAGCTGACCTGCTTTGTTTTTCCAATGTTCTCCCTAAGCTTCTGCACGTCTTGAAGCTGAGGTGAAACAGAACCCTTAAAAGCTGATTCCATAACTTCAAGCACACTACATATGCCAGCCACTTGTTTCGAATACTTGACGAGGTTATCTAACCACGCTTGCATCTCTTTTGTTTCAAGACTATCTGAGAGCCAATATTAAAGATAGACATACCGCAAATGTATACTGGGTTACAAAACATACATACTTTAGCAGCTAAAAGGATACAGATTTCTTGAAGCTCAGCTAAGATGCTCCGGAATCTACGCTTGACCCAATCTTTGACAACAACTTCATCCAGCAAGAAAGCAATGACCGGGTCACTAGATACAGCTGTCTCATCCATACAGACATTGGTGATATCTATTCATTTTCTGTCAAGGAGATGTCAATTATAACATATAGAGAATGATAAAAAAATACTATGCACAATTTTTCCACCAGGGAGGGGCAGGGAACAAGAACTACCTGAAAGTATATGAACCTATATCAGTACAAAGAACCCCATACAGACACAGTTCTAACTGCACATGCCTTATCATATTGAGATTCGTGGAAATAGATGTAAATGAGACAGCACATCCATAAAAATCTATAAGATATGCATGGATAATCAGACAGGAAGCTAAAGACTTAAAAGCATATATCTGAAAGCGAGCAAGCATAAAATGCAGCAGAATGATACAATGGCAAACCACAGATATCAAATTGTTGTTCATGGCAACATCGAACAGTGAATAAAGGCGATGAACATCAGCTGCCAATTGATGTTCATCCTCATCCGAATCCTGTGATGCCTCTTCATGTGTTCGGGAGATAAGACCAGCTTCCACACACTCGTAGTAGAGGCGAAGCCGAAGTCTATCTCCATTTCTTGGTAATGGACTTCTACAGATCGGACAAACATCACACCTCGGACAACACTCTGTGCACAAGGAGGCATGTCCACATGGGTTCAACACATAGTTGACAGATCTCCCACAGCTAGCCAAGTCTCTGGTTGCACGACAACGCTCAACTTTCGCCTCATTACACAACTCTCTGAGGTTGATAGATGCCAAATGCCTCAACGCCTCCTGTAGTAACCATGGGAATGGACTTATATTAAAGGAATCAACAATTCTAAAGCACTACATATAGCAATCGTGAAGGTAGAAGAAGCTAAAAGCAAAAGGACCTAAGTTAAGCTATCACGGAAACAAAAATTACGCAAAAAGAGAGAAACCAAAAGGTATATAGAGGAAGACCTGAACAGGCTTGCTACTGTAATCAGGCTGCTTCGGAAGAGATATAGATCTCACAGCGGAGGCAGAACCATTGATTTCTCTCGTATCCATCTTCTCGCGGTTGGTGAAAAACCAAGTGTTGGCGAGTGAGAAGCCAGTCAGTCTAGGGCTTTCTCCGTTTAGCTTTCTACGGGAGGGAAGACGAACAAACATAGTGGATTTGTTTCTCTCCTCTATTGACGCTCCTCGGACGGGTCGGGTCATTATAGCTTGGGTCGATTCGGGTTTAAATTTAATTATAATGGGCCGATTGAAATGTTCTGAAACTTGTGATTGTATGGGCCCAGTTCACGTGTAAACAGTGCGTGTACCTCACTTGCTGAAAAAAGCGCGCGTGGTTCATTTGTCTCTCGTTTCTCTCGGTTTCCGTCTTCCTTTCCCATTTGCTTCCACGACGACGGAGGAGAAGGAAAACCCAGAAACCTTTTTTTATCGAAAGGGACGCTCTTTTTCTTCCGATCTATCGAATTTTTGAATGAGATAAGAATCGCAATTCGATCACTAAGTTTCGATGGATGAGTCGTTCGCTAATCTACAGACAAGCCATTTGCTTGGTTCAGTTCCTGTAAGTCTAGATATACATATCCATTGATTCTCCTCTTTTACCAATTTTAGAATCCCTTCACGGGTTTTTATTTGGTTCGGATATAAAATTTTGTAAATTTTCAGATTTGTTGTCTTTTTTTTTTCTCTCTCTTTTCCACGACCAATTATTTCCTTAATTCGCATATATGAGTTTCTATATATGTTAAAGGGTTCTCAGGAGAGGATTATTGAGTCGTTTATTACTTCAGGAAACTTGATTGGTGTTTGGGTTTAAAATGTTTGCATGATTATCTTCATCGTGGAATTAACTGCTTAAGATACATGTTTTGAGTGATAATGCATTCACCATCAACCTTTCTAATACCAAAAAAAATCTAATTTTTTTTTGCGGGAAGGCTGTGATCAGCGACGACAAGAAAAGCACAAATGTACATATAGCAAGCGTAAATGAAGGTATGTTCTTTTGCTAGAAACTAGCTTTTTCAATGGTGAAAGACTTTGAATGTTGCTTGTTGACTTCTCCGCAGGCCCTTCTGCAAACATGCAAATATTTCCACCACATCAAGGAAATAATGCAAAGGGCTATCAAACTCTTGAGAGCCCAATAGGTATATATGCTCCTTTTGTCTTCTTTTTTTAAAGGACATATATTTATCAGTAGTCACCATGAATAAACTAAGTGATAAGAACTTATTACGTATTCGAAATAACGTCTAACAGTTCATCAAGGTTTGAAAGAATGCTTATTGAGTGGAGCCCGTTTTCTTCAGCATGTCGAGATCCTATATTCCTTATTCTGTCCTCGATGATAATTTGTTTTATCTACACCTGTAGAAGGACCTGAACAACAGCCATCAAACAACTGGAAGGGATTCTTTAACGTCTACTCGTATACTCAGTACTTCGACGTGGACACAGACGTTGTTTTGAACAGATTGATGAGCTCGTTATATCCCACTAGTGGAGATTTTTTCAACAAGATTGATGCAAACCCTGATTTGTAAGTCTTTCAGCACCCTTTCCCCCTGAATCTTGTTGGTGATTGTGCTTGCTTTGATAGAATTCTTTGGCATCTCCTGTTGAGATTTCTTTAATGACTCCACTGCTCAGTCCAGCTGTTAATTTGTACCGTTTTAGGTGCTGGCTTTTCCGAGAGCATATTTAATGTCAGAGTAATATATTTGATATGTCACAGGTTTGGGGAATGTTTGTTTACTGGCCATCGTTAGATAAACAGTTCTACTAGATTAGAGATCTTATGTAGAGCTATTGTTATTTGATAATTAAAACCGTAGTTTCAAATTTCGAAAATCATGAATGTTTTATCAGGGAAAAAGAGATGTTCTGCTTTGATCTTCTCCGTTTCTCTCTCGGGTCAAGTTTTTGTGTAGTTATACTTTTGCTGCTTTAATATCCCAACTGAGCTTATTTACTGTGAACTTAAGCCTGCATCGAGATCTAGTTTTCCATATGCTATTAATTAGCTCTTGCTTGTTAAAACAGTTCCTCACGTTATATTTAAGCTTCTGGCTACTTCATAGTCTGTAACATAGCCATCTTCTTGCATAGGTAACCTAAGGTCTGATGTTAGGATGTGTCCGGTTTAGTAAATACTAAATTTGTGCCCTCTTTGTATTCTTATTATACCGTAGTTAGTAAATAACATAGTTACTCCATTTTGTGAATGGGTAGCTTTGAAAATTAATTGGATGCATTTCCTCCTATAATACTTCAAGCTAGAGACCAAAAAAATCCGCCTTTGCTCTTGGACAAATGAGTGGAAAACGACAAGTGCATATATTTTTAGTTAGCAAAACATGTTATCCTCTTAAAACTGGCTAAAAAGTTGGTCTTGAACAAAGTTTTCTAGATAAATGACTCGTGTGTGGGTTTCGTCGGTCTATTAGGTATGGCCTTGTCTGGATCTGCACCACGCTTGTGTTTGTGCTTGCTTCTCTTGGAAACTGCGCGACGTATCTCGTGAAGAAACGAACTGACACTGAAGCTCCTTGGGTCTTTGATGTGAACTTTATTAATTTGGCAGCATCTTTAATCTATGGCTATGCAATAATTGTGCCATTGGCATTTTATTTCTCACTTCGGTATATGGGGTCCAAAGCTGATCTTCTAAGATTCTGGTGCCTCTGGGGATACTCTCTCTTCATTTTTGTTCCAACCTCTGTAAGTATCCCCAGTAACTTCTGCCTCTTTCGCTGTTAAAATTAATATATTGTTTGATTATCAGTAACACTAAAGATAAACGCGGCCAGGTTTGTTAGCTTAACTTTCAATGACCAAATGTAAAGTATCAGAGATCAACCTAAAATGGTATCACAGCGTCTTTAATTTTTAATATTAACAGTCAGGTTCATTCGTTTTTCAGCTTCCATTGCTTATTCCAGTGGAGTTTCTGAGATGGGTGATTATACTATTAGCTGGTAGCGCATCATCGTGCTTTGTTGCCCTGAATCTACGGTCTTACCTTGAGGCGAGCACTGATCTGACGGTTGTAGTGGCTGCAGCGTTTGGTCTGCAGATGGTTCTTTCTATCTTCATCAAAGTCTGGTTCTTTCCTTAATCTTCACATCATACGACAGAACATATATATTGTATGTAAAAACGTTTAGATTTTGATGTGCTGTGGTAGAACAAAGAATGTCATTACCAAAGAATGAAACTCACAAAGTAAAAGAAGGAACATATACACTGAACTGAATCATTCGGATTCGTTTTTACTGGCTTAGTTTCGTGGTTGCTTGTAACGAATGTGTTTGTTTGGTGAATTGAATTGTTTTAGGATTGTGTTTTTTTTTCTTTCTTGTTATCACCTCTGGTGAAGTAAAAATATGGAAGAAAATTCTCAAGATATTTTTTGCGATTTTTTACTCTCATTTGTCCTCTGAAAAATGAAGGGTGATGATAAAAAGGAATGCATTTGTCTTCACTGAACGAAGCCAATCTCTAGAAACCAATAGATAAAAATTTATTTTATCTTCTGGTACGATTTGTGATGATTTTAATGGTTGATTTAATTTATCTGGCAGATCTCAGAGAGTGAATGTTACAATACCCTTTTCAGTTTTCAGTACAGAGCATGTGAAATATGAAATAAAAAGCCAAAAGGTCACATCAGATGAATGGTGGAGAACCTGTCCTGTGACATCTTTATTAATAAAATATCTGCAAGAATCATGATGATAAACAACACTAAACTACTTTCTCCATGTTTTAAGAACAATTTATAGTAAGTATATATCTATTTATTGTTCACGTTTCACTAATGTATCATTACTGTTCCACTAATTGCATCAGTGATTAGATTATTGATAATGACATTCTCAAATCTCTCTTTACCTTTACTTTCTCGGAAGAAAAAACCCTAAAATATGTCCACTTACAGATTCACATAAACATCACGTTCAGTTTGATAGCAGAAACGAAACTGTGGATATAGCGCGAGAAAAGGCGGGGAGAAAAAGATTAGAACTTAGAATTAGTAACGAGATAAGCATTGGGCCAAACAGTTATTACGGGCCTGCTTCATTGGCCCCAATATAGTAGATATGTATTTGGGGCCGGGCAATCGCTCGGTTTTCGGTTTTCGGTTTGGCAAGATAGCTTTTGTTTGGTTCGGTATGGAAATCGGTTTGTTAGAATTCGTATGAGCGGATTTAAAAAGAAATTCGGTATACTTCGGTTGTTGTGGAATTTTGGTTAGTTATGGTTTTTGATACTTTGGTTGAACCCGAATTAAAAGAAAATAAAATAAAATAAAGAAATGGAAAAGAAAATTTAGATATTTTGATTACAAATCATCAAAGTAAATTATAATTCTAAAAAATTTAGCTTTTAAGTTTGAGTTTAATAGTTTTAATCAAAAAATTAGTAATAATTTAAGGTTTAAGATATTTAACAAATAAAAAAATTAGCATAAAATATAACTTGGTTTGCAATGTCATACAATTACATCATTATAATTTGTTTGATTAAAAACATAAACTAAAATCCTTAAATTTTTATACTTTAAATTTATCTAATATCAAATCTAATCTAAATTGAATATTAAATTTAAAATTTGTTAAGTCAAACCAAATTATAATTATTTTTAATATTTTCACTTTAAAAAATAAAATTAACAACATAAAAAATTTTTTATCAACAAATAAAATATATTATAAATCATATTTTCACTTTTATTCATTTTAAAATTAATATTTAACTTTTCGGGAGAAATCACCTAGTATCTAATATTCGGGTTGTTTAAAAATTTTCAAACTCAAAATTAGCTAGTTATAAGTGAAAGGACAACTTATAAAAAGTGGTAAATTCGTAAATCCATCTTTTTCTCGTAATTGGTTTTATTTGTAATTAAATTGTAATCTTGACCAAGAAATACAAAAAAAAATAAAAGATATATATATATATATATATATCAGTAAACAGTGTTAAAATTTTCTTTAGATCATCTTATATTAAGAAAGTTGTCATCGTCAGTACCTAACACTAACTTAGATGATTATAGTCCACGTTTGTCAAAACATCAATGACTCCTCGAGAACCATATTGTTATTTGGATTATGACTCTACTTCGTCGTCTTTAACGTCCATTTTGCTTACATAATAACTTGTTGGTTTTGACATCTCAAACCAGTAAACTTGAATAATTAATGATTTAAATTTCTCCAGCTCACCCCTCTCCCCAAGAACAAAAAAGTAATCTATAATATTTTAAATTTGTAAGAAAAAAAAAAGAACAATATAAATTCTATGAAAAACCCGATATCTTCCCCAATGGCAACCAATGTCTCTATCAAATTTTAGATAATAACTTATTTTAACTAAATTATTATTATATGATAATGATTCCTCCAACTTTTCTTCCTCTATCTGCGTCTTATCACCACATACATACTTTTGAAAAAACAAAACATATGTCGGGCAAATTCATTTGTGATTAGGTCGTAGAACCTAAGGATTTGTGTAGCTTCTGTTTGGAAAATAAATGGGAGATTCTTTGTTTTACTGTTTGCATGATCAATCAGACACAAATCAGTAAAAGAAAGTCTCACACAAACTTTTTGGTTCTCACGTAATTTCGGATTGCTCAGCTTTATTAGTGCAACCGAAGTCAAAGAAACACTTAAAGTTAGCCCTCGATTTTTTCAGTTTTTACAAAAGAAGATTTCCTTTTATTGTAGCTATTACCAATAGTCCAATAGAATAAATTTGAGATAAGTTACTTGTTTTTTTTTTTTTGGGGGAAATAGTCTCTTTGAACGTGATTGCACTAAACGTTTTTGGACGCTCGTGACTCGTGACGGCTCTACATTGGCCGCGAAATATAATGATTAATGCAGCTACACCAATTGAATCTGTCCAAGTGTAGTATGTTCTGCAAGACGTTTATATACTCCATCACCTTATCTTATTCTTTTCTTCTTCTTTTTTTGTTGGTCAAATGAAATATCTTATCTATCTAATATATTCAAGAGCACAGCAGAAAATGTGTTCTTATTTTTAGTATTAAAATGTATTATGTCATTTGTAACAGTGAAATTAAGAGCCAAATTAACTTTTCCTAACAAGATCGCATTTGAACCCTGAATCCCTATGAGCCAAAAAAAAAAAATCTAAATAATAAAAGTGACCAGTTTTGGGTTGGTCTAGCTAATTCACTTTCTAGTAAGATGTACTATTAATTTGTAATTATATTTTTCTAATTTGGTTAGGATTCTCGTGTCCACAAAATTTAATTTCATTGGTATGTGGGTTTTGACGGTTCTTCATTTATTATTATTTTTTATTTCATTGAGTATATGTTTTATTTTGGTACATCCACATATTATATATATATGCGACTACTGGTGTAGAGAAACCGTTGGTTTCAAGCATATGATCATACGCTAAAAGCTTGGAGATATGTAACAAAATTTGGAAGAATATAGGTGAATAACTGACAAGTGGTTGGACCCATTTCGGAAAACTTTTTTTTATTATATATAATAATTTATATGGATCTTATTTCGCTATAAGAGATGATGTTAGACAAAATTGACCAGTTGCTTGTGATCATTTGTGTTTTGTGCTTATATTTGTGCTTCTTTTGTATTGACGCTATCATCTCATCGGACTCCATTTCAATCTAATCCTACTGTATATTGAAAACACACACGTGGATTTATTTCATTCAATAAATATTAAAGGTACTAATTAGACATTAACATCACTTATTATCATTTACCCAAATTGCTAAGAAAAATTAATTCCATTTCCGACCATTTTGAAGCTTATTTGTCCACGTAAACAAATATTACGCAAAAACTACCAAAGGCTTTTCTAACCAACGAGCATGCGTTCACGAATCACGATTCTCCAATATAAAATATACTTTTCACTTACTATTCCATTATCATTTTGTATACCTAGCTACGTACCAAAATCGCATCTTTCTTTTACATATACTGCTGCTGCGTGTGTATGCATACTTGAGTCTAAATGTGAATGTCTACATAATTATCCCTGACAATGATATGTCGTTGGTTACAAATGAGATAATAATTAGTTCAAATAACATACTAAAAGTTTTAAACACAGAAAAAAACACAAATGAAATCCTATTATTTGACTAAAATACTGGAGTTGGTGAGTCTGAAGGCTAAAAAGAGTGCACATGTACCCCAGAAACAATCAGACATCTGAGACCCTATCGCATCAAACCACGTGCCTTCCTTCCCGTGCATTTGATTATATTATTTGTTTCATATTCTCCATTAACGAGAAACATAACGTTCGCAGATGAAAATATAGAGAAAACTTAGAAACTGAAAGAAGTTAAAACTGACAAGGAAACTCAAGTCGTTAATTAAGATCAGTGTTGGAACTTGAACTTGGAACAATGGCTTTTAGCCTTTGACCAAATGTCATATGCACTATTCATTGCGTTAATTAAGTTTATTACGAACGCAACTTGACATGATTTTAGGAAAGCAAAAAAAAAAAAAAAAATCATTCACATTAGAGATTTTATTTGCTATACATTAATGAAAATTCATTTATTTCAGCTTCGTGTGCATGTATTTTCTTATAACTTTTCTAGTGTGCATGCTTTCAAGCTAATTCTTAGATTTCCCATGCATTTTTCTAGCCCATCAGGTGCAATTGTGTGAATCACAAATGTAATTTACATCGTATAGTTTTTTTTTTCCAGTCATGATTTCTTAACAATATAAATATCAAATTTAAATCATCTTATTCCATCACAAATGATCATTGGCTTCTTAAATGGGCCAATGAAATTAATGATGTTTGAGTACACTAGAGATAAATATCAAATTTGTATCTTTTTTTTTTGTTTGGTTTTGACATTTCTGTAACTTAATTTGTTTTTGCATAGACAAAAATTGAAAACTCATGACGACTCAAAAATAATTAAATATCTCAAGATCATTAATAAAATATCCAAAATCTGATGGCAAAGTATCATCATGTTTAAAACTCAAACTCTCTTTTTATATGATCTATTCAAAATATCTAATAGATTTCCGCCCTTCCCCTATATTATATTGAATTATTTAACATCTTTTCGCATTATTTAATAAAACCATCTAACGTTCAACAATGAGAATACCTCCAATTAATAATTAGTTAATTACTTTATTTTTTTAATCAGCAAGATTATAGTACAGAAGTCTATAGTAATCAGTAATCAATACTATAGTTCATTATTCGAATTCAAATGGACGAGAACATTAACTTTTGTTATTACAAATTAATAAGTTAATCATTTTGTCCTCAGCTACAGCGATTGTTGTAGTTTAGCAAAAAAAAAAAACTCACTGAACCAGTCGTATTATCAGTGACATGTACAACATACAGAACTAACCATCACATTATATTAAACATACTTATATTATTGTAAAAAAAACCAAATTTCGACTAAATAATGAGATTACGTTGACTAATCAGAGAACTTTTAAAAAGAGTCACGAATGATCCATTATACAATCATTTGTTTACTTGCATCAACATAACATATATAATTATTTGACGCATAATGTAAACACTTAAATATACAGAAAACGCATTCACCATACAACTATAACCTTAATTAAACTTTCATATAGACAAAGAAGGTTGAATGTTTTCAGAGTTAAGTGATTAAAAAAGCAAAACTCACTTTTGCAGCCAAATAAGCCTCGACTGCTAGGTCTTACCACATGAAGGGCACATAATCCCACAATCAACAAGCGCTCAAAGACCTCTTCATCGACATTCTGTTAACATTTGGCACCGCAAAATCTTGCATTTTTCTTTGTAATAAAACTTATAAATTATTTTATCACTGACGAGATTCTTTTTTTTTTTTTTACTAATGGAGAAGAATACAAAATTTAATGTATATGGTCAAATAACATCCATATGTTTCCTATTAATTGGAGTCTATCATCCTATATTGCTATATATGATTATTAATAATCGACATTTTAAAGTTTGAATACAGGATTTAATAATTATTTTTTTTGTCAACAAAGAATTAATTATTTTGGAGTCAACTTCCTGATTTTTCAAAAAATTTATGAAAAATGCATTTGAAAAAATATTTGGTTTACCAAAGTACGTACGTCTCCTTTAACAATAAATGAATACTTGAGGTGGTATTCATTTAACGTGTGTATTAAATGAAAAGAAAATGAAATGAATTTGAACGAATATTATGATATTTACAAGAATAACTAACAACAAGCTAATTTGCTGTTTACGTATCAACTTATTCGTTTTCAATCTGACCAGACACCATCTCATAAAACACTAGTGATGATAATTCAAATACAAATTTAGGGTACTAACGGTAAAACGTGATCACCGTAAAGATTATAAACTATGGTTATTATGGCTATAAAGATTACTTAAAATAATATAATAGAAAATTATTTGCCTAGAAAATTTTTAAAATAATATAACCGAAAATAGTGAAACAAAACAAAAGCCTGTAGTCAAGAGAAATATCTTCAAACTGCTGATTTTTATAAGACTTTTAGATAGTTCGTATGTGAATTTGGAAAATTTACAATCTATCTAATTTTGTTAAGTTTTTCTTAGCAAACTATAAATGTGTGTTTCTTAATACAGTAGGTCGAGAGAAAGAAACGTTTTGTACGATACATTAACCGTCTTCTTAAAAAAAAAAAATTCCAATGAAGACAAAAGAAATATTTATTTGAGTATTGTTTTTTCAGTTAAAAAATGGCTGATAAACTCAGAATTATGATTATATTAGATATACATCATACATCCCTATAATTAATCATTGCCCTTGGACCATAATACAATAATTACTATATAAATAAAAAGTGTTGTGGCGCGCATATAAAAAAAAAAAATTGCGATTTTATTTTATTTAATTATTGTTTTCAGTAAAGATACGTCATCTAAAAATTAAACTGCTTTCCGCTTTTCACTTGTCCTCTTCTGAATTCCGTTTGCGTTTGTGTTGTTCACGTCCACGGTGCTTCCTCAGCCGCCCCACAAATCCGAGTATTCTATCGCCTACAACGCACCGTAATCTCTTTAACCATGCACCACCCAATTAACACACGCCACTTCATCAATGAGATCTACTATTCCAGAAATACTCATACACACACACGTGGCGGCTCGTGGTTTGATAGCAGGACCTGACTCTCTGGGTGTAGTTGTGTTTATAAACCCATTCATCTCCTCCTTGTTGATCTCCACACTTCCCTCACCAGTTATTATTATTTCCTCGCTTCTTTTCCCTAAACGCGCTCACTGACGAACCACCGAGTTAACTCGTTTCCTGTTTAGTGGTTTTGGTAGGCGACAATGGAGGATTTGGATCGTTCACGCGCTTTCGCTAAAGACGTCAAGCGTATCGTCGTCAAGGTATCGTATCTCTTATCTCTATGTCCGCATTTTCAGATTTTGATTTGCTTATCATATATATTCGTGTTTTTTTTTTATTAATTCGTTTATTTGAATTTTTCGTTGTTGTTTCTCGGCGTTCGTCTGATCTGTAAAGTGTTCGTGGTCGTGGATTTGGGTTTAGTTGTGTGTTTAATATCATTTTTAAGCTGTTTTGCTTCTGAGGAAAATATATTGTAATGTGAAAATGAATATTATATAAACTCAAAATGTTTCGTGAATCTGAATATATTTTTTTTCGTCCAAGAAGTTAAAACCTCTCGTTAGTTACGCGTATGAATCTTAATCTGCATGTCATCAGATACGAATGAAAAATCAGAATATTCGAGGGATTAATTTCTGGTTATTAATCTTTGTTTTTTTTTTTTGTCGTAAAATAAAGGTTGGGACCGCTGTTGTAACTGGGAAAGGTGGAAGATTGGCTCTTGGTCGCTTAGGAGCTCTGTGTGAACAGGTGATTTTGTTTTTTATTTTAATTATCTTTAACTTTTTTGTTTCTAAAGAATCAGTTTTTTGTTACTTTATTCTGAAATTGTGAAAAGGTTTCACGAAAGACATGTGAAAATGTTATGTAAAATTGCACCTTTAATTTGTAAAAATATATAATGTCAGCTTGCGGAACTAAACTCAAATGGATTTGAGGTGATTTTGGTGTCATCTGGTGCGGTTGGCCTTGGCCGTCAAAGGCTTCGCTACAGACAATTAGTCAATAGCAGGTTAAGCAAAATGGCTACTTTTAACCATTTTCCCTTTAAACGGGTGATGGACCGTTTGGCTTTTGGTTTTTCCTTTCTGATTGGAAAAACAAAAACAGTGAGATGTGTTTTTTGTGTGTTTATGATTAAAAAGTTTTTTTTTTTTTTTTGCTGAAGTTTGTTTCTTTATGGATTTCAGCTTTGCGGATCTCCAGAAGCCTCAGTCTGAACTTGATGGGAAGGCTTGCGCTGGTGTTGGACAAAGCAGTCTTATGGCTTATTATGAGACTATGTTCGACCAGGTGATTCAACTGAAAAACTATGGTCTCGTCCTGTAGATTGCTGTGTAAAATTCCAAATATTGATGCTTTGTTTCATCTTGTTTTCTTTGGCCAGCTGGATGTGACGGCAGCTCAACTACTGGTGAATGACAGTAGTTTTAGAGACAAGGAATTCAGGAAGCAACTTAATGAAACAGTCAAGTCGATGCTTGATTTGAGTGTTATTCCAATTTTCAATGAGAATGATGCTATTAGCACCAGAAGAGCCCCATATCAGGTTTGTTGACTATCTTTTCTCTTTTTTGATATTTTACTCTCGTAGTCTAATGTTCAGCTTCATTGCACTCACTCAATATATGCAGGATTCCTCTGGCATCTTTTGGGATAACGACAGCTTAGCTGCTCTTTTGGCGCTGGAACTGAAAGCTGATCTTCTGATTCTTCTGAGTGATGTCGAAGGTCTTTACACGGGCCCTCCAAGTGATCCCAACTCAAAGCTGATCCACACATTCATCAAAGAAAAACATCAAGATGAGATTACATTTGGCGACAAGTCAAGACTAGGAAGAGGGGGCATGACTGCGAAAGTGAAAGCTGCAGTGAATGCTGCTTATGCTGGGATCCCTGTCATCATAACCAGGTGTGGGCCCTTTTACACTCATCATGCATAATTATACTGTGATATGCTTGTTCAGTTCTAATCAAGTGTTTCTAACTTCGCTTACAGTTCTGACCAGAATACATGTATGACTGAGAAATAATCTAAACATATTTTGTTGGATGGAAAATTGATACTTTTCTTGCTTTTGTAGTGGATATTCAGCTGAGAACATTGATAAAGTCCTCAGAGGACTGCGTGTTGGAACCTTATTCCATCAAGATGCTCGTTTATGGGCTCCGATTACAGATTCTACTGCTCGTGACATGGCAGTTGCTGCAAGGGAAAGTTCCAGGAAGCTTCAGGTACTTCTAGGGTTTTCTCTCATATTGATCATGTCAGAAATCTTTTCTCGCTTAGTACAGATGTATCTAAACATTTGCGATTTGCTACAGGCCTTATCTTCAGAAGATAGGAAACAAATTCTGTATAATATTGCTGATGCTCTTGAAGCAAATGAGAAAACAATCAGAGCTGAAAATGAATTAGATGTGACTACAGCACAAGAAGCTGGGCTCGAAGAGTCATTAGTGGCTCGCTTGGTTATGACACCTGCGAAGGTAAGCCAGTCTTCGTGGTGTGGTATTGTGCCAATTTCACCTCTCTTTATGACCTATTCGTGTTTTTTAATGCTACCTTATTTTGTGCTTGATAGATCTCGAGCCTTGCAGCTTCAGTTCGTAAGCTAGCCGATATGGAAGATCCAATTGGCCGTGTTTTAAAGAAAACTGAGGTGATTAGATGACAATTGTTATCATCTAATTAGTTTTACAGTCTACAAGTTGAATAAAGGATAAGTGTATCCTCCTAATTATGCTATATGTTCGTCGTGACAATTGCTTTTACAGGTGGCAGATGGTCTTGTTTTGGAGAAGACCTCATCTCCACTAGGGGTACTCCTGATTGTTTTCGAGTCCCGACCTGATGCACTTGTACAGGTATGTTTAAGAGTCAATGTCCTTTTTGTTCTTAGAATGTGGATTTGTTGAAGCTGTGGGTTTGCTCAAAACCAAACAGATAGCTTCACTTGCCATCCGGAGTGGAAATGGTCTTCTACTGAAGGGTGGAAAGGAGGCCCGGAGATCAAATGCTATCTTACACAAGGTACAACAGCGCCTCAGATTTGATATCTTGGAGTATAATATCCAGATTTTATCATTATGTGGCTTTCTCAAAGTTGACCACTTGTGCTCTTAATTCATTTAATTCCATGGTAAATTTTTAGGTGATCACTGATGCAATCCCAGAGACTGTCGGTGGTAAACTCATCGGACTTGTGACTTCACGAGAAGAGATTCCTGATTTGCTCAAGGTTAACGGATTACAAACTTGAAACTGCAACAAGTCTTTATATCTTTTGTTACACCGAAACCCACCTTTTGCATTTGTGCTACAGCTTGATGACGTTATTGATCTTGTGATCCCAAGAGGCAGCAACAAGCTTGTTTCCCAGATAAAAAATACTACAAAAATCCCTGTTCTAGGTCATGCAGGTACGGTTTCAACTTTGTTTGTCCACAGAAGTTTTTAGTAGGATTGTGCTAGAGGAATGCTGATGACTTAATTGTGTACTTCCAGATGGAATCTGTCATGTGTACGTCGACAAGGCTTGTAATGTGGATATGGCAAAGCGCATTGTTTCCGATGCAAAGTTGGACTATCCAGCAGCCTGTAATGCGATGGTAAGAGAACTTCTACCTCCCCTCGTGATTTCAGTAATGCAATGGGTTTTTAAAATTCATCTTCTCTTTTTGCCTCGTCTTTTCAGGAAACCCTTCTTGTGCATAAGGATCTAGAGCAGAATGCTGTGCTCAATGAGCTTATATTTGTTCTGCAGAGCAATGGTAAGTCATAAATGGGCCATTTATTTAATCTATATGTCTCCTATACATGTACATACTTCAGTTTAGAGGGCTCATGTAGTATAACTCACGAGGTATATTAAACTGTAGGAGTCACTTTGTATGGTGGACCAAGAACAAGTGCAAAACTTAACATACCAGAAGCACGGTCGTTCAATCATGAATACTGTTCCAAGGCATGCACTGTTGAAGTTGTAGAAGATGTTTATGGTGCTATAGATCACATTCACCGGCATGGGAGGTAATAACTCAACATAACCGACACTGACGTTTGTAATCTTTTGCTATCTTGTGCTGGAAATGTTCAATCTTTATCTTGTCTTGTATGTTGTTGTGAGCAGTGCACACACAGACTGCATTGTCACAGAGGATCCCGAAGTTGCAGAGCTATTCCTTCGCCAAGTGGACAGGTAAAAATAGGATCATCAACTTGCTTAGCCATCTCCGACCTTTGATCATGTTGGTACTGAATTTAAGCTATGCGTTCTTGAACAGCGCCGCTGTGTTCCACAACGCAAGCACAAGATTCTCGGATGGTTTTCGATTTGGACTTGGTGCTGAGGTAAGCGAGAAACATATAAATAATCTTGTATATTAAACGGAAAAAAGGAAGAGTGTGATGAAGTAAGTTTTGGTTGGTATATAGGTGGGAATAAGCACAGGCAGGATCCATGCCCGTGGTCCAGTTGGAGTCGAGGGATTACTTACAACCAGATGGTACAATTTTGGTTTCATAGCTTTCTTTAAATTTTTGTGGTGAAATGGTTTTTTAAGCAAGAATGGTGGTGCTTGCAGGATAATGAGAGGAAAAGGACAAGTTGTGGATGGGGACAATGGGATTACTTACACCCATCAAGACATGCCCATCCAAGCGTAAAAGACTCTTGTGTCTGTGAGTTGAGACTTGAGGAGAGGATGGGCTTTTTGTTTCCTCTCTGCTAATATCATATCCTATTATTATTGTTATTGAAACCCTCTCTTATGAAGTGGTTTTGATTTAGGGTTTAGGGATTGCACCAAAAATAAGTTCCATTCCGTTTCGTTTACCACTTGGTCTTGCTCATAAGTAAGATGAAGAACATTTTATTAGCTTCACTTCTTGCCCAAAAAAAAAAAAAACTCGTTGTAAGGCTACTATTACATCTTTCTTATTTTATCAATTTATCTTCTATCTTTAGATTTGAGTTAGGATTTTGGCTTTTTGGAAATCAGACCTTAATACAATCGCATATATGACGTAAAAGTCACTTCCATAAATTCTCAAAGATTCTGTAAAACGGTTAACACATGACAACCAGCATAAGAATCTGTATTCTTGAATTCTTACATTACTGATTTTCTCAGGTACTTAAAAGAAACCTTTCACTCTTCCATAAACTTCTTAACATTCTTCAACCACAGCAAGTACTCTCTTTTCACTTTTCTCATCATGTACTCGTGCAAGAAGTTCGTGGTTCTTGCTTTCACTCCTCTAATCTCCAGATACTTGTAGAATGTCTTCTTCAGATTCTCGTCCAAGCATCTGCAAAAGTATATAACGTTATATATATAACCTTTTTGCCAAGTATTACATACTTATATTTTAAGTCACAAAGCTTACTCGAAATCAGGCCCTTCATTTGCCAATTTATCCTCCAAAGTATTCCCCGGATGGCTGACAGATAAAGCATCAATGGCAATCTCATCCGGAAAAGCCATACAGCTAAACTCTAGGCTTAGTCCGCTCTTCTTGGTAACAGTCACGACTAGTGGAATACTTGATCCATTACTAGGACCATCATCATCATCCTCATCCTCATCATCATTTTCATCCCCGTCAAGACTAGGCATGCTTACTACAACTTTAATATGCTCCCCCTTGTAATCTCTAGTCAATGTTACAGTCTGCTGCCCAGGATTGTCTTCAATCTTGAAAGGGAAGCTCTCTGGAGCCGTCTCTTCATCCTGCTTCTAATAAAACCCCAATAGATTGTAAGAACGAAATCTGTCTCAACTGGATGCTAACAGATAAAAATATCTTAGTTATTTTGCAATAAAGGAGCAGCGTCACATCCAAAGGCAAGTAAGGAAAACATTAAAAAAGACTGAGATAAACACAATCCCATGTTGGTTTAAACCAGAAAACTAAATCGCCTTCCCATGCTTTTATGAAATCAGAGAATGAAGAAAATACAAAGTCTGATCATTGTGTAGTTACAGAGATCAGTAAGGACCCATATCTGCAACTTGCTTACAAAGATCTAACAATCTTTAACAGCAATATGATTACAATTTCATAAAGTGAAGAACTTTTCATCAAGCATTTTAAGCAAATGCACTGTAGAGAGTAATTCAAGTAAAGCCAGTGCACATGTTCACACATAAGAAGGAGGTGAAACCAGTAAGAACTATAAATCAACAAAATTTCCAATTCCCTTTTCGAAATCATGATGAAAGCCTCTGAATTTATCAAAACAAAGCAACCCAATGATTTTTTCTTCAGACCAATGTCTGTGTTCTCAGTAATGAAATGAGCAAAAAGCGTTAAAAATTACCAAATCACGATCATCGATTTCGAGAGCAGAGTTGATCTCGGAGTCAATCACCCGGAGAAGCGATTGCTCGGAGCTCATCCGATCAATAGCCGTCGAGTAAGGAAACCCACGAGGGACGAAAGGACGGAGCGGAGATGGGTTGCGAGCAAGAGACGGACGGTTAACAACGGCGGAGATTGACCGGACTCGACCAATCCCACCATCACACGCGGAAGCTAACCTAGACACTGACCTCCGTACGCACCAAGCGAAACTCATGGCTGAATAAAACAAAGAAGGTCAGTGTGATGAATGATTCTCTTCTTCTTTGATTCTCTGAAGTAAAATGTGTTTTCAGGGTTTAAGGTTTTAACGTTTTGGCTTAGGGCTTTTGTCCCTTTTTGCCGATTAACAATATTAGTCCGGTTCGATATAATTCTAAACCGGATCCAAATCACATCCTAACTAAACCAAACCTTTATGTAGGCGGAAATTTCTCATCTAACAAAATAAGCAAGTCTCTGGGAGTTGGGTATAAACTACGGATTCGTATCATTCCGTTTTGGTCTGTTTCGACCTCTTCTTATCCTATTTTCTTATTTCTTTCCTAAAAACAAAAATGTATCTTCATCTCCACCGACGCATTATCCCACATTGTGACATGCTATTGTGAAATGGGATTTACGTGTATAGATTAAGGTATTAGCTTGATTTAGAAAACTCACAATGAATAATATTTAAGAAAGAAAAAAATCTTCAAATAAATTGATAACAGTTTAGATAACTTACAAAAATAGAGACAAAATACCGAATGGCTTAGAACCTAACAAGATATACAGCATTTTGTTTTCTTTTTACTTTATTCAAGCCAATAAGAATACAATGAAAGCACAAAGTTGAGAGATGAAAGACACAAAAAAAAACGAAAGTTCCATAGATATCACAGTTTTGTCACATCACTATCTCTGGCTTCAAGATGTTGGATTTGATCTCCTTGTGTGGCAAAACAACTCCTCCATTGCTATAAATCTCATCGCTCACATGAACATCTTCCCCGAGGATCGTCATGTTCTCAATCCTAGCCCATTGTCCAACCGTTGAGTGCCACCCTATGATACTGCTCGAGATACAAGCGTGCTTCTTGATGCGTGCTCCACGCATGACCGTGCAGCGCGAGAGTCTAACCCCTGACTCAACAACGCAGCCTGGACCAATGGCAACATCTGGTCCTATCAAACATCCTTCCCCAATCTTAGCGGTTTCATCCACCAGAACATTCCCCAAAATGTGTGGACCAGTGGTTAACTTGGCAGGAGATTTCTTTCTCAGAGAATCTAAGTAGAGTCTCAAACCCGTTATGTAGTCACGGGGTTGCCCAATGTCCATCCAAAATCCTGGTAGCACCATCGCATAGAGCCCTTGAGCAGCTGCAATCTTAGGGAAGGTCTCTTTCTCGATTGAAGTCGGTCTTAGCTCAATCTTGTCAAGAACCGATGGGTTCAGAAGATAAATCCCAGCGTTGATCTTGTTACCTACATACAGTTTTGGCTTTTCCACAAACCTCTCCACTTTTCCTGTAGTTTCTTCCATGACCACCACTCCATATTTTGACGGTTCATCAACCTATAACCAATATACACAGGTCCACATTAGATGGATAAACAAACATACATGTCCCATAAATGGAGTTAGTAGATCCGACAATCTCACCTTTGTCACCATTATGGAAGCTTCCCCACCGTGAGCTTTATGAAACTCAATCATTTCTTTGAGTGGGTACTCACTAATCACATCACTGTTGAGGACAAAGAAGGGCTCTCCAGATCCATCAATCAATTTGTCTCTCGCTAGAGCCAGAGGACCAGCCGTACCCATAGGCTCAGTCTCTTGTGAGCAAGTGATTTTGATTTCGAGCTTTGCCTCAAAGTCTTTCAAAAAGTTCAGCATCACCTGTCAACACAAAATTAAATTGGTAAATATAAACATGTAACCAGAAATTGGCTTTCCAAGAAGAAAAAATACTAGGAGATAAGTCATTCACCTCTGGCTGGTAATTGATGGCCAAAACCACTTCATCAACTCCAACTGCCTTAAGCGCCTCTATCTACAAAATTAACATCCTTCGGTTAAAACTTAGACAGACAATAACTAGCAGAACATAATTTGGAACAGAGGAATATAATATAGTACCTGATGAAGGATCATGGGTTTATTAGCAAAATCAACAAGCGGCTTTGGGAAACTGAGAGTCAATGGTCTCAACCGAGTCCCGAACCCTCCAACAAGAATGAGAGCCTTCATCTTGATAAACTAAACTCCTTTTGTTCCTGTAAATGCCAACGTCAGATCTTAACAATATGGGCAGCTAAAGATCTGAAAGTAATCAAGCCTAAACCACATTGTGGGATCCATAACATGGTGAGAATTGACTAAAGAACAAGAAGGTGAATAGACTCTTAAATGATAGAAGCAGAACACCCACACACACACAAAAAAACGTGCATTTAGATCTAATGAAAGTCCAATGCGATAGAAACAAAACAACAAAGACCAATGAATTCAGATCCACAAATACCTTTGACCAATGAATAGATCAAAACGATGCAAACAAAAGGAAACACCTTTGCCGAAATTCAGACAAAGCAAACACCTTTGCCAAAGATTCAGCTGCTTAATCAGACAACAACAACAGCTCGAATCGACCAGCAGTAAAATGTTGCATCACGTCACTACCATAGTCAAAAATCCCAGCTTAAACCCAGATCGAACAAAACACAAAATTCAGGAAACTCATCATTCAATTTTCAAGATTAATAATCAAAATCGCTGAACACTAAAGTCATCGCATCATTTCACCCAATCAATGACTCAAACCCACATCCTCAGAATCTGATCAGCAAAAAAAAACTAAATCAAAACCCCAGAAAAAAAACCGCTGAATTCAAATAACAAAGGACATGCAACATCACAACGAGAGCAAAGTAAGAAACTTTCAGGCATTTACCTATGGAAGAGATCTCACCGGATCGCAGAGATCTGAGATCGGAATCGGTTTTAGAAGTCTTTTCTATATATCTGGGGGAAGGAGAATAGCCTGAGAGAGAGAGTTTGGGGTCAGGCTGAGCTGTGATGAGGATTGTTGGCGAATGAAAGGCAAGTAAATTTATCAAAGGCCATCCTTTTCTTTTATATACATACATAGATAACGAAAAGAGTGCATATTTAATCAAAATATAATTATTAAAAAAGAACCATATTGTAAAATTTTTACATGTTACTTTGACTTTTTATTTATTTATTATTGGTGGAGAAGTAAAGGTTCAACGTCGCGTAGATGCTTACCAATCCATTACCTTAGTTGGTTCGGCCATCTCTTCTTAAACGGTGAAACCCATTTAATTTTCTTCCCTTATTATTTTTGCTTTCTATGAAGAAGAGATTTATTATCTTCTCTGTCGTTCTTGTTTTGATTGTGTTTACTAATATTATGCGTGTTCAGTTTTAGAAGAAACTATAAACTAAAAAAAAAAATGCAAACAAGAAATACAAAGATAGATAATACTCATATGTATTCAATAAGTTGATAAACTAGCACAAGAATCCTTTAATGATAATAGTTATTTTTAAGATAATTCATTTTGAAAAATATGGAATAGCACTACATTAGAACGAAGTTTTGTGATTGCTATTAGTTTATACAACGTCTATAGTTACTATTATTCACAAACTCAATGTTTTTTAAATGATAACGTGAGAATTGAATACCAATCAACCTCTTAATTTTATATATTTATAAGTTACTTCTAATCTTGAGTTAGGCTTTTTTTAAGTTTCAACTTTTTTTATCCTTTAGTTTTTTTTTTTTTGCTTTCTAAAAGATACAAGAAAACATATGAATACAATGAGTATCTTATAATAAAATCTTATATATTTCTATTTTTTAAAAAATCAATACGAATAAACTCTATTTAAAATCTTGAGAAAAAATAATAATGTATGGACCGGTCTGTTATTAAAAAAGCTAATATTAGTTTTATTTCATTGAATTCTTGATCATCACAAAGCTGAAGAGTAATATATAATAAAAAAATTATTATTGAAAATATGATAAATAAAAACTGTAATACTCAGATCAATAACCATAATAGTATTAATTTCTATGGTTTGAAACAACAACATTGTGGTATTGTTGCATCTTTTGGAATAAAATGACATGCTCCCCCTGCATATTGTTGAGTAGTACACTCTTCGTCACATTCCGTATTTCCGTATTGTTCTGAACATGGCCCAATGCAAGTTTCATCTTTCTCTTGCTTGATCTCTGTATATATAACCCAAATTAATATATATAAATATGTTTATAAAGTATTTGATTAAATAAAACATTTATATAATTATTCATATTATCTGGTTTATACAATTATCTATTCTTTTGGAATAAAAGTACTAAAACATTGCTCTTCTTATAAAACAAAAAATAATTGAACAGTAATACCTTTACCTGGTAGTGCCAAAAGTGTGTAGTTAAAAAACGAAATTGTCAATATTATTATAAGAAAAAGACCCATAGATGATTTTGTGATACCCATTATATTTCTTTTACTATTAATTCTATTGAGGAAAATAAAGTTTATAATGTTCTAAACCTTCAAAAGCGATCCTATTTATATAACTTTTTGTTGAATAATCTCATTTTTAATGCTATTCTCTTTTTATTTTATATTTAACATAAAAAGAGGATTATGTATTTATTATTATGAGATTGACCAAAATTCAATATAAAATTTGACTAAAATATAAATAGAAATTTTACTATAACGTTCATCGTATTAAATTGAATATATGATAATTAAATCTCAGCATGTGTCACAAATAAAATTTATACAATTTTCATATACTTAAAAATAAAAAAAAGAGTTTCATATGTAAGTTTTAATTTTAATGTATAAGTTATTTGTTTTACAGCTGCCATATCATTGCAAAGTTTGTAAAAGAATTTTGACTTATTTAAAAACTAAATTCAAGCCAAAGAATTCAATACAACTATTTTTTGGAGAAAGATTTTTCGTGTCATCAGCAGAAACCTTATATGTGATACTCTGATCATGTGATGTAGCAATAATTAAGGTCTTACCTGTTAAGAGAAAAGCCTAAAGACAAACCAACTCGTAACATCTAAAGGCGAGGATAAATCACATCTAAAGACCAGATATCCAAAATATGTTGTCCACTAAAAAGCTTTAGTCTATACACTTTGGTTACAGGAACCAAAATTTTCAAATCAATCAATAAAACATAGATAGAAAACCAATATTTCAGTAAACTAAGTTGAGTAGACTAAATATATGAATCTATTGGGGTTTGGTAGCCTATATATATTTAAGAAACATGCAGATTCTATTTCGGTATCAGCACGCACTAATTCATAGAAACATACATATTGCGTAATGTCTCTGTCATGCAGGCCAATCTTTTGGATAAGAGCGAAGCTGCGTGGCAAAGGATGTGTGAAAACTAAATGAGCTAGAAAGAATATAGTACCAAATTTGATCCATCACATGAATCACACTTCCTATTTTTTTTTTCTTCCAATTATTGTTTACTTGTCTTCACCTTGCAATTCTCAGTTCATGTGAATAATTTTTAGTTTACGTTCTACCCCACGTGATAGGACATGTTACCTTTGGCTCTTTTTTTTTTCCCTTTAATAATTTCGATTTTATAAATAATGCGCAGTGCAACCGACACGTTACCTTTGTGTATCTTCTTGATACTTAATTATGATTTAATAAAAATAGTGGTGCATATAAAGAAAAAATTTAGAAGAAAATGTTTTGTCTTTTTAAATCATCAATAGGCTTCTATGCTCCAACCGGTTTTAGATCAGCGTATGAATGTATATATGTGTTTTCACTATTAACTTATAGAAAACTTAGTTACTGTGTATGAAACAGTGAATGTAATGTTTCTAAACTCTGTGTTCATCAGCTGAGTTTTGTTCCTCTTGTATGTTTAAATTGCAGCACATCAATAATACTATGTGGGAGAAAGTTGCATAAACCGTAAAACAAATAGATTAGTTAGAAAATATTTATTTGTTTCATAGCTTTTAACTAATTTAGAACCCTGTATGAATACATTAATTAAACATGATTATGTGTAACCAAAAACTGAAAGAGAAAAACAAATTTTCATAAAAAAAATATAATTAGAAGGAATCAAGAGATGTCATTGCTTCTCATAAATCCCACTGACTTGAATTGAAAGGAACTAAATGTACCACCCCCTTGCAATTAGGCCTGGGCGTTCGGGTACCCGTTCGGTTTCGGTTCGGGTAATTCGGTTTTTGGTTTTTTCGGGTTTAGAGAATAGGATCCGTTCGGGTATTTTTTATTTTCGGTTCGGGTTCGGTTCGGTTCCACCCAAATTCGGGTCGGGTCCGGGTACCCATAATATATTTATAAAAATAAAATTTAATTAAATTTAAATAAAAATTGTTTAAATTTTGACAAATATAAATTAAAATTTTTAGATATTTTAATTTTTTTGAATATTTTGATTATTTTAATCTAAAATTAACTAATAAATTTAAATTTATTATTATAATTTGAATATTTCAATTATTATAAACCTAAATATAATTAATATATATGAAAATATAATTATATTTTAAATATTTCGGGTACCCATTCGGTTCTCGGTTCGGTTCGGGTTCGGGTTCGGTTTTTCGGGTATAAGAATTTAGGAACCGTTCGGTTATTTATCAATTCTAAATTCGGTTCGGTACTACTTTTTCGGGTCGGGTTCGGTTCGGTTCTTCGGGTCCGGTTATTTTGTCCATCCCTACTTGCAATGATCAAAAACTTCCAAAACTTTGATCATGACATAAAATCTTTTTTTATTGTAGCAATCCAAAATCTGCAATAAATCTAAGAAGTTTAAGGAAAAAGAAACACGAATTGAATAAGCACAAATATTCAGGACTATATATATATATATATATTATAATTAGTTTTCGCTGTCAAAAGATTCAAGACTTTATATTCTAATTAGTTTTCACTTTGTCCAACGATAAATTTGATTTATGAACAAAAGCTATTTAAGATCTTATTTTGACTATAGATTTAAGGGTAAAGGCATATTCCATTTTGACATACACACGCCACCATCAAACGCGCCGCTAACGCAGAGAGCCGCGGTAGCCCTCATATGCACACACGCATACAATATTTTCAATATACTATATAATTTATAATTTTTGGCGTAAAATATAAAATAACGATATAGAAAAGTCAAATGATTAAAAAAAAAAATTTGTGAAGAAGTGAGTGCCAAAAGGAGAAGTTGTGGAAATACACCAAAGCAATCTTATGAAGTAAAGAGTTAGGCAGTCCCTTGATTTAAGGTTTGATCCACCGACGATCACTCATAGATTCTTCTACTTCTTTAAGCCGTAACTATTTCGTAAAATATAACATCATTTATAAAATATAATTAATGGGCTTCAACCCATAAATTTTTCCTGGGCTGCCGCGATAAGCTATTGATATTTCATATGGTCCATTTTGTCAAACAAGTATATGAAGAAAATGATTCATTTATTAATCAATTTGACAAGAGAGAAAACCCTAGAACTTGCATTTCACGGCAGCTTTACCGGCGACAGAGAAAATGGCGACTTCAACGATGAGAATAACAAGAAGAAGATTAACTCAAGACAGAAGAGGAAAAAAAAAGAGAGAGAAGCAAGACAATATGGTTGGTTACTGCTGCTTTCGCTTTAAGCCACTTTATGTTTTTGCGCGACATGATTTATTACATCTTCGCAGGTTCAGTCAAGTCCATCTTCACCGGTTCAGTTAAGTTCAACAAACGTATGTACTGCCTTTAGGTGTGAAATATCAACATTATGACCAGGACATGCGTTAAAGAATCTCTTTTTTTTTTTTTTTCTAGAATGTAATATAATTTACCCATCGGCTAGGCATTGTTGACTTAAAAGTAGATTGTCGATCAAAAGAGTCGAGAAGGTTGATAAACTTCAGGCCGTCTAATCAAACATCGAGTCGAGTCTCCTATATCGAAACTATTGAATGGTCGATGTCATCTATCACTATTCTATCCACATTGTACTTCCCAATTGGTCCATAGATAGAATTGAGCTCTGAAAACCGGCGAGCGTGCTCGAGGATCAGCTTGTGAGCTTTGTAAGTCTCATCTCCGGTGGTAGCACAATGCCAAACTGTTTTATGTATGAGAATTTGGGGGCAAATCGTAAATTTTGTAGAGTCCCATTGGGTGATGTAAATAAACAGTTATTGAATAAATTTAAAAGACCTTAAATTCATTTTAACAGTCAAGAGTAATGTGCAACTTGTAAACGGAACACAGATACATACGAGGAACTAACACAGACACAGACTTACGACTGCGCAGATCCGAAAGAGGATCGGTGATCCTTCAAACGCAAGCAAATTATGAAACCCTTTGTCGCCAGTGGCGATCTTCTCAAAAGCCCCACCGTCATCAAGATCTCCGCCTTAGTTCTCGTCACCGTCGCTTTCTTCTACTTGGGCAAGCACTGGTCCGACGATGGCTACCAGCAGCTCGTCTTCTTCTCCTCCTCCGCTACCTCCGGGAGGAGCTCGATGCCTGAAGTCTCCATCTCTCCCAACAGTAACAAAACCTTCAATCTATCGGCGTTAATTCCTTCCAATCATACCGACACTGAAATCTCCCCCACTATAATACAACCGATTCCGTCGGTGGTGACGGCGACGGAGAATAATAATAATAATAAAGTGGAGGCTAATCCTCCTCCTCCTCTGATTCTTTCTCCACCTCCGCCTGGTCCGATTCGTAGCTTCGGGATAGTAGATGCGAATGGTGTGATGTCTGACGATTTCGAGGTTGGAGAAGTTGAGAACGAATCTATGGAAGATTGGGGGAACCAAACTGAGATCGTCCAAGGGAAAAAAGACGGCGAATCTAAGCCTAGGGTTAGGATTAAGAAATTCGGCATGTGTCATGAGAGTATGAGAGAGTTTATACCTTGTTTGGATAATACTGACGCGATTAAGAAGCTTAAATCGACAGAGCGTGGAGAAAAATTCGAACGTCATTGCCCTGCTAAAGGCAAAGCCTTGAATTGCTTGGTTCCACCTCCTAAAGGTTACCGTCAGCCGATTCCATGGCCTAGAAGCCGTGACGAAGTATTCCTCTTCTTGCAATCTTAAAAGTTTTGCATTTTAGTTGGAAAATTTTCAGAACATATCTTCAAGTTTGCTTAAATTCTATTTAGGATTAGGATTGATTTGCTTAAGATTAAGATGTAATGTTTTATGGATAGGTGTGGTTCAGCAATGTTCCTCATACTCGGCTTGTTGAAGATAAAGGTGGTCAAAACTGGATTTCACGAGACAAACGAGACAAAAACAAGTTCAAGTTTCCTGGAGGCGGTACACAGTTTATTCATGGAGCTGACCAGTACTTGGACCAGATCTCGAAGGTTGCTCATTTTTAAGTAGTAGTAGTGCGTGCTTCGCGTCATTTATTTTTTCCTCTGATGTTGAACTCTGTGTCGGCAGATGGTTTCTGATATCACGTTTGGCAAGCGTATTCGGGTTGCTCTGGATGTTGGCTGTGGTGTGGCGAGTTTTGGTGCTTATCTATTGACACGCGATGTTTTGACGATGTCTGTTGCACCTAAAGATGTCCACGAGAACCAGATTCAGTTTGCTCTTGAGCGTGGTGTGCCTGCTATGGCCGCAGCATTTGCTACAAGGCGTTTGTTATATCCAAGCCAAGCTTTTGATCTTATTCATTGTTCAAGATGTAGAATCAACTGGACTCGTGATGGTAAGGTTCTCTTGTGTGTTTGATTCTTCGCGTCATACAGCCGAAAGATATTAAGCAAACAATTACAGTAGTTTTCTTTAACTCTCTATAGTGAACTATTCTTTAGCTTCTATTCCTTTTGGAGAAAATTCTCATCTTGCTGTTTCATTCTTTGTGATAAAGATGGAATTTTGCTCCTTGAGATCAATAGAATGCTGCGCGCTGGAGGATATTTTGCTTGGGCTGCACAGCCTGTTTATAAGCATGAGGCCGCTTTGGAAGATCAGTGGACAGGTAACAACCCTTTTAATCTGCTTGGAGTTAGTGATCATGGCACGTAGCTTTCTTAGAGAAATTTAGGAACATGGAAAGTGGGAAGGACAACCTTTTTTTCCAACTAATCATATTTTGTCTCTGTCGGTATAGGGAGAGTTTTTTTCTTTCCATTTGCTACTTCGATTCAGCCAATATGTCTGCTCTTTTAATTTCACTTTTGGATTTTCAGAGATGCTGAATCTTACGACTAGCCTTTGCTGGAAACTGGTAAAGAAGGAAGGATACATTGCAATCTGGCAGAAGCCCCTCAACAACAACTGTTATCTGAGTCGCGAGGCTGGAACCAAACCTCCTCTTTGCGATGAATCTGATGACCCCGATAATGTTTGGTAAAACTGCTAAATGTTTCTGTCTTTCTTTGATTGTGAAACAAGGACATAGCATGCTAAAGCATATCAACAAACTAATAAAGGCTATATGTAGCTGCTAGACTTGCATCAGAACTTTAACTTCGTTCAATTTAGTATGGTTGATTCCATCTACTCTGCCTTTTAGACTTGATCTGTGATAATGTGATTCCATCTATGTCTCATATTGTTTTGTTCTTTAGGTACACAAATCTGAAACCTTGTATCAGTCGCATACCTGAGAATGGATATGGAGGCAATGTTCCTTCATGGCCTGCCCGCCTCCACACTCCACCTGATAGGCTACAGACGATAAAATTTGATTCCTACATTGCTAGGAAAGAACTATTCAAGGCAGAGTCAAAATTCTGGAATGAAATAATTGGGGGATATATTCGTGTTTTAAAATGGAAAAAGATGAAACTAAGAAACGTTTTGGACATGAGAGCAGGCTTTGGCGGGTATGGAATGATATCTTTCTGTTAAGTACTATGTCGGTATATAATACCACCTCAGTTTCTTAGCTGATCTCTCTTTTTTTATTCCTTTGTTTTTTGGTAGATTTGCAGCTGCACTAAATGATCACAAACTCGATTGCTGGGTTCTGAGTGTAGTTCCTGTCAGCGGGCCTAATACATTGCCTGTCATTTATGATCGTGGGCTATTAGGAGTGATGCACGATTGGTACTGCTTCTCTCCTTAATTCTATAATATAAAACCATAAAATTATGGAATCTATATTTGATAACCCTTGGAAACTAGTGAATCCTTAAAAGAGTATTCATGATTCCTGCTATTCTACATGTACTCTTGCTTTTCCTGATCATGTTTATCTGTCTGTAGTAACACTAAAGATTTAGGTCTGGCTCTAGGTATTTTTAATAAGACTTACATTCTACTTCAGGTGTGAACCATTTGATACATACCCGAGGACATATGATTTCTTACATGCCTCAGGACTCTTTTCAACCGAAAGAAAAAGGTAATTAGTTCTGTTACTCAATTTTAAAGTGATAAACTCATCCACAAGTGTTGATGACAATACGGGATTCACCCATGAGCATCCTACTTTTGTACATGAGTTATAATGCTGAATACTGGTTAACATTCATGGATTGCTTGGTTGTCAGATGCGAGATGTCAACCATATTGTTAGAGATGGACCGGATATTGAGACCCGGAGGACGAGCATACATTAGGGATTCAATTGATGTTATGGATGAAATTCAAGAGATCACAAATGCTATGGGTTGGCATACATCTCTGCGTGACACATCCGAGGGTCCTCACGCAAGCTACAGGATTCTAACATGCGAGAAACGTCTCCTTCGAGCTTAATACCAGACAAACACTACTGCACTTAGTTGCCACAAAATATATTGTTTGGTATTATCTCTTAATTGTTTGTATTTTTTCCCTCTCATTATGTAACTGTAAATTTGATTGTGGTGTTTTACTCAGCTTTACTTAGTCCTCGATTTTTAGTAACAACAGTTCTGCAAATCTGTTGATTGCAAGTCTGTAACAAATGATCCATAGAAAAAAAAAGAAGCTCAAGACTTTCTTTAAGTTAAAAAACAAAATATCATTTAAAATAATGTTAAAGGAGTTTCCCCAGACCATGTCTGCAAAACTTATTCTAGTGCATAAGACCTTGGCCTCCACATCTGTCCGCGTTGACTTTGACTTATTTGTGCAGCAGGTCTTCCAGAGTTCACACCATTAGTTAGAATGGGTGGCTTCCCAATGTGACCCTGATTCTGACTAGAACCTGCAGGTGTATTTCTCATTGGTTGTTTCCCGTTCTTATGTTGACTCTTCTGCTGCTGCGTTTGAGTTTGACCGACTACAGTCCGAGTTTGACCGACTACAGTCCGAGTTTGGCCTCGCAAAGGTGTTTGTACCTGCATGTTACTGGGGTTGTTCTGAGACCAATTCTGTTGCGGTCGGGGCCGTCCTGGTGCTGGCCAATATGGTGGATTCTGGATGTTGTTGCTCTGTGACCAATTCTGCTGCATCTGGTGGTTCCATGGCCTAGACTGACCATGGGCATTGCGCACACCGTTTGCATGATGATGATTATGGACATTTGTTGTTCTGCACAAAGACTGTGAAATGTGTGACGCTGTTAGAACCCCAACGATGGAGTTTCTGTTACAATCTGAGGCAAGACGGCGCGATGTCATCTCAAATACTTGTGCTATTCGGTCCAAGTTTTTACGGCTCACACTCCTTGCTGCGTTCTCCGGTTGCTCAAAGGGATCTTCAACCTGAAAACACACACACACACCATTGCATACTTAAGTTGGGAGATTCAAGTGTTGTTGTGCATTTCAGACATAAAAGATGAATATATAACTCAACAAGAGGGTAAGCGAAAGAGAGACTTACAAAGAGTGAGTATGTCTTAGGCAGCCATCTACTGTTGTTAGCTATGTTTTCCCATCTTCCAGTAAACGGGCAAACACCGAGCTCTGTGGCCTTCAAGTTTATGTCTGAAAACTGATAAATACAGCCACAGCAAAATCAAGAAACTAGTTCCTATCAACCGTTCTTTTGTCGATATTACACATTAAGGGAGACAAAAACTTTACTGTGAGAAATCAATCACCTTTGCAAAAAATGAGACCAAAAGCTCAGAGAGCGAGCTTCGATTGACTGATCTTGATGTGACTGATTTAAACCTCGCTATGTTAGCAGCAGAAAGCTGCGCTATGCTTTCCTCTGCAGTTTTTCGCACACCTACAAGACACAATGCGGCTACTTTTATCCCAAGACCTCATAAATTTTATGTGGTTTGGCTTCAAAACCTTTTCGCAGAAGATACCTTTTAGATCATCAACCGCACTCCTCGGATATATCTCTCCTAGAGGCGGCAAAATTGCAGGCACGCATGTCTGCAACAAACAACACAAAACATATTCAAACACCATGTTTTATAATGATGCAGCAGCTGCAAAACGCAGAGGAATCTACGAACATAAAAGAGCTATCTTACCTGAAGATGGAAGATCACTAACAAACTGAGAGAGTAAGAGTTGAAAGTCCCGTTCTTTGGGTTGTTGATATCATGAGCTTTGGCCCATTCCTTCACCTATAAAGGTAGAATACACGAGATATATATGTCTAGAATCAATAAAACCTTTGGAAACACACACAATCTGGTTTTATAAGCGTGTTAACGTACTAGCAAAACCAAGTCGCGGAATCTCCCATCTATCTCACTGATCCAGAACAAGAACCTGCTCTTCAAGAGCCCTTCCAGATTATCGATAGAAATATCACAAGAAATTCTCTGGTGGCCGCTCACAACTTTCAGAATGGGAACTCGCGCATGAACAACAAATTGCAGTCCATACCATACACCTGATTTTTGCACGATGATGGAGATCAGTCAATATGGCCATGAAAAATACAGAAACTAGTAGAAACTTAAGTAATTTAAGGGGAAAAAAACCCGTGATGCAAACGCTTCTTGAATCACCTGACGTTCTCAGTGCTCGAAGTAGTTGTCCAAGTAAAGTCTGCTTCTGCTTCTTTCCAGTGAACAAGATGGACGAACCGCTGAATAAGTCAACAGAGATATCTAAGTCTCCCCATCGTGTGAAGAGATTTGACACAAAGGATCCAAATGGTTGAACAGTAGCACCTAGTAATCCCAAACCCGAAAATGAGCTAATAAGTATGAAGATTACGTAACTTGTATACAGAGCGAGAATAGTGTGAAAAAGTAATATGAACAACTTGTACTGTTCTGCAACTACAAATTCAGCAATTCTATATAGTTAATTTACCGAAAGCTCTGCCTATCTCACTTTCAATTCCAATTTTATCATCGCATCCATGGCCATATCGTACAAGACAATACTACATAGTACAAATAATGGGAGACGCAAAAAAGTGCATCAAGGGTCATCATCACCTCTTAAGCTTTCTACGGATTGTAAGACACTACGCAACTGATCAATGACGTTGATCCTCGTGTCCCAATCAGCTCGTGTGGGTTTAATCACTTGAAGAATTTCTTGAAGGGTAGGATCCAAGATAGGGTTTCTATTCATCGTCTACAAGAACACACAAACACACAATCCCAAGTTATCTTACAAAAAAACATTAGGCAACAATAGCACAAAGACTTCGAAAGTTACAATCAAAAGTAAGTTCTTAAGAAAGTTACAATCAAAAGTAAGTTCTTAAGATAAACCCACTGGGTTTAACCAAAATCTCTGTAAAACAAACGTCAAGGTTCCACCTTTTTTAATATACTTTGCTCGCTTACTACTCCAAAGGAACAACCTTTGACACTAAAACCAAAAAGATTATATTCTCGATACCCAGTAGCCCACATTTTGGTATAATCACAACTGTGAATACTCTATACAAAACATTCCAAAACTCTGAATAAACCCTAACCAACGAAAAAAATACAGACGAACTTACGTAGTTTTCTCTTCTCGAAGCAAATTCCCCAAAATTTCTCTTCCGTGCGGAGTTGCAGAAACCTTAATTCCTTGGAACCCAGAATAGAATTACGATCTAGGGTCCTTCTACCAGTCTCACCCCAAATCAGCAAGTCCGTACTGAGATTTCTCTCTTATGAATTTAATGAGCTCTCAGCAAATACACTGAGAGACAATGGAAAGACTCTTACGGAAGGTTTAGTAATTGTAAAAACACACGACCAAAGAAAGTCGTATTTATGTTTTTCTTTTTCTAAATCTAAATTCTTATTTATGTTTTTTAAAATCTAAATTCGTATTTATGTTTTTTTAAATCTAAATTCGTCTTTTTTTCTTTTGGGTTAGATTCGTCTTTATCTTATTATAAAGTGAATGATGTGACCATTTTTGTAACCAGATCAATAAAGAGATTAAATTATCCAATTACAACATAGATATATAGGGTGTGCTTGACAAATAGTCTTTAAAATCTGTAAAATCTTTAGAAAAAGGTTAAAGTTTAAAATTCATAAATTAATAAATTATCCAAGTAGGACTTTATTAATTTAAAAGTTTTTAAAGTCCTAAAACAGCCATTTTTATTATTTTTATTCATGTTCTGACAGTTTTAAAGCCTACACAACTTGGCTTTTATTTATTTTTAAGTCACAACCACTTTTTAAAAAATTAAAGTTTCTAAAGCAAAATATAGATTAAAAGTTTACAGCCTAAAGTTCATACTAAACAGGCCTATGAACTTTATGCCGAGACTAAATTATAAATTAAAAGGGAATACAGTGGAATTATGAAAATGAAAAGGCAAATTGAAAAAAATATGGTTGGCCAGAAAATGATGAAATATATTGATTGTATTAGGTAATATTAGAGATTTTATTTTTAACAAATAGCAAGATTTTATTATTTTATTGTTAAAAAGGTAATAACAAGATTTAAAGATTTAGAGTGCTATTATATGTTCCGACGAAATTGTTTGGATATTCTGTTTAAATGGTTTTTTTTACATCAACAGATGGTCTTAAAGATTGGTAAAACACAGATAGGTGTTTATTCTATGAAGAGATGAGGTGAGATTTTCCATTTATAATTGTTTTGAGCTTCTCTAAAAGGTGAACTTACACAAAAGAACAACCTCAAAGAGTTCTAAAAGAGCGAATTAGAGATTTCCTTTCCAAACTATACTTAATAACTAAGTTAGACATGCTCCACCATGAGGGCTGTATTCCAAAAGTGTGTAAAGATTGAGTGAGAAGCATCAAGACTCTTATATGGCATGCTCTTAATTAATTATTCTTATACTATAAATCAATAATGTATATACATTTTAAGCCCAAGTAATGAACATATGTGGAAAAATCATTTTACCTTGCTTTTACTCTATTCCTCTTCTAATTATAAAGACTGGAGAAGATGGTCTATGATCAATCCCAAATGAATTGACTTTATAAGTCATGCATCATTAGTTATAAAGTACGTGGTGGAGTCCTTTCATGTTTTAGGCCAAAGATGTCTTCGATGGTCTTGTGGTGTGATAACCTAAGTTCATCGATCCGTGTTAGTTTTGGCGTGTTCGTTTTCTTCATACGGGTTAGGTGATCTCTATATGGTATCTTCATACCATAAGTTGCTATAGAAATGGCTAATGCAAAATCGTTCCTAACAGTATAAAACAAGACGATAAAACCTTTATATCGAAAATTGTGGCATGTTTTCTAGTAGAAGATAATTGCAATATTTGGCACACACAAAGATGCTACCATTGTTTATATTAGAATATTTTTTTATGAGAACAATATCACGATGAATGTTAAATAAGAAAAAACTAAATCACCATGATGTTAAAGACGATGTTAACATTCTATATTATTCGTTTTATCGACAAAATAATCTAAAACGAAGTCTTTTATTTGGGATCTAGGATTTTTCTTTGTTATGAACTTTTTTAAAGATGGTTTTAGGGAAGAGGAATTCATCGAAGACTGATGGTAGTTTCTTTTATTTGTTCTTTCGTTTATGATACTTAAATTTAATTGATTAATCAAAAGTTTGTACATAAACCATTTTTTATTTATCAGCAACTTTATCACTGCAACAAAAAACAACATAATACATCATTTAAAGAAATAGGGCAAATGAATATACCAAAATAGCTTGGAGTTTTCTTCTTTATCTCATCCATAAAATATTTTTTTTTAAAAAAATGGAGTAATTTCTTGTTGATAGGAATTACACTTCAGACAAAACAACATAGTAAGCAAAATGGAGAAGTTTTTTTTCTGGTCTAAATGTTTAATTATTGTATGTATTGTTTGAAAACATGTTTAGTATAGATAATATTTGTCCATAATTACATGTAATGAAATTCTAAATAAATCATTAATATCAATAATATATTTTATAATATAACATATGACCAAATGTTATTTTTTAATAATAACTCTAAATTAATAAATTAGATTTGTGAAAGTATTACATAACTTTTAAAGCAATGTTCCGTAGATGAGACATTCAGTCAATGACCAAAAAAATATCATCAGGCGTTTATCGGAGAGGGATCTAGTGCTTAAACAGTTAATTATAGAATCAATCATAGGCTAAATTAGTGAGAAAATAATTTAGGACTCTCTTGTTGTTTTGGATTGTAAATTATTTATGTTAAAATGTATAGAAAGTGCTGTATGACGTAGTGGTTAAGGTGTTTATTTTCGAGTACATGTGCAAGTTTCAAATCTTGAGAAATATTAATTTCGTTTTTTTCTTCTTAATTTTCATGTTAACTTACAAAATTTTAGCTTATGCTCCTAACTATATATCACTCATCAAATTAACCACATTTTTATTCTTAAAATGCGCAATGTTAGCAATCATTTTATTATTTAACGTATCTCGTATATTCCAAAAGTAATAGTAGTAATAATTAGTTTAATTAGTTGTTAGCGGTTGGTAGAACTATGGTTCTGTATATAATCAATAATGTGTGGTATAACCATATGATATATAGTTGGTTTAGTGATAAAATTAGAAATCTACACTATTCATTGGCTAAAGACAATATCTCTCAGCCAATCAATTTACACCGTATTTAGAACAACATTATCGTTAAATAATGTCATTATCTAAAATTTGGAATTTTATTGTATGAAGAATTATGTAGAAGTTTCTTGATCACATATGAATGGCTATCTCATCCTCAAAAAAAAAGCAATACAATAATTTTCCAAAGCATATGTGGTAATAAATAATGTTATGATCTTCACTCGAAGCTAAGACGCCAAAAACAAATCCAGTGGCACAAAATGAGTCATTTCACGACAACCTCACAAACACATGCCACGTGGACCAATCAAGACACAATCCTCCTCATCATCTTCCTCGTGGCACCACGTGGCAACTTGGCCAATCCGCATCGTGTGGCGATCAGAGAGTTCAGAAAAGATAACGAATTGTTTCTTGATCACTCAGTTTATAAATCTCTGAATTTCTTGCACACACCAACATCTATCACTGCTTCTTCTTCTTCTCCGATCAAATTATCTCTCTCTCCTCAGCTTCTTGTGTGACGCACACTCGTCGCAGTCGTGAGAAATGGCCGCCGCAGTTTCCACCGTCGGTACCATCAACAGAGCTCCGGTACTTGATCAATCTCTTTAGCGGTTCACTGTTACTTTTAAGGCTATCTTACACTTGTTTTATCCACTTTGACTAGCTTTGGTTTTCATAAGTCAGATCAAGATTTTGATCTTTTGCATCAGTTTGAGATTCTCTGTCTTCAATATGTCGTTAGAATCTAGAAGACTTTAACTAAAGATACTTGGATGCTTATTTTTATTCTCTACTTGGGAACTACAGAATAGTAGAATTGTTTCAAACAGCTTCCTGTATTCAACTTTTATATGTTAGAAGTGTTGTAATTGAAGTGAGATCAATATAGTACGGATCACTTTAGTACACTGTAAAGTTTTGGAGGATTTTAAAAAGAATTTTGAAGCCCGGTTTGGTTTGGTTAGAACGAATTCAGTTTTTTTTTCAGAATGAATATCTCGTACCCTCACTGATATAGTCTCTAAACCAGCTCTTGAACCATGTGATCCAAAGTTAAATTCAAACCTGAGTTTTGACCTATGTGTGTGTGTGTTGCAGCTGAGCTTGAACGGGTCAGGAGCAGGAGCTGCTTCAGTCCCAGCTACAACCTTCTTGGGAAAGAAAGTTGTAACAGTGTCGAGATTCGCACAGAGCAACAAGAAGAGCAACGGATCATTCAAGGTGGTTGCTGTGAAAGAAGACAAACAAACCGATGGAGACAGATGGAAGGGCCTTGCCTACGACATGTCTGATGATCAACAAGACATCACCAGAGGCAAAGGTATGGTTGACTCAGTCTTCCAAGCTCCTATGGGTACCGGAACTCACCACGCTGTCCTTAGCTCCTACGAGTACATCAGCCAAGGTCTTAGGCAGTAAGTTTTCATTTCTCTAGATATCTCTCATTAGTTCCATAAATTTTGAATCTATGGTTTTAAATTGTTTTTTACTTGTTGAAATAGGTACAACTTAGACAACATGATGGATGGGTTTTACATTGCTCCTGCTTTCATGGACAAGCTTGTTGTTCACATCACCAAGAACTTCTTGACCTTGCCTAACATCAAGGTACCAATATCACAGTTTTCTTGCGGTGAATTTTTGAGTTATGAAACATCAAAGTTTCAAACTTTCTTAATCTTGAACTTTTTTGTTTATAGGTTCCACTTATTTTGGGTATCTGGGGAGGCAAAGGTCAAGGTAAATCCTTCCAGTGTGAGCTTGTCATGGCCAAGATGGGCATCAAGTGAGTCCATTTCAAATCTCCCATCTCGTCCCATTTTCTTAGTTGCTAGTTTCGATCCAAATGAACAAGAATCTAAAACAAAGTTAAAATCTTTTTGCAGCCCAATCATGATGAGTGCTGGAGAGCTTGAGAGTGGAAACGCAGGAGAACCAGCCAAGCTGATCCGTCAAAGGTACCGTGAGGCGGCTGACATGATCAAAAAGGGAAAGATGTGTTGTCTATTCATCAACGATCTTGACGCTGGTGCGGGTCGTATGGGTGGTACTACTCAGTACACTGTCAACAACCAGATGGTCAACGCAACGCTCATGAACATTGCTGATAACCCCACCAACGTCCAGCTCCCAGGAATGTACAACAAGGAAGACAACGCACGTGTCCCCATCATCGTCACCGGTAACGATTTCTCCACTCTCTACGCTCCTCTCATCCGTGATGGACGTATGGAGAAATTCTACTGGGCCCCCACCCGTGAAGACCGTATCGGTGTCTGCAAGGGTATCTTCAGGACTGACAAGATCATAGACGAAGACATTGTCACCCTTGTTGATCAGTTCCCTGGCCAATCCATCGGTAATAAAAAGATCCTGAGTACCTTCGATTGGTTGGTTTGTTGGAATCTGTGTATAATTCTGATTCGTTTTTTGTTTCTTGTGTTGACAGATTTCTTCGGTGCTTTGAGAGCTAGAGTGTACGATGATGAAGTGAGGAAGTTCGTTGAAGGACTTGGAGTGGAGAAGATCGGAAAGAGGCTGGTGAACTCAAGGGAAGGTCCTCCCGTGTTCGAGCAACCCGAGATGACTCTTGAGAAGCTTATGGAGTATGGTAACATGCTTGTGATGGAACAAGAGAACGTCAAGAGAGTCCAACTTGCTGACCAATACCTTAACGAAGCTGCGTTGGGAGACGCTAACGCGGACGCCATCGACCGCGGAACTTTCTACGGTTAGAACCCGAGGTTTGAACTCCTTTGTTTCGTTTTTGTTTGATAAGCCAACGGATGGAATCAATTGAATGTATGAAAATAAAAAGAGGAGGCGAGAGAAGAGAGAAACAAAACTAAAATATGTTGGACCAAAATGTTATTAAGCACATTGGGCTTGAAACATGTTGATAATGTGAATATGAAATGGGCTTAAAAATTAGACCCATTAGGGAATAAGTGGAACTTAAGAAAGTCCCACATTGCTTAGAAGGAACTTTTTCCACTTGCATATATATGGAACAAAGTCACTAAGTGTCAAAGTGGTTTATGGGGAGAACCAAAGGATCCACACGCGCGTACCACCACCACCGCCGCTCGCTCGCGCTCGTGCTCGTGCTCGTGCTCGTGCTCTGGGCTCTGGGCTCTGGGCTCTGGGCTCTGGGTTTTGGGTTTTGGGTTTAGGGAATGTCTCGTCGTCGAGGAGTCCTATTTTTTAGCGACTGAAAATGAGATCGCCGATCCTTACTGGACCGATCGATCCATCCTCACGAACATTTCCAGGATCGATCGTTCCTCTTCTGGATCGATCGATCGCGTGCTACGGATGGTTTCTTGCGTGAGTTTCTGGGATCGACCGATCTAAACCAGATCGATCGATCTCGTTTTACGTGAAATTCCAGGATCGACCGGTACATTCCGGATCGACCGATCGCCTACAGGATCGATCGATCTGATTTTTGGATCGATCGATCGGGTTCAAAATCTCATCGTAATCAGCGAATATTCCAGTCAAAACGGTTATAACCGCTTGCGGAATTTTCGGGATTTCGTTGAAAGTCGAGATTTTATCTCGAAACCCCCCTAATCACTTCTTCCCTATAAATAGAGAGCTAAAGCAATCATTCTGGGCATCCCGGAGTATCCTGAATATCCTGAGAATTCTTGAAATCTCTAGAACCCTAAAAACTCTTTGCTTTCTCTAAATTCACAGAAAAAGGTTCATCTCTCTCTCATATTCGTTTCTATCTTTCAGAAACGATTATTGCTCTTGAGTATATCGTAGATACTGTGTTCGCAGATTCCGAATTCGAGTGTTGCGAATCGGTCTATAAAAGGTTGTATCCTGGGATTCAAAAGGCGTATTAAAACCGTCACACTACGGGCGCTTTATTGAGTTAAGGAAAGAGACATCTCGCCTCCTTTCTGGATTTCATAAAAATCGTTTTATAAATCGTGTTTTTACAAATTGATTTCTCTTTATATTACAAATTATCAAATCGTATTTTCTTATCCGGTTTTATAGCTCCTACAAAATAAAGGTTTCTGAAATCAGTGTAACTTGGCTTGCAGGGAAAGGGGCACAGCAAGTGAACCTTCCTGTTCCGGAAGGATGTACTGATCCTGCCGCCAAAAACTTTGATCCAACGGCTAGAAGTGACGATGGAACTTGTGTCTACAACTTTTGAGCTTTCTCCTACTTATTATTAATCTGTACTTTTGTGTCTTTCGGGTTTTTTTTTTGCCCTTTGTGTAATTGTGAATTGGTGGTTGTCCTCTTTTGTTACTCTTTATTTTTATGATCATGTGCAACATTCATATTTCAAACATTCATACTTTTCTTTCTGCTTGGCATTTCTTTTTCCAATGCGTAGTGCATAGACTGCAGTAAAGATGAATATTTAGGGATTTAGACTGCAAAATCTGTGGGCAAACAAGTTAAAATAGAAACATGACTCGTCTTATCACTCCCAAACAATTTAGTAAGAAACTGTACTCACATTCAAAAGTATAAGTAAGAGTATTGGCAAACTTGTATCATCCACTACGATATTTTCTGGTAATGTGACAAAGAAAGAAGAAATTTAATACATGTCTTCTAATTTAAATGTTAGCAAATCTATTTTTATTTATAATGGCTCTTAAAACAGTATTATCGTATACAACATATTAAACCAATGTTAAAAATATGAGGAAAACGAATCAGTTTCCTCTCTTCGTTTCTATGGATTCTACAAAACAATATGATCACTTGAGCCAAATAAGAAGCTAAGGCTGAGACTTAAAAGATCAGGTTCTATCTGTGACGACCTTCACAGAGGAGAGGCTATCCACGCCAGGGCTTTTGAGTTGATCAAGTTGTTTCTTACCTAACCGAAGCAAATACTCGATGTACTGGAAATTCTTACGGTCAACCTCCTTTGAGTTCTTGCGGAACTCTGTTGACACGATCATCTCTATTCTCTTTCCGTCTTCTACTCTCTTTGAACGAGCTGCTCTTAGGAATCCTCTGTAGAGACTCAGAACTTGCTTTTGCATCCCGGAAAGTTTCGAAGCTCCCATAATTTCTTTTTATCTTTAAAACAGACCAAAACACCAAACAAGCTAATGTAAATCAGTTTGACATGTACTGCATTGTTAAAGCAAAGAACAAACAATCAAGTTAAATAAAAGCACGGTGATGAACAATCAATCAATCAATAGGATAACAAGTACAAAAGAAAGTTTCTTACGCAAATCAACAATCACGCACTGGAGTTTACGCAACAGAAGAGTAAGCTAAAGCTAAGAACCAGACATGAAGCAAAAATAAAAAAATCGAACTTTTCAAGAAAAGGGACAATCTTGGCCTCAGCTTGTGACTAAAAAAACATATATTGTTAGCAATTAAACCTCTATCTTAGCAATAATACTTAGTGATTGTGAAAGAGAAAGATGCAATTTTGATGTCTCTAAAGAACAATCCATGAACCAAAAACTACAAAGTGTATAGGATGATGATGAGCCATTGGATAGAACCAGAGATTTTTGAGGCAATTCTGGGAATCAAGAAGAAACAATGAAATTGATTCTAATTTTACATTCGAAAAAACAAATGCGACCATACGAAATTCCGGTGGGTAAGCAAAAGACACGACACGCATCAGATATTCCACTGAATAAGGATCGAACACTCAAACTCAAAGAAGGATCTCCAGAGAGAGAGAAAAGAAACTAAATATATATTTCGATTTCTAGTCGCAGAACTTGGATGATTTCATTTCCCCCTAAAAAGGAACGATTACGAACAAAGAAATTCAGAAAGGTTCTCTCAAATCTCAAATGAAATTTTTTGGAACAGAGACCCAATGAACAGAATCTGCAACGAAGAAGAAGATGTTGTCAAGGAAAGACCAAAGCGTACCTGCAAATGAATCAAATCGGCTCCAGAAGATTGAGAGAGCAAGTGGAATAAGCTTTGAGATAAATCCGTCTGTTTTTCAAAAGAGATGAAGAAAAATGGTATAAATGAGTTCGGATCTGGTTCTGGTTGCCTGTGTTCGGGAATGGGCGTCGAACATAATCCTAATGTTACACGAAGAAGATGATGACGTGATATGACTACACGTGAGTGAGTTTTAATGGGCTTCTGAACTGGCCCATTAGATATGGGATTGGTTTGTTGGGTTTTTTTGGGGATAAATTTTGTTTGTTGGTTATATATATTTTCTTGGCCCAAAAAAGGTTATATATATATATATATATATCTATTTCAATATCTTTATTGACGATGTTCAACAAAACGTGATATTGAATTTGTTGGTTTGTTTAATTTTTGATATTATAGGTGATAATTCGATCACGATATTAAACTAAAAAATCTATAATATATATAATTATATATACTTATATATATAACACTTAATATGCCTAAAATCACGTAGATTCCGATTAAACATTTTAAGTTTTAAACTCTGAATCACCACCTATATAGCATTTAACACTTTCTTTTACTGTTTTAGTAGTTTTGCTAATTTTTAAAAAGGATTACCGTTCTTTTTTGTTCATCATTTTAATAACTTTTTTATTTGGAATCAGTTATTTTATTCGAACTGATATGAAAAATTTACGAAAAGATGAATCTGAAATAAAAAAAAAATCCGAATTACATGTTAAAAGATTAAAAATTAAAATAATATATAATTTTCTAAAATTTTCCAAAATTTCTTGAATTTTTTTAAAAGTTCCGAATTTTCTTAAAATTATTAAAAAAAAAAATTTCGAAAGTAAACCATTACCCAAGAAAAATATTAATATGGGATTAGACAATAGAATTTCCAAAAAAAAACTCGTTAGCCGAACTTTCTATCCCATTTATTATTAGATTTTTTATTGAATTGTTTTTTCAATGTTCAAATATTCGTTTTAGCATAGACCTAGATAGTGGAAATAAAAAGGATGAAGAAAAAATGAAAACTGGTTTTCACTCTCATTTTAGTTTTTACCAAACAAAAGAAAGAAAGAATGTAGAAATTTACTTTTTCTTGGTTTAATGTAAAGTCAAGGTTGAAGAGCTAAGTATACTGCAATCTAAAAGTATATGATTGACCTTTTACAAATAAAGAAAACATTATTTTAAATTTAAAATCTGTTTTTCATTTTTGGTAACAGTTTGTTTATATTAAAAAAAAAAAAGGTTACACGAGATAAAAAGAAGAAGAAGAAGGAAAAAACGGTTAAAAAGAGCAACAAACAACAAAAAAGCAAGAGGCATGAGAAGGAGAACGTGACAGCACAAGAGTTGGACGGTTGGGTGCACGCCAATTCTGTTAAGACAAAACCACGACCGTCCTTTTGCCTCTTCTCTCTCTCTCTCTTCTTCTCCGTTTATCCTCAAAATTTTTAGTCAAAAAAAAAAAAAAACCATATGTTGTTTCCTTGTTCTTGTAAAAGATTTTGATATTCGACGAGATCCCTATCCACATGGCTTCTGGATCTTACTGGTGTTACAGTTGTAGTCGATTCGTCTGGATATCCGATTCAATTTCCTGCCCCGATTGCGACGGAGGTTTCCTCGAACACATCCAGGAAACCCTCGATTTCACACCGTCTGATTCCTTCCACCGTGTCACCAGTCAACACCGTAGCCCCACGCGTTTCCCTCCTCCTTCTTCTTCTTCTTCCTCCACCACTACTTCTATGCACGCGGAGAACATTCCGACTCCCGTCGCCGCCGTCTCTAGAACGAGAAGCAACCGTTCTCCTAATCCGGTCATCGTTCTCCGTGGATCTGGTCTGTCCGATGTCTCCGAAGGTTTAGATCGATCTTCTTTTCAGATGTATTACGACGACGGCACAGATTCAGGTCTCAGACCGTTGCCGCCGAGTATGACGGAGTTTCTGTTAGGTTCTGGATTCGATCGGTTGTTAGATCAGATCTCTCAGATCGAGCTCAACACGAATCGTAACAACCGTTCTTGTGAACATCCACCTGCTTCTAAATCAGCCATCGAAGCTTTACCGTTGATCGAAATCAATCCCACTCATCTCCAATCCGATTCTCAATCTCACTGCGCCGTGTGCAAAGAAAACTTCGTTTTGAAATCAGCCGCTCGTGAGTTGCCGTGTAATCATATATACCATCCCGATTGCATCCTTCCGTGGCTTGCGATTCGAAACTCTTGTCCGGTCTGCCGTCACGAGCTTCCGGCGGAGGATATCACCGACGCAAGTAGTGGTGGTGTAGTTACCATCGCCGGTTCAGCTGTTGCAACACATGAGGAAGAGGATGATTCCGCTGCGGGACTTACGATTTGGAGGTTGCCAGGTGGAGGATTCGCCGTGGGGAGGATCCCTGGAGGATGGAGAGGAGGAGATAGAATGATGCCGATGGTTTACACGGAGGTTGACGGCGGGAGACTCGGAGACGAGAGACTTCCGAGAAGAGTAGCTTGGGGTTCAAGAAGAGGAGGAAGAGAAGGTGGTGGTAGAGAGAGAGTTGATGGGTTTGCGGGTCGGATCATGAGACTCTTTGGATGTTTCAGCGGGTCATCTGGATCCTTAGCTGCAGCAACGTCATCATCCGGGTCCGGGTCATCAAGATCACAGGTAAACCGTAGGAGCAGCAGATCTTCGTTTGGTCTGTTTAGGACGGCTTCTGCAAGGAGACGACATTGGCTAGCTTCATAAACTATTACAGTAAATATATCAAACTCTCAAAAGGTAAACAAAACTTGGAGTTCCTTCTTTTACGATTTTTTTTGTTTTTCAGTGTAATGATTATATTCTTTCCCAGAAATTCTAATCTATGCGAGTAAATTGATACACAAAAGTGAGATTGATAGTTGAATTCGTTCGTGAATATCTTTCATAGTTCATTTGAGTTGCCAATGAATACATAAAGTGAGAGTATAGATAAATAATAATGGGTTTTGGAGGAGATTTTCATAATTGTTAATGGAATATCAAACTGTTAAATTGCACGTCGAGATACTAATCACGGAATAGCTGATTGATTATACTAATCACAAAATGTTTTCAGTATCGCTATTGACGGAATTAAAAAAAAAAAAAACAATCGTTCGTGGCCTTAACCTTAATTACTTACATTACAAGTAAAAATCTAGAATCCTCACAACGGTTCCTTTAAAATTTAAGTTCCAAGGTTTATGTTGCCCATTTATGTACACAGCTATACAATTTTCGAACTAATTGTACACAGGTATACAATGATATGATACCTCGTAGAGGGTAGCATCTTAAAAACGGGAACAATTATTTTTGTGGTCACTGAGAAAGCGTGAAAGGAAGCAATAATAGGGTTTATTTACAACGCACCTATTGATTTTGGTATCTCATTGCTCTCTTCTTCCTCTTATCACACAATACTGAAAGTCTCAACTTGATTTTGCATTTTTTTTGTTTTGTTTACTATTTTACTGCCATATTCTAGGACAAAATGGCAAAAACTTCTCCCAAAGAATATACAAAAAAACCTTTTCAAGAAAATTTTTGTTTTTGTTTTTGGTCATCATCGTGTTTTAACGTCACACACGATCATATCAAAGATAGATTATCAACACTAATACGACCATTTGGCTTATCAGTAGAAAAAAAAAACACTAATCACTTTGTAGATTATGCTATAATCATGAGTTAAACACATTTCCTTCAAGTAACTAGAATATACATTAATACATACCAACAAGGGCATCTACTTTCGCCTATCGTTTTCAATAGTTAGCTACCAACGCTTAGGAAGTGACATAGAAGAGCATCCTATGCGCGCGGATTTCGTTCAAATTGCTTCCTGTTCGGACGACATAAGACATGTACGAATATCTGAAAACGTTTGGTATTTGTAGCCCATCTTTGAGGTAGATCATTCATTTTCTTGTCTTAATTATTCTTCAGCACATTCTTCACTTCCTCGATTGTGGTTTTGGGTTTTTTCTTTTCTTTTAATGCGTACTTTCCAACATTGTTTTCCGAAAATCAAATTGCATCAACGAAAAATAAAATCAGGTTTTTGTCTCTTGTTTTACTGTTTTAGTCATGATGGGGCTGAATAAGATAGCTTGGAGTTGATTAGTATCTGAAAGGTCCGGAGAGACATGTTTTTTTTTGACATATTTCACTATTTGCTGCGCGAAAGTCTATATAACTCTTTAGTTTTCTATCTTACCTTGTTGGAACCAGAGGAAATGCAACTCTTAAAGATATATTTTTTCTCAGATTATATTAGAACGAGTTAATGTAAATTTTTAAAAAGATGATAATCTATAAACTTTATGGAGATGGTACCCTAGACTTTAATAGTTTTATGAATAAATTTAATTAAGATAGTTACAGTTATATTAACTGTCATCAAATTGTTTATGATATGTAGTTATCAAATTGAGATGTATAACCATCAATATTGGATAATTTGTAATAGAAAACAAAAAATGGATAGTTTTACAAGGTATTGAACTTGGCACCTCCATCAAAACAAAATGCTTTTATATAGTAAGATGCTTAAAGCATGTGCTTGCTCAACGTTACCTCACGACGGGCCATGCCTAGCACTGTAGCACACATATAAGATCATCAAATTGGATAATGAACTCAAGAGTATATTAGCAGAAGTTTACTAACATACATGAACACGCAAATCGAAATAGTAAACTCTCGCAGACTGATAGACAAACTAGTTTACATACATAGACTCGTACGTACGTAACTTATTGATCTGCTTCAATCACTTTCACACTCATAACTAAATGTTGGATGACTTTGAAAAATCACAACATACCATAATACTACAAGCACGATAATATGGTTAAAAGAGCTGGTCCCCCATTCGCAATGGTCTAGCCTTGCCACTGAAAATACATTTGAATACAAATAACGCATTTATTCCAAATTGACTTTACTTCCTCCGTTCGTTTATATATTTTCCTTGGTGTTGGTTTTTCGACGATTAGTTTTGTTGATCGTATGAACATCACTACTTTTATTGACTTTTAATACTTATCCCAAAAAAATACTAAAAAAGGGTAACCACTTAATTATTGAACATGATAAATTTATCTTAATGTAAAATACTTTACGTGACAAATGGGGAATTCAACTAAACAAAAAGACAATATGTGAGATGGTATGGTAAGTTATTGGGGAAAATGGGATGATCGAACATCCTACATCCACACAACTTCAATACACAGGCTAGTAACCAACTAAACTAAATGAAGTTTTTAAATATAAGTGGCTCTTCAAAAAGATAATAGATTTGTAGCCCAATCCCAAGTTGCAAGGTTCAAAACCAGCTCTGATTTGATGCAAGCATCATAACCATTCATCCAAGTTCATATTCACAGCTGGTTTGGTCCTAATTCATATATAATCACCCTGAGGAAGAAACTGGCAACATTAAATGCTCGAGGCCTCATTCATTTCTTCTACATTGCAGCTGTAACTCTAGAATTTTTATTTGTGAGACGACCAATGTATTTTTGTTGGTGCATGGTTGTAAGAAAAAGGACGTCGAGTTATTTGGTAACACAACAGGATGGAGTTGGTGAGAATTGAGAAAGACTTAGGAATGGGTTGCCTCCAGCACACACTTGACAAAAAAAAAAATTTGGTTGATTTCATCTCCACCTTTCGCCAACTTTGACAAAACTTTGCTAAATTACAATAAATAATTCAACTTTAGCTTTTCCTTAAATATACTAGTATGCAAACACGACTCGGTTTGACGCGTTACTGTGAGCTTACGACCATCTTAAACTTTTTGGAGGTATTGTCCAATTTTATATTCAAAGTAAACTATATGTAAAAAATATTAAATAGATAATTCGAACGATTCATGCACCAGTTACATTTTATATACGACGGTCTTGTAGGTCAGGTGATGGAAATCAAGATGAGAGGCAGTATATAATCCGGACGAGATTAGGTAACAAAAACTGGAACTTTGTGTTTCAAATTCATGTGATGGAAACAGAACAAAACAAATCCACAATTCTTGTGTATCACCGTCTTTAATTAACACAATCTTGTTGCTGTCTCATTGATAGCAATTTGGAGGGCATCTTTTCACGTCTGGTAACAAAATACTACAAATCAAAAAGTCATAATATAAGACAGAAGACATTTGCAAAAAAATGTAAAATCTCTTATGTCGGTCGTGAGCTATGTTAGCGAGGTGCTTTTTTAGTCAAATCACCAAACCTCTATTCTAACCATACTGTAACAACTTTTGCAAAACTATATATATACTGGCCTTTGAAGATTAACAAAATCAATCATAAAACAAAAGGAACAATCCGACCATTTATAGTTTTTTGGTATGTTTGTTTTCCGTGAAGTCGTTTTATTGAATTTGTTAAATAGAACTTTACACGATATCTCCCTTTTGATTTAATTATAGTAAATATGACACACAAAAATAATAAAATTCAGCCTAAAACAGAAAAAGAAAAATAAAATAAAAAACAAAGTTCCCGTAGAAAGTGGGAACACGAAGAAAGTAGAAACAAAGTTGATGTAAACTACAGAGACTAAACAGAAACTACAAAGACACGGCCAAAAAGACCTACTCCTCCACTAACTTGTCTTTTGTCTCGAGACTTGGCTCTCTCCAAAGAACCCCGAATCACATTCAAATAAAATTGACGACACAAAAATTTCAAATGCTCTTCGTGTAATGATTTTTGTTAGGTCGAGACAAGATTATGTTTTATGAATAGTGTTGTTGTAGTTTCCCAAGTCATCTGGTCACTCTGATTTGACTAGCTACTAAAATTATTGCTTAGAAGTTAACTCTCAAGGTTTTTCACCTAAAATTCAAAGCTTTTTCTTTTTGGCTCGGAATGATTAGAGTAAACCGAAACAAACCGGGAAAGTGTAGTCGAGAAACGAGAGAATAAAAAACACAATATCGTATTTAAAGATGGCAAGTATGCAACAAAAAGAGTCGAGACTTATATGATGGCTTCATCATCATCATCATCTTCTCTTTCAAATTTATTGCTTCAAATTTCATTTTTACTTCTCATTTTCCCTCTCACGCTCGGCAAGATATCTTCTTCAAATCAAACACCACTCGTCTTTTCTCTCAAAACCCAAAATGTTCCTCAGTCTTCTTCAGACAAGCTTTCTTTCAGACATAATGTCACTCTCACCGTCTCTCTCTCCGTCGGCTCTCCACCGCAAAACATTTCGATGGTTCTCGACACCGGAAGCGAGCTTTCATGGCTTCACTGCAAGAAAGCTCCCAACTTAGGATCCGTGTTTGACCCGGCTTCATCCTCTTCTTACTCTCCCGTACCTTGCTCGTCGCCAATTTGCAGGACCCGGACCCGGGATTTGCCCATACCCGCCTCATGTGACTCCAAAACTCATCTTTGTCACGTCGCAGTCTCCTACGCTGACGCTACCTCAATTGAAGGCAACTTAGCTCACGAGACGTTCGTAGTCGGATCTTCATCCCGACCAGGTACTTTATTCGGGTGCATGGACTCGGGTTTAAGCTCCGATTCGGAGGAGGACGCTAAATCGACCGGTTTAATGGGAATGAACCGGGGATCTTTATCGTTCGTTAACCAGTTGGGTTTCTCCAAATTCTCGTATTGCATCTCCGGTTCAGATTCCTCTGGTATTTTGTTTCTCGGTGAAGCGAGTTCCTCGAGGTTCGGTCCTATCCAATACACGCCTTTGGTACTCGAAACGACGCCGTTACCGTATTTCGACCGGGTTGCTTACACGGTCCAATTAGAAGGAATACGGGTCGGGTCAAAGTTGCTGTCTCTGCCTAAATCCGTTTTCGTACCGGACCATACCGGGGCAGGTCAGACGATGGTGGATTCCGGTACGCAATTCACGTTCCTGATGGGTCCGGTTTACACCGCATTGAAAACCGAGTTTATTGCGCAAACCAAACCGGTTCTCAAAGTTGTAGACGATCCAAATTTTGTGTTCCAAGGGACAATGGACCTCTGTTACCGGGTTGGGTCGTTGACCCGGCCCAATTTCTCGGGATTGCCCGATGTTAGTTTGATGTTTCGTGGCGCGGAGATGAGCGTGTCAGGTCAGAAGCTGTTGTACCGGGTAAACGGAGCCGGGGCGGAAGGAAAAGATCAGGTGTATTGCTTCACATTTGGGAACTCCGATCTTCTGGGAATAGAAGCATTTGTGATTGGTCACCATCATCAACAGAACGTGTGGATGGAGTTTGATCTGGCTAAATCAAGGGTTGGATTTGGTGCTAACGTCAGATGTGATCAAGCTAGTCAACGGCTCAGATCGCGAGATTGATAACCTGTGGGATATAGGATTCCACTAGACCATTACATCTAATATAATATATAGTATATATATATATATATTCGTTTTCGTTGAGGATAGCTTTTTATATATAAAGATGATGTGTTTCTTAGAGCTTTTTGTATTCTTTTGGGGGAAAATGTTCATTTTGTGTTACTAGTTTAAAGAAAAATATTTCATATTGATATTAGAAATCATTTAAATACTTTTGGTCATATTTCCTCAACATGTCAATTTCCAAATATAGTTAATGCTTAGGAGACTCAAAAGAGTAACATTTTCAGTCTTTCATGATGTAATCGTCAAAAGTAAACAGAGTTTTTTTTTGTCTTTTTACGTTTACGATATTTGAAAAAGAAAAAATATATATATATATATATAGACACAAAATATGCAAACAAACAATCGAACTAAACAAGAAATAAACACAGTCCACAGACTCCTTAAATATTAATATATATATAAAAATGTTTTAACGTATTTCCAGTTTACATTCTCACAAGAAATCTTAAAAAAAAAAAATTGTTCCTCTCAGCAACAAATGATCACTGGATATGTTAGAAAAGAATCACAACCTTAAATCAATCTCAATGAGTAGAGAGGAATTCGATCTACTGACGTTTGCTTTGCAAACTCCAGAGTAGAGAGGAATGGGGTCGTAGCTAGATAGATAGCATGGCAAAATATGCTCTTACATGTTCTACTTTCAGTGCAATCATATCATCTAATGTGCTCCAATGGCTGATAACCCCCAAAAGTGAGTTGAGTGGAGAGAAAGCGGATTTCCCAAATTGTTTTGGTTTCAATTGGTCCCTATGGCCCAATAATCGTTGGGCTATACAAGATGGATCAAGCAGTCTCTAGTTTCATCATTCTCTCAATTCCAAATATCACACTACTGCCCTTGCGAAAAGGAAATGGACTTTATAGTTTTAACACATGCACATGGATGTAACTGGAATAGTGATCTGTGGTTTGTATTGGTCTCGGTAATATGTGTATGTAAGTTGTAAACAGAAAAAAAATAGCAACGACTTAAAAACGATTTGAGTTAATATCAGCCAAAGAGAAACAAAATTTTGTTATGAACTTTTCAAATGGTAACACGTTTCTAAGGTAGAGAAATGAAGTGAAACCTGGTTTTCTCGCCGGTTGATGACTTGATGTGATGTTACTGTATTGATTTTTAATATTGCTAAACATTGCTTTTATATATCTACAGTCATAATTTGCTCAATAATTTCGATTTTATTTAGAATTTGCGAGGAATAGAAGTTGATTATTATTTGAAAAAATAAAATAAAAATCCAGTGTTTCTTTGGGATTTTCAAAAAAAATAAAAATTTATTTTTTATTTCAGTTTATCATAATCTTCTCCTTCCAGAGTATGAGATGAAGAGAAATTCTCTTAATATATTGAATATAGATAGACATACACATTACGATCTAGTGATTGATAACGATTGATCAAATAATGGTAAGAGAGGATGATGTCAATATTATAGGATTGGTCTTTGCCTATGTCGTTGAAGACTCTACTTGGAGAGGTCCCCCCCAACCCTTTCAAAAATTGTCTTTTCCAAATAAATGTATAAATAAAACTAAAAAAAAATTGGGATTATCTTCAAATTTCATACTATTTGAAGTCTTCATTTCAGTTTATAATTGTCTGAACAAGTCTCTTTAATTATATATCTGTTGTTGAAGTTTATGCTATTTTAATTGTGTAGACAAACACAAAGGGATACATAAAAACACAAAGCATATCAAAGGAGACGCAAGTCATGCCAGATGCTGGTGGGTATCCATATTTGTTCAACTGACTTCGGTTCTTTGAATATTTCAGTTTCTTCGATCCTTTTATTACCTACTTTTATTTTATTTTATTTTTTTTGTCTCACACTAAAACAGGATGTCGACTCATATATGTCCATGCATACGCGCACACGTCACATACTATTAGGATGTTTGCCATTGGAACTGTTTTGTCGATTGTCTTAGCTATAATGATTTCACCCTTCGGAAAATTACCAATAACAAATCGCATCAATATAGATGGTGATAACATATTATAGAAAGAAAAAAAAAACCCTATAGTAATCAATAATAGAAGTCTATGTCTCTTCTTGTACCCGTCTAACTTATCAGTTATCACAATTATTTGTGTAATATGTCTCTTCTTGAACTAGTTTCCGGCGATATGTCCCTTTCTTGAACTCGATTATTTTATGGAATACTTAAAGATTGTGTGGTATACTTCTGCTGTTTGTCTAAATACGAGTCACTTTGGCAATACGTACCGCTCTTTAGTATCGTGGATAATGTTCTCAATGTAGTTATATATATATGTATGTATTCTCATCATTTGGATCATTTGTCTCTACTATTATTATTCTTGCTTGCGTGTCACGGATGTGATTGTTGACCCAACATGGACCATAATGCCTATTTTTGTATTCATTTCAAAGAATTATCTTGGATTGAGGTTACCCTCCATAGAGCGGTTAAAATCTCATAGAACTAATTGATATTTCGTCAGGGAGGTTAAAATAATTTGTCTTTACTATGATTAATTACACATAAGTGACCAAATTCTACTAGGAATACATGTCATGTACGAATGTAGGTTAAATATAATAATAATACCATTAATTTGATTATAACTCTGGAGCCTGTTCTATATGGCATGGAGTAGCATTTCCTACTTCGTAGTCACTACTGATAAAGAAAACAACATCTATGATTGTTTTCCGAAGGAAGCGCGCACTAGTTATACACTTTTCCATTAGTTTTGAATATGAGAAGAAAATAATAGAATAGTTAACTAATAATACTCAATATATAATTGTCGATGAAATAAATTAAAATATACAAGACGGCCACGAAAGAATAAAGTAAGTCAAATGGAATTGTCCGGAAACTCCGAATATGTCTATTATAACCCCAATTAAGCATGCTAATTAACAATCAAACATTTACAATCATTAAACAAAGATCCTTTGGATTTGTGGGGATGACTAATGTTCTTTTCCAATTTTATATTTAATATATCTCCTCTTAATGTCGAACTAATGGAATATTCTTTTTGAAAAAAACATAGTTGCGTAAATATCTATCAAGATATTGCATATAATAACACTTTTGAAAAATGTTAAGAGAATTTGACCCTTTTGTAAAATATCCTCCCAAAAAAATCTGTTATATAAACAATCACTTGCCTTTTCCCAAACCCTCTTCCAAGTTTTCGCATCACTTTTGATTTTAAATCTGCAAAAAGAAAAAGAAATATTTATAATAAATGTTATAGGAAAAAATAGTATACATACTGCAGCCGTAGAGATGGAGAGTGTGGTAACACTCACATGACAAATAAAATTTTAGTATTTGTTTCACAAGGCCTACAAAAATGGTAGTGGCGACGACATGGAGAAAAGTGTTGGCATGCTATAAATTTTATCTACATAATTATTGCCAAACCAATCGAAGAAGTACATCTAAAGAAAAACTATCATGGTCACTGATATGAAATGGTTTTTTTTAAATATAAAATCATATTTAAATAATTAGTTTATATGAAAGTATTACTAATTAAAATGTTAGTTTGCATCTTTCAGTCTTATGCTTTTATTTTAAATTAAACAAATAGGTACAAAAGTCAGGAGTACTTGGAGTGATTAACACAAAAGGATTTCATCAGCTTTGAAATTATTCTTTCGACTGATGTGATGAAAGGTAAATATCTTGTTTTCACTACTTTGAGTGCATCTTGTATTTGTTTGGCTAATTCTTTCTGTATGCAACTAATCAAATATCTATTTTGAATCTATCACGAACAGAATATCATTGTAGTTTAATTCCGAGAGATGCTTAACACCGAATAATTCCTGAGCATGAGCTTCAGCTTCAGTTGTTGTGGCAGAATCTAAAAAAAAAAAAACCTCAATTCCATACTATTATTCTGTTTTGACTTACATAATTGAAAAAGAGATATAAAGTATTTTATATAATCACCCTAATGATTAGTCTTAACTGTCGTCAAAAAAGTTTGTAACTAATTTTATATTTCTGGATTAATTGAGTATTCTTAAGCCTTAGTTACACTTGTGAAAAAACAAATTGATTCGGTTCAAATAAATGTTCATTGCCGAAGTAATCTATAGTCTATGTTTCTATAAATACCTTAATAATCATATCAACATTTGATCAATCGATTTTTTAGCATGAAATGTATCATAAATTCCAATAGCTTAAAGTGGTAAGTTCCATTCAAAATAGACATACTTACACCGTGTACCGATTTGGTCATAGACTCATATGTAGCTACAGTCTTAAATAATTACAAGTAAATTTACTAATGAAAAAAACAGCCTCGGTGTGACTGTTCTGTTTGGAAAAAAAAAAAAAATAATAATAATAAAATGACGACAAAAAAACAAATTATATATACATTATGTACCACTATATAGCCATATAGGTTAAAAAATGTATACAAAAATAGTATAAAGTAGTATTAAAGGAGTCAGATGCATATGAAATGTCTGCAATTCAGAGATGCCCATGGTAAGAAACTACGAGAAAACCCAGCTGTTAGTTTTGCATGTGAAGTATTAATTATTTAGTTAATTCAGAATTTTCTCTGATTACTAAATTCACGTTTTACGAGAAAACTACCCCAAAATAAATTGTACTGATAGATTTTAGAAAAACCTTATACAAAGAATAAAATTTCAGTGCTCTAATTTATTTGGATTGGTGTATTTAATTAAAAAGAAATCTACAAACTAAATTTGTGAAATGTGAGAGTACGACATAATTAATGTACTAGTTTTTACTTAGAAAAATAAGAGAAATTACACTATCTTCATTCTAATAATTTAGATATATCACAATCTTTATTAAAGTGTTTCGAAAAGCCTGTATAGTATATAAGAATCAAAGGAAGTCGTAACCATTTTTAACACATTCGAATTTTTTGAACAAGTCTAATTTGGCCTCGTCTCAGTAGATTACTAAGATGGTTAACAATTCAACAAAAGTTTAATATCATTAGACATAAACAAGAGAGGTTGACTGCAACTTTATTATCATAACTGATAAAAAAAATATATACAACTTATACAAAAAACTGATTAATATTTACATTAAGAAAAAGGAAAAGAGCAAAAACTAATCAATTTGTCAGACTAAGCACAGAAGATCCACACATAGCTTAATCGTAACAGTTCCAATGGAATCTTTTTCTCTCTTTACCTCTAGACTTTAGAGAAGAAGAGAAAGAGCAAAAACCAAAATAATCGTGACAAGAAGTCGAAAGACGAATCTAATTCACTATTTTATATTGACTTTTATTACAATTTTTCTGTTCTTTTTTGTTTGTTTGGCTGAAAACATATTGAATTACTGTGAAACTGATCTTAAGCACAGCCTCTATTTCCAGAACTCATACATAAAAGTTACAAAAGTAAGATCTAAAGAAGCAGAAACCAAAAGAGCATAGAACCCTTTATGTACACGTATACGAACTATCTACTTCGGTTTCAGAACAGATAAAAGAAAAGAAAAGGAAAAACAGAGCAAAGAGAGAGAGAGAGAGAGAGAGTGAGATTGGTGTTTGATATTTATGAATCGGAGTAATTATCTCTCCAGCAAATAAGCATGATTACGCATCGACGCATGATGTAGAAACGAGCTCTCTGTTCTTTGACCAGTCTCGCGCACTTCCTCGTAAAAGCGCATCTCCCCTGTTTCTGTGTCTTCTTGCCGCCGTTGATGGAGAAAGAAGAGGTCGACGAGGAGCGCTTGATCCTCGACGCGCCGCCACTGGAACTGTCTTTCTTCGACAGCTTCCACTTCTCGTCTAGGTGGAATTGCTGCGCGCTTCCCGATCGAGTCAGGCCGGACAATGCCATTGATGATGTTAAGATCTCAGACTTTTGTTTTTTTTTTTCTCTTATTGCTTTGTGTGATCTCTCTCAGTATTATTATTATTTATTTTTTTCTTTAAAGAAACAAACTTTGAAATTTAGAGATTTTCTCGGAGTTTAACGGAAAAGAGACTTGAGGAGAAATCTTACGATTCCGTAAGGGATATTTATAACCATTTGTCGATCTATAAATGAAAAAGAAAAAAGAGAAATATATATATAACATATCTTGTTTTTTTTTTTCTCCAATTCTAGTTATTTATTTGTGTTTTGTATTGTTTTGTCTTCTGTGATAAATATAAAATTAGAAGAGGAGGATGCTGAGAGTTGTGGCAGTCGGTACTGCCCGGACCTTATTGTGCCTCGATCGACCCACCATTACCACCTTTTTTTAATTGATAGGGAATTGTCTAAAATAAACACCTCAATTAATCAATATCTGAAGTAAAAAAATTCCAAACAAGTTACTTATTTTTAAAGAAACGTTGTTACAAAATGTTTTAATTGTTATTAGTTTATGCTATGCGAGGAGCCAACAAAGAGTTTTGGCTATTCGATATTGTTGTTATAGTGACACAATCTAAATGATTTTGAATAGCCTTCATTAGAATTAGAATAGGAACACTGCATAAGTTTTCATAAGACAATTAGGATTAGGTTTGTGAAGATGTGAAAAACAAAACTATATAGTAGAGATGTATATATATATATATATATATATATTGGATTTGAATATCCAAAATTTTCAAAATATCCGAATCAAATTTACAATTATTGAATCTATGTTTCTTATTTAGATATGAGTTTATAGTTTTCACATATCTGAGTTTAGATATTTATACAAACATGGCTATTATAGATTAACTGAAATTAAAATATTTTTAAAATAATATACCATGAGAAACATATATTATTCTTATCATTTATATAAATTTGTCGAGCCTTTTGTAGTTTAATTCGTATAAACCTAATTATTTGAGGTATATGTGCTATGCCAAGTTTGAGGAACACAAAACACTAAATATTGCTATATCAATTTTTCTAACTACAATTAAAATGATAGTACTAGTTAACCGGAAAGAGTATGGATTCTAATTATACCGAATGCATATGTTATCAAAAGATCAAACAAAACCCGTAGTGCAAACCAGTCCGAAGAGAATCTAAAACCCGACCCAAGTTTCAAGTAACCCCTTTTTCGAGTATTTGGCAGAAGAAAATCAATAATTATAGATAAAGTTCTATCATCATATTTTATTTTTTTATTATTAGAAATATTTCCAATTTTCGATATTTTTCCGAACCAAAAATATATATATCTGGTATAACAAAAGAACTTTATGTCCGTTAAATAAAAAACTCTGTGTTTACTTGGTTTGGACTCTGTCATATTAAGACCGTGCCTAACATGTATTAAAAAACGCTTTTGTTCTAGATCCTTAGTGGATATAATTATTTTAGGGTCTTTATTTTGTCAAATTTTGATGTAGTTTAGTGGCTGAGAAAGTACAATTTGGTTTAATTTGTACCAGGTTTGATTTCTTGTAACCCAGATTTTTTTTTTTTTTGGAATTAAGCATTTTGAAAGTAAAAGTAAAATTCATTGAACTTAAAATATGATTAAACCATGTAGGATCAACTTCTGATAAATATCATTTTGGAGTGTGGATCATCTTTCCCAAATAGTTCGAACTAGAACTGCAAGGTTTAACCCCATGGACCCAACTAACACCTTTAGATCATCAAAATTAGTAAAAATAAGTTATCTTAGATGGAAAGTACGTTTATTGATAGGACAAAATCGAAAACTGCGGAAAATAAAATTGAAAATTTTAAAAATAGATCGCATTTGTGTTTGACGATATTCCCATTTTAAAAACATAAAATAAAAAAATAAATAGAAGTTTAAAAAGGAAGGGAAGTCAGAAAAGTGGGGAGATTAGGGAAATATGAATTTAAATGCATCAAAGCAAACAGTACTTAATCGATTATAGTAACTGTATTTACGTGTTGATATGTACTTAACTATTTATCTCTTTATGGACTAAGCAGATCGTTACGAAACTTATACGTTTTGATGAATCTTCATTGCTTCGTGATTCTTTAACCTTTTTTTTTTTACTGCGGTAAATCTTTATCATAAAAGCATCATTAGAACATACAAACTGGATAAGAGGGAGGTAAAAACAACTAATATGAAATTACATGTCTCATTATTTCAATGCTCACATTTTTACTTAATGCAAAAAAAAAACATACTAATATTGGATTTTGGAAAAGTTGAAAACAAATACTCAAACTATTCATGTTTTTTTATAATAAATCGCTACACCACGGCTCCACGAATAAAAGACAACCTCTTCAACTAATTGAAAAATGTCCAAAACAACGCTTGAAATATGTTAATGACATAGAAATTCACCCAAATACAGGCCAGAAGTAGAGGGATACATATGTATTGCCAAAGTGTATCATCCATCAATCAAAAGGATGCGACAGCAATTACAATAACTGTGATATAGTACGAGGTTAAAACCTGATAAACAACTTTTCAAGTCTCTAAACCTAAACTTAAACTATATACCACCAAACCGAAAGTGATTTTTTTTCTTCTGCTGAGGTTTTCACATTAATTTTGTTTAAAACCGTAATTAAAGACCGATGTAACACCAAATATCCATGCATCGTCGCACTAAACTGAGAGTAAACATATGTCTAATTCTCGGTAAAGAGTTTCCAAATTTATCTTCGAATAAACTAAATTATACCCTAGCATATGGCGAACAGTCCATACAGAAACTATTGTTTGCAAAGAATGTAATCGAACTCTCAAATATTCAAAATTTCATTCCGATCATGGAAAGATTTGCATTGCAATCTCTGACCATGATTTGCCATCAATTTTAATAGGCGTTTAAGTTTAAGTTTTTTTCTTCTGTGAGTCTATATCCACTTGAGTTTATAACTGTGAGCCTCGTAATTACATGAAAGGAAACAAAGCAAAGGTCAAAGTGAGTGAATCTTTACCAGAAATTGTGTGGCTCTTCTTGTGTCGACGTTGAGACACGTGCAGCTAACAGGTCGGCGTGGCCACTGACACGTGTCTATAGATGTGTGTGAAAGCGAGGTCTCGAGTATTGCAGGGGACCGACTTAGCCCTCTTTCTTTGTCAACGGTCAAACTTCTCTCTTTTGTTTTTTTTGTTTTTAATTTGCACGAAGAGAATCTGCTAACTCAAAGCACGTATTAACTGTATCTTCTTCAATCCCTATTTCTACCTTTGGTCGGGTTCGATTGCTTTTCATTTTTTACTCTCTCTCTCTCTCTATACATATAACTACGACCGATTTTACTGATGTTAAAGACTGAAACGTTACGCAGCACCAGCATTAATTAGCAATATTTACAATGTTTTCAAACAAAGTTATATTCATAAAATTCTTCATGTGTCTGTGTGTTCTTATGGACGTTTAAATCTGAGATAACTATGTGAAAAATATAATATGGAAACGAATGGGAATATTAATACTCGTCACATGCAATTTCTGACACGATACTTCCTATGGATAAAAAAAGGGCCACGAGATATTCAATTTTTTTTTTCTTATGTTTTTTTTTATCTATTTTTAATGAGGGGTATTCCATTTTTGTCATCCATGCTACAGAAACCCACGTAATGCAATCAAAATGCCACAAACACCAACACAAGATCACAAATAAGGCCTCAATTAAAGCCTAACATAAGTACTGTCAATAAACAAACTTTCATAGTTAAAAATACTCATGAATCGCATTTAGATCACTTCGTAGGACAAAGTGTTCTGATTCTTTATATTCTTGAACATTAATTTCATTATTTTCTGTTTATGCTTCCGCAATAGCAATTGATAATACTATAGTCAACTATTAATGTGTCACAGTACTTTAAATTTCCCATTGGAGTAAAATTAGCCTGTGTTCATGCATGTGAATCGTGATGGGAATAACTATGTAATATGGAAGATTACTCTCGATACATGAGCTCTAATTTGACCGTTACGAGGTTATAAATATGATAAATCCAAGGAGACATCAGAATAATTTTTGGTTACCTAAAGACATCGCTTTTTTTTTTTTTTGTTGTGCGGGTAAAATTAAAGAGATATTGCTTCTATATATAGAAATGAGAGCCTCTGATAGTAATCGTTTATTTCTTATTCTATTTTAATCGGCGAAATTTAGAAACATATAAAAGGAACGGATACATTGGCTTACATTTCAACACGTAAATGATCTTACTTCAATGTTATTTTCTTTTTGTTAAAAGATCTCACCTCAAGTATCGCATATTATTTGAATTCAGATTTAGAATATAACAGTTATGAATTAGGTTTCGCTTCTTGGTTAAACTGAAGCTAACTCGTTAAAAAAAGTAATTTCAACCGTAACCCTACTAAATTTTTGATAGACAAACAAATTTACTCGAGTTATAATTTGATTTCTCTTTATTATATAGATAACCAATTTAAAATCTATATTTTTTTTATCAAGTTATCATAATGGTTTTAATATCTTTTATATGGATTGTAATTAACCTTAACTAGAGAAACTCTGTTTCTTGGCCCAGTTACGCATCTATGCTGCTTCTTTGGTATCTTATTAACTCAACAGATAGGTTTGGAACTATTTCATTTTATTTTTGTTATAAGTTTCCTTACAGTTGTGGCACTGGGCTTTAACCTGTCAACCAAAGTTGGCGTAAGCCCATACTCTTTTGCCTGAGCTAAACCCACACTAAGTTGAATTCCTAAACCGAGCACAAATCACATTATAGATTCAAAGATCCATTATAACTTTACTTAGACCTTTAACATGAAAAGAGAAAGGTTTTATTATATGCACACTTAAACCAAAACTAATAGTTTTACAAACAGAACCATAGACATAACGTCAGACTTAGAACGTAAATGCATCTGGATTAGTTCATCTGGATAGGTTTCATCTCTTAGTTAATTATGATCGTGCTTTCAGTATAAAAATAAGGAGCGGCTGGAATTAATATTTTACAGTATGATCTATTAATTAAGGCTGAACGTTCCAAAATGTTTTGCCTAATAAACAAGTCATATATAGTAGCGTTTATGAATAGAGATGTTACACGATCAGGCACCGAATTTGTTATGTCTGGAGGATGACCTCATCTTTATGGCATCATCTACAACAACGAAGCTTCAAGCTTGTACCATTATGTTAGATTCAGCAAGTTTGTCTTTTTTCCGAGAGAGACAATTTCTTTTTCTTTTTCTTTTTTGGAGAAAGAGAGAGAAAATGTTTGTAGTTGATTCTCTTGCTAAATTGTCTCTCAAACGGTTTGATTCTGCCGAATTGATATTAATAAAAATATTCAGTTGGTTGACAAAAAAAAAAAACATTTCCACATGTCAAACAAAAACAAAATGAGGTGATGTTTGTTTTTGAGAATCTTAAGTTAAAGAAAACCAATATGGAGACAAATGAACCTAACTAAAGATATCGTCATGGACGTTAAGTTAGTTGATAAGTACTTTATCAAGATAAAGCAAATGAATGTATGTCCTAAATAACTTGGCTTTCTTCTTAAGCAACACCGTAGTACGTGCTCATATTTTATAGTAAAATAACAAGAATATTAGATAATTTCAATCATAGTATCACATTACTATTAGTAAAGGTTGTTCTATTCTTGTTACTAATACTAATACTAAAATAAAAGAAAATTATTTATTGTAGTGATGCAAGTGTATTGATTGACTTGAAGACTAAGCTGTATCGCTTGAAGAACTTGTGCCAAATGGTTGTTATAGGAGGAGTCAACACATCTGATGATATGATAAACTGATAAATAAACATAAATTCAAATGCAGATACAGAAATTAAATTATAAATGAAGTCATATTTGGATACAACATCTATATCTATATTATGCATGCAACATCAATGTATAAACAAAGAAGAGCCGAGAGGGTCGATCAATCATTCGTATAATATATAAATGGTCAAAACTTGATTGATATAATATATAAGTACACATAAAGTAGTGTATAGGAATCCAATGAAATGAAGAGAAAAAAGGTGAAACATAATAATATAGGATTCCGAATTGTGCTTGCGTGACAAAACTTGGGATCTAATCTTTGCAAAAAGAGAGTGTTGCGTAAAGCTTAATAAGTATGAGTGCGAGACATTGATGCATGCAAAGGGGAAACATAAATTTAGCAAGGGTCCTTTTTGGTCCAATCACTTAAACCTTAAATTAAGGGTTTTTATTAAATTATTGACTGCCCTATTGAACGTTTTCTTATTCTTTTTTCTTAGTAGAGAGCTTCAAAATAGCTAGCATGCGCGAGGGGAAACTATATTAGTGCGATGATCATTTTCATATATAGATTCACCTAATTCTAGTTTTGCTCCAATTATTATAGTATGCCATGTTTAAATTACTACTGAAGACCATGAAATTTTATAAATTTTAACTCAGAATAATAAATAAAACAAGAAAAATAAATAAGTTAACGTAAACTACAAGTGAATGTACGTCTTTTTGACATAAGAAGTTCAAGTTTAAGTATTTGGAATAATTTATGTATATTTGGCAAATTCCATATTATTCACTAACATATTTCTTTTTTAAAAAATCCAAAATATAGCTGTAAGTATATTCCAAATCTTGTATTTCAGTTAGTGATTTGAAAAAAAGGATTTGTTTATAACCAGAGTTCATGAATTGTTAGAAATAACCAAATTTTATGGTTTATATTTGACCCAAAAAAGGTCATAACAAGCTTCTTAAAATCATTGGTAAGTCGTATATAACCTTAAAAATCGACTAAACACTTGATCAAGTCTCTGATTATTTCAAATTCATTGTTAGATGAATTGTCCACCAATTCCTTAGACTGTCGGTGCAGAACTAACTGTAGCTAAACTTGTTTGAAATTTCTCTAAATATATATATGACAGAATAAAATTGTTAAGGCAACCATGAAGCAAAAAAAAAAAAAAATCCACGCGTTTGAATACCATCATCATATCTTCTTCGAACGTAAAATCATAAAATCTCAAAACCACTTTTAACATATATAGCCACGAAATCTTCTTCTTTAGATACCACCAATCTCTACGTGACGTGTGTTTGCCTTCTGTTTCTAATTACCTCACGTGGTGGTTTCAAAGGAATCCACTTCGTTTTTGGTGACCCAATATGTCACCATAGCTTGGCCCCAAATATTCCATTAGAAAATATGAAGTCGCTGTAAAACACAGTTTATGCAATTGGCTTGTATGTTTTAGTGATCAGAAAAATGCACAAATTTAACTTTTCGTTATACATAGTACAATACAAGCCGACATCAGTATATATTGATATTCGTTTGTGTGATAATAAAAATTGCTCTGGCAAAAATGAATGATATACGAGGAACCCACCTGAATTTGGTAAATTTAAGCAGTAGAAATATAACTAGCACTAACTTTTTCGTTAGTTTTTTGGACACCTAAATATTTGCTTTTTCAAGATCAATGATTTGTTTAATTAATCAGTACCGAAATCACTGATATAACGAGAATACTCTCAACTTTATAAAGTAGTGCAAATTAGAATTATAATTGAAACATGTTTCGATAAATTATAATAGTAACCTTAAAAACTCTTGTTATAGAAAATTAGTATAAAAGATTGAACTTGTTCATGTGTAAGCTGCATTATTCGGGGGGGGGGGATAATGAAGTTCTGTAAATCACAGTTTTTATTGCGAAGTTTCGAGGAGAATCTTTTCTTACAATGTGGTTGTGGACATAGCATGTGTGGTCTCAATTACCTTTTTTTGCAATTACGATTTCTCCTTCTCCCACTTATATCAACTCATGATTCATAACCCCACCTCTCGTGTAATATTATTTTCCAAAATTTGAGTAGGTTTCAGTCTTTATTCTTAACTGTATGCTCTTCAAAGAGAGTGAAAACAAAATTACATGTGAACAACGAACAAAAGATGTGAACAAATATAGCATTTTGATTTGATTTTTTGCTCACCCAAGTACTTGGCAGAGCATAAAGAAAATTTCTCTCATTTGGACTTGTAAATGGTATGTGTGTGTCGCTGACGAAATAAAGTATACGTTTATTTCTCTAAACTATTATAAATTATTTGTAATTAGGTTACTTTGTCGATTGATGAACCTTTAAATTAGTCGCACGATTTAATTATACATCACTAATTAAAGAATTTGGTAATGATATTATGTGTTGCTTGAATGTACCTCAGTTAGCAGTCTACTCGTACTTATGTTTTACGCCTAAGTGAGCTTGTTAGTGAATATTCACATTGCTCATATGATCTAATATAGTAATAGCCATTATTAACCAAATCCGTCAAGTTCAAATTCCGAAACCGTGGGCAAAGTGTATATGGTTCCCATATGCTACACCAAAATATGTTTTCAACACATGGCTTGCACTTCAAAACAGATTGTCAACGGCTGTTTACTAAACTCAAAACTGGAACCAAGCTCATAATCCTCAGTGCGTGTTATGTAATCAATCGTTCCTACTCTGCATGCGGAGGTATGGAAAGGCCTTAAAAGTGGGATAATGAAGACTGGATTCACAACGGCATGGTCGGACATCATCTCTTATCTTCTGAATACTTTGTTGGATTACATTGAAGAGTTCGTCCTGAAGCCTATATTAGAACCTAGGTTACCAATATTACATTTAGATCCAAATACACTTTACAGTGGTCTGAAACAAGCGCACATATGTATATATATATTATTTAAAAAAAAACTGCAACGAAATAAATGTAAAGACGTGAATTCGTTGGGAGAGGAGTGGTAGATACTTCATTCACATGCAAGTGCATTTTTGTACCCTCATGATAAAGGCATCTTAAGCTTCTATGCGTGCATGTGTATATTTGGACGTATATATTAATAATAAATATGTTTACAATAATTCTAAAAATTCTAATTTTGCCAACATGACAACATATTGCCGTGATTAATTTAACAAATACCGTCAAGTATGCAATTGCAAGTACATGTATGAATACATTAAAAACATTGCATTTGTGATAAATTTTGTTGGAGTAATTACTACATTTTTTCAATATAAAAATGTACTGTATTTTTCAATATAAAAAGGTACTGTATTTTTCTATCTCTAATTAGTGTCACCATTTAAAATCTCTCCTCGTAAACGATTTTGTTAACATGATATTTTCGCAATAAATTGAGTTCATTAACATAAGAAAATGTATCTACTACACACATGTCAGCTTTATGCATCACAAATTTTATACGTTTGTTTGTAGCCATTTGTCCACGTATCAGAGTAGAATTAAAATCGTTGGTAACTAAACAAAACCATCTAGAGTTTCAATCTAAACAGAGAAGAAGAAGAAAAAGGTGAGAAGCTGGCACAGATTGGGCTGACGTGGTAGATAAAAGAAGATTTTGAATGACGTGGCAGATACAATAAGATCTGGTTGGTGCATAGATATGCTTTGTCATCGCCAAATATTTACAATCCTTGATGCTCCTCGACAACCTCTCATGCCCCTAACTGTTTTCCTCTTTTTCCAATTATCAGTTAGAAAAATAAATAAATAAATACCTCTAATAAATATTAATTTTTATTCTTTTTACCAGGGAAATTAACCATATTAAGTTAAAATTGACACTTATAATATTCTAATCTTAATACTACTGTTAGGTTTGCTGTTTTTGATGATGGTGGCGCGCCGATGCATAAAGGTTAAAGTGTGTTAGTGTGCATGTTCTTTATTCAACAATAAAAAGGTGAAAGTTCGTGTAGCTAAATTACGGAAGCTAATCACTACAAGTTTATTTATGAATTGAACTCGATTTCGAAAATTAAAAAAAAAAACTAAAAATTCATCCATTACTTCTTAAGTTTCCAAACTAAGGAAGTATATGTACAATTCAACCGACGAGCATAATTAGTTCTATGAGAATATTTATATTACAAAAAACAAATATAGATATTAATTGAATTGTACGTGTTTCTACATACAACAATTTTAAAAGACAGAAACATAGTTACATAAACATAAGCATATATATACACCGTAAAACATTAACCATGTTAATATGAACTTACATCCATGATTTTCCTCGAATTGATATGAAGCTTTCACATTTCTCACGTGAGAACTAAGAAATGGAAAGGTTTGCTCTTTAATGCAAATCTTTTGACAATTTAAATGACATAAAAACATTGACCGAATAGGTCCGATAGAGTTCGGGTCGGATATATACGTACTCGACTTAAAACCGATCAAAAAAGACTGGTTTGAATTGAGTTCAGATCTTTGGCTTTTATACTATTGGATATTTTGCTCATATATTCACAGGTTTTGGTTTGAATTCGGTTCCTGGTTATTCGAAAGATCCAAAAATATTATTGCATTAGCCAAAAATTGAATCCAAAATCTATACTATCACATGGTAATATTCTACTACTAGACTATTAGTGCTACTTATATTAATCTACTTCATTTTAATTTTTATTAGTAAAAAAATTAAATTTTTATTTTTGTTTGCTGAATATTTATTTAAAATTTTGGTTTTTATTTTGTTTTATATTAGTTTAATGTCGATTATTTGTTTAATTTCTGAATATATTTTCAATGGTAATAAATATCTAAGTCAACCTAGAACAAATTTCAACCCAAAATTTATAAATAAAAATAAATTAAAATATATAAAAATATAGGTTCCGAAAAAATCAGGTATTTTACAAGTAATAAAATTAAAACCAAAGTGACTTGGACTAAAAAAAAAACCTAACCTAACTCAAACCAAAATTGGTAAAAAAACTGTATGGATTCTAAACTCTTTTATTAGAAAAAACTAAATCTGATTAGACCCACCCGACTGAACCCGATCCAAAGACTTCAATGCCCATAACTAGTACGGCTAATGCACGGCGCAATACGTGGCCCGATGAATGCGGGCAATGTGGGTCCTCCATTCATTTTCGTTTTTTTATTTTCTCTCCCGTTGAACTCCACATTTGATAAAATGAAAAATAAATTTCACTTTCTTCTATGTAAGTGGGAGTCTGAGTCTCTGTCTACATTGTAAAGTGAAATATCTTGAATCCGGGAGTAAATAATTGGCGGCAATCGGTAAAAAGCTGTTAAAAGATAAATAAAGATAAATATGGAAGTACTTATCATGTTTATGAATATGAATGATTTATTTAAGGTTAATATCGATTTTTTAGCATAACTAGAGATGGCAAAGTAGTGGCAAAGACTTATGCATGAAAATAGAAAAAGGGTTTAGGACCAAAAAAGGTTAAATTGGTAATGATGATGTTACTGTTTAGCTTAGCAAATTCTCGTTCGTGATTGATGCTGCAACTTGGTTTTTAAGCAAACCAAATCTCTTTTCCTTTTTTCTTAACTCAATTAACAAAAACGTCGCATTTTTGTATAATCAAGTAATGAATAAAACTAAGTAACATTCATTGTGTGATGTTTTTTATAACCATGAATTTACGGATCTTTGCTCTTTATGCTTCTTAGATTCCAAATATATTAAGTTATATATTTGTGGAGGAGGATTTATTTTAATAATGATAGTTAAGCATAATAGAATAATAGTCTTCGCATTATTTTTTAGTCAACTATGGTTGCATTTAGAATGATAAAAATTTGATATACAGCGAACCACCAGGGTCAGTTTTCTTTGAACTAAATTACCCGAAACAAGTGAAAAACGATAAGAGTCAAAAGACAAAAAGACTTTATGTTTGCATTTGGTCAGCAAAACAAACATAAATATACATTTGTATAAAATACAAAAACTCTCTTCATAAGTATGAAACGCCTCACATAAGTCAACTCGATATTCTTTAATTTGTGGAGACTCTTTTTGGCATTAAGTTTCTAACTCGCATATAATGTTTTAGATCAAGGCATCAATGAGAGAAAAATATTTTTAAACATCATAATTATCTATGTAAGAAATTAGATTTTCATATATATATATATATATATAAAAATATGACAAAACGGTTACAAACCTACCTCCACCTTACGTAGAAATAGTAATCGATTTTTTAAAATTAAATTTTGGACAAAAGAAATAGAAAACTTAGCTAATAATATATCTGAGTCTCTCTCTAACTCTAACTTTGGGAGTTTCCCTCCCTCCATAAATACCGAACCTCCTCACTCATTCTTCCTCACCTTCATCTCTTCAACTAACAAAACCTAACTCTTCTTCTTTAACAAGAGCGCAAGCTCGAAAGCGCTCTTGTTCTTTCTTCATCTTCTCCTTTTATCCTCATAGTAAACCCTTTTTCTAATAATAACCCACATATAAAATATGGCTACTATTAAACTAGCAATTCTCTTTACCACATTTGTCCTTTTTAGCCTCGCCGACGCCAAAATCCCCGGCGTCTACTCCGGCGGCGCCTGGCAAACTGCACACGCCACTTTCTACGGCGGCAGCGACGCCTCCGGCACTATGGGTCAGTCCACAAAATTAACAGAGCATAAAAGCTGAGTAAATGCACCATTTGTTTTTCCTTTTTTTTTAACAGAATGGGTTTTTACAGGAGGAGCTTGTGGTTACGGTAACCTTTACAGCCAAGGGTACGGAACCAACACGGCTGCTTTGAGCACGGCGCTGTTTAACAACGGTATGAGTTGTGGAGCCTGCTTTGAGCTAAAATGCGCCAACGACCCACAATGGTGCCACTCAGGGAGCCCATCGATCCTCATTACCGCAACCAATTTCTGCCCACCAAACTTCGCTCAGGCTAGCGATAACGGAGGATGGTGCAACCCGCCACGTGCCCACTTCGACTTAGCCATGCCTGTCTTCCTCAAGATCGCTCAATATCGCGCTGGCATTGTCCCCGTCTCATACCGCAGGTACAAAATCTTGTATCACACATATTTACATGTTTGGGACCTTGTCAATATTAACAAGAAAATAAAAACCATAATTATCGCAATTTCTAAAAGATAAAGCGGCTAAAACAAAATGATCATAGTTAGTTGTTTTTAGCACTTTTTTCCTTTTGTACCTTTTTAGCTTCACTTAATAATCATATTTAGTTGTTATTAAATATTTGATCTAATAGCTGAGCATTTCTTAGTTAAAGACCTCCTAAAATCAATATAAACTCCCAAATATAGTGAGTATAATAGTATGTTTATTTATGAAAGTTTGCTAAAAAAATGTAACTTTGGTATTAGTTTATTAGGTGTTCACTAATGCACATTCTCTAAACGTTGCTTGACATGTAAAGTGCGAGTGATTAAACGAGTGTGAAATGTCGGTTCTTTTTTTTGTAGGGTGCCTTGTAGAAAGAGAGGAGGGATAAGGTTCACAATCAACGGTCACCGTTACTTCAACTTGGTTCTGATCACTAACGTGGCGGGAGCAGGAGACATCGTGAGGACGAGCGTGAAAGGTTCACGGACGGGCTGGATGAGTCTGAGCAGGAACTGGGGTCAGAACTGGCAATCTAACGCTGTTTTGGTTGGTCAGACACTTTCTTTCCGCGTCACAGGCAGTGACCGTAGAACCTCTACTTCATGGAACATTGTTCCTTCTAACTGGCAGTTTGGTCAAACCTTTGTCGGGAAGAATTTCAGGGTCTAAGCGAGTTTCGAGAAATAAATTTGGTGGGAGAAATCGAAAATATTAAAGTGGTCGAGACAAAAGAAAACTCTCCGCTAATTTCGCTTCTCCATTTTTTTCTTCAAAATTTTATATATGGAAAGGAGAGAAAATTGAGGTGGAGAATAGTATCTTTGACTTTTGTGTGTATTTTCTTTTTATTGTTTTTTATTTATTTTGGGTTTCGGTGTTTTAATTTGAGTTAAAAAGGGGAAAAGGGGGAGAGTAAAAGAGAGTGTAGTTGAAGTGGCTGTGAGAAAATTTTGTAACAGCCCGCTGCTACTAAAGTATTTACATGGTTGGTTTGTAAGTTACAACTTGTAACGTTTAATTTCGTGTAATCTAAAACATGGTTATGTTATATGATACTGCTACATACTAATCCTCTGGTTTTGTTTTAACTGACCATTGCAAAACAGTTAATCTAATACCAAGATTGCAGTTAATGCACGTTAGTGATAGATCCACGGGGATCCCACTTTAGATTTGGTAACGAGAAACACGAATAATTCAATGGCTATACGTCTAAAAGTCTTTAATAAGTGGGAATTGGTTTTTTTGACCGATGAATTAAAAAGTAAATAATAAATTGTTTCCCGACAGCATTTGATGCAAACGTAGCACAAGTCCACAAGTCTCTTTACTTGTTATTCTTCATTTTTCCCTTTTTGGTGATATGAACGGAACATGTCTTCTCCACTTACAAATTTAGCTGAAGTTTATTATTCCCTTCCATTATATGTATATTTTTATAAATTGTTTTATACTACTCCACTTTAAAAGGGTTTGATTTGATTCATGAAAGAATCGGTGTAAAAGCTTGCAATTTGAAAAATGTAACTCCGGTGTCATCTTATGCTAAAATTCCTTAGACAGTTGGTCTACGAAGTACAAAGACTTAAACTTCGCTGCTCCTATTCAAACATTTCAGATTGTCGAATTTTAATTTTGTCTCTTTTCTTTTGTCAAAGTATCCATATGAAACTTTAATTTTATTTGTTTTGAGATGCACACAAACGAGAATGTTTACATCCGAGAGAGAAGTTAAAGTACCAAACATTGTTATTCTATTATCCATAAAATTCTTTAATATTTACAATGACAATAGATAACGAAACTCGTGTCCATATGTTTGAATCTCTACCATTTTAGCTAAAGGAACTTTTGCTTTTCTCTTTAAACATTCCATAACCATGGCCTTCAGGCTCCCTGATCGCGGTAACTGGCTATAGATCCATTCCAAAAGAGATTCAATATCATCTGCGAAATCTTTCATGTGCCATTGCAGAAGCTGTGGAACCACAATCTTTTTCTTGCTCGAAACACCCACAGAAGCTTCTAGGTACTCCACTCTCGCTCTTCCTAAGTCATTAACCACCTCATCTGCTGTATACACTCTAAGCTGCACATGAATATAAATCTCGTCATCTATATCTATATTGGAGTAAACTATGTCTGTAAACTTACTGCTGGTGAAGACCAACTTCCGCGACAAAGCGCAAATGTCACGTTGGGCTCCGAATATCCTAAGCCATACGTATGTCGTAGGAGAGTTTCTTTCTCATCAAGTAAGTCCTTCATTCATGAAAATGTTGATCAGATTCTTATGGTAGTAGTTCTATATTATAGATATGAATTGATATGGAATGCACTTACATCTTCTGGTTCACAAGGATGTCGCAATACAAAATGTTCAATCGCCAAAGCGTTGAGGACTATGCCACCGACGTTGAGTGAAGCCTGTAAAAAAAACATACAAAGAGCTTTATAAGGTTTGATATCTTTCTACACTTACGGATAACAGTTAGATTTCTTTGCTCAGAAGTATGATCGAAAATTAAAGTTACCTTGTTCATCAAAGTAAGTAGTTTATTGTGCGAAGAAGGTAACCCATACTCAAGAAAAGCCTATAATTGGAACATGGAATTCGATTTTAAGCTCAGTTTGTGTTATACATATTATAAATTTTTAATACTTTATTTTCGTACATGCATAATACAAGCATTGTAGATATTGATCCAGAAGGCGAGTTTTTGCTTGTAGGTCAAGAAACTTAAATCCACCTCTGATAGTTTTTGCATCAAAACACTGCCAAACACTCTTAGATAGTCAATAAAACAAGTTCATCAAGAATTATACTGGTTGATGAGATCATTTTGTATGATGAATATAGAGAATGTAAAAGTAAGCACCTCAAGCGTGGAACAGCCGGTGAACAATAATGGGTAAAACGGGTCACATCGATGGAATTTCTTGAAATGTGAATGAAGTTTTTGTAAGGACCAATATCTCTAGTGAATCCTCCGCTTGAGTCTGGCAATACGTGATAAGGATCAAGATTCATTGCATTCTGATAATAACTATATGTGTTTGCTTTCTGGGTACAAGAAGAGGGCCGTCTCGAAAACGCGACATCCCCTTTGGTCTTTGATGAAACCTGATTCAGTTCCAAGTAAATGCCTATGAGACAGTTTATGAGTTGTTCAGATACTTCGTTTGGGTCGTCTTTGGTCTTCGCTTCCACAAGCCGAAGCCCCTTTCTTACTCTACCCATCTGAGTTCTTGATAATCCATCAAATTCATCTGCCCATCAAAACCACGACTTTGAGTGCAATGTGAAGCATTCGGTTTCTCGGTTTTGAGAAATGTATGTCAAAGATTTTTATTTTGGTTTGGTTCGGTTACGTTTTGAAGATAAAGTTCAGTTTGAGAAATTTCGGCTTGGTTCTGTCTGTCACATCATCTTTATGTCCTCTAATACTAATTTGCAGCTTATAAAAGAATAAGAAACTACGTACCTGTGAAGCCACCTGAAGAAGTGGTATCCAAGAAATCGGGAGCATAAGAGAACGAGAGCCTTGAGTGAGTACTTGAGACAGTATCTAGAGCAGAACGTTGGTAGTGATGTGACAAAGATCGTTGATGAAGATCATATCTTAGCGGCAAACTATTGCGTTTCACATGATTCTGTCTCGTCAAGATCCTCTTCTGTTCGGTCATCTCTTGCGTTTGTCTCTGTTCGTCGGACACTTTGAGCTTTAGCTCCTCGATTTTTCGGTCTAGACAAAGAATCTCTGCCTCCACGAGGGTAAGTTCTTGTATAAGCTCCGAAAACTGTTAAAGAGGACATAAATCAAATTTCATTATTGTTTGATCAGTAAGACACTATACAGTATAAGTGAGATATGGGTATTGGTATTGCCTGTGGTGGAAGAAACAACGAGGAGAGACTTGGGAGTGAAACAACAGAGCCATCGAAAGCAGACCGTAAACTTCTACTCAGTGCTTCTTCTTCCTCTAGTTTCTCTCTAAGACGCATTACCTACATAAAACGCGAACATTTAAAATCATACAAGTATTTTTTGAAAGAAAGATTCAGAGTATTTTTTTAGGAGAAGAGATGCTTACTCCTTCCTCTAAGTCATTTCTCTTGTTACTATATTGCTGTGAAGTTTCCATGAGGAGTTCCTCAAATTTCATGCGTATTCTAAGTTCCAGAAAAACAGAAGAAGTACGACTCGAGTCTTAAGTAGAGAAAGATATTGAAAGAGTAAATATGATTAGACTGAAACGTGGGAACCATTAAAAGGGTCGGTCGGAGAATTGGACTTAGAGAGAGTAGTTACAAACATACAACATTTAAAACAGTTATTGACTTTTGTTTTGGTCACTTGAGTTTGTTAAGGGATAATGCAAGTCACATGAGTCTTGCCATAATAACGGCGAAGGCAAATAAGAACACAAAAGACTTCGATTATAATTACAAACACAGTTTTTAGAGGTGGGCATGACGTGAACCACATCACCGTAGAAACTATGTATCTGATTTTTTTTACCATTCTAACAAATCCGAAATTATGAGTCCACTTTGAATCTGATTTTCAGTTTGATTCTTTTTAAAAACAGTCCCCTAGAAATTAAAGGCCTTCTTTTATTGGCAGCAACTAATTAACTGATAACCATAGTAAGTTGATATACATTAATAATTTTGATTCATATACTAAAATTGCCTTTAAGTTGCTATTTTTTAAAAAATAATGCATCCTATTATTATTATGAAATCATAGTTTACCTAATATAATATCAATAAAGTACAAGTATTTATAAGTTTTATGTTAAATATATTAGATTTTATATGTTAACAATAAAACATTAAAAATATATTTAATATAAAATTATGTACATAATTTATTATGAAATGATATAATTGTTATTTTAATTAAGAAATATAAGTTAGAGCAAAGAATTATATTCTGATATATATATATATATATATATATATGTTTTTCATGTAAACATGAAATATATATTTAATATAAAATAACTTAATTGCATTGGTCAAATACATAATTAAAATTCTATATGATAAATATAGTATGAATTAATGAATAACATGTATTTTAATTAAAGTTTATAAAATATAATATAATTTTGTGTTATGTAGTAGTGATAATGAATAAATTAATATAAATGATAAAAAATATAATAGCATTATATATAAATATTTAGTAAAATATTTTTTTTTCAATTTGAAACTTGAAAAAGTTGAAAAACTCACAAGACACCTCAGCATGACACTCAAATATGGTAATAATGGTGAGGTTATTCTTTTTTTAATGTTACTCAAATAATATATAGGGGATATCGTTCATCTAATAAAATTTCTTAGATTTGCTCACTCCCCACCCAAGTATACATCATAGACATAAGCCTAATCTATAAAATGCCAGCGCTAACGTCGTCACTTCTCTAACGTAATTTCAATCCCTTTATCCTCAGTGCACTGACCAACCCAAAGGCAAATTTTCACTTGAACCAAGTCTCCTCTTCAAACAATGTCCCACAGAGCCATTGAATTGGCAAAACTGGAGATTTGTCCAATCCGTAACATTAACACGGAACAGCTGCTGCGTCTGGCTGAGACTCTTGACCATCCGTCTCAGTGAGTAAAGGGCTTTTCTGGAACTTATTCCTCAGCTGACCACAAGCAGCACTCGCATCAAGCCCTCTTGTTTGCCTCACGCTTGCTGTTATCTTACGTGACTCCAATGCAGCCGCAAACGCTAGGACCTGCACAATTGATTGATTAAAAATATTAGAGACTTACTGCAGCCAAATCATCTAATGACTATGAAAGGTTCAAAGATTGGTTAGTTTAGGGGTGTCCATAAAAACCGAACTCAGCTGAAGTACCGACCAACCAAAACCAAAAACCGAATGCTCGAACGTAAAGGTGATTAACATACCGCTTTCTTGTAAGGTCGCTTGTACTCTGATCCTTCTATCGGGTTGTAAGGTATCAAATTTACGTGATAAGTTTTACCCCATTCACGTAGTAGCTCTGCGAGTTCCACCGCGTGCTCAACTGAATCATTTACTCCAGCTGCATAATCATTTATCAACATGAGTTAAAGTAAACGATATAAGTTAGGGGGACAAACATAAAGTTTGCTAATCTCAAGTCTAACACACCTAGAAGGGCATATTCGAAGGAGACTCGTCTATTTGTTTCTTGGAAGTAATCACGACAATCCTTCATAATTGCTTCCAGTGGATAAGCCTTGGCACTTGGTACAATTTTCTCTCGGAGACTCTGGTTTGGAGCATGTAAGCTGATTTGCCAAAAGAAAATCTCAAGAATGAGTAATAATATAAAAATCTGCCAATCAAAAGAGAGAAGTCCTGAGCAGACGTTGCATGATTTTAAAAATAAGATTTTATGTTTTATTTGGGATATCCTGACCTAATAAAGCTGTGTAAAGTAAAATACTCAAAAGAAGTTTGTGTAAGAGATCATTTAATTTATTGAACAATACATGAATAAAACAAAGAAAGTGAGGACGCACCTGACCGCTAAGGTCGACTGAAGCTTGTGAGAGGCAAGCTTCTTGATTGTGTTCGGAACACCAACTGTCGATATTGTAATCATTCGTTGCCCGATTTCAATGTCCTAAGTACAGGAAAAGCATACCAAGAGTGACTGCTATGTCTTATTGTTTTAACATTATACAACTCAATATCTACAAAAAAAAATCATATATTCCAACATCACGTGTTCCTAGTTTCCAACTTACAGTCATATTAATGCATCAAACATGATTTTTCTATGGTCAGGCATTTTGCCTTGGTTTATCATTTAAATTTCAGTGCATAGATACTTAGCAAGAGCTTCATTCATTCCTATACAGAACCATGTAGATATGGCAAATAGAAAATGGGAAATGTTACCTTATTCAAACAACGATGAGCATCAAGTACCGACTTTAGGTTCAACATCGGCTCACCCATTCCCATAAAAACCACATTTGTCACCCTGTGCTTGAACACGTCCTCGATAGCCAACACCTAGACATTTAAAATTACAATTGAAAACTAAAGCCACGTTTACAGTGTACCAAGAATTCTTCTCCAGGGTGGGTCTTAAATGGGATCAAACAACTAAATCTAGTACAATGATACTCTTCTTCAAGTAATTGCATAGAGTATTCTTACTTGAGATCTAATCCTAAGTGTTATATCTTGGAACCAAAATTCCAATTCATTAGTTCTGTATCATGCTTTCTTTTTCATTATCATGTCATAAGAAACTTCGTTTGAATATATTTCATTTCATCTAATCTATAGGCAGCAGGAAACAAGAGGTGATATAAAACTTAACCTGTTCGATAATCTCATGTCGCTGAAGATTTCTTGAAAACCCTCCTTTGCCCGTGGCACAAAACGAGCAACGCAGCGGACATCCAACCTAATGCAGAAACTTCAAGACATCAGTTTATAAAACTCAGCTATGCAAATCTAAAAACACAAATCTCTAACAATAAGAAAGTCAGATTCACTTGGGAAGAGACACAGGCAGTGAGGCGCGTTATGCCCTTCTCTTCCTGGACCGGTATACCAACAGTTTCGATCAATAGGTTATCATCAAGCTTAAGCAGAAGCTGCAAGATTAAACAACAAAAGACAAAAAATTGTAAACCGTAAACACTAAACAAACAAAAGCTTCAGTAAGAAATCTCAAAAACATTGCCAAAGTTTTAAGTGATATAATCGAAATACCTTAATGGTACCATCGGTTGCAGTGACAGTTTGGTAAATGGGTGATCTTCCCACCTTATATCCACTTTCCACAAGTTCTTTTCGAAACGTTTGTGGCACTTAAGCACCAATAAAAGTTGAAGATTGGGTTAAATCATTTGCATACATGTCAAGGAAGAAACCTAAGAATATATAAAAGAAAAATTGCTCACAATTGCTAAAGTCTTCAACTTGTTTAGCCTTCCTCTTGTAAATGAGATGATGGAGCTGCTTTCCTCTGTAGCCTTCCTGTAAAATTGCATCGCAAAATCAGAATTTTCTCTCAGCTAAAAGCCTAAAACAACTCACTCCTAATTTTGCAGAAAAAAAAAATCGAATCTTTTACTTGACCGAGTTTGATAGCGAGCTCTTGAAGCTCCGGCTCCGACATTCCGAGGAGAACCTGCGAGTCCACGTGTGGAGCACGCACCGTTTTGGCAGAGGCCGGTTTCGGAGACGGTACGGCGGTTGTGGCTGTGGAGATTGCGGCGGCGGCGGTGGAGAGGGAGTAACGCCGCACCACCATACGTGAGATGGGAACAGAGAAGACGAGGTTTTGAAGCATAGCAATCGTATTGGTTGTTGTCGTCATCATAGCTCGACGATCACTCAGAACACACAGTAAACCCTTTCTTCTGCGGCTAAAACCTCTCTGCAACAAAAGAAGTCGAATTGTTTTGCTCACTAAGCGGATAAGCCGAAAAGACGGCACACAGTTCGAATCCAGAGGCAAGAACCGACACGCGTTCTTCAATTAGAATGTTGACTTCTCTTGACTCTTGACTAAAGCAGTGTAATTAACCAATCCAAACCGAAAAAAATAAAATTGAGTAAAACTCCATTATTAACCTAAACCGAGAAATTGGTCAAAACAAAAATCCAGCTTCGTTTTCCAAATTGAAGTTGAAAAGCGACCTTAAACATCGTATGGCTTACTTAAAATATTTAGGTGTTTTTCAGTCTAATTAATAGACATTCATGACCTGAGTGTTAAATCGACTGTGATTCGGTTTACATTTGTGATTAAATATCCTATGGTTTTCTTTAAAACTCCAATTCTGATCTGTGTTATTGTTATAACATAATGTTTCACATAAAAAAAATTAAAAATATCTTAAATAATATATAAATAATAGTAATTAATCTATTTATTGCCAATCGGTCCAATAAGATTTAATATAGTATTAAAATCCAGTTCACACAATCTAATCCAATTTATGCAGTTCAACTCCGACCCATAATTAATATAACAAAAATTGATCAATCAATCTTTGTCTATATATTTAAAAATTATTAGCTAAAAAAACATATTTTCAAGAACGTATTATGATATATATACCACATTGAAAATTATAAATAATATGAATTAATCCATTCATTACCGAATGAAAATTGAATTTGAGTTGGAATCTCAAAGAATTTAATAATTTTGTGTTGCATTTGCATCACCTATGAACTTCTAGTATTCTGACTTGTATCGTTGAAAAATTTCGAGATGAAGGAAAAATCTCTACATCAAATGTATTGAGGAACAAAAAAAATACAACAGTGATTACAACACAAGAAGAAAGAAACTGCCTCATATGTACTTCACTCGATACCACAGCACACGAGGAAGCCTAAAGGCTAAACACATGTTCTCTAAGGTTGGGTATATATAGGACTTGTACCCCCAAATTCTAATGTGTCCATTATTTAGTCTCGACCTGCACGGTTTGTCTATAACCGTATTCGATCTTTTCTAAACGAATTTTCGTAGTAACATGAAAAATGTCTATCACCAAATTCACCAGCTTGACCTGTTTCCTCAAAAAGGCTTACTCGCCGTGCCTGCCAAAAGGTATATGTTTAGACCGTTTTTCTGGTAACTTCGCTTCGGTTTTGAAACCCTGTTTCTTGGCAACCTTAACCGGATCGGTCTGAGTGGGTTTTCCCAAGTTGTCCTGAAGTTGTTGCAAGGCACGGACAACTTGGTCCATGGTCGGGCGTGCCTTGGGTTCGAACGAGAGACACTGCACCGCAATGCTGGCCAATCTCACTGCCTCTTCGGGTAGGTATTGTGTGTCTAGCCGAGCGTCCACGATTTGGAGAACCTTGCGTTTGCTTGTAAGGTACGGTCGAGCCCATTCCACAAGGTTTTCTTCTTTGGCGGGTCTGTTATGATCCAACGCTTGTTTACCCGATAAAATCTCCAAAAGCACAACTCCGAAACTGTACACATCGCTTCTTGCATTCAAGTGACCTGAAAGGATTATACGAATGGGAAAAGCTGAAACAAGGACTCAAACCATTATATTCATATGCTCTTATAAAATTTGATAAACCTAAATATAATTTTGTATCATGAGGAAGATTGGTAGAATTTTACCTGATGACATATACTCGGGAGCAGCGTAGCCATATGTACCCATAATCCTTGTGCTAACGTAGCTTAGATCACCCATTGGACCATCCCTAGCTAGCCCAAAGTCAGAAAGCTTTCCATTGTAGTCCTGTTGATGGAAACAAAGTCATCAGCACAAAATCCTTCTACGAAAAAGTGAGACTATCTAACTCTTTGAATATGTGTTTCTCTGCGTTACCGCGTCAAGCAAAATGTTTGAGGCTTTAATGTCACGGTATATCACTTTAACGGGTTCACTATGGAGAAAAGCAAGCCCCTTTGCTGCATCAAGCGCAACCTTTATCCGTAGAAACCACGGGAGGGGCTTAAAATATGTACCTCCTGCTAGAAAACCATCTCCATCAGAACAAAAATACAACACTAAAACTAGCAATAGAACGTTTCATCAATCGAAAAACAGAGATTTGAATCAAGAGTGGGACGCACTTCTGAATAGATGATTCTCAAGACTTCCTTTTTGCATAAACTCGTAAACAAGAAGATGGTGTTCATCCTCCAAGCAATAACCAACAAGTTTCACTAGATTCGGGTGACTCAATTGTCCCAAGTAATTGATCTCTGTCTACATCAGAACAGAACACAACAAATCAGACACAATCACACACACACATACATACATAACTCAATTTTGAGGAAATGAACACTGTACCAGCCATTCACGGTGACCTTGAAGACCTTCTTGGTTAAGCTTTTTAACGGCGATGACTAAACCGGTTCCGGGTCTAGTCGGAGTGAGATTGGTTTCATCCAACCAGCCTTTAAAGACACAACCGAACCCACCTTCTCCGATCACACTGTCCGGCCTGAAGTTTCTGGTGGCGAGTTTGAGCTCGTTGAAGGTGAAGCTCTTGACGGGCGTCGACTCAAGTATCTCCCCTTCCGTCTTTTGAGCTGCAGCCACCGTCGACGAAGATTTCCGGCTCGACATGCTTAGACCGTACAGATCGCTGCTCTTGCCTACACAGACGCAAACACATGTTAACCAATTTCGAAACTGGAACAAAACCAAAGTCAGAAATTTCCTTCCTTTTTTTGTCAAATCCAATCACAACGAGAATTTTAGCAAACTCTATAAAAACAGAGAAATGAAAAAATCCCAGATTTTCCTGGGAAATTGAAGGAGATTCCGAGAAAATCAGTAGTTGCAGAGATGGTACCATTGTGGAAATGATTTTCGGCCTTGACTCGAGAACTGAAGCAAGAACCCATCAGAGTCAAGAACAGAACAGGGTCTCGTTCTCCTCTTTTTTTTTGATTCTTGATCGTTCTGCTTGAGCTGCTTGAGCAGGATATGATTTGTAAGAAGAAGATAAGGAGGAAATATAGAAACTTTCGACCCACGAGGAGAAAAACAGGAAGAGAAAAATAACGAGGGGGAGGGAGAGAAAGAGATGTGAACAGAGATCGCAGAGCGAAGAAGGTAAAGAATTGAGAGAAAAGGGTTGGTGTTAATGAGAGGCACGAGGGATGACCGAAGAGAGAAGAAGAATAGTCGCTTTGTCTTTGTGTATGTGTGTGAAAGAAAGTCAAACAAATGGACACAAAAAGTATAGTTTGGCTAAAAGATAAAAAAGTCGTTGGATTCTATTTTGAACCCTTATTTTTTTAGTCTTACTCTTACATAATCTTTTGGCAATATCCTAAATGATTTTTTTTTTCTCCAGGAAATTGAGAAGAGAAATTGCCAGTCATATTACTTGCTGGTTTTGGGTGCGGTTTTGTTACCGTCCGTATCTCAAAGATTACCATTTATGGGACGACAAACAAACAGAGAAACACGAGGATTTTGTTTGTTGTACTAATAAAATTTTCATTTGGTCTTTAGTGTGTCATCACTGTCATGCGTGTATGTAAACAGAAAATACGTATAATTTTATAAATAACAACTAAAATGTATTTGTTTTTTGTTTTTACAATGATTTATAAGCTAAAAGAGGATCATTAATTTGGTACTATTCGCCTAAATACTTCATGTTAGCTTCTTGTACTCTTCGTTAGGTTGTACCAAAAACGAAGTTTGTGGAGCTTGATCGGGTCAATTATAGTTATTTAGGTTTTCTCTGGGTTGCACTTCAGATCATATCAAACTCCTCAAAACTTCAATATCATGGTTAAATCCTCTAGTTCTTCCAAGAAATTCCACATTTTAGTCATTATTTTTTTAATGGTCATGAATTGACTCTCTACTTGTAAGTACACTAATAGATTTTTAAACTTATTTTTTGCCACCATTTAATTATCTCCAAACGATGTTTTAAAACCATATTTTGTAACTTTGTTTTTTCTGTTCTACTAAAAATCGGCAATAGAAACCATGGTTTTAATTAAGTGACAAATGTTAATATGATTTTTTAGTGATTTTAAATAGATTTTCTAAATTTGAATAAATGTTCATTTAGATCTGTTTAATTCAAAAAATTAACTAGAGAAATTCTGTTAAAATCTATTTGTTAAATAGGGACTGTACTAACCTATTTAAGTTTTTATATATGTTTTTCAACTAAAATAGTATTAAACAGATCTAAATAGATATGATTTGGAAAAAAAAAAGTAAACGGATTTAAATAGGTTTGTTGCTCTAAATGTGCAGTCCTTATACACCTTATACTTAAATAGATCTTAACGGATTTAAGACTAAACGGAATATGTTCTAAATAGGACGAATTTACATAGACCGGGTTTATCCATGTTAATATCTCTAATTAAACGTAACAACCCGTCATTTTTTTTATAAAAAAATACATAACTGCAGTAAACTAAAATTTGTACCATGAAATTTTATATAACGAGTAGAATAAAGTTGTATTGAGTATTGAAAATCTAATCATTAGACACGATTGAAAATTGAGATGTCATGTACGGAAAATCATTATGTTTATTATCGTACGGAAGTAATGGAAATTCGTGATTCTAGATGCCACAAGTTTTACATACAAAAAAAAAAATTGACCCAAGCTTTAAATTTTCTTCCTTCTCTCTCTCTCTCTTTATACATATGAATACAAATGATATAAAAGTCATAATCATGAATGTATTAAAATAAATATAGGTTTGACTTGGGAGGTAGGTTTGTGATTATGAGTCGCGTTTTGTTTTGGACGTCGCTCTCTGTTTGGTGGTGTTACTTAGACTTTTTTTTTTTGTAAAATCGACCAAAATCCATATATTTATCAATGATGATTATTTCCTCTAAAATCTTTCTCGACACGGGTTGGACAATTTTGACGTAAGAAGGTACTTCTATGACTTGCCGTGTCTTGTCTGCCACACATGTCTAAATAACATTTTATCCTAAAAAGTTACCATTTGTTCCGATTATATACTATCTTAGAACTACTCTTGGGGGGTTTGTGTGGGTGTTTAACAATTTGGTTTGGATGGTAGCAAGTAATATGATCTAAGGCCCGAAAAAGCCCATAAGTAATGAAAATAAAGCCCATCAATTTGTTTTTCTCACATTTCTCAGAAATGTATATTTTTAAATTTTGAAACTGTATATTTCATCTATAAAATAATAAAACTAGAAAGCAATAAGTTGTCCCAAAAATAAAATAAAAAAGATACAAAAACTAGCAAGCAATACAAACGTGAAGAACATTAAATTCAAACCATATCTTATTCGATTCATTGATTGTAGTATCATTTTTAAACAGCAACATGGTTCATGGAGATGGATCCAATTGAGCAATCAAAACCAAAAACATAGTCAATGAATCAACAAATCAACAATGTTTTGAAATGTATTTTTCACGATTATGGTATCAATGTATATGGCTACTAAAGATATCGCAAATGAAAAAATTACTCGATTTTTCGATATGCTCTAGATATTAGTATCGATTTTGGATCAAAATTTGAAATGTGAAGACACTTGTCAAAGATATACGTATTAATTATAAAAAAATTCGTCCGTGTTGAACTTAATAAAAAACGTTAAAGTCAAGCCTTAACTTCGTCCCCAAGCCAAACCTTTAATTTCTCGATGGTTCGCTACGCTTTAATTTACCTTTTTACCCTTTTATCATAGGCTCTGTTAAAATAAGTTAGTTTTTTAATTTGGTAACGATTAACGAACCTAAGCCTAAGACCCCGTCCTGGTTCATGTTTTCTGTTTTTAATGTCTCGTTCGTTATTTCTAGAAAAAACGAGCTCAAATGGTAATATAATTTATTAGTTAAGGGTAGTTACGTCATTTCAAGACGAGTATTATATTAAGCCACCTTCGCTTCATCTTCCTTTTCGCCTATCTTCCTGGTTACCTTCAAGCTCTCTCTCTCTCTCTCTCTCTCTCTCTCTCTCTCTCTCTCTCTCTCTCTCTCTCTCTCCATTTGTATATATATAAATCACACAAGAAGAGGACGAAACGCGTTTTTATTTGGTTGTTGGGAGTCAATTTCATGAAATCGAATGGTTCAGTGTGTTTAAATTTCGCCTAAGCTTCTTTTGGTTTGGTACGGAGAGAGATTTGGGGGGGGGGACGATGGGGATGGAGGAATGGTGGGAGCGAGGGAGAGATTCTAGCCACGACGGTGAACGTGACCTAGGTCTTATGGTTACCGATTTTCTCGAGACCGACGGTGGTGGAAGCGGTGGCGATTATTCATGGTGCAGCAGCGATAGCGATTCTGGGTTTCCAGATACTTCTTACCTCTCCGATAAGATTCAGGTACCTTCCCACGATTTTATTAATCTTTATTCGCATCGATTTTTTTTTTTTTATGAATTGGGATAAATAACTTGACGAGAGATTCTCTATGATCATCATTTCCTCCTACTTTAGTCATAAAAGGGCAGAGACTAGCGATTGATATAGGACACTGGATAGTGCTTGAACATGGTTGAGTATTATGATGCCTTTAGATGGTTGATTTTGCATAATTGTGGCCAGTAAACTCTCATACCATGTCTTCTACTGCTTATTAGGTTCTTATTTGCCTTTTACGCATAAAGTATTTTAGAGACAATGTCATGGATTCTTTAGAATGGTAGATTTTCTGCATAGAGTTGCTATATTTTGTTAGAAGCATACTTTATATATCGCGTTTTGAGACCAAGTTTCTTCGGTTTCTATGGAAGATTGTGAGCACTTTGTTGAATTAGATAGATTTTGTTTGTGCCTGTAGTTTCTCAAGTACTCTATGCCTCAGCACGAAACCGAGGTTCTCTCGGCGGTTCGTACCCTGATGCTTACTATTAAGGAGAAAGATCTTCACTCTGTGAAATCCGGTACATGTAACGCAAGCTGCACCAGGTTTTATCTCGCCAAGCTCTTAAGACTTTCCGGATATAATGCTGCTGTTTGTTCAGCTAGATGGCAAGGCGGTGGCAAAGTTCCTGGTGGTAAGTTTTCGCCTTTAAAATTCCGTCTTGCAAATAAAAATTTTCTGGAGATTGATATGTTTTTTAATTTTTATTTTCATGAAATTGCAGGAGACAATGAATACATAGATATCATATTGAGTGACACTGTTGTTGTCCAAGACGACCGTTTGATTGTCGACATTGATTTCAGAAGTCACTTTGAAATCGCTCGAGCTGTTGATTCTTACCAACGGATAATGGAATCACTCCCGGTGGTCTATGTAGGAACCGTTGCTAGACTAAACCAGTTCCTTCAAGTAATGGTTGATGCTGCTAAATTCTCCTTAAAGCAGAACTCAATGCCGTTGCCTCCATGGAGATCGCTGAACTACCTGCAATCCAAATGGCTTTCACAGCACAAGAGGCATCTCGGACCAATCAATCAAGAAGGTCCCGGAATGTTCTCACCGGGGTTGCACAGACAGTGTGCTGAGAATTTGAAGAGGCTTCAGTTTGATCTCCATGCTGAACAAGAGTCCGAGAGATTCATGAAGAAGAAGAGCGATTTTAGCCGTAGGAACAGATTTCACGGGGCTCGCGCCCCTTGAGAGTTTGTACAAATGTGGCATCATAGAGGCCAAATAAATTTTGCTCTGTTTTGAGTCTTTTTCTGAGTGTAATATTTTTTTTTTGCGGCTTGAGTCTTTTCAAACGGATTCATTTGGGGTTACAGTACTAGCGACGGTTACAGGCTTATACGAAGAAGATAGTCTACAAAATAATACGACAGGACCTATGATATTTTTCCTCAGTTGTATGATTTTGCCACTGGGAGACGCATGCGATTAACAAAATCATTGCTAATGTCTATCTGTTGTGGAGAAAATTGAATGTTAGAGACCCACATTGACATCTGCACTTAGTCTTCTTTTATGGGTGCGAAATGATAAGTTTCCTCAATGGATTGCTCGTAACATTGTTAAAAATAGTCGATAGTGAAGCGATTGCTTAGAGCCAAGCTCAGGAGTTGAAGCATCCGATTTCGGTGCATTCTTGTTTACAATATCATCTTGATGGTTCATGGAAAGATATTAACAAAGTTGTGTTTTCAAGATTATGAATTTTCGTCGTTGATGGATGCTAGAGGTCTCCATATTGTGTCTTTCTCGTCTCCATTTATAACTTGGCATGTTTGATCGAGAGTGAAAATGAATGATTGCTTTTCTCAATAGATTGTTCATAGCGACGTTAATTCCTTCCGAGTGGGCATTTTTATCCACACATTTGGCGAAATATCATATAAATACTATGTATCATAATTTTTATATATTTTTTTTAATATATTCAATATAGAGTTCTATTTTTGCAAAACCGGACCTAAATTGCTCAATTACAAAGTCAAACCGAAATGGCTTTTTCCTCAAAACTTCACAAGTCAAAATAGAAGCTCTGCAATTTTTAATGATATTAGGGTTTGAATTATCTTAAAAATCAATCAACTCCTTTACACTTAAACGGATTAAATCACTAAACTTTACCTTTCTTGCTTATTCTTCACGGATTCATTCGATATCTCTTCTTCTTCTCCACTCTCTCTCTCTCCCTCGTTAAGCAAAAACAGATCTACAAATCTGGGAAAGGGAGCAGCAATGGAATTTCTGTTAACAGTTGTGGAACTCGGCCTCTCGCTGCTGCTGCTCGTCTTCTGTGGATTTCTCTCCGTCGTCGTTTTTGAAGCTTGGAGAAGGAGACACAGTAACGTGTACGTTTTTTCTATTTGCTTCTTTCTATTATCTAATCCTTATTTTCTTGTGTTCCGATTTTGATTTATTTGTTTTTTTTTGTGTGGATATTCCCAGTTCTGTGGAGACCGTGACTATCGAGGATCCGAAATCCTTAAAACAGGTATCAATCTCACATTTATTTTCTGGGATTTGCTGTTAGTGTGTGGCTAAGAACGATTGTACTTGAAAATCATTTTGTAACAGTTTATGTAACTGAGATTGTCTTGCATTGGCGATTTGGACACTTGTTTCGTATTGGCCCGTGACGTTAAAGACGAGAGCTTTGACAGTATGTAGGACTTTTGTCTAACCATTTATGTTGTTGAAATTAGCTCTCTTTTTACTGTCTGCGTTGTGATGAAGCTTTACATTCAGCTATATCAGTTCTTGCATTTGGTTTGGCAAAGAAGCTTGAAATGTTGAGTGGTATAATGCTAGTTTAGCTTGATAAGTGGTTTGATAGATGATCTCGTCAAGGCATAGACTTTGGACACTCTTTGGTTAGTGGGCAATGAGATATATAAGAGTTTTCCGTATGCTTCTCCATCAAAATATCAAATGTTGAATTCACATCTGAATCAGCGCTTTGTCTTGTCAATCATAACAAACTTCACACGCTCTATCATCTTGCCCGGAATCTGGCATTTTTGCTGTGCTTTACCTCCCTAATTTTCAAACTTTTATCATCAGGTTCCCTGCCCTCAGATCTCCGACCCTGCGGAGAAGTATTTGTCATTAATAGTTCCCGCATTTAATGAAGAGCGGAGACTTCCTGCAGCTCTAGAGGAAACAATGGAGTAAGTTTAAATACTTTTAACTTCTTTAGAAACGCCTTTTTTCTCAGAATTGTGTAACTGCTTCCATTTGTGAGAAGTTTGCCTCTCTTGCTAAACAGCGGGACAAGTCTTATGTATGCACACTACATAGCCATAACTGTAATTCGCCTGTGATTTGCAGTTACCTTGAAGGTCGTGCATCACGGGATAAGAATTTTTCTTATGAGGTAAATAGTTTTCCATTCATCTGTTTTATCTCTTTTAATTCATAAAGGTTGTTTCATAACCTGTTTATGGCGTTTGTTATGGTAAATACGAATGAGCTTTTCAAGGTTTTTGTCCCTATAATTAATTCACCTTGCTCTTTTAAAAAGAATTAATGATCACAGCCTACTAGCCTATCAATATCATACTCAGTCTCTCAATTAATCTGTACTATTTTTTCCTTAAATTCTATACGCATGAGTGGAGTATTTTTCTCTTTCTAGGTGGTAATTGTTGATGATGGAAGTGTTGATGGAACAAAAAGAGTAGCTTCTGATTTCGTTAGAAAGTACACAGTTGATAACATAAGGGTTATACCCCTTGGGAAGAATCAAGGGAAAGGAGAAGCTATAAGAAAAGTGAGTTCAACTCCTAGTAGCATGCAGATCTATTTATTTATTGTCTGTGACTGAGTAACAGTATTTACTTACCATTTCATAGTTGAAAAAATAAATTAAAGGAAGCTTTCTACTTTTTTGAAAGCATTAATTAGGGAATGATGCATTCTCGTGGTGAGCTACTTCTCATGTTGGATGCTGATGGAGCAACTAAAGTAACAGACTTAGAAAAACTTGAAAATCAGGTTTGCCAAAGTTTTGGCTATTGAAAATTTCAGACAATCTGGGAACTGTGTTACACTTTTCCTGATCTCCTGTGACCTCTCAGATCCTTGCAGTAGCCAGAGAAGAAAATTCAATCAGAAATCCAGCATCGAAGCATGTGGATTTTAGAATTGGTGATGTGCAAGTATCTGCATTTGGTTCTCGTGCTCATCTTGAGGAGAAAGCTCTTGCTACAGTTACGTTCTGCAAACATCTGTTCTAGATACAGTATCTTCTTTGTCTATGTCCACAGACAGATGCTTTTACATGTACATGTAATAAGTGTCTTGGATTGGATGTATGCGCTCATTGACTTTAGTCTGTCAATTTCAGAGGAAATGGTATCGCAACTTTTTGATGAAGGGTTTCCATCTTGTGGTTCTCTTGGCTGCTGGTTCTGGAATTCGGGATACACAAGTGGCGTATTTTTAATCTTATTTGTTGTTTGCTTCTCCAGTCAATGTAGTTTCTTTGTTTCACTGACACATATATTTTTTTTTTTTTTGCAGTGTGGCTTTAAGATGTTTACTAGAGCGGCTGCTAGAAGACTTTTCACAAACATCCATCTGAAAAGGTATGTGTAATGAATCGATGATGATCAACTAGCAGTAGAAGAAATCAATAAGAGTATCCCGTTTAAAACCTGTCTCTGCGCAGGTGGTGCTTCGACGTTGAGTTGGTGTTCCTGTGCAAGCGTTTTAATATTCCAATGCTTGAGATCTCAGTGAACTGGTCTGAAATCCCCGGGTCTAAAGTCAGTCTGTTGAGCATTCCCAACATGCTTTGGGAGCTTGCTTTAATGTCTGTGGGATACAGAACTGGAATGTGGAAGATCCATCAAGCATGAGATAGAGACATATACATAGAGCATTTCCTCTTGGGGGAATAAACAGTCGGTCAAGCAAGGAAAGTGTAAGGCTATAGAAAGTTTGTTTGGGTCTTTGTTTCAATAGATGCAATAATAGTCTTAACGAGATTACAAATGATCTTATCAACTAATACAGCAGCTTCTAGGCTTTATTAGCTTTACTTTTCGACTTTTAGTAATAACTCTCACAGACACATTACACTGACTATACTTGCTACTCTCATGACATGGATTAAAGTATTCTCTAACTTCAAAGTCCCTAGAAATTTTTGAACTTCAACTTCAGGCTAAAACGATCGTACAAGTATATGGTACAGCTTTATAAATTAATATACAGAAAAAATCAAGATTTTAAGTTTTAACTACCATAGTGAGAAAAAAACTAATTTTTTTAAAAAAGTACTAACCGCTTTTCCAGTCTGTTTGTGGACGACGAAGAAAACGAAAGACTGCAACGATTTTACATATAGACCGTCAAAAATAACGTTGCTGTAACTTAATTTATAAAGCAGGCCATTACGACGATGCTCTCTCTTTGTTTAGGGATATGATGAGAACAGATGTCAAGCTTAATGCTGTAACTTTGACAAGTGTGCTTCCGGCTTGTGCGGGGATAACCGACTCTAGTTTAGGTAAGAGCATACATTGCTATGCCAAAAGTGGTCTCTTTTCTCCTGCGCTCAAAGCTTTTGAAAGACTGCCAATTAAAGATGCTGTAGCATTCAACGCTCTAGCATAAGGGTATACACAGATTGGTGATGCCAGTAAAGCATTTGATGTGTATAATAAGATGAAGTTACATGGAGTATGCTCAGACTCAGGAACTATGGTTGGTTTGCTTCAAACTTGTGCACTCTGTACTGACTATAATCGAGGTTCTTGTGTCTTTGGGCAAGTTATAAAGCATGGCTTTGATTCAGAATGTCACATGCTCTGATAGATATGTTCACCAAATGTGATGCCCTTGCAGCAGCAAAATCCTTGTTTCACAAGTGTGGATTCGAGAAAAGTACTGTATCTTTGGAATATAGTGATGAATGGATACTTACTCCATGGACAAGCTGAAGAAGCTGTTGCTGCTTTCCGTCAGATGAAGGTAGAGAATTTTCAATCAAATTTAATCACATTTGTGAACATCTTACACGCAACAGCACAGTTAACAGCCTTGAGAGTAGGAATGTCTGTTCAAGCCAGGCTCATCCGGTTTGGATGTTGTTCCCACACGCCCATAGGAAATAGCCTGGTTGATATATATGTGAAATGTGGGTTGCTCGAGATCTTCGGAGAGATGCTTTATGGATATAAGAAACAAAGATATGGTCAAGACCAGAGAGTTGGAGATGCTAATGATGGATCAAGAATCAAGAAGATTCCTGCTTGTACTTGGATCCAAGTTTAAGAATACCCTTACTTTTTTGTTAGTTCTTCTCGATCATGTTGTATTGTATACAGAATTGCAAGCTGAGAAACAATTTTGTGTGATTATTATTGACCTGGTTATATAGGTATTATATTGAAAGTTAGACATCAAGGGTCCATAGCTCAGTGGTAGAGCAATTGACTGCAGATCAATAGGTCACCGGTTCGAACCCGGTTGGGCCCTTCTTTTGTTTTATTATATTTTTGTTTTCTCAAATGGGCTTCGGTATTTAATGGACAGAAGAGAGAGCATTAACGCATGCATTACTGTTTCATCTCTTTTTTTTTTTTCTATTTAAAGTCGAAAGCCTAGTTTTTTAATCTTCCACATAAAGAACACTCTGCTGTCATTCGTCATACTCTTGCATAACTTTGGTCTTTGGTATGTTCTGTTCTGTCTCAGTTTCAATACTTTTAGATTATTATCGATACAATTCTTAATTATGTAATCGTTGGTTGACTTAGACTCTCAAGCGAATTTGATTGAGAAAATATAGTGAAACTGAACTCCGTTGGTTGGCTTTATTTTTTTTTTTTATTGTTATGTAACAAATGCCATGGATCTTATCTTTGTGTTATTTTTTTTTTACTGATTACTAAGAGGAAATTACTTAGGCAGACTTTGGTGATTGAATCTGTGCAGAGGCGATAATGGTGAGGGTTAGCGTCTTGAACGATGCTCTAAAGGGCATGTGTAATGCAGAGAAACGAGGAAACGCCAAGTCATGATAAGACCTTCTTCCAAAGTGATCATTAAGTTTCTCACAGTCATGCAAAAGCATGGTAATAATAAAAATGAGGTCTTATTAGCCTATTGTTGGTTGATTTGCATAGTTGATTTTCAGTTTTTGACTTTTTAAAAATGTTTTCCCTTTTGTTTTTATATATATAGGTTACATTGCAGAGTTTGAATATGTGAATGATCAAAGATCTGGTAAGATTGTGGTTGAGCTTAACGGAAGGCTTAACAAATGTGGTGTTATCAGTCCTCGATTCGATGTTGGCGTCAAGGAAATCGAACGATGGACTTCTAAGACAGGTGATAAAATAATAATAATAATAATAATAAAAATTTTGGGGGTAAAGTGCTTGGTTTCTTCTACTAGAGGGACTCCATTTTTTATTTATTTCACAAATAAAATTATTTTGATTCTTTTGGTCGTTTCATTGCTTGTAGAAATGGAATATTATGATCGCTTTACACATCATAAATAATGTATCTGAATCCTTTTCACTTCAAAGCTTTCGTTATCAACATATTATGAACGAGAACGTGACTTCATATATATATAAAAAAAAACTTTGCAATAATCAGGAAGACAGGTCAAAAATGTTTAATTGGTATTCACTTGACCCTTTTGAAAAACTGTATTACATTTTTTTTTTTCTCTCCAAAATCTCCCATTGACTATGTTCCCCTACTCTTAGTGTGTGCTACATGTGGTAAAGGGGAAAACACAAGAAGAGTTGCTTTTCAAATTTGTTTCAATTCAGCAGACTGATTCCTTTCTTTCTGGCTTCTTCTTCAATCTTAATACCTCTTTTCTCTTCTATACTTCTACAGACACTCCGATAGCATCTCCACAGCTTCACAGACATTGGATATACAGACACAGCTTTACTCAAGAATCTCTCAGCCCTTGTCTTGAAACCATTGATATTGTTCAATATTTCTCCAGCCTCCACCCATATATACTCGGGAGCTACTGGCATGGCACAAGAAATTGTACTCACCAGATTCAGACCTGCCCAGAAATGAATACCCCGGTAACTAGAGTCCGAATGTTTCTCTTCTTTCCTTAACAGCTTACTTACAGATAGAGCCAGCGGGTAATTGCTTGGAACCAAACCTAACATCGTTTCCACAAAATCCACTAGTTCCTTTTGTTTCCTTAGCTTCTCGGGTACAAGAGATGGTCCGTGCCATGCTTCAAGAACCGCATTTACCACTAAGAGTTCAGATGAAACTGGAGCTAGAAGGCCACTTACAAGCTTCCTCACTCTCGGTTTCTCGGCGCTCATGAATTTCCACGATAGTGGCTCTTTGACAGGTAAAGAACTTGCTTGCTCCAAATAAGAGTTGAGTAATCTCAATTGTAGCTTGATTGAAAATTCACCCGTTGCTTGCAATTCGTTGATTAACTGTAGCACAGCATGTTCTTTCAGACAATGCATAAAATGCTCAGGAGCTGTAGCTTTTAGTGCTTGGTCAATGGCCGAGCAAGCACCGGTCCAGTTACTTTGCAGTAGATTATGGAGAGAAAGATTAAGATATCCAAACATCACATCTACTTGATCCGATGCAACATTCAGATCTGATAAAGATGATTTCAGCAAACTATCATCACCTTCATCCTCATTTGCCAGTACTGTCTTACTTTTACAGGACAATACATCCCATACAGACACATACCAGCGGGACATGAGTTCTCTTGCCGAGTCATAGCTTCCTCCTTGCAAAGCATATTCTGCATACTGATTCCAAATCCACTGTATGCCCGAAGCATCTTTTGGTTCCTGCGTGAGAAGCTCTTCAAACCCAGACGACAACGTTTCCTTTGACTCATTTCGTTTCATCCTAGCTGCTAACAGTTTCAGCTCTAAGCAAGCTGGGTAGAGCTCAACTGATGCCTTGACAATGTCCCTACATTTTTCTAATTCATCAACTGCAATCACAAACAGGGCATGGTTCAGAGCGAATAGCCCAGCAGTGCGCTCTTGTATTCCATTTTCCGACGACTCTTCTTCTGAACGCATCCCTTTTTCAAATAATCTAAGAGCCATCTGCTTCACATCACCTACCAAATTAACTGAAGGCCATTCTATTTCTAGTAGTTCCTTCTCCATCTCAAGTCGTTGGACAACACAATCAGGCAGCTTCCTGTAAATAACTAAGTACACACAACAAATCCAGAACACACATTTGTCAGAATATGTTAAGCATGTCAGAATGTGAGACATCATTGAAAAGTCAGGGTCCTCAGAAACTGCTGCTGTGGCCTGAAGCTTGGATATTCTGTCGATTGCCTTTGAAACATTACCAGAAATGCACAGAAAGTTGAACATCTGCAACAAAAGATCTAATATGCACACGCTGGCATGATCCCTGTCAATAGACCCAGATGCATGGTTGCAGAGCGCCGAGAGGGCAGCATCATATGCAATTAATTGATCGTTAAGTTGTCCTCGACTGTTGATGTAAATAAGCCATATTACGTATGATCCGCTACATTGTTTGACCTGAAAAGTTAAGAAGTTATCCCTTATAAAACCAGGGTGCAAAAGTGTGAAGCATTCCACAGGAAAGATAAAAAAACAAAATAAAAACTACTAATTTGGGCAATGTACTGAAAAAGATGAAGATATGCCCAGATATCCATATATAAGTTTGGTAAATGTAAAAGACTATGAGAAACTAGTGCCACCAGGTTAGACTAGTTTGAGTGTATCACAATCATCAATATTATTATGTCTAAGGACACGCACACATATATGCAAATATACACAACTAATCAATCATAATATGCACATGTGTGGCTACGTAGATGCAGGCAATATCGCAATAGGGGATAACATACCCCAAGAGGCCACATATCTTTACCATCTGATCCTTCATATGAGTAGTAAATCAGGAGATAAACAATCCAAAGAATCTCAGAAGTTGGATCACCTTCAAGACCTCGAGAAAGAACAGAAAGGGCCTGCATGAAAGAAAAAAAAAAAGGCCACCAGAATTAGAACGAGAGCTAAAATTTGATAGTAGACAGTATTGACAGGAATCAAACAACATTGCCTGGATCAAGCCTTCTAACTGGTCAACTTCCCGACAGAAAATAATAAGAGCCCTTTCCACGGGTTCAACAGCAGCATCTGAACCTTGATTAAGGAGATTCTACGAATGCACCAAGCAGGTCAGTGCAAGATGGTAGTAACCATAAAAGAATGCAGAATGGTTCCGATCTGCAACTAGCTATTAGCATAATTAAAGGTTAAAATAAAGTGAAAACGAAGACAAACCATCATGCTATGTTTAATCCTGAAGTATGATGAGTGTGTTCTTGGATTTCCTAGGACCTCAATACGACCTTCGTTTTCCCTTGCAGGTATGTTCTTGTAAAGCAAGTTCGATGAAGCGAGGCAGACACTAAAGTGCTTCCACCATATTTGCCCATGTCTTTGAGCCAGAAGGGACTCGTAAGACAACGAATCAACCTTCATCGTATCCAAGCAGACGAGATAAGTTGGTGAAAGCACCACGTCAAAAATCTGGGATCCTCTGGAAGAATTCTCCTCAAGTAAAATTGACGCAACATTACCATCTGCAACACCAACAAATTAAGAATTTAGCATAGAAAATATTGTTTTTAGAATTCTTAAATACATATTTTCTCCCGTACCAGGAGAATCGTTTTGACTTGGATGCAAACTGTCATCAGAAAAATCCTTGAAATGTTGCCAAGAACACTCATCATTGTTGCACCTTCCACGTAACTCGTACATGCAGAGAGGCCGAAAAGGGTCCATCTTCAATTTACAGGTGTAGAAGTCAAGTTTTTTCTCATATACTGGAGGTTTAGCCAAGCTGCTACGTTGTCTATCATCACTGTATAGGCTATATGACTTGTTTTGAAGTGTATATTCTGGTCCCAGAGACGCAATGGAAAACCCAGGGACCTTAAGATGATTAATTGTGCTCCGAAATAAAGGGCCTGGCAAAGTTGATAAAAGGTCATCCTCAGGTAAAATGCTATGGGACTCCATATCAATAGAAGACTCAAAATTCAGCGAAATCTCATTGATTGTGTGATGTTCAGCAGGTGGTTCGGAGGGACTTCCGTGCAGTTCAGTGGCGCCTGGCTCTGAAAGTAAAAACAGGAAGACATGTTAGTAGAAAAGAATCGCAGATGGAACACAATCACGAGCCACCGAATTTGGTGCTAGTTCACGCATTTGCTATCAGCAGTTTAGCTCATTCATCTCCGAGAGTGTAACATGAATGTAAAATCAAATTGCAAATGACCATGCTAATTTTTTTCCCTTTTGGTAAAGTGAATAATCAACCACGCATAACATCTGGCATTTCATAAAATAACTAAGCAAAATGCCAATCTCTTATAAATAAACTACTTACCTTTAGAATCACTATGCTGAAATTTTTCTGAGACAGGACTACTGCCATCTCTCTGGGTTCGTTCACTTGCAACATCACTTTCATCCCCTCTATCTATCACTGTCTCTCCATTGGAACATGTGCCAACTCTAGATTCTTTCCTCATACTTAGACGCTCAAATAATTTAGACCTTAATGATGCTTCGATAAGCAAAGAATTTTGACTGCCTAGTGTTTGCTCAAGATTTTCTGCCTGATGTCCAAGGTTCCCTTCGGTAGATTCATGGTCCAGTGGAAATGACTCGTCATCTGGCAAAATGTTTGCATCACTTGGCGGGGAGCATAGTCTACTTGCAATTTCCTTGTTACTGCAAGGCAATCCATCCGAGGTGCTAGCATCAAGATCACTGCACGGTTCTGAACCCAAATTCTGTCCACTACGGAAACGAGGTAGAGGATGACTGCCGCCATACTCATTGTTATATCTGCGGTTGCTTTCTAGCTGAGTATGCTGAGGAATGTCTGATTTGATTGCCAAATCATTGTTTTCAGTACTATTACCTACGAAGCGAATCCCAATTTCAGGGTGCTCACGATGCATAGAAGGCCACAACAATCTGGTGTCGCGCACAATGAGAGATCCATAGTGAGCAGATAGAGTTTCTCTCTTACTGTAAAGTTCTCCACATTTGGCATTTGCCTCAATCAAAGATCTTTGTGCCTTTCTATAAACTTTGAGGGCATTTCTTTCTTCAATTTCACAAAGGCGTTTACGTTCTTGTGCTTCCTCCAACTCTCTGTCAAGAGATTCCTCTAGGTCCGTCAAAGATTGCATATCCAGGTGACTATGCCCAGGAGCAGTTATATTTCCCGGGATGTTCCATAAGCCAGAATTGCTCATAGAAGGCTGAATTGTACGCAGAAAAACATAAAATCAAAAGTAAGGATCATGAAATCCTACAGCAGCTTCCAACTTGTTATTCAAGGATCTAGAAACAAACCTGATCGTTTCCACTGACTATTTTGAGCAACTGATCACTTGACACATTGCTATTAACATTTTTCATTGTTTCCAGGTCTCTTGAATTTAAACGAACAGGAAGATCTGGCTGGCCACATTGTACACCTTCGAAATGATTTGCTTTGCTCTGGATTTAAAAGAAAATACCCTTAAATTGACAAAAACACTGGGCAAAAACTAAAGAGAGTTTATTCAATAGTCTTAAGAGTCAATAAATCCAATTATAGTAGAGGAGAAAATACAAAAGATGGTGACATACTGAACTTTTTTGTAAGACACTTGAGCTTGTATTGCCTTCTACAACGGGGGGATCAGTCTCCCCACTGTTACTACCAACGTGTTTGCAACTAGCATTTGCATTGATACCTACAGAAAACACCAGTCAGGTGATACCAGATGTGGGGAAAAATCAAAACGTTGAATTCCTTAACCAGGATACATTTCTAGGGAAACAACCAGTAGCAAATTCAATGTTGCCAATAGGCTCACCTGGCAGTAAGCTTTTACCGATGCCTGGCGCTTTCATCTGCGCAGCAGTAGATGATGGCACTATGTAATTAATAACAGGCTGACTTGTATCATTTCCACTCATTCTTAAGCGCTTCTTGGCAGGTTCGTTTGGTTCTAGCTGTTTACCATCATCAGAAACCATGCTGAGTCTCCTTGTCGGACTGATTTTTGTGTTAACAGCATCCTTCTTTGGCTGTGCTGCCTTAAGCTTCATCTCACTTTCCCGTTGTGCAATCTGCTGCCTCAGATCCTGAAGTTTGTTGCGATTGGGCTCCACAATCTGCTCAGGACGCCGTGTATCTTTGCTAACCTTCCTTTCAAAGGTATGATTATTTTTCTTCATTTCCTTGGCAAGTGAAGGGTTGGAAACCTTCGCAGCATGACTAAAGGTGCTAGTAGATGATGCCTTCTTTGTTATTGCTCTGTTATCAATTTGGCTAGGTCCTTTCAATTTTGTTTGTAATAATGTAGACGGGTTTCTATTCCCAAACACCGTTCCTTTTGGTTGAACCTTTGATGTCTGTGTCCGTCCTTTACTATCAGATTCACTACCACTGTCTTCACCTGAGAAGTCTATCACAAGGTTGTTGTTGTTGGTGCCCCTAACAGGATATTTCTTCCCATGAATGGGAGCAGTAGACACCGCTTGTTTTTTTATTATCCGGCCTCCAGGGTGGGTCAGCTTCGACGATGTAGCGTCAGCAGGTTCAATTAAAGATCCAGCATTTCCTGACAAGCCACAGTAACAAACAAAACGAGTTAGTTTTGTTTCAGATGCAACTTCCACTGAGAACAGTTTCGAACGACTTCAAATGTATAAAAGACAGGCAAAAAATAACAGAAGACAAACTAGTAGTTTTGTACATTGATTTACAAATGTGCACTGAATTTTTGCTCTAACAGTTAGATATTTTTTGGTCCAATATCCTCTATTCTAGAAACACGGTGAAGCAACATAAGATCCTATAGAGGAAGCAACACCGTAAAACATACGAGGTAGATAGAGAGTCTCACGTGAAGCTCAGAGATGATATAAGAAGTTTCCTCTAGCTCATAAATCCCCACAGGACTTGAGAAACAAAATAAAGACAGTAGCCAACCGCCTGAAGCAGATGAGAAATAATATTTACCAGCTTGACGGATTTGGATATTTCTGTTTGCTGAAGGAACCGAGACATGTTCAGTAAGAGGAGCTCTCGTGCTTGTTTGCATTGGTTGTACCTAAAAACAAAAATTCTTGAAAGCTTAGGGTCTTGAATCTGCTAATCAGAAAGTATTTAAGAAACAACGAACACGAAAGCTTTGAAAAATCTGATAAATCAACGAACAGTTACTAAGAAACAAGCAATAGAGTCTCCGAACTCGCACAACATATACCCTAAAATCCATAAACCCATACGATTTGAAACAAGCGAATACAAGCAAATCTAACAAAACACATTAAGAAATGATAGATATGAAAAAAAAAGTTATCCAGATTTGCAGAATATGAAAAAAATATAGAAATGATAGATATGTTCGGTGAGAAGAATACATCTTCTTCGGAGGTGGAGAGCTCGCCTTCTTCTTTTCCGGCAACCGGAGCTTGATTTCCGGTGATTGGTGTCGTCATCTTCCTCCGCTCTCGCGAATTGGATTTTGAAACCTAAGATCTCTCTTATTCTTTCGACAGGGAAATCGAAAGATGGTTTTGAGAAGAGTTACAGTTTGGTAATGGCGAGGAGTCATAATCTTATATGTCTTTAGATTTATAAATTTAATTGATAAAATTACTATTTTATCCTTATAATAGATTATATATTTTATAAATGTAAATGATATTAAAAAAAACAAGCATAAGCAACCCAAATAATCTAATTTTTTCTCATATTAGACTATAACTCGACGATAATGGTTTTGGGTCCGGCCGCCGATTGAACACGAGACACAGCTGGTAACGAAACGACCAAAATAACCCTACACCACATTTCTATTTAATTTATGCGTTTTTCTTTCGTTTTCTTTTAACTGTTAGTTAATCCATTTTTAAAAAAAAAAAACTCTTACCATTTATTAAAATAAAAAACATACGACATGCAGTTATGAACCTACTTAAAACATGCAATTGATAATTTGAGACCGATGGAACTGTGTTCAGTGACATTCTTATTGTTGAAGTTTATGATACAAACAAATTCTAAATACTGATTGAAAATAAATCTAAGACTTTGTAGTATACTTACACCATTCCAATTTTAAACCACCACAAAAAAAAAGAGAGCTTATAAAATATAATGTAGTATACTTACGGAGAAAATGCAGATTCCTAGTGATTTCAACGCGAGTATGACATCATAGAAAACTCGTGGTCTTCCTTTTCCAGATACGGTTGGCTACTAATAGCTCTGAACTAACAAATCCAAACTCCTATAGCCTTTAACCTTCGACGAGAATCTACCGTAGGCAATCTGTAAATAAGAACAAGAAACAGGTACTACATCAGTTATACAAGTCTTTCAACCAAAGGAAGGTCTAGCATCCAAATTAACAGAATGTGAAACAAAGCTTAGAGAGATCAGTCTTTAAACGTACATGGACATCGCAATCTTTGGAAGTCCTAAGGATATCATAGAAAAGCCCTTTTTGATCAACACAATGAATCTGAAGCAACGTATGCGTAGTGCTCAAATGATTATCAACCGTAAGAACCGCTTTGTTTGAGCTTGCACTAACATCAGACACATCTGAACCAAACAATTCGTCAGAAGCCACAGGTGAAATCGAAGAGAACCGTTGCATGCTCTCAAGCTCAGGCCCAGCTAGCTCCAGCTCGCAGTCTAAGACAAGTCTTGATAATCGTCCAAGAAACGTTAATATCATGAGAGAGTTTCATAAGGGGTGAACATATGCAACTTCCAACATTATTTTGATAGGACATGAAATATCTTTTTAAAAAGATTATTGACGCTCAAGTCATATGAGACCACAAGACTAGTCACAAGAGAGGTTGATTATGAAATGGGCTAAAAAAAATAGTTCGGGGTTCAATCTATTATCTGTGAACTTAACAAGAGATGAGTGAGAATGGTTTAATAACATTATCCCAAAAGCAAATGAAGTGCTTATGGAAGGAGATTATAGCTGAGATAAAGTGATGATGATTTTGGTAAATCTGGTATTCGAAACCTCGTGTCTCGTTGTGTGCAGTGAAAGAGATTTTATATAATTTTATCTAACATGAGTTTACTCCAGATCTGGTTACCCAACTGTAGAGCCATGACAATTGACACCAAATTTGGTTAGACATCTCATCACATCCAAATACATACTATTCAAATGCATTGAAAATCATACTTGTACTTATGAGACTAACCGACAAAGCTTGCAAATTGTTGGGTGGTCTGCTCCATCATGGGAAGAAGCAAATATAAGTAAATATATAACGCTTTTCGATGCATTAAGATGGAAACAAGAAATTTCCAAAGTTTATAAGTTCAAGAGAATAAAGGGATCAAAGAAAGCAAGTGATATATGACGAAAACATCACATCTAACAGCGTGACATCAAAATATCAATGTTACGTAAATATGTGATCAGTCGATGAAAGAGGCTGTATAATTGTTGATGCACATCACCAATATTATTGAAGTGGAATCACTGACACTCCGATTTGGTGGACTCTGTTTCCTCTCTGACTTTAGCAACTCTAATTTTATCAATCAGTGCATGAAGAAGCGCAACAAACAATCTTACTCTCTACTTCACATCTTTGATCTTTTTTGCATCTCTATTTGAAGGTGAATTCAAACTCTTTCTTTTTACAAAGAGAGTAGTAAATAAATGAAATGTTATAAATCAGAAATTTTATAAAAATAAATGGTCAACCGTGGCTTTCTTTCAAGGGTAAAATTTCGTAATCATTTTAGACATTTTATTGCTTCTAAAAAAGATGTTATATATAGCGAAGTTTCCTTTAACCCAAAAAAAGTTATATAGCGAAGTTTCACTTTCACACTTAGCTATGTAAACACTCATTTATGGAATTTATATATTTTTCACACTCTCAGCTTTTCTTTCATCCCCAAATTTCATCAAACCCTTAATTACTCAAGTCTCTGCCAAACCCCTTTTTTCTCACAATCATAAACAACCTTCATAGTTTCCTTGTGCATTTCACATTTGACTGTTAGTTGTGAAAAAGGAGTTTTCATTGTGTTGGATTATTAATGATGAACAAGAGATGTGAATCTTATTTGGAGGAAGAAAGATGAGATCTTTGAGCAGTGTGGGACTTGCTCTAAGCATAGTCTTTGGTTGCTTGCTACTAGCTCTTCTCGCTGAGCTTTATTACTTGCTCTGGTGTAAGAAGAGGACGACGGCTACGACGAGACCTGACCTCCGAAATGACTATTCTACCCCTGCAACCAGAGAGCTTCTCTTCATCCTCTGTTGCAGCACTAACCCTTCTTCTTCTTCTTCATCTTCTCCTTCTTCTTCAGTCTCAAACCCTAAACCCGTCGAAACTCAACAGCAATGTCTCTCTACTGATGGTGGGTTTGGGAATGTGGTGGGTCCAGGGCTTGTGCCGAGGTTTCTGTTCACTATCATGGAAGAAACAGTGGAGGAAATGGAATCTGAAGATGGTCTTTCCACAAAAGGAAAGAGCTTGAATGATTTGTTTCTTAATATGGAAAGTGGTTCCACTCCTCCGTTTCTCACTCCTCGTGCTTCTCCTTCGCTTTTCACGCCTCCTTTCACTCCAATAATGGAGTCTTGTAACGGCGGAAAAGAAGGGATCTCGACTTTCTTCGAGTCATCGACTGATGCTGAGTTTAACAGGCTATTGAGATCATCTCCATTGTTATCATCACACTCACCGACATCATCGGCGTCATCATCGCCATTGCCGAGATTCAAGTTTTTAAGAGACGCAGAGGAGAAGCTTTACAAGAGGAAAGTGACGGAGATTGCAGAAGCTGAAGAAGTCAGCGAGGGCTAAATTGGTAAAAACAAAGTTTGAAGAGTCAGATTGTTGAAGATGAAGTTTCATCAAGAATATGACAAAAGGTGGTCCAAAAACGTTGAGTCTCAAATCTTATACAATTAATATAGCAAAATTCGGATGTTACTAGTCTTTTTCTTTGGATTTTAATAGTCTTCGTAAATTTGATTTAGCGTTTATGGCTGCTATGCAAACGCTGCCTTATCATCAACATTCTTTTTGGTCTGAATGATTTTGGCTCGTCGTCGGATTAGACCGGTTGTAATTTTTCAGTGGATAAAGAACTTGGTTCGCCAAAATGTTTGTGGATTATTCAATCAAATCCTGGTTTTAGATAAAGAATAAAAAGGGCCTTGGATGCGTTTTTGTTACTTTTATCTTCATAATTGCCACACTGTTGTAGTTGACATTTAAAGATGCACGAACTCAGCAGTCTAATCCTAAACCAACTTTAAACTTTAAATTTTTTAAAAGGGATTAATTCTGAACGAATGTTAATATTTTTATGCGATTATTGAGTTAGAAAGGTAAACAGAACACGTGAAGAGAAGAAAGATAAGTATTACTAATTGATTTTGTCGAGATCATTCGCTTGGAAACGCTACAGTAAGAAACGGCAGTGAAACTTTGAACATAGACCGATAAATTAGAATAATACGATAAATGAATAGAGACAAGACTCATGAGAGACCAAGTGGAGAATCTCTTTCCCCTTCAGAATTTTGTCCTAATCTTCAGTTTATGTCTGATACTTTCTACTATCCAAGTGGCGTCGACAACACTGAAATTGCCAAATTACCTCTTCTTGTCACACAATTTGCGTGATTCTGCATTCCAATTATTAAAACAGAAAACATATCATATTCAACTTTTTTTTTTTTTGGTGTATGAATTTCTCCGTTTCATTCTGTGGATTTTGGCAATGTTACCATGTAATCAGTAACTGAATATTCCAACAAGAAACGAACCGCTGAAACAGAGTGACTCGGCCTTATATGGTATCTTGAAATAAATGTTACAGTGGTGATAAAAGAATGGGACTTTGAGGGCAATCTAAACATCAGATTCCCAAAGCTGTAAGAAGTGGTAGCCCTAGCTCAGGGCATAGAGGACTTAAGCCCGGTTCCTCCAAGATGCTAAAAGCCGTGTAACCGTAGTATGAATGATACAGATCTGGTAAATTTCCAGGAAATTTACTGAACCCACCATACTGGACACAACAATGCATGATGAATACATTAATCACATTGTTGATTCCAAGATGTAAAACATGAATGAAAGGCAATGTAACAAATTATCCGAACGATAAGATTAGTTGCAGTCTACGAATTTTAAAACTTAGAAGAGACATTGAAGGAGAGGTACCTTGGACTGACAGCTCAGTAGAAATTGGCGGAGAGCAGTTTTGTCGATGAATGCATCGCCTCCAATGAGTTTAAGGACAGCTCCAATCCTACACACATGTGAGAAGGCCCGTATCAGCGGATGGGAACAAACAAAGCCCGTGACAGCGAAAACATGAGGGGACTTACCAAAATGCATAGCATGTGTCGCTCCGTTTGTTAGTCCTACCTTGAAACCCACCATCACTGGCTTGTCTCTATAGGCAAGGAAAGAAAAAACGTCAGATCACTCAGGAGCATTACGAAAACCATAAGGGTATTATCATCAGGTAAGTTTAAAAGACAGACATGAAACCCCTGGACAAATTTTTTTGAAGCAATACCTGTAGACTCCAGTTGAGAAGCAGTGAAGTGTCTATTATTGATCTGGAGGAATCATTTGCCAGTAGATCAACTCCAATGAATCCCATCAGTCGAAGGGATGCAATAGCACAGTAAGTACCACCACCTGCATAACTAAGTTGCAGAACGTAGGTAAGAATCATAAACGAGTACAGTGAAATGAAACTTAGCAAAAATAATTTTTTTCTTCCTGTATAGCAAATAAAGTAAAAGCCAGTAACTTACTAAATAAAATAAAAACGTTTTGTTATCTTTAGTGTCCTTAATGACCAATTTAGTAACAATGTTTAGCCAGTTCACATAAAAATACGTTCTACTTACTTTCACTGCACATGTACAAAACCAACTTAAAGACTACAGAATAATTGTTTTCAACTGACCATGAGATTCAGAACCAGGAATCAACCCAAAGCCACCATCATATGACTGCATGGAGAATGGTGCACAAGAATGTCTTTTTAACACAGAAATAAACGGAAGAAAGAAACTTAAAGGAAGAAAAATGACAAAGGAATTGCCAAAACAGAAGCAAACCTGACAGTTTAATATGTAATTCTTAGCATTCTCCTTGTCCATTCCACTCCAATTACCCAGCATGTCACAGATTGCAGCTGATCAAACGAAAAAATAGAATAAGACTCTACTAAAAGCAGAAAGACATAGTCTGTAAATCCTGTTAGGCAGCCATTTCTTACCAGCACAATATACAAACCGAAGATCCGTCTCGCCTCCAGTATGGATAGGCATGAAGCTGTAGCGAAACAGACAAAAAAAATCACAACCAATTCAGACACCATTACATATTAGTCGTTATATGACGACATAGCAAACTTGTTGCATCATGCAATTGAATCCCGGAGTTTTCAGATGCGAATAAGGAAAGTTTTGCAGTCCAAAAGGCTTAAAACTATTTCACTAAGCAAATTCTTTTCATAAACCTGTATTACAAATGCATTACGTTTTTAAGCTCCAAAGTAATACCTTCCATCATCTTGTTGAAGGTTCTTCATGGACAACAATAGTGACTCAGAGTCTATGGTCGAGAGATCATGCCCAATGACCTTCAGAATGGCCAATGCACAGTATGTGCTTGCAAGGTGACTGTTGTTGTGAGTTAAATCCTGTGCCACAGACTAAATGTTAAAACCCACACACATATCCCAAACATACAGATAATCAAAAGCAAATTCTTGTAGTATTTAAAGCATGCAGAATAGACTTATACTTACCCCATTCTCATTTACCGGAAACTGAGAACTCCTTGAACCGTAGAAACCATAGAATTCTCCTGCAGCAAAAGAATATCTCATAATTCAGAAAGAAGTTCTCATGATTCTCAGCCACGATAACACGGTAGATCAATGGTGGACTAAGCATTTGCACGTAAGTCACAATCATACTAAAATGATTCTAGATAACTCATAATTCGAGAAAGATACCTTTTGTAAGTGAAGTTCTGTTACTAGGGAAGGCCTGGAAGGACAAAACCCAGTTTGCAACGACATCTTTGTCAACCTTGAGCAACGAAATCAACATATAGGTGAAAATCAGAAACCATAGATGAAAGTTAAACACTTTGAACGTACAATATAACAGAACATAACTAATACAAATAACAGAGATAGAGATTTGAGAGACAGAGAGACGAACACGTTCTCTTGCGCCGAGAAAGTGAAGTCCAGAGATTATGAAGTGAGCGAGGGTTAGGCGATTGATCTCCTGCGATTGATAATGGTACGGAAGCAACTCGTACATCATCTCCAAATACACCAAGTGCCGATCTTTATCGAAATTCGCCGACAACGGCGGCCGCGGAGATGATTGCCCCGGCGACGTATACTCTTCTTCTGCATCATCATAATCTTCGTCTTCATCCTCCCAATCGATTGCTCCTCCGTGCACGGCGGTCTCTGACATCGCTTCTTTCTGTTAGATCGGTCAACGAATCTCGAAAACTCACTTTAGACTCTCTCGACTTAGCTTTTCCGTAGAGGAAAGTAACGTTTTTGATCTGTGGTCACTGAAAGTCAAAACTACACGATGTCACAAGGTGTTAACCCAGAACGGCGTGTTGTTTTCTAAGTAAACCTTTTTTTTTGCAATATCTCAATTAGAGATTTCTTTATTTCTTTTTTCAATTAGAGATAGATATGGGACACTATCTCTTTGTGAATTTGTTTGCCATGGTTTCAGCAAACAAGCATTATCTCCAACTATCCCAAAAAAATAGGTTTTACCAAATTAACAATATTATTTTAGAACAAAATATTGTGATAACATATATAAAGTAGCAGAACTAAATAATATTGTTGTTTTGAATGCCTTCTCTAAGTTTTACATGTATTATGCAAAAATAAGATATAATAGGTTTTCTATTACTGTTTCATGGCCCAAAGAGGTTTGATTTTCACGAGCTGTTCCCAAACATGTTTTCATTCTCTGGTAAACTTGCTTTGACGTTATGCTTCTCACCAAGAATGGCTTTGTCGCGAGGGGAATAACCAATTCGAACGAACAAATGCATCAAGCTGTTCACCGAAACTAGTGATCAGTCTCTTTTTTCGTTGCCGGTACAATTACAATCTCTAGAGATTGTCCCTAGCTAACTCACCTCAATACTCTTTTTTACTATTGTAAATTAGATAAATAGACCACGTGTTCAAAAATACAAAATGATAAAGAGACCAATCCTGAATGATGCACAACTCTTCGTATTACTTATCACATCCATGCATTCATTATTCTGGTTGGTGACAATGGAATTTGATTACATCTTCAACAGCCTTAGCACAACCGGAGAAGCACTTTACAAAATCGTGGATAAAAAAAGTATGGAACATATACGTCTCTCGTGAGTCGTGACAACATTTTTTTTAATTATAATACTTAGGTATAGAATTAAATATAAATACTTTGGTTCGTTATTAATTATGACAAGGTTTTAATACCCTTTTTAAGTGTTATCTATGACTTTATTAAGAAAAATATATAGCTAAAATACATTAAAATTGAACTGGAATAACTAATCTAGTTCACAAAAGTTAAAATGAAAAAAAAAAAAACATCCAATGCACAAAAGTTAAGATTCGAACTATCATTTCTAGTTACATTCAGTTCATGCACTTGGGGTCTTTACATAAAATAATAGAAAGTTGTAGAAGTGGACTCCAATTTTTCTTTCTAATTATGTACATTGGTTATTGTAATGGGAACATTGATCGCAAGATTGGACGCCGTTTTACAGAAGCACTTAAGGGTATATAAACATTGGTTTGTTTATACTCACACCATTCATTTTAAGAATTTTTTTTGACATATTTACGTCTTTTCTCAAAAACAAACTAAAGTTTGAAAACATAATATCATAAAAAATGTTACCAAAGAGAAATATGGGGAAATTGCATATCTATGTCTCAACTTACCTAAAGTGATCGTTTACCTAAAGTGCGATCATGCATATACGCAACTTTATTCAATTATTTTTAAATTTGTATACCTAAACTTCAATGTCGTGGTCAATATATGCTTTGACAAAATCAAATGATGATTTGGATGTTGAGTTAATACTCATCTATTCTTAATTGGACAGCCAATCAAAGAGTCATTTAGATGAATTTAAGGCTGTAAAAAGGTATTAATTGAGATATGATGTGTCAACTTACTCAACATCCAAATCATCATTTAACTTTGTCAAGACAGGGATTCACCATGATTTTAAAGTTTGGGTATGCAAAATTAAAAATAATTGAGTTGAACTATGTGTGTGCACGGTCTCTGAGTTCGAATACTTATCATCACACTTAAGCTAAGTTGAAGCATACTTAAGTTGAAGTATGTTTGTGCACGGTCTCTAATTTTGAACACTAATTATCGCATCTGAACTAAGTTGAGGCATAAATAGGCATAAATATGTATCACATAAATTGTCTTAATCTTGTCTTGAGAGATTTATATATTCTAAAAATAAGTTTCAATTTATGTAGTTCAAGAGAAATTAAAGATTAATTTAATCTGTTTAAAAATATATGATTCCGATCTCCATAAAAGTCTGAACATTTTGTATAAAAACCAAACTGACCATTAATTAGTATATATGTATAATGTTAAAATATTTTTCAATATCTGGAAAATCAAAATAGATTATGAACCAAAACGTGATAATCATATGGTACAATAGTGATTATTTTTAAAATTTATCACATATGTTTAGGGTTCTAATCCATCATTCTTTAATACCAAAACAAATATTAAAATCACTAGGATAATTTGAAAGAAAAAACTAAACTGAATTTTGTTTTGTTTTTGAGATACTGAGATAATGGTTAAAACTAAAATCCAATTTAAACTGAAACTACAATAATACCATACCAAACCGTATATAGAATATCGATTTTAGTTTTGCAGTGCCCACTTCTAGACATATTTTTATGTAATAGACCATATCCAAATCTGTGAATATCCGAAAGTTCGAAACATATCGGAACAGTTTTCAAATCGAACAGAACATTACAAAAATTAGGCACATGTAAGTGGAGCAAATAATGGTATATTAATGGTAAAGCCTAAACCACGAAACCAACCCCAAAGAACACACCAACACATATCCGAGACTTGTCTTGGCATTATCTTATCTAATCTTTTATGTTATATTAAATTATTTTTATTCTCACTCTCTCTACTAAACCATTTCTTAGACAATGGAAGTCATACTTTCCTTTTGCTTCTTTGGTTTTATAGCCTCGAATGCTGTTAATTCAAGAAAAAGATTTAGACAATATTTTTTTTGATTAATTCTCACATCAGAAAATTGATATCAAAATTAATATTTTCTTGCACTGGTTTTAGCAATGAATAAATTTTATCCCGCACTTTACCACTTGGTTTGGCGGATATTCTTAGATTTAAAGATCAGTATTCTTCATACGTACATTTCGTGAAGTTTTCTGGTTTAAACATAATGTCTCCTCTTTTGATCAAAAAACATGATGTCTTCGAGTTGGAAATTTTTAAGTAAAAATTTACCAACAAAAACTAAACTGTATGATTGGATATAAACTCCCAGTTGTTGACGTGGTTCTAAACATAATTATAGTGTTTTTTTTTATTTTTAGAAACGTTTAACATACTTATTATAGTGTTGTTGGATAAATCTTATTTTAGCGGTTGAGTAATGGAGTTTATAAAGAAAAATCGAGTCAGAGAAGCTCTTACGCATGGTTTCAACCAACTGGATGTTACTAGGAGTACCACTCGTCGAGACGCGCTTCCGTGTTACAGAAATAAAAGAATTTATGAACCATCGGTTTTTGATAATTATTACAATCTTCGTATTCTTATTATTTTTCTTTAGTTTTTAATCGATTATGTCTTAGTTTATTATAGTTTTTTTTATCTTTCATATAACCGGATAATTTCAAATTGACTCTGGGACAAATCTGTACGAGTTAAGACATTATAGTGACAAATTACATACAATGGAAAGACCCAAACCCTAATCTCTCGACATCAAAGGAAAAAGAATCTTTTAACTGGTAGTCTGGTTGATGTTTTATTATCAATAGTTCTTATATCGAATAAAAATCGTAAACATACAAAAAATATAATATGTTGATAATTTCTTATCAATAGTTATCTATAATCCAGCTAAGATAATTCGATGTCAACTCAGCTTGCCAAATTTGTCCAATATATATGGTGGGGGAGAACAACATATTCACTCCATCTTACATTTTTTGTGTGCAAGTTAATTGATTTCTATCTATAAAAAAAAGGTTCATGATATGTATACACGCATGATATATGATATATCACAATTAAAGAAAAGTTTTAACTTGCACATAAAGTATATTTAACGTATTTGGATTTTAATTTCGTTAATCAATCATCATTAACATGACAAATCGCATATTTGGAACAAGTACAAACAAAGCGAATTAAAATTTTAATTATCTTAAAGTAGAAACAAAATAAAAGAGTCTTAACAAATTACACTGAAGATTGGAATATATATATCGTCAGGGACGGTTCGCCACATAACATGCCTCCGATATACACAATTAGGCTGTCGGGAATTAAACTCCGTGAGATTCTTCAGATAATATATGTATATATTCCCTTATTATTTTAATTAAAAGAAAATAGTAATTACTATTATTGTTCTATGTAGAAATATAGGTTCCAGGTGGAGAGAATCATAAACTGCCAAAAATCCTCAACCACGACGTTGGCCAAAAGTTGTTTTGTTTTCTTTTTTCCACATATGATCCGATTCGGACGCATTATGCGTTTTTCCATTTATTAAATGTGTTATGTGGACATGAATTCACATTTTCTAATTGTATTTCCAGCTTGATTGAAGTTATATTTAATTTGATGGGTTCAATAATTCGTTATAATCGACACGGATCCACTTGTGTTTCTCAATTGAATCTCAATATCCCCATTTGTTGGCTAAATATCATATTTCTTTTGCTAACCCTTTTTTTATGACTTCTTATATCTTTCTCGAGATTATTTATATATCAACTTCTTTTGGTAAGAATCAATTTTTTTTTTACAGATTAATTATTGCAACAACTACAATGACCAATGGTTTTGCAGTATTTTTATTTCTTACTGTATATCAAATCTATTTATATATATATATATATGAAATTTTTAACAATTTGAAACGCTACAATACTCAATATTTACGAAACAATCAAAATATATTTAGATAAATTAAAAGATAACATGCTAATTTTGGATACTAAAGCATGTGGACAACTTGATATTTCTTCTTTTTTTTCTGTAATCGGAGGACAAACGATTCAACATGCTATATTTTGTAGGAAAAATCTGTGAAATCTCCAGTGGTATTTAAAACGGTTGAATCCAGTGAGAATTGAGAAGTACTCAGTTTCCTTGGTGAGAAGGACCAAACCGGAATTTGAATAATTAAATAAACAATTTGAGTGGATGTTTCCATCATCATCACGACCACCAGATTACTTATAATTATGGATGTGCTTCTTAATTATAAATCAGATATCTAAAACATGTTATATATCCTATGTAACAAGAATGGCATATATACCTCACTATCAGACTTGCATTACTTAGTGGAATCCCTAGAATTCCTCCTAACTCAAAAAGTCATATTTTAATTTTTAAGTTCACATGAAAAATAATACTAAACCCTAAAAACAGTCCTATAAAACCAACCTCATACCCTCCCAAATTTCTCCATCAGCTCTTTCTTACATCATATTTCTAATTTCTCACTTTATACCAAAGTACGTAGAGATATGGCTTTAAAAACATGGAAGCCATTCCTAACTGTTATTGCTCTACAATTCGGATACGCTGGACTATCGATCATAGCGAAATTCGCTCTGGACCGAGGCATGAGCCCTCACGTTCTAGCTGCATATCGCCATATCGTCGCTACTATTTTCATTGCTCCATTTGCCTTTTTCTTGGATAGGTATAGAATTTTCATTTGGCGTACTTAAAATTGTATTATGGTCATGCATGCACGTATGCGTTTACGTATAGTATACGTAAAAGTAAGCACGTATTTTGTATAGACTTATATCTACGTGATCTTTACAAAACAAAAATGCTTTGTTCTATAAAAAAATGCTTTCTGATTATCTTACTTTAATTTGATTTTGAAATGAGCAGAAAAGTGCGGCCAAAGATGACGCTGCCCATCTTCTTCAAGATAGTGTTGCTTGGGTTATTGGAGTAAGATTATTTTACGATTTTTTTTTTGTTTACTTCTGAACATTTATATATCGATTTCTTATGTTTTAAGTACCCAGTGTTAGATTAAATTTTCTTTTATATGTTTCTAGACCAACAATTGATCAGAACTTGTACTACACTGGTATGAAGTACACTTCCGCAACTTTCACAGCTGCGATGACTAATGTTCTTCCTGCCTTTGCCTTTCTTATGGCATGGATCTTCAGGTAACTAAACACGATTTCTTTTGTTTAATGTGGTTACGTTTTTGTCCAGTTTCAACTTTTTGGTCTAAAAGATCAAAATATTTGATGTGTAGACTTGAGAAGGTTAACATCCGGAAAATACACAGTCAAGCCAAGATTCTAGGGACAGTTGTGACAGTTGGTGGAGCAATGCTTATGACTGTTGTGAAAGGACCTTTGGTTCCTTTGCCTTGGGCTCATCCTAACGACAATCATCAAGACTCATCAAATCCCGGTGTCAAACAAGATCTTACAAAAGGCGCACTCCTTATCGCTATCGGTTGCATCTGTTGGGCCGGTTTTGTCAATCTTCAAGTAACTTTAAAGACCAAGATTTACATATTGTTCAATATATTAGAACCGGTTATCGTACTTAACCATTCAATTAATGATCTGATTATATGTAGGCGATCACGCTTAAATCGTACCCGGTAGAGCTATCCTTGACAGCTTACATATGCTTAATGGGGTCTATTGAAAGCACTATTGTGGCACTTTTCATCGAAAGGGGAAATCCTGCTGCCTGGGCCATCCAATTGGATTCAAAATTGCTATCCGCTGTTTATGGTGTAAGCCTATTATAAATTAATATATACAATCTAGGGTTTGATTTTTGTTATAGACAAATCAAAGAAAATGATCTTACTGTGATATATATGATCCAGGGGGTAATATGTTCAGGTGTTGGTTACTATGTTCAAGGAGTAATAATGAAAACTCGTGGACCAGTGTTTGTGACTGCATTCAATCCACTGAGCATGGTCATTGTTGCGATTTTGGGTTCTATAATTCTTGCTGAGGTTATGTACCTTGGAAGGTTCGTATGCTTTTGAAGCTCTTGTGAATAATTAATGGTTTTCAAAAAATCTTAATGATCCGAATATATCTAAACTATATTTGTAGGATTCTTGGAGCAATAGTGATAGTTCTTGGGCTCTATTCCGTTTTGTGGGGCAAAAGCAAAGACGAACCATCTAATTCGTTTTCAGACATGGACAAGGAACTCCCACTTAGTAATCCACAAGTTGTGACATTCTCGTCGAAAGCTAACGCAGAAATGGACACAAAGGATGCAAGTGGCGTGATCTTGAGTCCTAACACCAATGGATCGGTCTAAAATAAACAAATCACTAACGGCGATTATAAAATATAATAAATGAAAACCATGAGTCCGGTTTCCAATTAACGGATCGGTAACTGATTGGTAAAGTCAAGAGTGATGTTATTGTAATGCTAATTTTGGCTTTGTTAAATTTTGTATCCGGCTATAATATATGAAGTGTTTTGCATTATTAAAAGTACCTTTCACGAACAATAATATATCTGGTGCTTTAGAGTTCTTGAATTATGTAACACATCTTCAATCTCTTTTGGGTTTCCTACTTATTATTTCATTTCCAACAGCTGGCCAAGAAATCTGCAACATATACACTTCTGTAATATAAACAATTGCTTTATGTTTCTTTCATTGCATACGCAATCTGCACACACAAAAAGTTATTGAAAATTAATGCTTTAGAGCATGAGCGTGAGTTAATGCGGTGGTGGTAATGGAACATCAAATCAACATTTTTTTTTTCTTTCCTTATTATTATTATTTTTGAATCGGGACGTGTTTTAGAGATTCTGTATGTTGCGGTTTCTGATCGCCACATAAGAAAAGCATCTATGTAAGAAGTTTTAATTGTACTTGATGTGACAGCCTTTGTTCTTTTTGTTATGAAAAGGCGGGGCTTCATCCTGAAGAGCATTCAGTGTATGGTGTTGTTTTGTTCGAATATTCTACGTTAGTCATTTCAAGATCCTTTCACCATCCTACTTGGGGTAAAGTTAGAAAAACAATTAAAAAAAAAAAACTTTGTCAGAACAACAAAAAAGCTGAATGAAATAAAGGAAAATTGAATACAAAAAGTAAAAGAAATTAGATAAAGGGATGGGTAAATGGTTGTAGGAGATGGAGCGAATTAATCCGTTTACGAGCTTTATAGAATTTATTTCTAAGGCGGATAATAATCGTTGAGAATCATATTTCTTCATTCTTAAAATCAGTATGCGATTGATCTATTTTTGTCCACTGCAACCATTCGAAACGATTGATATATAGAAGACGATTAATTGTTGGTTATATATGCTTTAATGGCTATACGTGATATTTGAACAGAAAAATACCGAATTAGCTAGATATGCCATATAGAAGAAATGATTTCGCATTAACTGATTAACATGAACCAAAAAATTAGATTTTTGAGACAAAAATTCTTATTATAATTCGATTCTTTAAAATTATTAATTAAAAGGACATATATTATGTTAATCGATTATATTTTGACAAGTATAATTTTTATAATTAATAGGAAAAAGAAAAAAAGAAAAGGATAATTAATTTTTATTTAAAAAAATTCAAAATGATTACTCATTCTTTAAAAAATATCATATTTTGACATGTACAAAGATAGTATATAAAAAATTATATTTTACAAAAATATTATACAGTAAATTGCTAATATTAAATAAAGATATCGTAGTAACTATAGTTTTAAAATTTATAACAAAAAAGGAAAAAAATTATGTAATAGTTACTAATCCTAAAAAAATTGTATAATAAATTATTAATTCTAAATAAAATAAACTATAATAACTATGTTGAATTTTAATGATTTTTAATGTAATAATGTACTGAATTTTACTAATTTAATGTTAACTATTTCATAAAAATTGTTATTATGTATGAGAATATGTGTTAATAGATTTGTATTTTAATGTAATTTCTTTTCATTTCTGAATTGAAATTTACACATCTAAATTTTTTCATAGGATTCATTAAAATATTATCTTTATTTGTCAATAATATTTTGTTTTAAATAATATAAAAATATTTTATGACCTTTTTATTTATTTAAAAGAATTAATTTAAAAATTTTAAGGTAATTAAGTCAATTTGAAGTTTTTCAATTATTTTATGAGTTTATAATTTTGAATAATTTAATGTGAATTATAATCTAAAATTTAAATAAATAAATTGTAATTACGCTAATTATCAGTTTTAGATTTCAAATACTTTTTACTCGCATATCACACAAGTCCTATTTAATTGTTAGAATAAATAGTAAAGTAATTTATAAAGAAAGAAATTTATAATCCATTTATAACGATATAAATTTATAATCATCTAACACTATCATAAACCAAAACATTAACAAAAAAAGTTGTTATAATAAATTGTGAAGTGATTGATAAGGAAAGAAACTCATAATCTATATGTTTTTGTCGTAGCTTATAACAACGAAAGAAATTCATAATCATGTAGCATTAACATGAACCAAAGTATTAGATTTAGGAGACAAAAAAATGTTAGAATAAATCGTGAAGTGATTTCTAAGGAAAGAAACTCATAATTTATATGTTATTCTCGTAGCTTCTAGCTTATAACGAAAGAAATTCATAACGAAAATTAATTTTTTTTAAAAAATTACAATAAAATATTATAGAATAAGTAATATATATGACCTTACGCTACTACATAGTCACATGTAAATCGGTGTCCATCCGACTACGGAGTACCCTAATAGTTTTACTAATTGTAACCAACCTTGAATATTCTTGATAGACATTTTTTTATTGCTATACAAAACCAGGAAATATGTTGAAATACGAATAAAAAGGACACCGTAGGAAGTACATACGTACGTACGTATACGTATGAGTGTTTTTATATAAAAATAGGTATAAACTAAAGATATTGTATCTAATATAAAAGTAGGTATAAATTAGAGATATGTATCTAATATAAAAAATAGGTATAAACTAAAGATATGTATCTAACAACAAAAGGAGCATGAGCAACGCCAAGAGTTTCAGTTTTATATAAACCAAAAATCCGTACGCACCATTAACGTACTTTCTTCAAAATCCACTCCTCAGCATTTACAATACAATCACCATGGACGAACACGAACAAGACTACCTCTCGAGCTTACCACTAGAGCTTCTCCTCTACATCATCAGGTTCCTCCCTTTCGAATCCGCAAGACTGACCCCTTTCGTCTCCACACGGTTTAGGTCCGTTTGGAGCCAAGCCTTAGTTGTCGCTCACAGCCACAACTGCTCCATCGAGGAAATCTCTCATGCCTTCTCTAGCTTCATCGACAACTTCGACGAGCACGATCCGTCTAAAAACACTCGAAAGCTGGAATTACACTTTGACAAGTCGACTTTCGTGTCAACTATTCTGGGACCGCATAGCGTCATGCATATGAGCTTCTTCTCTGGTGGTTCTAAGAAAGAAGAGAGCTTTCGCTGGCGTATTGAGATCAATGATCAGATCCCGAGACGTGTCGAGTCAAGCGGTTTCTTGGTGAAGACGCTTTGTTTAGAGTCGGTGAATTCGTTAACCCATGAGGTCGTTTCCACCATGGTGTTAAATTTTTCTTTGCTTGAGAACCTCAAGATTTCTGGATGCAAGGGATTGACTTCTTTCACTATGGATTCACCAACTAAGCTTTTTCACTTGTCCATCTCATGTTGCCCGAAGCTGAGATATCTCGATATCAGATCATCTAAGCTTAAAATTCTTCATTACCAAGGATTTCTACCTTCGATCAAGATCCATGAACATTTTAACTTGACCAATGCGATTTTCGACGTAAGAGATGGCCCAAGCTATTGCAACAATGCTTTAGACATCGGTCCTCTCTTGCTAATCATCAAGAACTCTCAATCTCTTACACTTTGTAGATGGATGTTCGAGGTAACAAAGATAATCCCTATATCTTTTTGTTTTAGGATAAAAAATATATTATTCATGCGTTTCTTGTTGAGTTTTGAAAAATAGGTTTTTACCACATTTATTTCATTTCTCGAGATTAGGACATGCTTTTTGGAATTAAACATTACTACTTTTGTTTATAGGAACTAATCAAACCATCCATATCCTCTTCTTCGACATCATTCCAATTCTACAAGTTACATGACTTGCGGTGGATTGATAACTCGATGAAACAAGAAAACATCAATTCCTTGATCGCTTTTCTTAAACTTTGCCCTACAATCGAACGCATCTTCATTACTGTAAGTTTCAAGCACCTAAAATATTTGTTAATTCTCACGCCTTTTGAGTACTCCTGTTCTAACAACTTTTATTATTTCGAAGATCGATTCAAATACTTATAGTTCAAAAAAAGAAATTAGTGTTAATGCTGACCATGGGAGCAACCATGCAAGAGTACTAAGGAACTTAAAACTGGTCAAGTTGGAAGGATCAAAGAGTGAAGGGGAAAAGAATCAACTGATATTGGCTCTACATGAGACATTCAATATCGATCAGCCTCTGCTTATACTGTCTTCGTTTTCTTGAAATAAACTCCGATTCCGATTAGGAACGGGAACGACAAAAGATTCATGTCTAAAGTAACACGCATGAATATGCTTTAATTAAGTTTAATTTTTGCCACTCATGGGTTCAACTTTCTTGCTGTACAAGAAATCTTCGTCAAAACAAAACTCAAACTTGGCTGTTTTGTCAGGATTCACCGATTAATTATTGTCACCAGTACCTATTATTATAATGTGTACTATGATAGATGACTTAGAAAAAACATAGATGTTGGCAACAAAAAACACCAATGATTTCGCAAGTGTATGTTTATGTATGAGTACGATAGCAATATGAGTAGTGTTAATTGATAATCGTTTCTCATAAACTTGCAACTTAAGACTATAATGGCCAAAATATCTAGTTTAGGTGAAATATCGTTTTCAATCCATGTGCGTGGCTTTTGTTCTTGACCTATTCAAAAAAAGGCATGTGATGAAACTTCCTCCGTCAACCAAAGAAATCTTGCATCACAAGTCATTCCTAATAGATTAACCCTAAACCCAACCATTTCATGTTTGATCATTAGACTTAGCAACAGAAGCATTTGTCATGGAAAAGTACGTACTATGAGGAACTACTTTTCTAAAGTTTCCTTAGCACAAATTAGATCGAAATGGTTGAACGGAACGAGAATTGCCAAACTCAAATTTTGTTTAGAACCAAATTAATATACATCTTTCAACGGATGATATGATGACACAGAACGAACATGTGAATACGTGGACAAAAATATCAATCTAATAATCTTTCCGACTTTTTTGTTTTTGTTTTTTGAACACAATCTTTTCGACTTTAAGTCTAGATTTTGATCGGGCTGACTAAAGCCAAACATAGTTTGGACATTACTAGCACACCAACCGCAGAAAAAATAGAAAGATACACATACATTTCCGTTTCAATTATATACTGTCTTTTTTTAAGAATTTTTTTCCAACTCTTATCAACTATACTGTATTATAATCTCCTCAGCTACATGCATTCTAATAGAATTTAACTATCTACGGGGTTTTAAACCTTTTTTATATATTAGTTAGATTCTGTAAAATTATTTAATTAGGTTGTATATTTTAGCATATTTTATAAGAATATTAGTGACATAAAAATACCAGTATTATTATTTGAAAAACTTGGGTTTGACACTGCTTTTAAGTGGATGATTTTTATTTCCTAACATAGTAGTCAGTATTATGAAATAGGTGCAGTGTAGATAAACATCCAAAATCTAATGTAAACATAGTATAAAACGATATATGATACTCATTGTTGAGTGTTTACAATCTATTGTACAAAATATAGGGTGTAAAAATTTAATGGATCGATTATTGTAAAAATTAAATAACAATATGTATTTGACTAAAACTAGAAAAGAAGAGTGAATACTGAAATGGGTTCAGAACAAAGTTTCTAGACAACAAAATATCTCATAAGTTATTTTTTTAATCAAACATGTGTGGAGTTTTGCTAAGAGATGGAGAAAAAGAGGAACAGATCAAATGCACTGGCAGAGAAAGAAAGTTTCCATCAATACTGCCTCAATGATACCTGCCCCCACTGGGTAATGCTAGTCATACCTGTAGTAACACCCTTCTCTTCCGTCACCGGCACGTTACTTTCCTCTTCCAGTAAGTATTCCACAGCGAAAATGGTAAGAAGCTATTGTTGCATTTCTTCACGGCACACCTACCAACAAGCACATTTTTCCACGTTTTTACAATCTTTTTTTTTTCCTTCATTTGTAATCTTTTTGTATATATTGTGTTACATCTATTATGAAGAAGAGTTTGTACATATCTAATGATTAATGTTTGCCATATAGAAGTTAATTAGGATAGGTTTAGTACTATTCGGTAACGTTTCTTCATCTAACTTTGACTTATATAACAGAAAAAGTATTTCATCGGACGAAATTCTCGTGATATGTATGGTTTGGTTGGAGCACAAATATATAATTTATAATGTTGAAAGAAGAACAAAATTCGAAACGATTCAATATTAACCTCAATTAACTCGACAAACTACCTTATGTGTAGAAAAGTAGTGACAAAATAATTTACTTGGCTTTTATCGAACATATATATTATCTATCTCACATCGACATATTTAACTACCAGTGAATATGATAAAAGAAAAGTTTGGTAATTGTTAGGAATATTGCGGTGACCTAACCCCAGCTCCTTGTTGCATTTTCCAAGCAAAGAAGTAGAGAGTACGAGTTAAGTTAAACCAAAACTAAACCGGTTAGATTTGTAACCTTTACAATCATCCCAACATTTATATTAATAAACAGAGAGAAATAGATTTTGATGAATTCAACATATTTCTCTTACAATTTTTCCTATAAATTATTAAAAGGAAAAAGAAAAACAAATTAAGCAGAGAATAAACGAAAGAATACCTGAAAAATAAGAATAAAACTAAAGAAAAGTCGTCGATGTAGTTGACCGTTAGCAACCTCCCCGGAATATTAATTAATACAATACATACATATTAATATGAATTAAAATAGTATAATTTTATAATAATAATGTAAAAGAAAACTTGCGTTACATCAGGTAACACACATACACACACAAGACTTGTCTGTCTTTCACTTTTTGAGTCTTTGACCACTAAATTATCTAAAAAAAATCAAAATCAAAATCAAAATCACAGCAAACGAAGAGGAAAAATATATTACCGGAAATCGATCTCTTCGCCGATTCTAGGAAAGCTTTTCAGCAGATCCGGTGAAATTTTTGTGATTGCCCCGTCGCAAAGAGATGATGATATCAAGGGGTTTGTTCGGATGGTCTCCGCCCCATATACAGCCGTTAACTCCGGTTTCAGAGGTTTCAGAGCCTCCCGAGTCTCCATCTCCTTACCTCGATCCCGGAGCAGAGAACGGTGGCACGGGGATGGCGGCGCAGGCGGAGGATGAGGAAGAGATGGATGACCCCGATGAGATGGAGCCTCCTCCTGCTGCTGTTCCTTTCTCTCAGCTATTCGCCTGCGCCGATCGTTTCGATTGGGTGCTTATGATATTCGGATCCCTAGCTGCTGCTGCTCACGGTACTGCGCTTATTGTCTACTTGCACTACTTCGCCAAAATCGTTCAGGTCCTTGCGTACACCACTGAATCGGGTCACCGGATACCTGATGATCAGTTCAATCGCCTTGTCGAGGTTGGTCAGCTTGCATACGCTTTTGTTCGCTTTAGAAGATTCACAATTTTCCTTTGGTTTTTATATTTTAGCTGAGTGAGCTTGTGGGAAATGGAATTTGGAGGTTAGTTTTTGCCTTTGTAATTTAGGTGTTTTCAGTTTCTGGGTTAGGTTTCTATATACCCACTCGTTTTTCTTTTATGCCCTGCTTAAAGCTTTAGGCTTGTCTTGTTGGAGCTGTTGAAAGTTTAGTATATCGTACTCAAACGAAATTTAGCTTTGGGGGTTCAAGTTTTGGAACTTAGTTCTCTTTCCGTGTAAGATATTGTTGTTTTAGTGGATTGCCACATTAGTGTTAAGTAACGTTCCTGCGTGGTTCTTGAACATTTCGTGGAGAGGTAATCATGTTTGGGCTGTTATGTCCACAGTGTTTGTGCAACTCTTTGGTCATAAATGTATCAGGTCAAGAAATGAATATGGGAGTGTAGTGAAATAATCAAACAAGCTATGGCTTGTTTTTTACCTGTAGTATATTTAGCATTGATACGATATTTCCTGAATTAAGCATGATTTAGCATCTTTCCGAGGGTGTGAAATTCTCTGATTGTTTTGCTCTATATGTGGCAACTGTGTGGATATGCATGTTGGCTTGTTCGTGGATTTTCTGCTTCTGTTTTGCGATTTCTGGGTGCTATTATATGAAGGACTAGTAAGGATACTGGTTTCCATGTAATTTCTGCATCTAAATTGTATATTATCCAGGAAACAGCTGTTATTACCTTAGCTGGGGAGACTGCTTTGAATAGTTAAACCTCTGTTTTAATCAAATGCATGCTCAAAATAAGGCAACCCTACCTTGTTCTAAGTTTATGCTTTCGTTTTTCTCCTCTCTAGGGATTTCTATGTATGCTCTTCTGAATGTCTTTATTATTACTCGAGGTTTATCAGTCTACAAACCAAAATCATTTAAATAACGAAACACTGGCAACAATCCTTAAATAATGTGTCTTAAGTTATCTATGCCCTTTGTGCAGCTTTCGCTGACCATTGTATACATTGCTGGTGGTGTTTTCATATCTGGTTGGATTGGTAAGTTAACCTTTACTAAAAATTGTACATATAACCTCGCTGTGTTCTTCTTTCCTCTTCTGCAATGATGTATTAGTGGCCACCATAATTAATTGCTCTTTGTTATAGAGGTGTCTTGCTGGATACTGACTGGAGAGAGGCAGACTGCTGTGATCAGGTCAAAGTATGTTCAAGTACTACTAAATCAGGATATGAGTTTCTTTGACACATATGGGAATAACGGGGATATAGTAAGCCAGGTGCTGAGTGATGTCCTTCTCATTCAGTCGGCTCTAAGCGAAAAAGTATGTTAAACTTTTAAATCTGGTTTCAATTTTGCTTCCAAATACCTTTAATTTTGCAAGGATTGATACATCTTCTGGCATTTCTATAATCTTTTTGATTATGGACATTCGCAGGTTGGAAATTACATTCATAACATGGCAACATTTATAAGTGGTCTTGTTATTGGTTTTGTCAACTGCTGGGAAATTGCGCTCATTACGTTAGCCACTGGTCCTTTCATTGTTGCTGCAGGAGGCATATCAAATATATTTCTCCACAGACTTGCTGAAAATATTCAAGATGCTTATGCTGAAGCAGCCAGCATTGCTGAACAGGTATTATAATTGTTAGGTTTATGGCGGACATAATGGAGATCTTTAATCTTATAGTCGAATACTGTTGCAACTTGCAAGCATTAAATTTTGATATGTTTCCAACATTGATATTTAAAAATTGGAGTAATAACCAGGATATTTGTGACTTGTGAACCTTGAAGTTGATTTTCGCTGTGCAAAGTTTAATATCTTTTACGTTTCTGTTATTTAAAACTAAAAATTGTTTTAAGTTCAGAAAGCCGTAGGCAGAATCTATGAGGGTTAGATTGTATTTAGACGGGTCAGACTCTCTAGGTTACTTATTCTGGTTTTGATGCGGCTGTAATGCTATCTGGAAAATCATCTCAGCATATTGCCCCAGCCTTAAGATGCATGTATAATCGTTCTTAGCATCCAGAACTATATATTTGCATCAACTCAACTTAGGCAATTACAGGCCCGCTACTCTGTCTAATGTGTAAAAGTTCTTCTGAAATGTATTCCCTGCTGGTTCATTTTTAGTGCTCCATTCTGGTTAGTTTACTTTGTCAGTGTGGTGTGACCTGTATCGATCTTCTGATGCTTAAAAGGGTTTATTCTAAATGTGCAGGCGGTCTCTTACATTAGGACGTTGTATGCCTTTACAAATGAAACTCTTGCAAAATACTCGTATGCAACTTCTCTCCAAGCAACCCTGAGATATGGTATATTGATTAGTCTTGTGCAAGGACTTGGACTTGGATTTACTTATGGGCTCGCTATATGTTCATGTGCTCTGCAACTTTGGATTGGTCGGTTCTTCGTTATTCATGGAAGGGCGAATGGTGGAGAAATCATTACAGCCCTTTTTGCTGTTATTTTAAGCGGGCTGTAAGCTTCAGATTCTACTTTTACTGTTTGTATCTTTCTTCTCCAGTTTCTGTATACGCATTGATTTGCTAATCATATTCATAATGTGCTGTGCAGGGGTTTAAATCAAGCTGCTACAAACTTCTATTCATTTGATCAAGGAAGGATTGCGGCATATAGACTTTTTGAAATGATAAGTCGTTCATCATCTGGGACTAATCAAGAGGGAACTATTTTGTCTGCTGTGGAAGGAAATATTGAGTTTCGGAATGTATATTTCAGCTATTTGTCACGACCTGAAATACCAATCTTGAGTGGATTTTACCTCACTGTGCCTGCTAAGAAAGCTGTTGCACTTGTTGGTAGAAATGGTTCTGGGAAAAGCAGCATTATTCCTTTAATGGAACGGTTTTATGATCCTACACTAGGTATTATGATGTGTGATTCAAGGTGTATAAATATTTTATTCTAATCCCCTTTAAAAACTCACCCACGGCGAAGACTATTATAAGCTGAATAGATCTGTGGTTTTCTCTTAAACAGGAGAAGTTCTACTTGATGGGGAAAATATTAAAAATCTAAAATTAGAGTGGCTGAGAAGCCAAATAGGCCTGGTGACACAGGAGCCTGCTTTACTTAGCTTGAGCATAAGAGAGAATATTGCATATGGTCGAGATGCTACTTTGGATCAGATAGAGGAGGCAGCTAAAAAGGCTCGTGCACACACATTTATTAGCTCACTTGAAAAAGGATATGAAACTCAGGTAACCATCCACTGAAAAATTTCTAGTTACGAATTGCAATTTTGGTGCTTCTATTTTTTCAATTTAGAAGTTGGAAATGACTTGTTTGTCTTCTAGGTTGGGAAGGCTGGTTTAACGTTGACGGAGGAGCAGAAAATAAAACTATCGATTGCGAGAGCTGTACTCTTAGATCCAAAAATTCTTCTGCTTGATGAGGTCACTGGAGGACTAGACTTTGAAGCTGAAAGAATTGTCCAGGAAGCTCTTGATCTTCTCATGTTAGGACGGTCAACCATAATAATAGCTCGACGGTTAAGTCTGATAAGAAATGCTGACTACATTGCTGTAATGGAAGAGGGTCAGCTACTTGAAATGGGTACACATGATGAACTAATCAACCTCGGTAATTTGTATGCCGAGCTTCTGAAGTGTGAAGAAGCTACAAAGCTACCCAGACGGTATGATTTTCCAGCAAAGACTTATATATCTAACAACTTGTCAACGTCATGGTAGAATATATTTTTGCCCGACTGCTTTTGATTTCTAATGATCTATGTAAAGGTGGACGTTGACGATTTACTTGTGTATGGAATTTGTATCTTCTTACAGGATGCCAGTTAGGAACTACGACTCTGCTGCATTCCAGGCTGAGAGGGATTCTTCAGCTGGTCGTGGCTTCCACGAACCATCATCACCCAAAATGGCCAAGTCTCCATCTCTTCAGAGAGGTCATAATGTTTTCCGTCCCCAGGATATGTGCTTTAACAGTGAAGAGTCACCCAATGATCATAGCCCTGCACCAGAGAAAATGGGAGAAAATGACTCGTCTTTGGATGTGGCTGATAAGGAACCGACCATTAAAAGACAAGATAGTTTCGAGATGCGGTTACCAGAGCTACCAAAAATTGACATTCAGTGTCCACAACGTCAGAAATCAAATGGTTCAGATCCGGAGTCCCCTATATCACCCCTTTTGATATCAGATACCCAAAATGAGCGCTCCCATTCACAGACATTTAGCCGCCCTCTTGGTCATTCTGATGACACGTCAACAAATGTTATGGTGTCCAAGGACGCTCAACACAAGGAGTCAGCTTCCTTTTGGAAGTTGGCACAGCTTAGTTTTCCAGAGTGGCTGTATGCTGTATTAGGGGGTATTGGTGCTGCCATCTTTGGTTCTTTCAATCCTCTTTTAGCTTACGTCATTGCATTGGTTGTGACGGCATACTATAATAGCAAGGGAAGCCACCTGCGTGAGGAGGTCGACAAGTGGTGCTTGATCGTCGCAGGCATGGGGATAGTGACAGTTGTTGCCAATTTCTTGCAGCACTTCTATTTTGGTATTATGGGGGAGAAAATGACGGAGAGAGTGCGAAGGATGATGTTCTCGGGTACTGCAACATTTTCTTCGGTATTTAATTCAGTTCACTATATGTTACTGTTTTCACTTGCTTCATTTCATTGATCTTCTCTTATGTACCAGCGATGCTGCGTAATGAAGTTGGATGGTTTGACGAAGAAGAGAATAGTCCAGATACGCTATCCATGCGCCTAGCAAATGATGCCACTTTTGTCAGAGCCGCCTTCAGCAACAGGCTTTCGATACTCATTCAGGATAGTTTTGCTGTTATCGTTGCCATTCTTATTGGGTTGTTGCTCGGTTGGCGTTTGGCCCTTGTTGCATTGGCAACTTTGCCGATACTAACTCTCTCCGCCATTGCTCAGGTTTGTTTCGTTTCTTAGTCTTCCCGAACAAACCCTTATGTTACGCACAAGAAGGCTTAAATTGTTTTCTTTTGCTTTTTTGTTAACTAATTCCGGTTCCGCAGTCACATGCTTCCCCTTTGTCAAATTGTATTTCTGATGTTTGCAAAAGGTATCCATTTCAAGTAGCGATCGATTTAGCATGTTGATCTCTCTATTCTGTGTCATGCACTTAGCTTAGAAATATTTGTCTATTGACGCTGGTTTCTAATATAACCCTCAAAATTTCCAGAAACTTTGGCTTGCTGGATTCTCAAAGGGCATCCAGGAGATGCATAGAAAGGCGTCTTTAGTACTCGAGGATGCTGTCAGAAACATATATACTGTTGTTGCTTTCTGTGCCGGTAACAAGGTGATGGAACTCTACAGACTGCAACTTCAACGGATACTCAGGCAGAGCTTTTTCCACGGGATGGCTATTGGCTTTGCGTTTGGCTTCTCACAGTTTCTGCTCTTCGCCTGTAATGCGCTCCTCCTCTGGTACACCGCATTTTCAGTAAATCGCGGATATATGAAATTGTCAACAGCTCTAACCGAGTACATGGTTTTCTCCTTTGCTACATTTGCCCTTGTCGAGCCATTCGGATTAGCGCCTTACATTCTCAAACGCCGTAAGTCTCTCGCTTCAGTATTTGAAATCATAGATCGAGTGCCTACAATCGAACCTGATGATACCTCAGCTCTTAGTCCGCCTAACGTCTATGGAAGCATTGAACTGAAAAACATTGACTTCTGCTACCCAACTCGCCCGGAAGTGTTAGTACTAAGCAACTTCAGTCTCAAAGTCAACGGGGGACAAACAGTAGCTGTGGTTGGTGTTTCTGGTTCTGGAAAGAGTACAATAATATCATTGATCGAGAGATATTATGATCCAGTAGCTGGTCAGGTCTTCTTAGACGGACGAGACTTGAAGTCATATAATTTGAGATGGTTAAGAAGCCATATGGGTCTAATTCAACAAGAACCCATAATTTTTTCCACGACGATCAGAGAAAACATTATATACGCAAGGCATAACGCAAGTGAAGCTGAGATGAAGGAAGCAGCAAGAATCGCAAACGCCCACCATTTCATCAGCAGCTTAGCTCACGGTTACGACACCCATATCGGGATGAGAGGTGTTGAACTTACCCAAGGACAGAAACAGAGAATCGCGATAGCTCGGGTAGTGCTGAAGAATGCTCCAATATTGTTGATTGATGAAGCGAGTTCGTCTATTGAATCCGAGTCGAGCCGTGTTGTCCAGGAAGCTCTTGATACCTTGATAATGGGGAACAAAACAACGATTCTGATAGCGCATAGAGCGGCGATGATGAGACATGTGGACAACATTGTGGTTCTCAATGGAGGCAAAATAGTTGAAGAAGGTACGCACGATACTCTAGCGGGTAAGAACGGATTGTATGTACGTTTAATGCAACCACATTTTGGCAAGGGTCTACGCCAACATCGACTGATCTAGAGTGATTGAACCCTACATCGAGATTAGTTCAATCACATAACAACGATCATGTGATGCGACGGATAATGTTATTGGGTGCGATTACGGGACATAACTTGCACTCTGATCAAGGCTTATGGCTCAGGGGATTACACCAAATGAGTAGAAGTTGTACAACCACGGTTTGTTTCTGTAAGCAAAGTAGGAGCTTGTAGGCGTAGATTCCCATATTCTTTCAGGAGACGAAGCAATGAAGAAGTTAGGACTGTTTATTCATTGCTTGGTCTCTAAGGTTATATCAATTTGTTTATTGAAACTGAAGATTAGAGGCAGTTTATTTCCTGAGTTTTGTTATCTTTTTGGTGTGAGTGATTTAGGTGCAGAATGTGTAATATAGGAAGAAAGAGAACAGTAGGCGTCTGTTTTGTAGATACATTGTATCCACTTTATTTGGCAGGGCTTTTATTGCAAGTTTGATTGAAATTTCATCTCGGTTATTGAATGAAGTCAGAATTTGACTTGCAGTGCCAAAACATCGTTGGAGTTGTAGAGAATATGAAAATATCCATTGTTATCTACAAGCACTTTTGTAACCACATAAAGAAAGATAAGAGTAACATAAGCTGTTTCTTGTATTTATCTAATCTGAAGGATCTTCAAAGAGTTAGCCACAACTTCAAGCTGTTTTTTCACTTTCCTCCACCTCCTCTCGTTTGCTCCAACTATGAGTGTGTAGTATCTGTCTGCAACATCAAAATCACACACTTTTTTACTCCTTACTTCTCTCATTTATCAGTAAATCTATATATTTATGCTTACTGTTTCCAACTGCTACTGTTGCAAAGGAAGTGGTTGCATAGATGGGAGTTCTTAGTCCATACTCAAACGTGTAATAGTTCCTTCCATCCTCCACCCTCTGTCATTTTGAGGTTTTTCCTTTTATAAAGATCCAGTCTCTCAAAACTTTGATGATTCAACATGTCGTAACAAAGATGCGAATCTGACCTCTTTCATATCGTAGATGGTTGCTACTTGGTTTGGTGCTGCGAACTTATGCTTGACTAGATCATATACAACCTGATGAACAAAAGAAGAATGATGAACCAATGTGAATCCTCAAATGACATGGAGAGATAAGAGGGAGAGTACGATGTGCAATACATACCTCTTCCATAGGACCCACTTCACGGATGTCATTTTTCTCTGTTGGTATGAACCTAACTCGAACATTCTGCAGTTGCAAATATCTATCCTTGAAGGCTGAATCATGTGCCCTGAAGTCAAATTCCTATATACAAGTTTACCCGGAACAAGATCATCTCAAAGCTTGTTCATTTAAGTTTCATCCTTACTAGAACAGAAAAAACCAAAGCCACAGCTTACCGACCCTCCAGTCTGATGGGTAATAATAAGAATACCCGTCTTGTCGATCCACAAAAGCCGAGTAGCTTTTTGGTACCTCTGCAAAAACATTATATGACCAAACAAAGTTATGTTTTTGGTCCCAAAAGAATGAAGAAGAGACAATAAAAGAAGTCATTTTTGGTAGATTACCTTCAGCAAGAAGCAAAGTTTCTGGAACTGAAGTTGCCAATAAAGTTCCTACTCCAACAAGAGCTTGCCTTCTCTTCCAATTGCTTCTGCTTTCTTTCCGGTAATCTATTGAATGGTTAATATCAATCAATTCACAGGCCAATGCAATACGAGAAGAACAATGTCAAGAACAGTTAGTTTCTTACTATTCTCCGAGGAATCAAGATTGATGCCGGATGAAAATGAACAACAAGCTTTGAGTGATTGGTTTGGACATAGAATATCTGTCTGGTAAGAAAATGTGTATAATGGCCAATAATGATAAAGGAAATCGAGATAAAGATGAATAAGAGCAATGCCCGTTATTAACCTTGTGGGAGTTTGTTGGTGAGACACAATAGCGGATTGAGAGTGAAGAGACTGCCATAATGACTACAACCCGCTAGACTTTAGATAATCAATAGTCATTGCCTTAGTTTAGTTTGTTCGGATAAGAGATTTCTGTTTTTCAGTCATTTCTCAGATTTCTCCTTCCATTAAAATATGGATAAAAGGATAATGAAAGATCCAAACAAATATGAGGTGCAAAATAAGTTTAATTTAAGATCATCAATGGACAGTTATATAACAGGCTAGAGAAGAGATTGCAGTTGTATGTTCGCATTTTAAAAGTTTATAAAGAGTTATATGATAGATTGTTGAAAAGCGAAAAACATAGAACTTGAATTCAACAATAAACTGCAACAAGAATGTATTGTAAAAAAAAGTTTTTGCCCAAATACTACTAACACCAGATGATGGTCGATAATATCATAAAGCAAAACTGAGACTACGAGATACAAAACCACAAGTCCGTTTTTATAATTGCAGAGGTAGATAAACTTAGATGATGCCAATCTTGTTAGCAACATCTAAAGCATCATAGTCCGGTGTAAGCCTAACGTAAGCCTTCTTTGTTCCATCAGGCCTGCAACAAAAAACAACACATCAGTGTGTCAAATACATCTGAAAACTAAATCAACTCGCACGCCACGAAAGAAAACTCTCTTTGACCTACCTGATGAGGGTGTTGACCTTCTTTGTCTGGATGTCATACATCTTCTTAACAGCATCTTTGATCTTCTTCTTGTCAGCACGAATGTCAACAATGAAGACAAGAGTGTTGTTGTCCTCAATTTTCTTCATCGCAGACTCAGTGGTGAGTGGGTACTTGAGGATTCCGTAATGGTCCAACTTATTCCTTGGAGTTGCACTGATTCTCGGGTACTTGGGATTTCTGGCCTTGGTCAAAGTCTTTGGCCTGTGGAAGGTGACCTTTGTCCTAATCTTCTTGTCCTTCTTCTTGAAGGTTTGGCCAGATTTAACTGCCTTTGCAGCCTTCAAGGCTTTGGCCTTTGGGTCCGCCTTCTTAGTGGTATCAACTGCATAACAACACGAAGAGCTTTAGTAACTAAGAATGCTTATAACTGCATATCCTTCTAACTTAGAGATCATTTACACACTCTCAAGTGACGGGAGAAAAGAAAAATGAATTCAATTTTTTTCAGAGGATGACACTGATTGACAGAAAACCTAATCTGCAGCTCAAGTTCAATTCGATTTAGATACTTAAGAGCCCTGGGGGTTAAATCTAACTTTTGAAAAGCTAATCAGAAAGCTGAGTACTTCACGAAACGTGATTACAAAACATTAATCGAAGACCAGTTATATTAGCGTTTGCATTTAACACAAGTCTTGTAGGAGATTCAAATCTCTCAAAGTCCAGTAAATATTAAACAAGATGAACATATTGAATCTGATTATCCACGAAAAAACCGTACCTTTAGCCGGAGACATTGTTCTGAACGATCCTTCAGACTTAAAATCTAACAGAAATTCAGATAACCAAACTCAGTTAGAAACAATAAAAGGAAATGTACGGAAATTACAAAACGAAGAATTGAAAAGTTTTCAGACAATGAAATCATTAGGAAGAAGGACTGAAGAAAGGCAAGAGGAGGAAAACGCACGAACCTGGAGAGGAGAAGCAGCTGAAACCCTAACTCACTTTGCAGCGGCAGACACTTTTGTTGTGTCAAGTCACGAGAATGATGATAAAGAGAGGGAGAAACCCTAGATTATTTGGGCCTTTAAAATAATAATGGGCTTGTCACTTTAATTATATTGTTAAAGCCCAAATGAAAATTTTACCCGCCATATTATCACCCATCATCACAAAAAGCTAAAAACGACGTGTTTAGCGATGACCATGTCACGCGTTGTAAACTGCAGTTCATGTACAAGTGTCGAGGATGCCGTGGGCAATCACGTGCGATGGACTAAATCCATAGAGAAGCCGCCACGTAAGACATTTGATAAAGACGACTCATCTCGTGCTAGTCCAAAGTATCTCTGTGGACTGAGGTTACTGATACGTCTACCACACCAGTCGGATCTGTTTGCCTAAATACCAAAATTACCCTCACCGTCTCTTCAAATTTTCCATTCACCGTTAAATGCTAGCAGCCAGACAAAAATCAGCTTCCTCCCCTCCAAATCTCACGCGCCGCCTAATCACTATCTAATGGCTGGGCCAGTTATCCCAGATGGCGACGAAGGGATCTCGCTGCTCGAGTTTCACGGTAACGGTGACCGTTCCTGGCAGCTAAACTTCGACGATTTCCAGGTTTCCCCGGAGCACAAGGAGAAGAAATCGCCGAGTAAACTCCATAACTGTCTTGGTTGCTTGGGTAAATTTCTTCTCCTCTCGACATTGTCATTTATTTGTTTGTTTTTTTTGGGATTTGAGTTTTTAAGTTTTGAAGAATTGATTTGTGCAGAGAAGACTGATTAGGACTGGGCTAGTCTATAGGAACAAATGAGTTGCTATTTTGGGATTGATTGACTTTTTTTGAGTTTGGTGACTTTGCTTGCTATTTTTAGCTTTGTTGATATGTCTATGAATGAAACGGAAGCTTTGATTTTTGGGCGTATTCTTTCTATTGGACATGTCTGACTAACTTAATCATAATCTTCTATGAAGAAATCTGGCGTGATTGAAGCTTTAGTAGTACCCAATATATAAAGTACAGAACACAGCTTAAAAGAGGTTTCTTTGTTTTGGTTGTAATGACAACTGTGATCTTAAATAATGAGAAGCAACTGTAGCTTAACAGGTTTGTAACTTTTTCTTGCTTCATATTTGCTATGCAAAAAACATATATATATGATTTATGAGGCTATGTGTTTTGGTGGTTGCAGGTCCGGAAGACAATGTGGCAGATTATTACCAGCAGCAGGTAGAGATGCTTGAGGGATTTACTGAAATGGATGAACTTGCAGAACGTGGCTTTGGCCCTGGAATGTCGAAGGTTAGCTTAGATGATTCTACCTTGTCTCTTCTTCCACATTTTTTGTTCTTTGTTAATTAATACTTATCTGAATGATCTCTGTGCTGTACATATAGGAAGATCAAGAAAATTTGGCTAAAAGTGAGACATTAGCGATTAGAATATCAAACATAGCAAACATGGTTCTTTTTGCTGCTAAAGTCTATGCTTCCGTCACAAGCGGCTCTTTAGCAATCGTTGCTTCCACGTTGGACTCTCTTCTTGATCTTCTTTCTGGCTTCATCCTCTGGTTTACCGCCTTCTCGATGCAGACACCTAACCCGTATCAGTATCCCATCGGGAAGAAAAGGATGCAACCACTGGTTTGTATCATCCTTTTTTATAATATGCATACATATCTGTGTCTTCTCTCAGTGTATTCTTCAATTTTGTATGCGATGTTACTGAATCAGCCTAAGCAAGCTTGTGCTATTGATTTCTCTGTGCAACTCCTAACAACTACGATAAGCCTACAATGCATTTTCTATTTCTCATTATGTCTCTTGGATCATATCCTCTCAGGGAATCCTAGTCTTTGCATCAGTGATGGCGACACTTGGATTGCAGATCATCTTGGAATCTCTTCGCACCATGGTATCCAGTGTAAGTCTGAAGCTTGATCATTTAGTTTTGGTCTAGAGCTTGCAAAAGTTATACATGATTCACACATTTAATTTACCTATTCTATTACAGCAAAAGGAGTTCAGCCTGACAAAAGAGCAAGAGAGTTGGGTGGTTGGGATCATGCTCTCTGTCACATTGGTCAAACTGCTTCTTGTTCTTTACTGTAGATCCTTCAGTAACGAGATTGTTAAAGCTTATGCTCAAGATCACTTCTTCGACGTCATCACAAACATCATTGGACTCATTGCAGTAATCCTTGCCAATTACATCGATAACTGGATGGATCCAGTTGGAGCTATCATTGTAAGTTTCCAAGTTAAACCAGAAAAGGATAAAGATCTCTTCTATTTCTCTCTACTTCTTCCTGAAAACGTCTTTAATTCATGTAGCTTGCATTGTACACAATACGGACGTGGTCAATGACGGTTTTGGAGAACGTGAACTCTCTAGTTGGGAAATCAGCAACACCAGAGTATCTGCAGAAACTGACTTACCTGTGTTGGAACCACCACAAAGCCATAAGGCACATCGATACAGTGAGGGCTTACACATTTGGATCTCATTACTTTGTGGAGGTTGATATTGTTCTTCCTGCTGATATGCCTCTGCAAGTGGCTCACGACATTGGAGAATCGCTGCAAGAGAAGCTCGAGTTGCTACCGGAGATCGAACGGGCTTTTGTGCATCTTGATTATGAATACACACATAAACCGGAGCATGCTAGATCCCACTGTTAACTGTATTCTTCATCTTTCGTTAAAAGCGGTGAAGATCTCTACGTCTAAATTCTTAAGAGTTTAATATATTCCCAATGTTGTTTAGCAGACACGTACTTTTGTAACTATCTAGTTTTGTTGTGCGTAATTTTCCATAAAATATTTGATTGTAACAGTAAAATTATAAATCTAGTTTTACGCCTAAATAAAATAATAAAAAAATTCATTTCAGCTGAGTTTGACTTTGGTTCGTTTCGGTTGGTTAGGCTAAGTTTGATTTTGTAAAAAACCTACAACTAAAATCATGTCCGTCTGGTTCAGGTCAAATGTAACCGAACAGAATACATATTTTTGGGACAAAACTACACTAACTCCAGAATCACGATGAGGCCAAGCTTGGAAACTACATAAGCTCCAGAATTTATGGAAGGGCAATAGGCTGGCCGAGTTGTAGACGCTACTTACTTTTGCGTTTGGGGAAGAAAAGCTCTGTGATTAACGAGATCCAAGTTTAACCAGCAGCGTAAATCACCGAGGTCGAATCTCTTCTTTTCGTTCATTGGATACGCCTACGAATTCAATTAGACCTACGGATCGGTTACGGAGTTTCATATTGAGAAAGACTGTCGTGTAACTTGTTCCTTTTTTTTTTGCCAAATTTTTTTATTTGCTCTGAATTTTCCATGACCCTTTACTAATTTGTTATCTGATTTTTCAAAACCGATTCGTATCTCTGCTGTTCTGAAATATGATCAAATTCGATGTTTCTTATTGAACTTCTTTGGTATTGTTTTAAGATATGCTCCCTTGTAGTTTCTGGAATTATCCCCCTTTTTTTACACTTCGTGGGATTGTCTTTCTTCTCTTACGTTTCGTTTCGATGTAATGTTATTTTCATTCATTTGATCACTTTATATATTGCTATGGTTTCTTGTGATTGCTCTTGATTATAAAATTCTTGAGGCATTGTTGGTCTTTTGGATATTTCATATTCTAGTTTGGGGATTTAAAGGTTTATACTTTGACAGCCTCCTTTTCTTTAGCAAGAGAAGCAATTGTGTGCTGATTTTGTCATTAGCCTATGTCATGTGAAAGCTTTATTAAGCAAATGTTGGATTTTGAGAGATTTGATCACTGTGTACCAACCAATGTTTCTAGAGCTTCGATGCAGCATAGATTTTAACCACATTAACTTTCTCAATTCTAATAGTACGTTCTCAAATCTCTGCGATGTGCTTGGTTTTAGTTTGTTCTGCTTGTAGTCTTTCCTGATATTTCTAGATTCTCTATTTAAAAGCTTCAATATCTAGTCATAGCAAAAAACCATGGACTGATTTTCTTTCTTTCAAGTATCAGTGATTTCTCAGTCGCTTCCTTTGTCCAAAACATGGAAGAAGCTCATTCCGTGAATAGTCCAAGACGGGTTCTAAGCTTCTCCAAGAGAAAGAAGCAAAAGCCTGGTTTTCAGGATTCAGACAGCACAAGGTCTTCTCCTTTCAGAGCATCACAAGTGCATGGACCTAAACCCTCTGAGGTGTATGGTTTTGTAGGGTCTATATCGACTGTTGTTGCCACCGTGATATTCTTGATATGGGCCTATGTTCCAGATAAACTGTTGGAGTCTATAGGGATCCATTACTACCCAAGCAGGTACTGGGTATTGGCTATGCCGACGTATCTGATGGTGACTTTGGTGCTAGCTTTGCTGTTCTACATTGGTCTCAACTTCACCGCCACTCCACACCCAACCTCTCTCAATACCTTGTTTGGTGAGTGTACGCAGCATCTCTCTCTCTCTCTCTTGAGGCTTGCATAGTTCATAGTCCATTGTTGGGAAACGAAGATCTATATGCGATTGCAGTAGCTATCTATAAATGTTCTGTGGTATTTTTGAAGTAATGATGATATTATTGGTGATACTCTTAATTGTTTGTTTGTTTTTAATAATGGCAGATGAATACAGTCGAGAACCTGTGGAAATTGATTCTCAGATGGAGGAAGGGGACGAGAGGCCTATAGATCCGATCTCTGACATTGATATTACAAGAATCAATGATCTTATGTTCAGTTTAAGTGATGCCAAGTGATATTTTTGTTCGAATTCTTTAATAAGTTAAAACCATCTAGCTTGATTAAGCCATTACTCACTAGTAATGGATTCAGGCCTTAGTGACTGATGTAAACTGGAACTGTTTATGATGTTTTTTTTCCAATTTCCATCAGCAAATCCAGTTTTTATGAGGTGTGTAATTAATTGGAACTAATTAATTTACTATACTGATATTTTCATCTCTTCTCCAAGAACAATTATCGGTTGTTTATCTACTCCATCACCATTGCGATCTTGTCACAAATAGGTTATCTCGTTTTGCAAAGGACTTACTGTGCGCGGCGGGGACATCACTTCTTCTGTCTATCAGCTTGCAAGAGCTGCTATAGCTTCTCAAATCACATGACGTGGAGGCAACATTCACTTAGAGACTTGTCCGTTATGCTATGAATACATTCCATCGGATGACAAGTTTGAGGTACCCGGTTGTTTCCACCGCTTCTGCGTTGAGTGCATCAGGAGACACGTCAAAGCAACATTACAACGTTGGGAACCAGTTAACTGCCCAAGCTTGAGTTGCAACTCAGAACTTAAGTCAGAGGATTGTCAAGGTATTTTAGATCCTGAAAGTGCTTAATATCGCTACTATATCAGTAAAAATGTTTGTGTGCAGAAAAAACCATTAGTTTCTATATCATATTTCTTTTGTGATGTAATTTGTTTCAAATAACTTTCAATTCAATGTTAAAATAAAAAAAGTTTTATAAATAAAAACAATTGTATAATGCACATAAATATCAGTTCACTATTATTTTCACATAGATATTGAAAGAAAAAAAATGAAAACTTGAGTAAAATCAACTATTGAAGTATAAAGTGAGGAAAAAAAATCATTTGTGGAAAGGAAAGAAAAGCTTTACCAAGTAAAAAGTTAGTAAGAATCATGTGTCATAATGGTAGCCACCTCTGCATTCATTACATCAGGTCTGGGGTTCGAACCCAGCATCCCACATGTTATTGGGGATATTAAAGCCATTAGGCTATGTTGACAAAAAAAAAAAAAAAAAAAAAAAGTTAAATTATGGAACATAAAGAAAGATCTAAAACAATACAATAAATAGGCTATACAGGGCCTATAAAACCAATTGGACTTTATTACTTTTCTGGCCCAAACTTGCGTATGCGCTCAGTATGAAATTTTGGTCTGGTGACGTTCTCCATTTGAACATTTTCGTGATTTCCCTTTTTGTTTCTTTCTTCTCTACTGTTCTTGAAACTTAGGGTTTATATCTCGTGACCTGGTGGCACTACATAGGTCCATCTCTCTTTTCCCGGTGAGACAAAGGTACGAACTATAGAACTCAAACTCTGGGAATATTTAGTTTTCTCTGTCGCTCCTGGGTTATTCTTTTGGTTTTGATCTTTGATGTATCAAAATTGATACTTTATGGTTTGGTGTACACTAAGAAAGAACAAAAAAGCAACTTTGGGTTTTAATTGGCTTATTTCTTGGCAAATTGCTGTTTTTACCTGTGATTTAGTTATGAGACACTCACTGGGTAAAGTCAAGAGAAATGGATGATGAAATTTTACATTTTCATTAGGTTTTTGAGCTTCACCACTGTTTCTTGATTACCAGTAAAATGTTTAAACTTTTATCAAGCTTAAATCACCATCTTCTTATTCTTATTCAACACTTGACCCACTTATTGGCATGTTGTGGTACAGAAATCTGAGGAATTGATCTAAGTGGGCTTTGATGGGAACCATAGACCTTAGGGCTGCTTCAGACGGAAACTCCATTGTGGATCTCAGCAGTCAAGTTCACCTGCTTCCTTGCTGCATTAGATTCGATGGTCCTGCCCAAGTTTCCCACTATTTCAAGCCTAAATCCAGTGGTAAGAGGAACATATTCTGTACATTGTAATTCTGTTTCAGTTGTACTTTATATGGGGAGATCAATGTGGAAAGTTGTGTAACCGTAGAGGTCGAAGTTGATGAAGTAAGAACGGAAGAAGCTCATTTCAGAGGAAGGAAGTTGCAGGGAGCAACTATCTCACTCCATAGTGGCTACTCTGGTACCTCTTTTTTTCCTCTCGTCTTTCTTTTTGATGAAAAGGAGAAAACTTTTGAATTTCTTTTGGATGTTTCTTATTAATGAACAAATTCCTGTTTATGAATATCTTAGTTAGAGAGTTTTGATACAAAAAAAAAACAAGATGTCTTGATGAATCTTACTAGGATGTATGTTCTATAAAATTATCCTTGATGTTCGAAAAGTTGTGTTTTGGTTTCTCACTGTTCATATGTTGTTATCTCCTCAGGTTTTGTCCTTGGACAAGAGAGTAACCGAAATGCTAATGGAAAGAGAAAAGCTTGTAGTGCCACAGAAGAGAATCCGTGTTGGGATGTGAAGGCGAAATTCGATAAAATGACATACTGGAATCATGATAGTCTTCCTTCAAAAGACGATACTTTCTTGCGGTCTTTTCATTGGTTTAGCATTGCAGAAGCGGTGAGTATATACAGTTTCTATCCACATCTCTCTTTGACTGATTCATAAGTTTCACGCGGTCTTTTTTTTTGTTTCCTTCTTGCCTGAGAACATTGGTTTGACTGCAGCTGCACAAACCAGTGACAGTTGAAGACTTGGTTGCAGTAACAGATGATGGAAAGGATAAAACATCAAGTGTCATTAACATATTTGGTTAGCTAGTTTAAGGATCAATTAGATCTTACATTAAATTCTCAAGGCTTGTTGGGTTTATAAAGCTTGTTTGAGCCTGGATCATGTATCATTCCTGTAAACATTTTCTTAAAGAGACGGAAACGATAATGGCCCTGATTGGTAATTTGCTGAATGGCAGAATTGCGTTCTTTCCGCCACAATTTTACCAATAAAAAAAAATTGCAGAATAGAAAAAAATGCAAGTTTGCGTTTTCGCTGAAAAAAAATACAAAAAATTTTTCATTAAACAGAAAAGTGAGTATACAGTAAATTTTTTTGCGAAATCAAATTTTTGTAATTATTTAATTACATAATAATAATATTGCTTAATAATAATATTTTATATTTGTAAATAAATATTAATAAAAATTTAATTATAAATATAATTGTTTACAATAAAATTATTTTAAACAGTTAACTAAAAACATTCAAACCAATAACTAAATAAATACTAAAAAATATTAATAGTTACACTATATTAAATAGATACAAATTTGCATAAAATCTGAGAAAATCAAATAAAATAAAATAAAAAAAACTTGTAAACATCTTATATAATATAATAGAAAGAGTTATAAATAAAACTATGATATTTGATTTTTTAAAATCATAAGATATAAATGTATTTATTATAAATATACTAAAAATAAGTTAACTAACTACAATTAGAAAATTAACTTTTTTTAATAATATTTAATAGATTTATTTTTATAATAATTAGCTCAATTATAATTTCTAATAATATTTAATAGATTCCGTCATTCCGCAAAATCTATCCAATCATTCAAAAATTCTATTCCACAATTCTCATTCTGCAGGTTTTAAATTATTCCGCAGTTTTTTTAAATTTTTCACAATTTCGCAATTCCGCAAATGTTACCAATCAAATCTAATGTTTCATACAGAACCACCCACTTATTTGTCTTCACACAGTCATAACAAACGTCAGATTTTGCAGTGAATCGTCTCTGGTCTCTGATAGAAAAGGAATTACTAAAAAAGTCAACAAGATATAATTGTAATCTACTAATTTTATGATTGTTCCCTAAACTTTAATTAAAAATGCATATATGAGTAATAATGATATTTCCATTTTAAATCGGGAAAAATGTCATAAAATGCTGAAATTTTTAAATGTATTCAATTTTCAAAATATCTGATTAATTAAGTTTCTATATATTTGAACACAGACAAATGCTGTGTAGCCTAAAAAGCAGTGTTAAAACATTTTAATGGAGCCAACATTTTTATGGGGGCCTCAATTTTAGAAAAAAATTATTTATATGTATATTGTCAAAATTATATATAAGAAATGTTAGTATATAATAATAAATAAAAAATTGACAAAAAATACAAAAAAAAAAACTTTCGTGTGATGCCACTTCCTCTTAAATGAGTTATAATTTAGTAATTTGTTGGTAATTTATTCGTAAATTTTTATTTTTTTAAAAAAATCATTACATGTATAACTTCCCATTTTCCTCTTTTGAATGAGCTTCAAAAGAAGAAAAACCCAAATGAAGTTCTTTTATTAAAAAAAAAAAACAAAAACGTTTTATAGTCTCGAAAATATGATTCTTCTATTTTTAATTTCGAATATGGTCCCTAACATCTCAGATTCGGCTCTGATAAGAAGTCATAATTGTGGTAAGATAACATATTATTGTGTATTTTATTTCTATTTGAAGATATTGTTATTTTTAAAAAGATAGTTGACGAGAGAAAAAAAAAAAAGAAGAAGAAGATCCAAGTGAGTGACGGACGTAATTTTCTTTGCATGAATAATATTGGCGGCCCCATGCCAAAATTATTGGACGGTTTATATTAATTATTAAATTGCCAAAAGATTTCGTGTCACCTTTTGACGCTGATTCCGTTTTCCATCTTCTCTTCAAATTTGAAGAGTGATTGTGATTGTGATCCATAGGTTTCTCTTCAATCAATCTTTGTTGACCTAAAAGTTTCAAAATCATCCTCTCTGTGTTCGTTTTCTAAATGTCAAAAATCTAATTGTATCCTTTTAAATGTTCTTTTCGCGGATGGGATCTGCAACAAATCTTTGAAGATTTTTACCTCTTTTTTTAAAAAAAAGGTTAGATTGCTTTTCCCCTTTCTCGATTTGTTCTCTCTCTGTCTCTCTGTTGTTAAACTTCCTTTTATAGATTAGTTATTCCTCGAAACTTGATTTGATCTGTTTCTTCCACAAAAGCAATCGTCTTTCTTTTATTGTGCAGATTATTACTTCATTTCAATTTGTGGGTATATGTTGGCTTTTTGAAAGAGTTGTCATTTCGTAACCTTTTGGTGGGGTGAGGTTATCGAAAGACATGGAGTCTAAGGAGATTAGATCCTCCGTGATTGCCAGATCAATGCGTTTCACTGGAATGTTTCAGCCTCTGCATCAGAACAAACCAAATGGTTTTATCCAGAACTCTAATTCTGGTTTCACGGTGTTTCCAACAAAGGAACTTGGTCGTGTTTATCTCCAGAAACCCAATCTGTTAGCCTCCAAGGGTATAATTGATGCACAAGCTAAGCCTCCTCACTATAAGAAAACAGGTTCGAGATCGATGGGGTTGAAGAAATATGGTGGTGATATGGCAAACCAGAGGAAATTTAGTAGGAGATTTGATCAGAAAAACTTGAACTTGAACTCGGAGCTGAGATACAAAACAAGTGTTGATCCTCTCAAATACAAAATGAGGAAGAAAGAGAACTCTCCGAGACGGTTTTCTCCTCTTGGTTTTGGTAGCGAATCTCAGTTGCGAGATTGGAAGAAAGGTCAATACATTTCCCTTGATAAGAAATCAAAGGAAAAGAATAAACTTTGTGATGATACTACATTCAATCAGAAGAAGGATTTAGTTGTGAGAGAAGTTGGTTCCAAGTTGATGGTTAGTACAGTTAGGGACTCGGTGTTGAATTCGGAGCGAAACAGATTTGCAGAAGATGTGAAGTTCAGACATTTATCGTCTTCAGGTTTCGTTAGCAAGGTAACTTCGATGGACTCATTATAACTTTTCCATAATGTCCAACGTTTGACTATATTTCGAATTGTCTCCTTTTACATTTGAGTCACTAACATAAATGATTTACCATGGGTAAGCATGCTTTCGTGTGATAATTTTGTTGAATATTTTTTTGATATGCTACTCATCTTTCTGAGAGCACCTTGTGACTTTTGTGTGATTTAGATTATAGAAGACGTTAATTTAGTGGATGCTCAATAACAGTGTGAAGTTCTGTAGAAGCTAATGCAAAACAAATCATTTTTGTGATGCGTATTCGTGAACTCTTGAAACTTATGTTGGATCTTTCCAATGAATTGCAGGATGAAAATGAGGATTTATCAGATAGCTCTAGTGCATCTCCTGGATGTCAGACGAACTCGGAAGAAGCTCATCAACCTAGCCCTGTTTCTGTTCTGGAGCCAATTTTTAACGACGATGTGTTAGACGACAGTGAAGAACTTCCCTATCTAGATCTTCATGGTAAGGAACAATTTAGCTTCTGTATATACCTTTTGCTTGAATTGTATAAACTGTAATAAAACCTTTTATTTCCTTTCAATCCACAAGGTCTAGAGAAACAGCTTGACGCCCTGAAATCCGAATCCGATAGTTATTCAGATGGAAGTGGGATGGATGTATCAAGCGATGAGGAGTCTGTGATTGCTTCTGAAACCAATAAAAGCAAGGACAGTGAACCAATCGGGCTCTTGGATACAGAAAACAGAGATTCTTCTTACATTGATGATATCTTGGCTGAAGTTTTACTTATGGACAAGAATTGGGTTTCTGACAAACGGGATTCTCTGGATTCTGTCATCACCTTCAAGGTCTTTGAGAAAATGGAGAAGAAGTATTACATAGAGACATCTTGGAAGAGGTCTGAAAGAAGGATTTTGTTTGACAGAGTCAATTCAGGACTGGTAGATATTGTAAAATCCTTTACAGCTACACCAACGTGGAAGAACCCCGTCTCTAGGAGGCTTGGAGCCGGGCTAATTACATGTGGACTGAAACAAGAACTCTTTAAAGTACTTGCCAGGCAAGAGAAGCGAGCCAAGAAAGAATCATTTGACAAACTGCCAGTAATGGACATTGATGAGTGGTTAGAACTTGAAGCTGATGATGAATCAGTGGTTTGTGAATTAGAAAGTATGATAGTGGATGAGTTGTTGTTTGAGGTTTTAAGCTTCATGTAGAGTAAAAAGTGATTCTTTTCATTCTTTTTCGTTTCACATTGCATTCTCTGTATTTTGATTGAGAATAGTTAGAGAGTAGTTGTTGCATTTGGCTTGCATCATCATAGGGAGATGTATAGCGTTTAAGGAAGTTGTGCATACAGATAGTTTTTGTTGTCAGGTCTAGGATTGGCCTCTCAGCAAGTCAGTCACACTGCTTAAAAGGTCACTGTGACTTTGTACCCATTTGTCAAAGTGTTTCCAAAAAAGGCTTTTGTGTGAATGAAACAAGATTTTGATTGAAACAGTCTCATTTAAATAAAATTTCTATGGAAATCAGATTTGCACAACAAAGGATAAAAGGCCACAAGCGGAAGCTAGTGAGCAAGAACATATACAAAAGCAATCATATCTTTGTTTAACCCTCAATATTTTCTCTTCAAGCTTTGTAGGTGAGGTATACACTGAAATGGAGGATGGTGTCTTGACCATCAGTGATATGCTGGTTGTTCTGGTTATGGAGAGTTTCCACTATGGCATAGCCTTTGGCGTGCTCGAACTTCCCTGTTCCACCAATAACTGCGATCTGAGAGGCATGAGAGGCGGTCCTGTGAACACCGAAGAAGCTAATGGCATCGTCTAAAGTGTCATGGTTGTCATGTTCTCCGTGTAGCAATATGGTCAGAGAAAGAGTCTGGCTTGTGCCATCCAAGGAACTGGCCAGGTAAAAGCCTTGAGCTTTCCCTAAAACTGCTGAGCCGAGCTCGTGGCTTTCGGTTAGCTGATCGTCTACAACGGTTATGGTTCCGAACATGAGATGCTGGAGTGCAGCACCGGGAGGGAGGTTTCCGGCAGTTACAAAGGGGAGGTTGTTGGAGCTGAGGGCATCGTTGGAATTGCCGTTAGTGTTTTGGATCACAGTGCTGGTTTGAGCGCCGCCAAGTCCGGTGAGAAGTGGAGCTGTGTTTGGGTTAATGACACTGTTGATGTTGTTTGAGTTGACCAGTGGGACTCCGTTATCCACAGGGAAAATGCTGTTGCTCGCCTTTGAAAATGGTATTCCGTTCACCTCGGTTTGTGCTACTATTCCGGTGACCACACGAGCTGATGGGTGCGACCCGCCTAGCACGTCGTGCATGAAGAACTCTAGTAAAGGCTCGTGTCCACCCGCTGTAGCCCCTGCTGGGCCAGCCGGGACTGTTATTGCAGATGCAGTTGTGGTTGCTGGTTCCTCAGCCTCGGTTGGAGCCACGGTGGGGATTTGACCGGTAGGGACTAACTGAGACTGAGGTTGGATCTGGTCAAGAAGTCTAGCAGAGCTGATAAATTCGAGGAGATTGGAGGCTACGAGGAAGAGAATGATGGTTATGTGAAGAGCTTTCGCCATTGTTGTCTGTAGTTTGAATTCTGAAGTTGATTTGTGTTCGTGTGTTGTCTTGATGCTTAATGATGGATGGATTAATGGGTTTATATACAGACGCATTGGAGAATTTTGTAAGTGTTATTGAGAATGGAGTTATTGGAGTGGAGTTGTTGATGCTGTTGATGTGCTTTGGTTAAGTTTGGGAGTCAACTAAACCTCTATTTTAGTATTTGAATTATAGCCAATTGATTTGCGACTTCATGCTTCTTCTCTTTATAAGTCACAACTACAGAGACAAGTCTACTTCTGTAAATCATTAGTGCGTCTTTTAAAATCTCCGATTACTTACTCTTTCTTTCTATTCCGTTGATGAATGCATAGTAAAAATTATTTTAACTTGTGTTTAGAAATTGCCATTTTTGTTGAAGAATATTTACGAGGGTGACAACAATATATGTTCTGTTATAAACTTGTAACATTCGTATCCATCATAGCATAACCAAATCGAGTTTCCATATTTCTTAATTTGAATTACAAATTCTCATTAAAAACAAAGATTTGTTCGTTTGTGATATTGATAATTAACGACACTAACTACTCTTTCAAAGGGAGACCATCATTTTTGCGTTTAAGCGCGGATTCAAACCCTCCATTTCCGTCAGAAGCTCTCTTTTCCAACCAACCAATTATGTCAGTAAAAACAATCTCGATGTTCTCTAGTGTCTCGCCATAGAGTAAACCATGCCACATCCCAGGATACAGTTTAAAGGTCTTGTCCGAACTCGACGCAACCTCATAAAGTTCTCGACTCACTGCTTTGTCGGTAACTTTATCATCTTCTCCGTGCAATACGATGAACGGTAATGACACCTATTCCAATTGTATGACTTCAATTTTTAGCAGCATTTTCAGAATTATATATCATTTTCAGCAATTTCTTAATTAGCGAAAAGACAAATACCTCATTAAGTCTCTCCTCGAGATCGGTACTAATCCTCAAGAGCTCATAAGCTGTCTTCAAACGTGGACGTCCTTTGTAGCAGTAAGGATTTTCTCTAACCTTCAATCATATACGTTTTACGTAAAATTAACCTTCTAGTAGTATATTTTTCATTAATAGGTCATTAACGTGGGCTTAAAAAGTGAACGTACCTGTTTCCTAATTTCTGGCTGTTTAAAAGCAGTCTCAATGATATCTTGGCCAGGTATAATTTTCCACGTGGGTATAACCCCGCTTAGTTTCGACAATATCGAAATAACCAAAGGGCTTGGTTTCATTTCTTCTGCGATCTGTGCCACGTGAAAGACAAACGAAAATTAGTGGTAATATGTGTCTGTAATATTCATCCAAGCATCTCCAAATATATTTTACCAAACAATACATCTAAATCTAATTTATCAAACACTAAATAATATTTACTTCCGCGTGATGCATATATAGCTGGGTGCATGGATTGCAAAATGAGTATAAAGCATGGAATTTTTTCATTTGCATGATTATTACAGCAATTTAGTGGGAGCAGTTCAATAATTAACAAGATATTTGACTAAGCTTATTGTAAGCATGCTTTAAGAGATTGAATTTCCTACACTTGCTGAATTATTAGTTGATTACCTTTAAAAAACTGACAACCATGATTTTGCCATTTGCATATATATTCGTTCATTTTGGATTTGGTCGGTAAAAAGTTGCACCTCACCAAAATAATATAATGTTTTTAATATGCTTCACTAACCTCTTCTAATATACAAACCAGGCTGGCTACTACCATCTATAATAAAATAATACAAAATGACATTTTACATCATAATATATTTCCTTGCTCATATATATATATATATATACCTTTTTATTCTATTTCTTGTTTTACCTCCTAATCTCAAAAAATATGCCATGGCTAATACGTCTTTGTTCTACTTCCAATATATTTTGAAAGTTTCTGTAGAATAATAAACAATATGTGCATTTGTAGTTTTCTATTTTTTGTGTTTTTTATATGAATGCGAACTTCTTGTTACGTACTTAAGGAGATAGAAAGAATGAATGTTACCTTACACATTGGAGCAGCCAAGACGGCCCCATCCCAAAACTCAGGCTTCTTTCTGTGTAACAACAAAAGCACTGCCCCACCCATTGATTCTCCTAGCAAAAACCTCTTCTTCCCTTTATTCTCTTCTCTCTCTAATTATTCCAACCACAAACAAAAACACAATTATCAGTGAGACGACAAAAATTCATGTGTGGTGTTCCTTTCTTTCATCCAAAAACATCAACTCGAGAACATATTTTCTTCATACAAATTATGTAATTAACATTTTTTTCTATCTACGTTACATTAAAACTCGTGATATGGTAACTAAAAACTGATTTTTCACCGTAAGTCCAGTGCCACTTTTATAAAAGATAAGCAATCAAAAAGTCAACATTACACTTTACTCTATAAAAAGTCGTCATTACCGCAAATGGATGTATAGTGGGCAGATACGTCATCAACGAGATGGTCAAAGTTTGGAACATATGCGCCAAGCCCATCAGATTTGCCATGTCCTTCATAATCCATCCCATACACTCCAAATCCTGCCTTCACAAGCCTCCTCGCAGTACCTAATCCAATCATATTCATCACAAACATTAATAAAGCTTCGATAATTTAATGTATACATATTCATATATATCGGAATCATGAAGTGGGCTAATCTCAACTATTCATGGTGATGCTGCATTCCATTGCATATCCATGGCAGATGAAGATTAAAGCCTTTGGCTCTTGATTTGCTGGTAACCACTTGCACGTGAATAGCTTCATTCCTCGAGTGTTCATAATGGAACTCTGCATATTATAATCATAATTTAAAACTCATATTCCTCTATCCATGTAAAGATCATAATACATTCATTTATTATTGACTAACATAACACATACCTCTTCGTACTTGATGTTCTCTGTTTCACTTGCCTGAATACGAAACAAAAAGCCCGAATTATTATTACAAGTATAACAAATTAATACGTTTTCAGATGTGGTCTGAAAGATATAGATAGCAGAGAGCATCAAATCTTAACGTAACTAACCATTTTTGAGAAGAGGTTGATCGAAGTCTCTCACTTTCTCGGTTTTGAAATTTTGTTGGAGACAAAAGAGCTTAATGATAAGAGATATCGAATTTGCTTTACGGTTCTGTTTTATATTGGGGCTGTTTTAGAGGAAGAGGACGGTACAATAATGCGACGACGTTTCAGTTTTATAGTGACGAAATAACGGATTCCTTTCCTCTCTTCGCACTCCAACACTTTTTTTTTTGTTTCTTAAAAATAAAATTAAGATTCCCTGACAGGTGGCAATTGTTCAAATTTGGCGACGTTCGAAAACACCCCTTCAACTTTCAAAATAACACAATTAACGTTATAAATTTCTGTAAAGTTCAGAATTTTTTTCCTTTTATTCTTTAAATTTCCACGCGTCAAAATGCTTTCATTTTTGGGTTAGAAACGAGAAGTTGTGAAATTTATATTTTCAATTTTTTATATTTTAAAATCATGTTGCAACACTTTTTGCACTGTCATTGGTCACTCTCTCCATTTTATTTTATTTCATTTTATAAATAATGTTATCCTTATTATTTCTGGATCATAAAATTTTAAACGGACGATCATAACAAGTCAACTACCAAATGTGAGATCTAAGCTAACACATGATATTACAAGCATAGAAGACTTATATAAAGTTAAAATTACAATTTATACTATTACAATTCAGAACATGTTGACTCTGATTAAACTTAAATTTAAAAGTTCTGCTCCATTGAATAGTTTTTTTTTTTTTTTACATCGTTATACTCCGTTGATTAACTTCTTAGTACAATGATAGGAGTTCAGAACAACATGTTTAATTCAATGTTTCAAAGTTACGCAATGAATGTATCTTTTTTTTTTTGCTTTTTTTGATTGATCAGTAAATCAACATGTCATATCATTGGCAACATATAAATATGCAGCCAGCCTTTAAGGAATGAGCCTGTTGGGTTAATTTTGGTTTTAAATATGTGGAAAGCGTTGACCGGGAGTTAAGCGACGACTGTGAAATAATAAATTTGTTTGTATTTTTTTTTAAAGGTAATTTAGTAGTGGAAAAATGACCTCAGAACAAATATATGTTTAACGGACTGGTCCCGGGAATGACCTCATTAATTTTGAAAAATTGTGTATTGAAAATATTGTTTGGTCATATGTTTAATTTTCGTAAGATCCTTGTCATATATATATATATTATTGTGTAGTCGTTGCTCACTTAGTTGTAGAGGGCTAGAGAGATTGAGAAAGGTCGAAAAAGAAAGAAAATCTTATAAGAACTTTGAATTCGATCATAATGAAAATTTGTGGCGTTAGAAAGTTGACTTAGCTTTTACGTTAAAGATGAACTATATATTATAAACCGCCTGTACTTTTATTTCTTCAAATCTTAACTAAGGAACCAAGAAACATGTTGTCTTTTAAGCTAATGGGAAAGCTGAATCCCAGAACTTATATCACCGAGTAAAAAAATGATTTTCAGAAAATTGAGTTTAACATAGACTACCACCATTAAGGATTATGTTGTCTTTTAAGCTTATGAGGATACGAAGGTAAGTCCAATAAACGGACTGAGATGTTCGTTATCCTCTACCTCTCGATTTTTAATAAAGGTTGTCCACTTATTATTATATTTTTAGAATTATTCGTTCAATTACTCTTTTTTTATTTCCTATATTTGAAACGTTTTAATTGTTGTAGGAATTTTCATTTGATAAATGGGACGAAACATGACAGAGACTTTCGAATTTGTAGTCACAAGTATACGTGATAAGCTGAATGGCTGGTACAACCAATTCTTATATGTATATATATTCACAATAGCAACATTAAAAATAAAATGCAAAACACCAGGATTCATTACAACAATTTTATGTGTCAAATAATGTAGCAAGTTCAACGACTAATTTTGTTCAAAAGAAAAAAGGTTAAACGACTATTCTTTGAAATGAAAAATGATTTTGCTTTATTGTAACCAAACTTACATGTCCATAACTGTAACTAAAGCAAAATTTACCTGATGAAGATTCTTCTTGAGATCCAAGCTAACCAACAAAAGTTCGTAGGCGGTTTTGAGGCGAGTCCGGCCTAAAGATCCATGTCTTAACGGCTGAAGCACTAAAGATCCAACATGAGATTCAAGCTAACCAACAAAAGTTCCCTTTTTTTTTGGTAATGCATGCTTCAGCCGTTAGTTCTTGACCGGTTTAGTTAGTCTTTTGACCAAATGGCAAATGCTCCGAAACTCCGATTGATGAGTAATTAGTCTTTTAAATCTTTAATTTAGCGATATTGCGGTATACATGTATTCAGTCCTATTTAATAGAGGTAATTGTCATCACCCTACTCATATTTAGACTTTTCTATCACATTATTAATTACGACTCATGTTTAATCATGTTTATTGTTAAATCGAGCTTAAATACAACATAAAATAGTGTAAGAGATAATAGAATCGACTAGTTGTTCTTTAGTGAGTTAACGGACATAACTGTGTGAAGAATATCATAGTTGTAAGTGTGGAAGTATTAAAATTTTTTAATTCAGTTCTAATTAAAAAGAATAATTTACATTTTAAACGATGTATTATCAACAACTGTTTGTAAGCACATTAAAGATTATGAGGTTTGTCGAGATAATAGTGTGAAAAATGGTTTATTTTTAAGTGGTATTTGAAATATCAAAAATCATATGGTATAAATGTGATCACTTTTAAAACTTATCACATATGTTTGGGGTTGGAGTTCAAATTCAGTATCCTATAATATTAAAATAAAATATTAAAATTACTAAATTACATTGATAAAAAAAAATTAAAAATATCCATTTTACCTATAACAAAGAACAAAGCAATTTAGAAATAGGATGTTTTTAGCCAAATTTGTAAAATAGGTTTCCATTCTTCTTCCAATTATATGACTCACATTGTGAATCTATTAGAGCCTCAGCCCATACGATCAAACTTAGCCCAACAAAAATGCACACAGTCAAAGCCCAAGTAAATAAAACCTAAAATCCGATCTAAAAGTCTTAGCCGTCAGCATCTTGATTTGTTTTCTAGGGTTTCTAATCTCTTATAACAAACACCCCGAGAGAGCAAGGGAGAAGCCAGAGAACTCGAAGACGCAATGGGTAAGCTAGCATGAAATTCTGACACTTTTGACTGCAACATCTCAATCCATGGTTCCTTTTTCTTTTTTCTCGTTAGCGTTTTGGGTCTTGAGTGTTTTGTATTGTGAAATGGAATCTGTACAGCGAGAATCAAAGTTCATGAGCTGAGGGAGAAATCAAAAGCCGATCTTTCGGCTCAGTTGAAGGATTTTAAGGCGGAGCTTGCTCTTCTTCGCGTCGCCAAGGTCACTGGTGGTGCTCCTAACAAGCTCTCTAAGATGTATGTGTTCCCACTTCTCTTACTGGACTGATTTTCTTTTAAAAGTTTGCATTTTTTTATTCACATTTTTGAGTGATTTATATGTCACGCGTAACGAATTTGGAATCTGTGCTCTATAGCCTTGTTTATGATTTAGCTAGTGGTAGTGATGGAACATGCTTATCAGTTTTCACTAAGCTGGGAACTAGATCAATGGGTTTGTAATTGTCCATTGAAGACAGCGTTAGGGTGCTAAAGTATCAATTTTTGTTTTTGTTTCTGACAAGATTAGGCATAGAAATTGCTTATGTTTTGCAGAGAAAACTGTAGTACGTGGTCAAATTTTGTAATTTGCGATGTATATTATCTCTGAACTAGTTCCTATGAATGTACTCAATATATAAATGAAGCTACTGTTGAGTCAAATAGCATCCGTGAAGAAAAGTAGCTTTTGTAGGCTAAGTTGTTACTGTGCTTGTTCCATTCGGACACTGATTTTTAATCACATTGATCTTATTAAATGGGCTTTATTTGTGTTAATTTTCAGCAAGGTGGTGAGGAAGTCGATCGCTCAGGTGTTGACAGTGATCTCACAGAAGCAAAAGTCTGCTCTGAGAGAGGCATACAAGAACAAGAAGTTTTTGCCTCTTGATCTTCGTCCCAAGAAGACTAGAGCAATCAGGAGGAGACTCACCAAGCATCAGGTAAACTCAAACTCTGTTATACACTTGTGTCTTCTTTAATAACTCTTTTCAAGTAATCGATCGTGTTTGGTTCGTATCTCGCAGTCTCTCTACTGTACTGTGTTTAGTAGAAATAATCTGAAATTTAGAAATGAACATACGGTGTGCTTATACTGAATGAATTGTTGTTACTGGCTCGCTTGGAACAGGCATCGCTGAAGACAGAAAGGGAGAAGAAGAAAGAAATGTACTTTCCAATAAGAAAGTACGCTATCAAGGTGTAGGCTGTTCTTAATCACATCAAATTTTTGTGTTTTGAGTTTTAGCTCTTGCGTGAGTTGGCTTTTTATTTTGTTCCCTGTCAAAGATTTTGAAAACTAATGAAAGATTATTATTCACAAACGCATTATTGTTATCTGATCGAGTGTTAGTTAAATATTGGATTAGTATGTAAGTTGTCGGGTTAGAATGATCAAATTTTAATCTGATACTACCCAAATGATCGAATATATATGTTCATTGGATCGTTTTCTGTTGGTTTTGATTTGGGAGAGTTGTCTGGTTTATCAGCATTTACGTCTACAATGTGTAAGTTTTGCTTAAAACAACGTTGGAAGATATAAGTGATTTATTGAAAAATAAAACTAATAAACACGCGAAGGTAAATTATATATAAAAATAAATTGTGTTCCGTAATTTCTAAGATGAGTCAATAAAGATGGAACCTACATACTGAACAGATACAAAATCGGAGCTTCCAAGATTTGATGCTCCAAAGTGTCTTTTATTGCTTGTTATACTGAGATTATAGTGTTTTTATTCAAGTAACCGTGATTGTACATATTGAGAACTCAAAACATCATTTCAATTTTTTATTTATTAAATCAAACATCAATCTGTTATTTTCAATAATTTGGGATAAAAAGACAAATTTGAGAGATTTGACTTTATTATTATTTAAAGGCAAGAGTTGACTTTCACAGAATCCGTTCAGACAATTTGTTTTCACAGTCTCTTGAAGTTTTTCTGATTCCGTTACCTATTGAAAATCATTCAGTTTAAACAAATAGGATTATCAATTTTCAATCAAACACACGTAACAAACATATAAAAAGTTATAGTTAGGATCCATTCTAACATCCATTGTCAACAACATTCAGTTCGTGGTTGATACCGTTCGTTCAACTCATCTAAGGCACCTCCTCGGAGAAGCTCAGAAGCTATGCTGCAAACTACGAGATCGCAGCTTGGACCAATGTTTTCTTATCTTTACCGACGAAAACCAGTACGACGCTATCACCAGAACAGGCTAAAACACATTTCAAGAGATTTCACGCGGCATTCGAAGAAGCGTACATGAAACAATCATCATGTGTCATACCCGATGCCAAACTTAGAGATGAGCTTAAGGTTTCCATAGCAAAAAAACTTGTACCGGAATACAGAGAGTTTTACGAGAAGTACTTGCCAACGCTGAGACAGGAGAGAAACATAGAGATGCTTGTGAGATTTAAGCCTGATAACTTGGATAACTACCTCTCAGAACACTAATACTCACTGGCTCTTCTTCTTCCTTGTCTTCTACATCTTGTATCTCACTTGGATGTGTAAGGAAATAAAGTCACAGTTAAAGAACATTTTCTGAATAGCATCTTCGACTTAAACGGATGTGTAATATCAAATACTGTATGTTTTGATTTTATTTTATGTCACCCAAGTCAAGCGAATATATATTACACCCCTATATATAATGTCACCCAAAGCAAGTTTAAACATATAGCAGTAACTAAGTAGATGAAAGATAAACTAGGGGTGAGATCGAGAAAGGAAAATTCGAAGACTCCTTTTCTGGTAGAATGTTTGCCCTTATTGAATTGTTGGATGACCTATCTCGAAAGTGAAATCAGGGTGTAGATCTTAATTGCTTGTTTGTGTTTGTATATGCGCGTTTAATTGTAATAATGTAATGTGTTTTTCTAAATGAAACAACCAATCTTTTAATAGTTAAACAAATGTTGTTATATTATAAACACATACGCAAAAGCTTAATTTAACTGGGGATGATGAACTAGAAAAGGCTGGTGATTAGACAATTCATTTCGAAAAAGGCCTGATTTAAAGGGACTAGATGATCAGTTCTTGATATGGTATAAGGAGTTATAAATTAATCGAAATAGATGAAGGGTTATATGTCAGTGTTATCTTTGTCTTTTAACAAATGAAACGAGAAAACAATATGTTTATATAGTAAGTACATGATATGAGATCAGCTAAACCGGTAATTTCTAATGTCGCATTGAGGAAACCGGTTCAACTGGTTAGATGATGTTTGGTTTGATAACAAAATCATGGTAAATTTTTAAATATTTTACAATCGATGGGCTTTGGAACTACTATTTCAAAAATTAAGAAAACATTAGACAATAAATTTCTTATTAATATATTGTGGAGATGACACTTAAAAGTGGTGCAATTAAACCCCGGAATCAAGTAAAATGTCTGAACATCGTAAAGTACAATGGGAAGTGACTTATGCCAATAACTAAATAAAATATTTCCATACTATATATTACAAATATCTATCGGAAAAAAGGATAAATAAACACTATAAACTATCTACACGATGAAGGAAAAAAGAAGAAGAAACAAACATGATTTTATTACCGTGTCTATAGATTTTATTTCTTGTGTTTTCAATGTATCTCATACGGGTCACGAGATAATCATATTGTTGATCATATTTGGTTAGTGTTGGCGTATTTATTTATTACTTGAGTAACCAATAAGACAGAAAAAAATATCAAACACGTGGGCTTCTACCAAGATTACTGTCTCTCTTACACATTTAGAAACTCAATAAATAAAATAATTTATCAGATAGGTTATTAAAACAATACTTTTGTTTCATTCTAAAACTTTCTCTCGCTATTCGTTCTTTCATAATCTAAGCTTTCATCACCATTAATGACGATGATGAACCCGTTAACTTTCTAAAGCCAATCAAATAATTATTCAAAGGAAAATGGAATATATTAAAAAAAAAAAATCTGACCCACCATTGAGTTCAAGTTTTAAGTGGTGGTCCATCGAAGTAACTATTATTTCCGAATATATCTGAGTTTATATATGTTACTCATTCAAACTGAAATAGAAACATATATACCTTGTTTAATTTAATTCCTAACTTTTTTTTTATCATATGTGTAAAAGTAAAATAAAAACATAATTTGGTCCACACTCCGCAATTGTACCTTCTTTACCAAATCAAAAACCTAACACTAACTCTCTCTTGCATATATAAAACAACTCTCTTCGAGTCTTTACTCATATCTCTAATCACTGAAACACAACACACAGAGAAGAAACATTAACATATGGCAGCTAATTTAGAGCTATGCGACAGTGATGTAGAAGAAGATTACATAGACATGGAAGTAACTTCTTTCACAAACCTCGTACGCAAAACTCTCAACAACAACAACAACAACAACCCTCGAGAGTTCGAGTTCCAAATGTCTCATCTTTGTCCTTTCCAGATAGACAAAACCACTTCTCCAGCGGACGAACTCTTCTACAAAGGCAAGCTTCTCCCTCTTCATTTACCTATACGCCTCCAAATGGCCCAGAAGCTTCTAGAAGATTACACCTTTGACGACGAATTCTACAGCACACCTTTAGCCACTGGAACGGTAACAACTCCGGTGACGAGCAACACCCCGTTCGAGTCTTGCACCGTCTCTCCGGCAGAGTCTTGTCAAGTGAGTAAAGAGCTTAACCCTGAAGACTATTTCCTCGAATATTCCGATTCAAATTCAACGGAGGAGAAGAAATCTTGGGGCAAGAAACTGAAATTAATCAATAAATTAAGTTTTGGAACAAAGATTAAAGCTTCGAGAGCGTATATAAGATCGTTCTTTGGAAAATCAAGTTGTTCTGATGAGTCAAGAGTTGCTGATGAAGGATCGATTTTGAGGTATTCGCGAGTGCAGCCTCCTTCTGGACAAATCAAAAAAGAGAGACCTAAAAAACAGAGTAGTGGTTCTGTTTCTGGGAGCCATAGGAGATCGTTTTCGGTTTCTATGAGGAGACAACCTGCGAAGAATTCGAACAGTAAATCGTCGACAAGTTTGGGGTTTAGTCCGTTGCAGTTTTTGAAGAGAAGCACGAGTTCGAGCTTAGAGATTGAGAACTCTATCCAAGGAGCTATCTTGCATTGCAAGCAATCTCAGCAACAGAAGCACAAGCAGTATAGTTTTAATGAGGTCGGATTCTGTTCGTTGTCAGCTTCAATAATTGCAGCGACGGATGATCAAGAACGGGCCCAGCTATTTAGGGGTTAACTAAGAAATTAAATTGAACATCAAGAGGATGAAAACTGAGAGTGAAAGAACTTGAGATGAGATTCCTTGTTATCTTCTGATTTTTACTCTTATTTTGCTTCTTATTTGTTTTTTTTTATTATGAGATTTCATAAATTCCTAATGCCATTTTCGTGTCTAAACATGGATATGATTAGAAATCGTGTTATTAAACAATTAAATTCAATTCAAATCACTAGTGATTTGAGGTTTTTTAGATTCAGTTTAAATATGATCGGAATGTAAGTTAATGCAAATGTCTACTGTAAACAGAGAGTATTGTTTTTTTTTTTTTGCGTATTAAGGCGAGAGTATTAAGACTTTTTTCTTTAGATGGTAACTATACAATATTGTGTTTAGTTAAACTCCTTCATTTGTAATTTGTGATGTTTGTTAAACTTAATTTCTTTACTTTCTTTCATATGGTTTTTCCAGATCATCAACAGTTCTAAAATCTAAATAAATCTGAATCTAAATAAATCTGAATCTAGTTAAGTACATTACACCACATGCATACACAATATTTAGAGAAAATATATGATTCGTAATTCATTTTTTTCAAATTTTTTTTATAAGTTTCCCATATAAATAATTTCATTTACGATTAAAGAATGCCTCTAAATATTACGGTCACTATTTTAAAATCACAAGAAGTAGTGTTATTAGCAGAAAAATAGAAAATTTCTTAATTAACAGAAAATAATATATATATATATATATATATATATATATATAACTTACAAAAGAGAAAATATATAATTTATCAGGGATTGATTGATTCAGAGAATGAAATGATGATTCCCTAAACACGAATTTTCAGAGACAGGCCGTCGTTATAACCATAGAAAAGGTTCACTTCTTAAAGTTTGAAAAGGAAGATATATCAGGAAACATGGATCCATGCTTTCAGAAAGCTGATCGCTACTTCGTCCATAATTTTCTTTAAATACATAAGTGTAATTTGTGTAAACAAATTGACCATTTATATCTCAATATAATTTAATTCATAGTAAAATACACCTATTATATATGTATAAAAGCATCATTACAATTTACAAGACATAATGACGACGGAAACGTAGAGGTTAGGTCGAGTTCCGATTCTTCATTTTATGATAAGTTCCATTCATTTTTATGCATACTCAATATGATGTTTAATGGTAAGCCCATCCATTAAACCATCTAGATATACTCAAATCGTTACAAACCCTTCTTCTTCTTTTTTTCATGCAGATAATAGAAAGAGAGCTTATGTTTCCTCTTAATTATTTTCTCTTTATATGGTCAGGATTAAAGTTATGATATTTATTTATTTATAAGGTTTGATTATTCCAACCACAAATATGTGTTTTCAATGTTAGAATATTATGTGTTTGCATTTTAAAATAAAATATTTCATTTGTTCATTTTATGTTTTGTAAACGCAAATGAAACCTTTTCGTTAGCGTTTTTAATGATTTGCTAGAAAAAATATAAAATATTGTAGTTTTCTTTCGGTATAAACATATGCACTTGGCTGTTTTTTTAAAATCTAGTTTAACTTGTTTTAAGCTGATTTTTTCTTCTATTGGAAGTATTCCCTATTTGGGATTCCATTTACCCAATGGACCATTGACCCAAAGTTGCTCGTTATATAGTAAATCGTAGCTCCTGGAGTTTATCCAATGTACGTGTGCAGTAAAGATCAAATTGTTAGATTAGATAGATTATATAGATGAAAACACAGAAGTTATCCAGCGTATGCCTCTTACAAGAATTAAGGGACACTTGTGTGAATTAATAAATCAATCCAATGCCAAATGAAAAGAATGATAACATTATGTTATTAAATAATCAACTCTAAAAGGCATTTTAGAAGGGAGGGAATGGACAAGAGAACCCAAAGCTGTGGGTTTGAGTAGTGCGTGTGCATTAGTTTAAAATTTTAAAGCCTTAAAATAAGATTAAGTTGTCCAAAGCTTTTCTTTCTCCATTTTTACAATTTTCTTTTATTTTGTAATGTCATAAAAGTGTTGTACATTGTTGACTTGAGTAATTGGTTCTATATTTGAAGCTTTTTATTTTATATATGGAAATTGATCTTTGCGAAATAATATGTAACCATGAACAAATAATATGTGATTTGTGAAGTCGGTTCTATATATAAAAAGATCATTTATAAGTAGTTGCGCTCTCTCCAAAAGAGAAAAACATAGGCTTCAACAGTGATACGTTTGTCCGAGTTTACATGGATTATGTTCCAAATCTGGTTGTTAAATTCGCAGTGGCGCGTAGAGGACGTAATCTTATGTTTTCAGAAGTAATACAGCATGCATTTAGAGCACATATATATATATATATCTATCTACGAGAAGTTTATAATTTACGTCTTGAACATTAAGATTTAGGGCTTGAACTTTTCTTTCTAAAATACACTATAGAAATACTTAACAATCATGACTATTAGTTATACAAATATATCTATTACCATTTTGTATTAACATTATATCAAATACCAAAAGTTAAACCGTTATAATCAATTAGTCATATACAGAAAACAAAACAAAAAAACTAGAACATGGCACACCACTCACTATTTAAAGCTGAGGGCAGATTTTCGTTCGATTAGGCCACATTTAACTAACTAGTTCGCCAGGAGGTTGCAATAAATGATTGCTACCATATTGTTATGCTTGCAATTGCCTATCACCTCATGTGTCCTCACACATACGTTATGTTTGACATGCGTCATGCGTGTCCACATTTATAATTATAAGTTTATGGATGCCTTATTAGGCTACGAACATAAATTAACAACTAACATTTTCGATTAAGAATTGTCTTTGTTTTTAGAAAATCCAAAGTCACGATTTCAAGTACAAGTGTTCGAATAAAATAACAATTTAACATGTTTTGATACCTAACGTAAAGAATTTATGAACATTTTTTTTGGTTAGAAAAAAAATCAGCGTCGAGGAGAGACAGCTCTAACGTCCATAAAAAAAAAAAAAAAACTTGACTCGAACCTTTGATTTTACTTCACTTGACTCGATCAAACGTTGCATGTGCGGCTGAATATTTTTCCGGCATTTTGTTAGGCTTTTCATTAAGTTCGGCATAGTGAAGTAGCTAAGCTAGCCATTCATTATAGATTTAAGTTTTGATTTTGATTGGACCGACAGTTAAATAGACCAATATAAAACATCAGTCTACATGCATCGATCCTTGTACATATACTAATACTATTGATGCAGATTTCAATCTGCATCTAACAAAACCCCCCCCCCCATCGAACTAAAGAACCAACACTTTTGACTCTTCTTCTTCTTTGAGAGAAACAAAATTCCTTTAAACAGTTTCTTGTAGCTCAAGGAAAAATTCAATGAGTGTGTTTTAAGGTCGTTTAATCTATTACTCTGAGAACAGTTTTTATGTCCTTATAGTAACTATGGCTCGTATTGTAGCAGCCGATGATGATGAAACGCCCCAGTTTTACTCCATGGAGCTCAACTCCATCTCCTCTGTTTCCGATTCCACTTTAGGGCAACTTCTAAAGAACGTCAGTGACGTCACGAAAGTAGCCATTGGAGACGAGACTCCAGTTCACGATTCCTTGAACCGAGACGACGAAGATGATCTCATGCGTAGTGTCCCTTTCGTTCTCTCTTTCGACAATCTCACTTACAATGTCTCTGTTCGCCGCAAACTAGAGTTCCGCAATCTCATTCCACGGAGGGAAACAGAGGATATCGAGATTGCTCAAATCGGAAGGCCGAACACTAAAACCCTTCTCAATAACATTTCCGGCGAGACTCGGGATGGAGAGATCATGGCTGTTCTTGGAGCTAGTGGTTCGGGGAAGTCAACTCTGATCGATGCATTGGCGAATCGTATTGCTAAAGGAAGCTTGAAAGGAACGGTGAAGCTAAACGGAGAAACACTTCAATCTCGGATGCTCAAAGTTATATCGGCTTACGTGATGCAAGACGATCTTCTCTTCCCTATGCTCACTGTTGAAGAAACACTAATGTTCGCTGCTGAGTTTCGTCTCCCGAGAAGTTTACCTAAATCCAAGAAGAAGCTTCGTGTTCAAGCTTTGATTGATCAGTTAGGAATCAGAAACGCTGCGAAAACGATTATCGGAGACGAAGGTCACCGTGGAATATCCGGTGGCGAAAGAAGACGTGTTTCGATCGGAATCGATATCATCCACGACCCGATTCTTCTCTTCCTTGATGAACCTACGTCTGGTTTGGACTCGACGAGTGCGTTCATGGTTGTTAAAGTGCTGAAGAGGATTGCGCAGAGTGGCAGTATCGTAATTATGTCGATTCACCAGCCGAGTCATAGAGTTCTCGGTTTGCTTGACCGGTTAATTTTCTTGTCTCGTGGCCACACCGTCTACAGTGGATCTCCGGCGAGTCTTCCGCGTTTCTTCGCCGAGTTCGGAAATCCAATCCCGGAGAACGAGAACAGAACGGAGTTCGCGCTAGATCTCATCCGTGAGCTTGAAGGATCCGCCGGAGGAACGAGAGGATTAGTCGAATTCAACAAAAAATGGCAAGAGATGAAGAAACAGAACAACCGTCAGCCACCACTGACTCCTCCAGCGTCACCGTACCCAAATCTAACCCTAAAAGAAGCAATCACCGCGAGTATAAGCAGAGGAAAGCTAGTATCTGGTGGAGAATCCGCCGCAGTACCATACGGAAGAGGAGGAACCACCACCGCAACTACCTTAGCTGTCCCTGCATTCGCAAATCCAATCTGGATCGAAATCAGGACTCTATCGAAACGCTCAATGCTAAACTCTCGAAGACAACCAGAGCTATTTGGAATCAGACTCGCTTCCGTCGTTATCACCGGATTCATCCTAGCCACCGTCTTCTGGCGAATAGATAATTCTCCAAAAGGCGTCCAAGAGCGACTAGGGTTCTTCGCATTCGCTATGTCAACAATGTTCTACACTTGCGCTGAAGCACTCCCAGTTTTTCTCCAAGAACGTTACATCTTCATGAGAGAAACCGCTTACAACGCTTACCGGAGATCCTCCTACGTTCTTGCTCACTCCATCGTCTCTTTCCCGTCGCTCATTTTCCTCTCTGTCGCCTTTGCTTTGACGACGTTTTGGGCAGTAGGCTTAGACGGAGGCCCAATGGGCTTTCTGTTCTATTGCTTGATCATATTAGCCTCTTTCTGGTCAGGAAGCTCCTTCGTCACGTTTCTATCAGGAATTGTTCCACATGTGATGTTGGGTTACACAATCGTCGTCGCCATTTTAGCTTACTTCTTGCTCTTCAGTGGATTCTTTATCAACAGGAACCGAATCCCAGATTACTGGATTTGGTTTCATTACTTGTCTCTTGTGAAATATCCGTATGAGGCGGTTTTGCAGAACGAGTTCTCTGATGCGACCAAGTGTTTTGTGAGGGGAGTTCAGATTTTCGACAACACTCCTTTAGGGGAATTACCGGACGGGATGAAGCTGAGGCTGCTCGATACGGTGAGCCGCTCGCTGGGGACGACGATATCAAGCTCGACGTGTTTGACCACAGGTGCGGATATTCTAAGGCAGCAAGGTGTGACTCAGTTGAGCAAATGGAATTGCTTGCTTATCACGGTAGCTTTTGGGTTCTTTTTTAGGGTTTTGTTTTGCTTCTGTTTGTTGCTTGGAAGCAAGAACAAGAGAAGGTGATAAAATTGTTTAAAAAATGCTGAGAGACCCCAAATCAAAACATGCAATTTCTGTTGTAATTCCTTGAATTGTTAAATGTAAAATGCTTTCCATATATATAAAAAGAGTGTTTCCTGGACTTCCCTTTCTAAGAGTATAAACCAAAAGTTTTTAGAAAGAATAAGGATTTCCGTATTCACAAAAACGAATTACAAACACATTCGGTTCTCTTTCTTTCCAACGTTTACTACATCTATCAAGTATTATAAACCTAAAATGTCATACCTGAGATTATGTGTGGCAACTGGGAAAAGACGATGATGATGCGAGAGAGCTTCAACTATCTTCGTTGGTGTCCTTCAGATCAAAAGATGTGATGAACTTCATTTTGGAATTATAGCTTCCTTTTTTCTCCCATCAGACTACACAACAAACATTATTATTTTTTCATAATGTACGCGTAAAAAAATCATTGACATCTAGATATCGATCTCCATGAGCAACTGCATCTTCAGGTTCTGGCATGAAGAGACTCGTTGATGACGTCTGCACGAGGAATAACACAAGTTCAGTTCTCATCCATATCTCGAGAATACGGAACCCAACATTTTATATGGTTTTGAATCAACGTCAACCACATCATGTCTCACCAAAAACTTATGGAAAATCTAAAGGAAGACTTACTTTGGTATCAAGCATTTCTCCGTTACTGTCAGCTATGAGGCTAGCACCATGGGCTTTTAGCCATTCGGAACACTCCTCCATACAATCGGTCTCCTTATCACCACTACCTTTGCTTGAAGTACCTCTAAAGCCCAACACTTGCGCTAAGTATGTAATCGGGATTGTAGGACGACAACTCCGAGACATAAAAGTCACTGCCTTATAACGCATCTTCTCCACATAGAGATCTGCAAATAAAACATGAAAAAACGTCATTCTATCTTTTTTTTTCTTCACATTTCTATTCAATTGTTCAAACATATCAAAAGAGTTTTCATAGGTGTTATGTCCCCACCCATGAGGCAACTGTTCATGTTTGGCGCATTTTTGTAGAGTCTGAAGAACATAACATAATTTCCTGATGTAACAGCTGCACGAACTGAGAGAGCATGTCTAACTGCTTCATCCTTCTTAGCTTCTTGGGATAATCTACAGAACAAATTCAGAGATCACAAAATTACTCAATCTCATGCATACAAACCCAATAAAAAGGAGTAACCTCGTCACATTGGTAGGAAGAGATGTAAGAAAAAAGACTATAGGACAGGTGGAGTGAACATTCGTTAACTCCAATACTACTCTCAGTTTGTCACTCACGTAATTTGTTAGCAAACATTATTCTGATCTTCCCACGAATCTTCAGTTTATCAAATTTTCTCGTGAAGCGTCTATGCTTAAACATAGCCCAGAGAAGGAAATTTAAAAGCACTAACCTGGACATAGATGATAGCAGTTCTCGGTTGTTGTTAGAGTGTAAGGTAATATAGAGTAGACTGTACGCAGCAAATTCCAGAGAGCATCCTTCTATACCTTCGGCATAAAGGATTTTCAACTGTGATAGGCACTGTAACAACAATAAAAACCAATTCAGCAAGACTACAAACACCCTGAGATTTATGTTTAGTCTCTCAGGAATATACAATAGATGTATTCTACAAGACTTGATTCTAGCAGTGGTTAATACTCTTTCGATTAGGAGAAAAACACAATCGTTTCAATACCGGATCATAGCTAGACAATCTAAATGATTACTGTTCTGAAATATGGACAATATGTGCTAGCGTACCAACCTGATTATACTCAGGTAAATCCCCAGCTTCCAAAGCAAATCTAGCATGTGTTTCATAGACCTGAAATAGACATTGAACATGGAACCATCATAAACATGCGCATTAGGTGACAGGTCCTGTAACTAGGATAAAAACTTCCAGCAGAAAATGGATCCTATGTGCAAGAACGTTCAAAATCAAATGGAATTGAATAACATACCTTCGCTGTCAAATGATTGTGTATCCGCTGTACTGTGAGGTCTTGGCGAATAGATTTTAGCTGATCACATTTATAAAGATAATTCTTTTGAGAATCCTGAACCATTAACAGAGCTTTTTCCAGCACATCCTCTGGTCTTACCTGCAAAGCAGTGTGGTTACCATTAAGTCAATCAAAAACATCAGTCAGGGTGTCGAAAAGATTACTAGGTATAAGATAGTGATATTTACGGTGGAAGGATCAGGTGCAGAAGTAAGACGGAGATAACGTTTCTCAATTTCCTGACAAGTTCCTTTAACGGTGAGTGCATCCCAATCAATGTCTTCCACAGCTCTGCTGCCATTTTCATCAAAATCTTCGCCAAGTCTCAATGCAGTGCCTCTTCTAGAATGCAAATTTGCAGCATTTCCATCCTTAGGTTTAGGAATATCATTCCCTCGACTGTGCCCTTGAACTTTCTCAAAACGCTTGGAACGACTATCACGCCGCTTCTTTTCCTCGGCCGACCTAGCAAGTGACATTGCGCTGGAATAGTAAGGTGTCAAATCCTTGTCACTATCACTAGATGCCTCATCATCAATGGCAGTAGCTGCACCACCAGAAAAACGCTGTCGCTTGACAGACCGCTGGAAACTCTTTTTTGCAGAATTTTGCCCAGAGTAAGTGGGCTTGGAGGCAGTGACAGCATCCACCTTTTGAAAACTCTCAAAGCTCTGCAAAATTTAAAATCAGAACCAGTCAGAATCTTTAATAGCTGAATACACATTAAACCAACAGCTAAATGCTTTTTTTTTTTCATTTCCTTTGATGAGACATAAATAAAAGTACAACCAGTATCTCCAGCAGCAGCATCCCTTCACAAGTAACAAGAAAAGAATGTTAACCTTTTTGTTATTTTCATTTTGGTGATTCCAACCTCCAAACTTAACACCACTGCTGAAAGTTGAAGCTGACTTGACAAATGGTTTTTCCACTAACGGCTCCCATCTACTTTTGGCTCGTCTTGTTGGGCTCTTATTTTGTAACGAAGATGACCTGCAGCGCAGCGTAAAACTTAGTAGCAAGTCATTATGAAGTAAGTGTTCCAAACATATAATAAAGAAGAACGAAAGTTATGGATCATGCATGCTGGAGGTAAAGAACAGGACCATACTCAGTGTTAGTCACATCTTTGTTCAGGACAGTTGAGAGAGGCTCAGTATCCCAATCCCGAGTAAAAAGAGTACCATCATCCTTAGCGTCTTTGATGACCTAGAAATACAAATATAAGCATCAGCATGCCAAGCAACCCATACATGCTATTCTAATAACCGCAAGAAAAGGCATGAAAACATCTTAACCATACTACACAGCCACTCGGAAGATCAAGTCAAAGAAGTTCATTCAAATATGGCAGTAATATTAATTTGAGCACAGTGAGTGACTACAAATCATGCTAAAATAGTGTAATATCTTTGCGTCCACAATTCCTACTAACGCTTACCGTCCTCAGGGCATCCTGGCAAGATGCCTTTTCTTTATCATCTTTGCAGCATGCAAAAACCCTCTCGACAAACCCACGAAGCGATTTCGGTAACATTCCAGCCTAAAAACAATAAGATTATTTGTTTCCAGTGTCAATTAAAAAGAGAAACTTTACTTAGTACACCATTCTACAGTGGCCAACATTTAATATCTACTTCACCTGCTAGGTATTCAAGAATTGAAAAAAAGGAACCTTACCTCAGGCATTGCAGTGGCATGGCCTTTCGGCTTTGGCATTGAAACACTAACATACGCAGGTGTTTGGGTTGCACGGGCTGCTGAACCATCTTTATCCATTTTGGTACAACCTGATGGCAAGTTTGAAGCAATTCTAGGGTTAGTTGGAATCTGTACTTTGCTTACCCTTTGTGTATCCACCGAAGGTGTAGTCTGAACAGGCTGGCGATAGCCTAACGGAGCCTGATGAATGGATGGCTGGGAGTTCAGTTCTTGAGGATATGTAGCTCTCTGATGACCCTGAAAGGGAGTCTCATATAAGGGTTTCGTCTCCAGAGGACTCTGGTAATGATTTTGTGGAGGAACAGGATAATGAGCTTGCTGATTTGGTGTTTGATGCATCCAGTAAGCATCATTAGAGGCACTAACTGCTGCAGCAGGCTGAGAGAATTTAAAAAAAAAACTACTTAGTTTTCTAATAAAAAAGACTCCCTTGAACGAAAACAATCAATGACCATGTCTAAACTATCTGCACATAAAATTTTCATATAATTAATTCTATCAAGTCAGCTTGATAAGCTTAAGAACACAAATATGCCAAACAAGAAAAAGCATTAGAAAATCAAATAAGCTTAAGAACACGAATTTGCTATACTCCCTCATGAAGGTAAAATCTGAACCTGCTGGGAAGGTGGCTGGGATGAGTCGGTTTCCTGCCTCCAAGGTTGGGTTTCCTGCCTCCAAGGTTGGGCATAAGAGGGGGCAGGCTGGCCATTTGAAGCAGGCATTTCATTAGTAACACCAGGAACTGGAAATCTCTGACTAAATGCACTACTGGCAGGCAACTTTTCCGTGCCCGGGGCACATGGGACTTCTATTTGACTGTAATAATCTCGCCACTGTTGGTAGTTCTGTTGATAATGTACAGGTGTCGTGGTTGCAACAGTGGAGCTATGAGTGTTAGCAGCGTCAGGAGTATAGTTCTGATAAGGGCTTGATGTATAGTTTCCCTGGTTTGATGTAGAAGTCTGGTTACTGTAGTTTGTGCTTGGGTGACCTCCAGTTGTTTGGTTGTTATAATTTGTACTTTGGTAACCTCCAGTACTCTGATAATCAGCAGGATTGTAGTAAGTTCCTGAATAACTTGCAGTCCCAGCATAAGATCCTGGATTCTGAAATGAGGAAATAGGCTGATAAGGAGCACCTGTGTTTTGATACGCCCCTACAGGCTGAGGGTATGACTGGCTAGGTTGCTGTTGGTAGCCACTGTAGTAATTGGAATATCCCGTGTTTGAGTAGTTTTGTGGGTCAGAAGAGGTCTGGTATGGCGTGTATCCACTATAATCTTGTGCCACATTTGCAGTTCCAGACGTCGTTGAGCTAGTGAAGGATGCAGTATTCGGTGTTTCTTGCACATTCCCTGTGGCTGGCACTATAGGCTGTTGTGGATGGTAATAGTTTGAGTTTGAATAGTTCCCATTCTGCACAACCTGATTTTCTACCCTATGTGCTGTCCATGAGGAACCGTCAGACCCAGTTGAGTATTGATATGAAGATATCTGCACTTGGCTTCCATCAACACCATATCGTTTCTGCGAGAAATAATAAAAAAAAAAAGCGTTAGTAGTGGCAAAACTGAATACTTACCCACCATATTATGGCACTGGGAATCTCAAGTTACCACGAAAAAAATAAACAAAACAAGTCTTAAGAGTGAAAAGAATCATAGACAAAGAACAAACAGAAAGGTCATCTCAGACCACGACTACATCTACAACTTGAGATACTAAAAGCCTCCCACAGTCTCAAGTCAATCTGAAAGAACCTCAACCATAGAACTCTCAAAAGCCCATGCAGCAAGTAATCAACAGCTAAGTGTCTTAAATTCTTAACCAAACCTAACACTTGATAGAGAATATGGCAGTACCAAAATACTTTCCATCTTTGAGCTGTTTTGTTAAAGGAAAATTACTAGTGAAAACCATAGACTCCACAATAAGGATAGAGATTGATTCATTGAAATATTCTGAGAGTTCTCATACCAAACCTAGAGTAAAAAAGTCACATTCATGTGCTGCATAAACATACTGATAACAAAACTAAAAATCACCAAATCCAGTTTTACGCAGCAACACGAACACAAATATAAACCGGAGACCCAATGCACAACAATATCACTCGTATAAACTGCATATAAAGGACTGGTTTTTGCGAATTGGTAAAAAAAGTTAGCGTTAAAAGATTAATGAAGGACGTAAGGGAGTATTACCTCAATGGAATTAGGGTCAAGTGGAACCACGGTCTGAGTGTTCCCTCCTTGATTCATTCTACCACAAACCTCCTGCAAAATAAAGCATCATCCCATACAATTAGACTCACTTTCGAATCGGATTTCGGTGATACAAAGCAAGTAAAAACCTATAGAAAAGCCCTAATTTAGAAAAACAGAGTTAACGCAGCAACAAATTTGTACCAGTGATGCTTCAAAATTTTTGTCTTGTTCGTTACAATACCACCGGGTGAAGAATCGAATTGAAATAGTAATAGTACAGAGCAGGATTTTGAGATCAAACGAAGACAAGGAAACAAAAGAAACGAAATAGAACCAAAAACACAAAAAAAATAAGGCAAAATAAAATACAAACCAAAGGGCACAACAAAGAGAGAAAGAGAGAGAGATTTCAAATCTATGGAAAAGTTACAGAACACGGAGAAAATCGAGGAATCTGGCCGAAAAGAAACAAATATGTTTGTGCCGGAGACGAAAGATAATCAATTTTTACGGTAGATTAGTGCTCTCGGGTCGGGTCGGTTCATGTTAGACCGACTCGGGCTTTTCCAGTCGGGCCTTTAATTTTTTGAACTTTGGAAGATTTTTCTTTTATTAGCTTTTTTTTTTCATCGGTGACAACCCGCAAAAAAGAAAACACTATTTTGTCAAAATAATAAGTATAATAATATTAAAATAATAAGTATAATGAATATTAAATTATTAAATATAATGAATCTAGCTAATATATTTACAAGATCTATAGTAGTTGTTGGGTTAAAATATCATTGACGAGGTTTAGAGGAATCAGGTCAAGGTTTTTGGCCAAATGACGAGTCAGATCAATCCATTCTTTGAATCACTTAAGCTTTTATGAGAACATTAACTTTAAATAAATCACTTAAGCTTTTATGAGAACATGTTCAAGAAGGTCCAAAACCTTTCTTTGTTAACATTTGTTTGATCCATCTTCAAATTAAATGAAAAATATCTGAAATTATCCTCCCTTACACCTTTAGGACTATTTGATGAGAAGATGATTCACCGACATCGAACCGAACCCTCAACTCGTAAAGCTCGTCTTGCAGACGATCGAAATTCCACGGTCTATATAAAGCCAACCCTAGCTTAACGACCTCAAAGAGCAAACGCATGATGGTCATATTCGAAATTATGCACAAATACAGTTTATGCATTAGATAAATATGTCAGTTGAAATATTTAATGAATAATAAATATGATAAAACGTTACAAAATGAAATTAGTGTATACCGCTTTTCATCAGTTTCATAGTTAAAGAAAACAAAGTAATCTGTTTCCATAACAAACAAAAGAAGAAAAATTATGTTTTGAAGTTAAAAGAGTAAATCGAAGATTTTAGTGTGATGGGATTCGCATTATTATGTTTTTTTACTATTTTTTATGAACTGTTTAGTTCATTTATTGTATTTAAACCATATATATTTGCATTTGAGAAGTAATATGCAATTATTTTGTCTCGTTAATTCTGGACTTATCAAATTCAATTATTACATTGTGGTAGAGGTAGTCATCGCTCGTGTTTCACGAGTTGGTTACAACGTGCAGTTAGTTACAACGTACAGAGTTAAAGGTTACATAATAAAGATGATGGAAACACACAAAAAAACATGATAAATAAATGGAAATAAACGTAACTACCAATGTCGATAAATACACACATTAATTTCAACAGCCATAAGCTTCATCTCCATCATTCTTATTCATCGCTTTCATTCTCAATCAGAGCTCAAGAATTTACTGGTTATCTCTCTCTCTCTCTCTCTCTCTCTCTCTCTCTCGGCCAATTTGATTTTTGAAGTAGCTTGTATACATGTTTTATAACAAAATTTTGTAGCCGACACGTATGATTATCCCTTTTCTATGTTCTGTTAAGCCAACTATTTTTGGAATGCATTCCAAAAACAATTGTTAAGAGGTTTTGTTTTGTCTGTGCAAACTAGAACTATATATACAAATTTTAGTTTTGTAAACTTTTACACATTGATTATCATTAGTTTATATAAAAACATTTGCGAACATGAATAAAGGTCCTTTTTCTTTTCTTTTTTTGATTAAAGTTATGTCAGTTCTTGCTTGAGAGAGTGAGCAATTTAGTGTACGTGGTACGATCTCTGAACCAAGCAGTGACAAAGGAATACGTTTTCAGATCGCTGTGTGGAACTCTTGTGTTTAATATTTATACAATATACTTATATTGTCATTTATCTTTAACATATTAATACTAGATCTATCAACATCACTGGATGACTAACAATATATAGTGGCATGTATCCTAATTTATAATTTTTTAGTAGAACTTCATAATTATGTTGGTGGATACATAAAAGAAAAAAAATTAGTATTTTTATTTATTTTATAGGATCTCTGGCAAGGATGTACCGGAAGTCGACGATTTGCGGCGGTGAAGGAGGACGGGAATGGGATGACGATGTATACGAGGGTGTAAGAAAAGTGTATGTAGGGCAAGATAGTTCACGTATTAGTTACATCAAATTCGATTACGTGAAGGTAGATGGCGAAATTGTAACACGTGAATATGGGACAAAAGTTCAACTCCCTAATGAGGTTATCCACTGCTATTTTTTTATATATATTTTCACATTCTTAAGTTTTACGTCAATAGTTTCATTTAGAGATCAATTCTACATTTTATTTTGTGTATTTTAATTTGTTGATTGAATAATTAAATGATATTATTTTCACACAAAGTTTGTAGTTCAATATCCGGACGAACACATCATAGCGGTGGAAGGAAGTTACAACAATGTGGCTTTTTTTGCCACGGACGTGATCACGTCTCTCGTCTTCAAGACCTCAAAGGGTAGAAAGTCTCCCACGTTTGGTGCAAACTTGCTCGGACTTGTGAACGGTACAAAGTTCGTTTTTGAGGATCAAGGAAAAAAGATCGCAGGGTTTCATGGACGTTCGGGTAATGCTCTCGACGCTTTTGGAGTTTACTTTCAACTGGGTTCTCTCACCACGTCTTTGTCTCCTCTGTACAAGCTGGATGCTCAAGGTGGTACAGAGGGACGTGTTTGGGATGATGGCTCTTACGACGCCGTTAAAACGCTGCGCATCTGTCAAGATGATGTTCGTATTACTTATTTAGAGTTCGAGTACGACAAAGGTGGCAAGTCAGAGAAACTTCACCATGGGGTGAAAGGAGGAAAACCATCCGAGGTAATTTCTAAATAGATTTTTTTTAAAAAAGTTAATAGATTGTATTAGATGCATGTAATCATGTCAACTCTATATTTATATTTGAAAATGAAAACAACAAATATTTAAGTACCATGTAGTTGGTAATTTAGTGATTCTGAGAGTTTCATAGTCGTTAGTTCGACCTATTTGAGAGAAATGATTTACACCTTAAACATTTTCTTTCTTGAATGTGCTTGTTCTTGCAGTTTGTTCTTGATTTCCCAGATGAATACATCAAATCGGTGGAAGCAACCTATCATCAGCCAAACTTTTTTAGAAACACCATTATCACGTCGCTTACGTTCCAAACATCAAAGGGGAGAACATCATTCTTTGGAAATAAAGTGGGTAAGAAGTTTGTTCTCGAGAAAAAGGATCGTCGACTTGTCGGGTTCCATGGAAAAGAAGGTGACGCTATTGATGCTCTAGGAGCATATTTTGCACCTATTCCTGCTCCTACTCCTTTGATTCCATCACAGAAATTACCGTCGGTAGGCGGCAACGGAGGAGTTACGTGGGATGATGGTGTTTACGACGGTGTAAAGAAGATATACGTAGGACAAGGTAACGACGGTGTATCCTTTGTCAAGTTTGAGTACATTAAAGGCAAAAACTTGGTATCTGGAGATGACCATGGGAAGAAGACATTACTCGGAGCTGAAGAGGTCATTTCCATAACCAAACAAGAGTTTTCTTACTTCAACTACTTCTTTTAATTATTTTACACTTATCTTTGTTAGTTTTGAGCCTTTGCAGTTTGTGCTAGAGGATGGTGAATATCTCACGGCTTTGGAAGGCTACTACGATAAGATCTTCGGAGTCGATGAACCAGTGATTATCTCTCTTCAGTTCAAGACGAACAAAAGGGAATCAAATCCATTTGGAATGAATTCTGGTGAGAAGTTCTTGCTTGGTGAGATCGGCCACAAGATTGTCGGGTTCCATGGACAAGCTAGTGATGTTATTCACAGTGTTGGAGTCACTGTCGTGCCCATCCCCAAAACCGAGTGAAAAAAACTTTCTATCGTATTAATAAACTGTATGAAACTTTGAATAAGCTTGGTGTGTGTTACGTTTACGCTGCTACTTTCATATGTGTTTTAATGGTACTTAATCTAAATAATTCTACCTGTTGTTTTCTATTTTCCGTTAGTTAATTGGGAACAATATTTATAAATATGAATCTATAGTTCAACTGGAAGATGTAATATATGATATTTTGATGATATCGTAGAAAATAAAGATAATATACAGTTTAAATCTCAATGACAAAAAAAAATGTAAGGGGGACTTATTCGCAATGAGATTAAGATTTTATTAAAAGAAAATTTAGTGTTATTCAATCTTGAATTTGTAGAACTATATCTAGGTCATTCATTATTGATGGAGGGAAGTTACAGCGTATTGGCTCTGTGTCCTACGTAGGTAATCACATCCCTCATCTTCAAGATGTCAAAAGGTAGAACGTCTCCAACGTTTGGTCCAAATTTGTCCGGATTTGTGGTCGGTACAAAGTTTCTTTTTGAGGATGAGGTAAACAGTTTGAGCATAACCTAGAAATAGTTTGAGACGACTCAGGTATGAAGTATCTCCCGCAAACTACAAAAACCTTATTCTTGTAGATAAATCCGTGTATTTAGATTTCTTGAGACAAAACATTCTTGATTTTTGCTTCTTGTTGCAGTTTGCGCTTGATTTTCCGGATGAATACATTAAATCAGTGGAAGCAACCTATCATAAGTCAAACCTTTTTCTCAATATCGTCATTACGTCGTTCGAAGGGGAGAGCATCATTCTCTTGTGTATAAGGTGGGTAAGAAGTTTACTCTGGAGCAAAAGGATCAGACTTGTGCATGGAACGGATGGTGACGCTATTGATGCTCTTGGAGCATATTTTGCACCTTTATTCCTGCTCCTAATCCTTTGATTCCAACCAAGAAACTACCATCCGTAGACGGAAACGGAGGAGCTACATGGGATGATGGTGTTTACGTAGGACAAGGTAACAACGGTGTATTTTTTTGTCAAGTTTGAGTACATTGGCACAAACTTGGTATTTGGAGATGAACATGGAAAGAAGACATACCTCGGGTTCCATGGTCAAGCTAGTGATGTTGTTCACAGCTGGAGACTTGGAGTCAATGTCGTGTGCCCATCACCACCATAACCACCGAGTGAAATGCGTTCTATCATAATAATAAAAGCAACCAATAATGTGTATGTTCTCTTTACTCTTCTACTTTCAATGTGTGTCTTTGGAATAATAAATGCTTTGGTGGTCCATTTATCTTTTAAACTAATTATTTATCTCTCTTATCTTTGTAGTCTTTACATTATCTTATTTCTACAATCAATAATTTGATTATAAGAAAATAAATTGACTATCAATTTGAATATATTCGCTGATCGATTTTAGTTATTTGGTTAGTTGAATCAAGAAAAAAGTACTACTGATGATCAGAGAGAATCTACCAAAATTTATTAGACCACTTTGTTGCATTTTTACTCTAATATGTTTTATTATTTTTTTAATCTTTAGCAAAGCACTGTACATTTGTACTGTTTATTGGTATATATATTTAAGAATAATTATAAAAATTTGGATTTTGTAAAAATTCTAGTGTTATTTATTTAATTTTTTAATACTATCTTAAAGTTTAGTGTTATTAGTTTATGAATTTGTAACAAATAGTTTAAAATCTTTAAAAATCTTGAGTATTAGATTCGTGATTTTGTAAAATCATTATTTTTTGTGTTATTCAAATTAAATAAATGTAAATGGTTTTGTCATTGTTTTAAAACTTTGTATTATTGGTTTATTGGTTTTTTCTTTATTTTCTATAAGTATGATTAGGATATCAATTTGTATGCTATTCTTTTAGATAAAAAATCAGATACTGAATAGTAGATAACAACAAACACAATCAGAAAAATAAACTATTAAAATAGAATTGACAAAAATTATAAATATTTTAAATTAAAAAATCTATAATAGTCAATAATACTCTTTGACAAAATCTTAATAAAATCTAAACTTTTTAAAAATGAGTAAAAAAATTTAATTATTTAATCATTAAAAATATTTATATAATACAAACCAATAAAAAAACTGTGAAATCCCACAATATGTATATAGTATAATTATCCTTTTTCCCTATTCATTATCAATTTTTAATTTAGAAAAAGAAAGAAATCCAACAATATCGAGTGCTTGATTACCAAACAAAACAGCTAACACAAATGGGCCCACTATAAGAAAAATCAAGCGGGCCACTCCTCTGGAAGGCTTTATCCGCGCAACAAAAAAAAAAAGATTTTAAAAGTGACGGAACCGAATTTCCATAAGTACCCTTTATTGATAACCTTATTTTCGGAGAAAGCCATTTGTTTGTCGTCACTTTGTCCTGTCGAATCTCTGGTACAATAGTGTACGTACCACTTACGATTCTAGTTTAGCCTGAAGTCGACGTAAACTAACGCCGTCAGAAAAAACCTCGATTACCGTTTCGGATTCTTCATCGTTTTGATTGAATTTCCCTCCATCTTCTGAGAAGATTCTTTTCGATACTCGATTTTTGGAGAATCTCTCTGCTTATGGTAAATTCACAACTCCATTGATTATCCTTTCGATAGATTTTGTTTTTATTTGTTTTCAATATCGATAATGATTGTTATTGATTCTTGATTGTTCGCAAGAATTTTAAAAATTTCGAAAGAGAACGTTTTGTATTTCGATTGTTCATAATTGTGCACCCAACACTTTCTGCTTCAGTTTCTCCGCTGCTTCAGGTTCGATGCTCGACTTCAGCAAAATCTTTGAAAAGATATTCGATTTTGGCTGTCTCTAGGGTTTTTGTAGTGGATTGTTGTTAAGGGTGTTTTGGTCTTTTTCGCTTAAGTTAAAACAACTCGATGTTTACGGATCTGTCAGAAACTCTCTCTGACAATTTCGTTATTAAAAAAGTTTTGTGGCGATCTTGATCTTGGTTCTATTTTTAACCTATTTCTCATCAGTCAAACCTAAAAATGATGGTTGAGTTATTCTCATCGAGCAAATTAAGTGGTTTAAGTAGGATTCACTTTGGAACACTCTTCCTGCTCTGTTTTTTTTATTAATTTGCTTTAAACTTTGTTTCTGTTTCATGATTACTTTCTCTAATCATTCTATGTAGCAATCAAATCAGTGTTCTTTTTCTATGACCTGTTTTGTGTCATTTGCCTTTTTTTTATTTTTTGAACAATGAAGAGAAATTGTTCTTAACTCTTTTGTAGTATTTCCATCTATTAATTTGCTTCTTTTTTGTTTGATATATAGTTTGATTCCAGCTTACCTTCTTTGATATTGGGAGATACATACATACACCAATGAAGAAGCTTTTCTTTTTCAAATCTTCATCTAATAATGGTACTGATAAACAAACTCGCCGGGAAAAAGATACATCTCAGAGTGTAGAATCTGGTGGTCAGGCTCTTAGACGAATCCGTTCATTTTCTTCCGCAGCTTTTATCGTTGATGGAATCGGAGAAACTTCCTCAAATGATCCAAATGCTACTAGAAGCAATCGACAGCGAAACCATTCATCTCGGTAATTTTTTGTTTGCTTTTGTCTTGTTCTTCTTTTGTTAAAGAAATCTCAATGTTTTTGGTTGACTTTTTCTTTATTAACTTGATTCCAGTTTCAGATGTTTTACACCGGAAAGCCAATGCAAAAAAGCAGAACATAGTCACAAGTACAAAGTACATGATTCATCTGCAACTTTGTCGACTTGTTCTAGTAATGTCTCAAGCCAAGTCTTGGACCGTTTCATTGATGGAGAAGAGTATCATAGTAAGCAAACGAGCGGTTCTTCACTTAGTAATCACTCAGGGAGCATTAACGGAAGGAAGCTTTCACCGCGAGTTCAAAGCCATTCACCAATATCAGATACTGTCAAAGACAGACGAAAATCCAACAACGCTACTCGTCTGAATTTCTCTTCCACTGATTATGCGGAGAGTCGTATGAAGGATGCATCAGCTCGTTCACTTGCGAGAAGCGTCATGGAAAGACTCTCTCATACTCACGGAAAGTCAAAGGCGTCGAGTTATGACTCAAAAAACTTGGATGTTTACGCCAATCTTCTTCCATTGGCTGAACACAAAGAACCGATGAATGGATATTACACGGTTGATCACGCAGAGCAGAAAGAGTTGTTCTTGCACGGTAAGAACAGGTATGTGGGCACTAATCATGTTTTCAAAGAATGCGATGTCAATTCCGAGCTAGAGAAGAAGTATAAAGAAGCTGAAAAGAGAGTGAAGATGCTTTCTCAAGAACTGGAGGAGCAGAAGTTTCTTTCAGATTGTGACTTTGATATATCATCTTTGGTTGGTGATATTAGACAAATGGAAGAAGAGAGGGTAGGCTTGGCTTTCGAAGTCTTAAGTCTTTTGCGGTCACAAATGGATGAGAGAGTTTCTGCTAAGGAAGAGATCAGACGAGTGAAGACTGATTCGGAGTTGCATATAAAGAGATTAGAGAAAGAGAAGAGCGAGTTACAGTTTGGACTGGAGAAAGAGCTTGATAGAAGGTCAATCGAGTGGACTTCAAAGCTCGAAAATTTCCAGATGGAGGAGAAGAGGCTGAGGGAGCGTGTCAGAGAGCTTGCTGAGCATAATGTCTCACTCCAGAGAGAAGTATCGACTTTCCATGAAAAAGAAACCGAGCGCATCGATATGTTAAGAAACATGGAGGAGAAGGTTACGGAGTTAAGTGCAACAGCAGTGGAAACGCGTGAGGAAAATTCGTATCTTATGCAAAACCTCTCCAAGTTACAAGAGAGTTACACTGGTACGAGAGAAGATCTTGATTGCGTAAGAAGAAAGTTTGAAGAGAAAGACATGGAATGTAAGGAGTTACACAAATCAGTTACGAGATTTCTAAGAACATGCAGAGAGCAAGAGAAGACAATTCAGGGACTTAGAGATGGTCTCTCCGAGGAAAACAAGAAGCAGCCGTTAGAGAAACATGAAGAGGTGGCCAAGAAATTGGAGATGGAACAAATAAGATTGACAGGGGTTGAGTTCTCACTTAGAAAGGAGGTAGAATCAATGAAGCTCGAAGCTGAGTCTCTTCGTATTGAGAATATTTGTTTGCGGAATCGAATAAAACGAAATGGAGGAGAAGCTGATACTATGACGACCTTCAAGCTAGATAATGAGATGAAGATGCGACTATGCCTCTTGCAAGACCAAGGGCTCTCAATGTTACATGAGAGCACGCAGTTATGTTACAAGTTTTTGAAGTTCATCAAAGAGAAATTAGCTCAGGACATGCAATCAATGCATAATGGAATAAATGAGCAGTTTCTGATTGAATCTGAGATGAATGTCCATGGAATACGGCGTGGAACTGAGAACCTGAACAGGAGTTTGCAGACAGTCACAAGCTTACTGCTTGAGAAATCCAATGAGATTGCATCAAATTCAGAACCATCGGTTAGGCCTAACGAGCCAAACAACCAATCGGTGGAGGTGAGTTTTTCAAGATCTGTTCATTTTCTTATCCTCGTGCTAATATTCTTTCTACATAGGCTTATTACATGTTTATCTGTTCTGCTAAATGATTCACCTTTTATCTGTTTTTAGAAATCCCTGAGAGCTGAACTGAGAGCAGAGAGTCTAGTCACGAGTTTGTTAAGAGAGAAACTGTATTCCAAGGAACAAGAGATCGAACAGCTGCAAGCAGAAGTAGCAGCAGGAGTACGGGGAAACGAAGTTCTACAACGTGAATTCCAGAACGTCTTAGACAACCTTTCGGTAAAAACACACCAATTAAAAGACTTCAAGATTCAGGTACCTGATCATATGACTCATATCATAAGGAATTAGGCTCATTTTGAGCGTCTTCTGATGATGATTTTGACACCAGATGGTGAAGAAGGACCAGAACGTGAACCGACTTGAAATTAGTCTCCAAGAAGCTGCTAAAGACTTGGCTAACATGAAAGTTACCTTACCAAAAGTGTTGGAGGAAAGAGAACAGATGTGTAAGGAAGTGGACGAATGCAGAAAGAGAAACATGGCTTTGGAGTCAGAGAAGGAGACGTTGAAGAAGGAGGTTGAGAAATTGGAAGAGGACACACTCTATAAAGAAGGTCAGATCACGATACTAAAAGACACGCTTGGAAGCAAGCATTTCGATCTTCTCTCTAGCCCCGACTTCTCATATAACGAGTTTTTAGTTCAATAAGACGACGAGAATAAATGTATAGGCGCATGTTTCTCATGCTCTTGTTTCTCTCTTTAGGGCTTATAGGTTTGATAGGTATTGTTCCTTTTTAGTCTCTTTTTAACTTGTTTCTGTCAAAGTTTTTGATTTGTACTATGATGGCTCATAAGATTCACCATTTGTGCACGAACATAAGAGGTTTAGTAAGAAATGAAATAATATCCTCATGACAAAAAATATACACTCTCTTCTCTTTGAGGAATCAAGCTGAGTAAGCATGGCAGTTTGCAAACGGGGGAGGCAAATAAAAGATTTAACAGAGATGTATTCCATAAGCAAAGCCATCTATACATTCTCAAACAACTAGCACTTCTTTCTACCTGCTGTTCAAGCATTTCCCCCGAGATTACTGCCCAAGTAGCATTCAAGTTTTGTACTCCTGTACAGGCGATGTCTGAGACACTCCCCACCAATGCGTGTATCCAAATGCAGGTCAAAACAAAACCAATAGATGAACTACTACTTCAGTAGTACTTTCCATATCTTCCTCATATAAACGACTAAAGACCAAACCGATAATCCTGCTGATACATAAAGCAAACCAGCACCAGAAGCTACAAGCCATCCAACATTGCTATCCCGGCTTGCAAGAAGTATGGTTAGTGCTGTCATCTGAGTGGCGGTTTTCCACTTGCCCAAGTTATTTACAGCAACAGCCTGTGAGCATCAATCAATGCCATTTCATGATTTAACAGAAACAAGAAAAAAGCTCTTACATACTACAATATCAGAGACAGATGTTGGTGATTTAACTTACCTCTAAAAGCTTTCCATTTTGAGATGCAGCCCACTCTCTTACTGCGGACATAGTAATCTACGTGAAGACAAACGTATTTTATAGTTTAAGGACATGTTACTTATTCTGAAAGTGAAGAATATTAAGGAATACAATCAACTTTCTACATATCTTACCTCCCTACCAATGATTGCAATAGAAGGTACCGTCAATAACCATGGAACTGGTCCTAGTATAGCAACGTCTATAGGTTTTGTACACAGTAAGATCAATGTAGCTGCGACCATAAGCTAAAGACCAAAGATATATAAATCAGAAAGATCTAAATCTACATAGATCTCATTTCCACTAAAAAGAAGCTTGGGATAAAAAGACAAAGTCTGCACACCTTATCTGCAACTGGATCCAAAAATGCTCCAAACGCAGAACCTAACCTCATCTGAAATGTAAATGACCATTAAGATCGCAATGTGAAATACAGGAAAACATATCGAAGAAGGACAGAGAATAGTAAAAAGAAAGTACCTTGCGCGCAAGATAGCCGTCAAGCCAGTCTGTAATGGCTGCTGCAACGAAAATGCTTGTGGTCGCTGTTGTTCCCCACCAGCTATCAACGTAAAAGGCTACAAGCAAAAACAAAAGAATGAACAATCTTACATGAAACACAATCACAAAAATTTTAAAACTTTACCATGATTTATAACTTTAAAGTAATGCAAACCAGACGATTGATAAAACATATAAGAAAAGCTTAATTCAATGGAGAGTCTAATTATCGCCATGAACCAAAGAAAAAACCAATATGTGCCTTAATGTTGTATTTAATTAGAATAAAAAACAAAAATTGAGCTCACGAAATGATTCTACAGAAACCAGAAAGGATCATAACATCAAAATTCGAATATAACAACAATTGGTGGTAAACAAATTAACGTACTTGCGACGAGAAGCGGAACGGCAGCGACACGACCAAGGGTTAACACGGTGGGCAATGTAAGAATTTTGGAAGATGACTGCGGCGGCGGAGAAGAATTGTCGTCACCATCAAGCTGAACGTGACCACTGAAACTGTTACGAACCGCCGTGACTGCGTCATCTTGACCCAAATTCGACGCGAGGCCCGATCGGGTAGACGAAGATGGTACGGGTTTCTCCGAGGAAGACGAATAAGAGGAAGAAAAGGAGGGTAGGCGGTGGTGACATCTCTGAATCCGAAACCCTAGAGACGTGTGGGAGGAGAAGCGGGAAGTAACAGTGTATCGTGAGGAACGGCTAAGATGCGCCGAGTATGAAAAGGACGACGATGGACGTAACGTGCGCCGCAAATTGACATCGACAATTAACGAAGCAAGGCCGGATCTGAGCATGGCCAAAGCTTTCGATTTGATTCAGTCTCTCTGTTTCAGAAATTGATTGAAGAAAATTGAAAAGGTTAAATCGAAGAAGATGAGGTTAAATATAATTTGAAGAAATTGCAAAAAAACGTGATGTGGTATCAAAACTACTAAACAAGTAGTATACATTTTTGGTTTAGTGAGGCCCAAGCAAATCATTTTTCCTTTCACTTTTCTTTTTCAACATCTAACTTCATATCTTAAGTAGCATAAAGCCCAAATCATAAGTAGCATAAAGCCCAAATCAGTTTAGCTAATAGTTTTATTACTCTCGATAATAGCTAATAACTGGATTCGAACACCATTATGCCACATGAGTTTATTTTCATCTTAAAACATAATATGTAAAACGAAAATATCTTTTCATTTTTAATTTTAATCTAGACTAATAGATGAAGGGAAGGTTTAATGATACGTCAGCTTTTCTTTATTGGTCCATGTCATTCCTTTTTAAAATATTTAATTTGATTTTTCTTTAAAAATATTAATATATATAAACATAAAATAAAAATTCATATTTAAATTCAAATAAAATATAAATATTATATAATATTTGAAACTCTATGTCGTGGGGCTTGAGATTATGAAATATTTTTTTTAATGGGATTTGTGACACGAATAAGAATTAGTTTTTCAATTTTTTTTCTAGAACTATGAAATACATAATCATTGTAACTAAATTTTTGAGAATAATTCATCTTAAGCACTAGCTAGCGGATGTTAGTATTGTAAACTAATATCGGCTAACTTAGTATAAACAAAATGTGTATAGTTATACCAGCCATTTGTTATGATATGCAATAAGCCTTATAAATGATTTGTTGTTACTTAATACTTACTAAAGCAGCTGCTCTTTACAGAGAAGAAGCATCATGTCAATTTTCTCATTGTATATATATATATTTAAATTTAATAAAAAAAAATTTCATTACTTCAAGTTAGATAGATAAACAAATCAACAATTTTTCTTCTAGAGAAATACACTGTATACCAACAAATCTACATACCTCAGAATATCAATCTATTTGAAAACGCATAGTAAAATGAATAAACCTATTATATTATTATAAAAAAGTAACATTTGTATTATTATTTTTAATGAATTTGAAAATATTTAAGATTATAGGGACTCGGAAGGAAGGAACCAATAAATCTTGCCTTTTTCGTCGCTCTCTAGTCTCTACACTGTTAACTTCAACTTCATCCTCCTTCAAATTCAGTCGCGTAATGATGATCAAGTAGCGTGGGTTACTACTCTGCCGGATCTTCTTCTTCTCCTTTTTCGATCAACCACCGTTTTTTCAAGTCTCACCGCCTCCACTAGGTGAGATCTCGTCGTCCGACTCAGGAATGATGATCGCCGACGCCGTTCCCTCCAAGCCTGTGAATGATCCTCTCTTCGCATCAGAACACAAGAGGTATCGCCTTCAGAGCTTCTTCTCCGTGGCTACATTGCTTACCTCTTTGATTTTTCCTGTTTCTGATTTACCACATTTTAAGGTTTTCCCAAATTTGTGTTTGATATTTGGAATAGTTGGAAAATTGATGATTGGCATCTAATGATCATCGATCTTGATTTTCGAACTAATGATTAGTTACTCGAACACGATTTTTCCTTTAACATAAAAAAACTGGTAAGAATTGCTATTTCTGTGGTGTAATCGTTTGTGAAGACAGGGAACTGATTTTAAATTGTGGAAATATGTTGTAATTCAGATTGTTTCGTGTCATGGATGCAATTTTGATTCAATCGATTGTGTAATAAGTTACAAACAAAAAATTAGGGCGACTTCTGACTGATTTATGGATGAAATTGAATATTCTCAGTACTGAGGAAGTTGATTTGACTGGTGTTATTAACAGGGATGCTTATGGATTTTCTGTGAGGCCTCATCATGTGCAAAGATACCGAGAATATGTTAAAATCTACAAGGTTTGTATCTCCATGTCTTTTATTTTCTACTCAGGATATTCTTTTACACGTTTCCTTGATGTTTTCACCTTAATCTCTGACGGTGCTCCTTGCTGATCAATCCAGGAGGAAGAAGAGGAGAGGTCGGACAGGTGGAACGGTTTTTTGGAAGATCATGCACAATCTGGCGTGTCAACTGCGAATGGATCATCTGAAAATAATCATGTACTTCCAACTGAAAGTGATAAGAAAAAGGAAGAGGGACTAAACCAGGGTGCTGAAGGAAAAGATCTGCATAGTGACAAGCCCGGTTCTGATTTAATTGCTGGAAATGTGAGAGAGGAAGATGAAGAGCCCAATACTAAGAAGGCTATGTGCAGAGTTCAAATATGGACTGAGATCAGACCATCTCTTCGAGCAATTGAGGCCTTGATGAGTGACCGGGTCAAAAAGAAAGAGGATTCTTCAAATGGCGAGCAAGAAGCTCAGAAATTGAAATCTTCACCTTCAACTGATGAGGCCAAATCTTCAGAGCGAGTATATGAGAAGGATTCTGAAGACGAGTTCTATGATGTGGAAAGATCAGATCCCGTTCAGGATGATTCTTCAAATGGTAGAAGTGTCTCCAGCATGTCTGCTGCTGCTGATGCAACTTCCCTAGTATCTGCATGCCCCTGGAAAAAAGAACTTGAACTACTTGTTCGCGGCGGTGCACCTATGGCTCTGAGGGGTGAGGTAATAAACCTTGTTATTCTGCATTATTTAATGCTCTTTTCTTTCTTTTCTTAGCATTCTTCAGCTCTTGATATTTAGCTATCACTATCCTTATTTCTTCCTCAATACTAGTAATGTGAAAGTCTATACAAACATTCAGCTGTGGCAAGCATTTGCGGGAGTTAAGAAACGTCGGGTCGAAAACTATTACCAAAATCTGCTAGCTGCTGATAGTCTAGGAAACGACATAGAGCAGGAGCGGATGCAGCACGCAGATGAGAAAGGTTTAAGTACAGAGTCTACAGACCCCCTCGCTATTGTGGAAAAATGGAAAGGACAGATAGAAAAGGTTAGCAATATTCTCCAATACGTGGTGTCGAGCATCTCTTACTAGTGGCGCAGTGCTGGACCCCTGTTGCTCTTGGTTCTTTTTCTCAAGTCGTTGCTTATGTCAAGTACAGGATTTACCCCGGACATTTCCAGGTCATCCTGCCCTAGATGATGATGGCAGAGATGCTTTGCGGCGATTGCTAACCGCCTATGCTAGGCATAATCCCTCTGTTGGATACTGTCAGGTATTCGCTTATTAAAAATTGTCGCTCATGTATTCTAGTTTGGTGACATGCTCACAAAAATGAACATTTCAGTTATTTATTATCTTGTATAAAAAAATCATGTGCAGGCTATGAATTTCTTCGCTGCACTTTTATTACTTCTGATGCCCGAAGAAAATGCTTTTTGGTATGTTCAGAAACTACTCTGCAACTCATACTATTGTTTGCCTATACAAAACCCATCTCCTAGGTTCTGTCTAATGTTTGTGTTTTTTAAAATTTCTGGTTGAATATTAACTATTGTTAGCCCATTCCTTTTTAATAATTGTGTAAGCTAACTAAGTATTACTTCTGATTTTGAGGTCGCTGATAGGAATCATTGATGACTACTTCAGTGATTATTATTCAGAAGAGATGATCGAGTCCCAGGTAAAAATACTAGTTGATTGTTTTTGCACAATGTTATCCTATCTTTTGGGGCCGACTAGTGATAGCATCACTTACAAATTTACTTCTCCATCTACAAAAGAACTTTTTATTTTTCACTGTTCCTGTGTTTGGATTCTTATCTTAGGTTGACCAACGAGTTCTGGAGGAGTTGGTTCGGGAGAGATTTCCTAAATTGGGTTAGTTTCTTCATGTTTTATCTTACCAAATCGTCGCGGTTGGTGCTAATGCTCTTTGTGATTTCTATACTTTTGCAGTTCATCATCTAGATTATCTTGGAGTTCAGGTGGCTTGGGTTACAGGGCCATGGTTTCTTTCCATCTTCATCAATATGCTTCCATGGGAAAGTGGTCAGGTTCTAAACTTGATCTTGCCAGATTTTTATTGGCAAACTGTTTATTTTTCCTAACGTTTCTCTTTGCTGTAAAAAAGTTGCCATCTTTAAATATTCAGACTGTCAGTCTAAAAGATATTCTTTGGTATAACAGTTCTCAGAGTGTGGGATGTGCTTCTGTTTGAAGGGAATCGTGTTATGCTTTTCAGAACAGCACTTGCATTGATGGAATTTTATGGTACTCGGTTGAACCTAAGTGTCTATATGGTATACTGTGATAAGTATTATGGACTTACTGAACATACCAGTAATAACCAATGGAAACGCTTGCCATATCAGGTCCTACACTAATTACAACCAAGGACGCTGGAGATGCTATTACTTTGCTACAATCAATGACTGGTTCAACATTTGATAGCAGCCAGCTCGTTTTCACTGCTTGCATGGGTTACCAAGATGTACATGAAAGTAGATTGCAGGAATTAAGAAACAAGCACAGGCCAGCTGTGATAGCTGCATTTGAGGAAAGATTAAAGGGGCTTCAAGCTTGGAGGGATTCGAAAGACCTTGCGACCAAGTTATACAATTCTAAGCAAGACCCAAGATCCGTTTTAGTGAATTCTAGCAAAGCCTCATTGTCAAATGGGAGTTTGTCTCGTTCTGAATCAGGATCCAGTTATGCAGACGAAGTCTTGATTAGTCTGACTGGGGATGGAGAGATAGATTATTTTCAAGATCTCCAAGGACAGGTAATTTTTGTAATCTTTTCTTTGGGTTGCAGATGCCGGCCCTAGGAACTTCAAAGATGATGATAATTTGTGACAAGGCAGACATAACAAATGAATAGTATGTCACTCGTTAGGGAACTTTTATCATCAAATGGGATGAGTGCTAGATTATTAATGATGAAGACAATGTAGACATAACCACATAAAGTATCTGCAGTCATGAACTTATCTTAGAGTTATATATAGTTCCGAGCAAGGTGTGTGAAATAGTTTGAATATTCTCCAAGGTACATGTTCGAGCATTGTCATAAATTAGTAGCCTCCCCCCATTGAGTAATAGAAATGGTTTAGCTGTTACCGTTTGCCCAAATATTTGCATGGCGTTCATACTATTTTCTAAGTTGCTGGCCTTCAAAGTGCTATACCTAAGTAAATATTTTGTGTTGGTTGAATTTACCATCTTCTCATCCATTAATGGGTAGTAACCATTGGGTATATTGTAAGTACTTGTACTGGACCAATCACTACCACTATTGTGAATATAAGTGTGCGTTAGTACCAGTAATTGCAGTGTCAACTTATAATAATAACATTTGCCCACCTCATAATTATTGTCATCAAAAGATTATCAACAACTTCTCCAGGTTCTCCGGTTGAAGGGTGAACTCTGCAAATTGCGCGAGGAGAAGAAATCAGCTTTACTAAGGTTAATCTCTTAGTTTAGCGTATGACTTCGGATATTGAAATCATGTGTGAACTTTTATATATCTCCTCATTATTCCTCGATCACTCTCCTATGTAATTACAGAGCTGACGAGTTGGAGGTAGCTCTCATGGAGATGGTCAAACAAGACAATCGGCGTCAACTAAATGCTAAGGTATTCCCATTTTTTATTTGAAACTCCGCTCGGTATATGGGTGTACATTCAGTTGTTTCTTTATCATGAATAAGGAAAATGCTTGCTTCTTCTATTTGAGATAGTCTGACATGTCCCATGCTACTGAACATGGGTAGATTGAGCAGTTAGAGCAAGAGGTGACAGAGGTTCGAAGGCTTGTTTCTGATAAGAAGGAGCAAGAAGCTGGTATGATACAGGTTTGTGCAACTTGATATCTTCTCGGATTAATCTGTTCTATCTTCTAGCGCAATTCAAAAGATGGTAATGCTAAGATCACTTGATAATTATGAAGATCTTGATGCGGATGGAGCAAGAACATAAGGTAATGGAAGATGCACGGAGATTCGCTGAGCAGGATGCAGCAGCGCAGAGACACGCTGCTGAAGTGCTTCAGGTTATAAGTTAGCATTGACCACTAGTAATGATGAAACTGTATTGCCTACCTGTTTCATAGAGCTTTAACTATTAGCCTCTGTTTTCTCGTGTGTTTGGTCGACTACCTCTCTGATTTATCCACTCACCAATCTACTTGCTGTAGAAATAGTTACACTTTAGTTTCCTTCCTAGAAATTTGGAGCTTGCCGGTTTTTCGTTAGTATGATACCTAGTGGTATGTTTACTTTGTGGAGATGTCATCTTGCTATTGTTTCTTAGTCTGTATGTATCAGTATACACGTACACGAGAGGGAAAAAAATGAAAATTACATGTATTGCTTTATTCCATTTTTGCTCAGTCTGATAAGGATACTGGTGTAGGAAAAATATGAGGAAGCTGTTGCTTCGCTCGCTGAGATGGAGGAGAGGGCAGTAATGGCAGAGTCCATGTTGGAGGCGACTTTGCAGTATCAATCTAGCCAAGCTAAAGCACAACCTTCACCACGGTTTGTCTCTCTGGCATACATCATGACACGTTATGACAGAAACAAGACTTTCCCAAGCAGTTGTGTTTCCATCCGATACATTACAACACCATTTGTTTTCTGAAAATTTTCAGGAAAGTGAAGCAAGATTTTCCGGTCATGATCAGTCCCTAGAACTTCTTCAAAGTTAATCTTCCTTTTTTCCTCACAAGGAAGCAAGTTACGACAAGAAGCAATCAACAAAGGGACAAACACACATATCTCATACCAGGAGAAAATGACACGAAGGTCTAAGACACTTATACATATTGCAGATAAGATTTTAGACATTAATTAGTAGATATGTTGAATTATGGCATCTTTTTTTGTTTAAGTAAGCTTATAAAAACAATTCGTTGTGAAGTGTCAACCTCTGTTTGTATCACAAAAGTATTTAAAGTTCAACCTCAAATCAAAAATTGGGAAGCCAGAAAAAGGGCTAAATGTCCTCATGTCATCAATAAATCTTCGAAGGAAGTTCAATTAAAAGAGTAGGCCCATTTCAATACTGATCAATGAATTTTAATTAAACTATTACCAACGTCAGATTCAATTGAGCAAAATATAGATCCACTCACTGTTCAAGAAAATTTGTTTTAGCTTTTGAATTTACCGGTGATCGGATCGGCGATGGATGGTGGCGACGATATGGATTCGCTGTTCGAGGGGATGGAACTTTTTACGCCGTCGTCTCAGGTCACCGATAGCAGCGCCAGCTCACCTGCAATTTTCCCGCCTTCGAAGGAGGCGGAATCGACACTGATCACAGCTCCGTCGACAGAGGTGACGGAGACGATGCCTGAGGCTTTGGACGAAAATCTGTTCTCTGACTTAACGATAGTGAGTCCGGTCCAATACGTAGCTGAAGCATCTACTCATCCATCTCCGTTATCGTCTTCTTCTTCCTCCTCCTCGGTGAGGCGTCAGGCGTCTCGGAGGAAGAAAAGAGCCGCTGGGCTAAGAATCGGATACGGGAGGCACGAAATCAACGAAGATGAAGATGACGATTCCGTCAGTCAACAATCGGCTGATTCCGTCAGTCAGCATTCAGATTCCGTCAATCAAGTATCGGATTCCGTCAGTCACCAATCGGATTACGTCAATCAAGTGTCGGATTCCGTCAATCAAGTGTCGGATTCCGTCAGTCAGCAATCGGATTCCGTCGTTCATCAAACTTTGGACTCTTCTGCTGTTGGTGGTAGCTCGGGGAGTTTGGAATTAGTCAAGGCTCAGATCGAAAGGAAGCTAACACGTGCTCGTGATTTGGCCGCTTCCGTTACTGCTGCTCGCAAGAATTCCATCAGGAAAAGAAGGCAAGCATCCGAGAATCTCAGATTAGCTTCCACAACGCACGACGAGCTCGAGAAGCAGCTTGAGGAAGCAATCGAGGCTGAGGATTTCGATGGGGCTGAGAGGATCAGCGAAAGCATCGCGGCTGCGGAAAAAGATAAGCTAGCTCTCATGACATTTCTCCGTCAAGTAGAATCTGATTGTGATGCTATTGAATCCAAGATGGAGGAAGTCCTACTTTCTCAGATTGCCGCTGAAGAAGAATCTGCCTCTCTGCTTCGTGGATTCTGCACGGTATGTCACCGAGTCATTGTTAGTTGTTGTATCTATTGTCCTTCTTCTGCTAGGAGAGATTTATAATTTTGCTATGACTGTTATCTCTATAGGATGCTGAGAATGACGCTGAGTCAATTCTGGAAAAGGCAGAAGCTTTTTGTTTAGAGGAAATGAGGAAATGGCATTCATGTTCTGAAGATGTAGAGGTCAGAAAAGTTGAACTGGATATAGAATCTGTCATAGTTGACAACGTTCGATTGTCATTGAATGGTACTCTTGAGGGATCGGTTGAGCAAGAGATGAAAGAAAAGGAGATGTTACGTAAGAAGAAAGAACTTTTGTCAGATGAACTTGAGGAGCTGCTTGCTCTGGTGAAGGCAAAGGAGAAGGAGATTGACGAGAACGATTCCCAAATAAAGGCAGTTGAGGAAAGAATTAACAATGTGGTCTCTGGCTACAAGGAGTTGCAAACAAGCATGGATAAAATGTTTAATGATGTGCAAGCGGGTCTCTCCCAGATTGATAAGGAAACTGAAGCTTTATTAAAGAAAAAGAAAGACATGGACGAGTTCATGGCATCTGAGAAGGAGAGAGGGGCCAAACTCCGTGATCTTGTCAGTGTTTCAGCAGATGAAGCATATGAATATGAGGAAGTTATTAAATTGCGAAAAACTCTGATGTCGTATGTCTCAAAAACTAGAGAAGAGAGAGCTAAGCTTGTAAATATCGAAGAGAAGCTTTCTGAGGAAGTCCAGAGGCTACAGGAGGAGGTTTCCAGTACCCGAGAGTCACTAAAGGTTTTTCTCTACTTTCTCTTCTTCCTCCGCTGCAACATAATATATTATGAATCTTGTTCATCTCTCTTCATGTTTGAACAAGATTAGACCCTAGGAATCTATAATTACTTATCCACAAAGTGCATATTATTGGAAAACAGTCTCTCGTGGTACAGGTTTTAATAGGTTATTTGCTCACCTATGCTCTGAGAAACAAGTTCTTCATGACTAGAAAACAATATGGCATTGCATCATGTAAATGTCATGCTGCAATTTCATTTTAAAGTCTCTGCCACCAGTATTTTGTACAAGTTCTTATCAATTCTGTCTCTTTGTTTCCAGGAGCAGTCTTCTAGAAAGTCGATCATCCAACAGAAAATTACATCTTTCATGGATAAAGTTATGTTCATAGAGAAAAGAATGCCGGAGCTTGAAGCAGAGAAGAAAGTGGCTGCCTCAACGAGAAATTTTAAAGAAGCTGGAAGAATAGCAGCAGAGGTTAAGTCCTTAAATCTAGAAAAGGATAAGATACAGATCGAAACAGGAAAATCTAATGCTGAGCTCGAGAAAGTAGAGCATGAGATTGAAGAAACCATCAAGAGGCTACAAGAGTTAGAAGTTTTGATTTTGTCGAAAGAAAAAGAATTGTCTATCAGTAGATTCCAGAGGTTGCGGATTGACAGTGGCACTGCAAAAGCCGAGAGATCAGCTGCTCTGGAGCTGAGCGACCTCGAAGAAGCTAATCTTCTGCTTGAGGAAGCACAGGAAGCAGAATCCGAAGCAAATAAGCTTAAACTCACATGCGATCTCAAAGAGGAAGACGACCAAGAAGAGGCAAAATCTTGTGAAGCTTTTGTCTCGATGGAACTTATAGCCACCTTCGGTCTGAAAAAATTACAAGAACTGGCAGAATCTGTTCCGTCTTAACTCTGAAGGTGCTTCAGTTTCATCCGTCGGGACGGACTAATGGCGCGCAGAGATGATGAAGCAAAAGATTTTAAAAAGGTTTTGTTGACTCATCAACAACGTTTAACTCCTGTTACTTTGGTCCACATGTATTGTTTTGTTTTTGCTTGATGAATGAAAGTAAAGTGCCAGCTTGTTCAAGCAACACACTTGAAAGTTCCAGCCCAGTATTTGGAAATATGTACCTTCTGTACAAGAACCGAACTCATAGTTCTCAATGGAAAGACCAAGATAAGCATTTTTTGATTCAAACTAAAGATAAATCATTTTTAACTACTATGGTGGATCAGAATCAACAAAAAAAACATCACTATACACTATATGCTATTACTTGTTCAGTAACAACAATGCGACATGTATCTCATTTATTTACTATCTTACGCATATGTATGCAACAGGCCGATTGCTGGAGCAAAGAATGTAGAACAAGTTGCTGATTCAAGCACAAAATCCGGAGATAGAGATAACGAGAGACTAGGCTATTGCAGACTGTTTATCAGAGAGGTCTTCAAGGTGTAACGCTCTAAGGAGCCTTGGCCATGATTGTGGGATTCCACCTGGTAATTCAAACTCCAACAACTTCCCACGCTTCCTGTAGAACTCCTCCACTGGTTGAGTCTGTGACAAGAAAGAACAAACATAACAAAAACAATTTTAATTCCATGAAAGTTTGAGCAAGTTCAAGAAAGTGGAAAGAGGAAAAACATTACCATTTTGTTGTAAATCCGAAGTCTTTCCTTGACAACTTCTTCAGTGTCATCAGCTCGGCTTATAAGCTTTGATTCACAGTTTGGTGGAGGAAGAAGCGGAGGCATATACATTCTGGAGCTAGCATCATCACCTTTGATATCAATGCACGCAACATTATAGTTTGCACCACACTCGCTGCAAATCCTTCTTCCTAGACATTTCGCAAGTAATGCCTCTTCTCTTAGCTTCAGGTTGATCACAAGATCGATATCAGTTACTCCCTCCAGTATTTCCTACAAGACAAAAAAGCAAAAACAGAGAGGATGTCAGTCAAGGTTTTTCAACCAGAGAATCATCTTCCATTAGCCTCAACCTCACCGCTTGTGTCACCGTTCTTGGAAAACCATCAAGAATGTATCCAGATTCACCATTCTCTTTGCCAGCTTTGAGACGCTTTGATAACAGACTCATTATGATTTCATCAGGAACCAATTTGCCATGGTTAACAAGGTCCTTTAGCTACACAAATACAGAAACGATTGACAAATATGAGTACGATAATCACTTGACAACAAACGGTAAGCATCTAAAAGCATATGTGATATGACAAAACTCTGCAGATATATACAGTTATCTTCCAGCATCTATCTTTCAGAATAAGTGTCACGCTAAAGGGTCTCTAACACCTGTGAAAGACTAATTGAAACTCGTTTTCCAAAGGCCTTTTCAGGGAAGAAAGAATGAGAAAGATAAGATCAGAGATGGAGATTGAGCACTGTCTCTCCACAGACTCAAACCCAAGATTATACTGCTAACTTATTCAGGAATCATCATCGAAGAAAACATTAAAAATCTCAGCTTTATAGAATCCATTGAGTGTAATTTCAACATAAACAAAGAACAAAGATCCTAAATTTCGAATTGAACTTAACAGAACCGCACAGCTATAGAAATCAATCCCAAAAATTGAAAATTTTCTCCCGTAAATTGAAGAGAAATGACCCAAAGGAATTTTAAAATAACCTGAGAGGAGAGGAGTCCAGAAGAGGAAAGCTCTTCGCGTACGAGATCACCAGTGGCAATATGAGGAACGCCTAGGAGAGTAGAGAGGCGAGAGGCGTACGTCCCTTTACCAACACCTGGACATCCAAGAAACACCCAGTGGAAATTTCTTTCTTTTGACGGAGACGGAGACGAAGACGAAGACTTTTCCAGCTGTGCCGTAGCTTCCACGAGAACGATCTCAGGGTCCAACGAAGGCCCCGATGAAGAAGAGAGAGACCTAATCAAGAAAAAAGAAAAAGTATTCTTCGCCGCCGTCGCCGGCGAGTACAGCCTGAAGAGACGGTGAGAAACCGTCATGGAGAAGAAAAGAAGAATGAATTGATTGTTGTGTGCATTGTCTAAGGTCAAGGGAAGAGAGGATCTCTATGATACCAAAAAACATAATATGCATCATTAACTTTAAGACACCAATATGGTATAACACTTTTGTTTTTGTTTTTGGTCCCTTTATTTAATTACAATTACCAATTGGTCCAATTCAATAGTAACTGCTTGTCAACCAGACGGACGAGCCACCCGTTAATATTGGGTCTTCTTAACCCGTTTTGGGTTCCAATTCTCCATAAACAATCGTTGTACAGTTTGCATCAACTCTGCTCTGAAACAACACACAGTCGATTAAAATTAACCTAACTCCGATTTGGCGATCAAAATTTCCCCACGGGTTTATCTCTACCTAAACCCTAATGGATCATCAAGAAGAGGAAAGCCACAGCGAGAAACAAGACGACGAGGTTTGATTCCGATTTTCGAGATTACGGATGGTCTTCTTGCTCGAGGAAATTGAAATAAATGATCTCTTTCTCTTTTTAGATTACCATATCTCATCCATTTTTATAACTGGGGAATTTTTTTGTTTCCTTGTTCCGTGGTTATTGCAGGAAGCTCTTGCTCGCCTTGAGGAGATTAAGAAGTCAATTGAAGCTAAAATGGCTCTTCGTCAGAATAATCTCAATCCCGAACGACCTGGTTTGTTTCTCTTTTTGATTTTTTTTAAAAAAAAATTATTTTGAAGTGATTTTCAATGATGAAACGAGCTTACATAGGTGTCATTTGATGATTTAAGGTTTTCACAAATGCTTCTGTCACTTGTCAAGTTCTTAATTAATAGCAACCGTTGTCTTTGGATCATTCTAGTTTAGAGTCTCTAGTTTTAAATTGTTGCTGAGACTGAGTTCTCCATGTTGCAGATTCAGCGTATCTTAGGACTCTGGATTCTAGTATCAAGCGCAATACAGCAGTTATTAAGAAGTTAAAGCAGATCAACGAGGAGCAGCGAGAAGGGCTCATGGATGATTTGCGAGGTGTAAACCTTAGCAAATTCGTTAGTGAAGCAGTCACTGCCATTTGTGAGGCCAAGCTCAAAAGCTCAGACATACAAGCAGCTGTTCAGGTTTGCCTTTCTGTTTCCTATCTTGTTCTTTTTGTATCTGCTTTGCTCTTGTGGCTCTTCTCTTTCAGTATTTGATACCTTCTCTTTGTACCCTGGCTTTTCTTCATAAGAAAAATATCTACTGTTAGGATGTTGCGGATTGTAGTAGATCAGAGATTTTTTTTCTTATGCTATTCATGCAACTCTTGTGATCAACACTTTCTTAATTCATTTGACTGCCTTGTATGCCCCATCCCTTACCCCAGTTTAGGTTTCTGCTGAAAGATACATTGTCCTCTCAGTTTAGATGATAACGGGTTTCAGTTTGTTTTTTCTAACGGGGCATAATAAAGTAGCATAAAACGATACCCTCTGTTTATCAAGGCCTTCTACTGTAGCTGATATCCATGTTTTCTCACAGATATGCTCATTACTTCATCAGAGGTATAAAGAGTTTTCTCCTAGTCTAACACAAGGGCTCTTGAAAGTCTTCCTTCCTGGAAAATCTGCCGACGACTTGGATGCAGACAGAAACTCAAAGGCCATGAAAAAGCGCAGTACCCTAAAACTTCTTCTGGAGCTCTACTATGTTGGAGTAATAGAAGATAGTAACATTTTCATCAATATTATTAAGGACCTTACCAGTGCTGAACATATGAAAGATCGAGATACGACCCAGACAAATTTGACACTTCTTGCTAGTTTTGCTCGGCAAGGAAGAGTTTTTCTTGGTCTTCCTATCTCTGGACCAGACGAAGATGTAAGTAGATTTCAATATCAGCTGAAGTGTTATCCCCTGTATTTGACGAGCTCTTTCTGTGTCAAATCTGATTACGGTTTACTCTAGGTTTTTAAGGGGCTCGACGTAACTGCTGAACAGAAAAAGAATTTCAGGAAAGCTTTCAACACATACTATGATGCTCTGGCAGATTTACTTCAATCTGAACACAAGGTTAGATCGTTATATTTTTGCATATGTGCAGGAAATTTGTATAGATATCGTTCTCCATTTTGCTAGTTTCCCCCTTTTTCTTTAGTATCATCGTAGTATTTTTTGTTTAACAGTCACTTCAACAAATGGAGAAAGATAATGCAAAACTCGTAAATGCGAAAGGGGAGCTTAGCGAAGACAGTGCATCTTCATATGAAAAGCTGAGGAAATCATATGACCATCTCTACCGAAACATCTCATCGTAAGTTTTGTATAACTGAACTGGGTTTTCCTGTTCTCGTTGGGTCTAGCTGTAGAGGAGTTGATTGCAAAAAAGCTTAGAACATATATCATAATTGTAATCATATAGTTGATGAGTATATGGGTAGATTCTTAGCTTTCTTCTCTGGTTGTTAACTGAATACTTATAACCCATGCTGTTATTGTTGAGCTGTTAATTCTGTCCTAATATATTCTTGAAGGAATTAGCATCTCGGCACCGTCCTTGTAGTTTAAACATATAGTGTTAATTGGTTATGTATTATTTATGTCCTGTTGCAGTTTGGCCGAATCACTTGATATGCAGCCTCCTGTTATGCCAGAGGATGGTACAACTAGGCTCACAGCAGGGGAAGAGGCCTCATCCTCTGGTGCTGTAAAAGACACATCTGTCCCCGAACCTATTTGGGACGATGAAGACACCAAGACATTTTATGAGTGTTTGCCTGATCTGAGGTCAGCTCTTATTTATGCTCCAAAGAAACAAAGATATTGGGAATGTGCAGTTTACAAGTGGCATTCAGAGAGCATTTAATTTTCTTAGAAGAATCTGGATGATCTAGTTCACTATAGCGTTTACTCCTCTTTATTAGTTTTCAATTTTTTTATGTCCGATGCATTGTTTCTCTAGGGCATTTGTTCCGGCAGTCTTGTTGGGAGAAGCAGAGACTAAATCAAATGAGCAATCTGCAAAGTCAAAAGATAAATCATCTGTGAGTGGATGTCATACTACTTTATATTGTCACTCTTTCTCTCGTAGGAATACATTTGCTATGTGAGAACGTGGATGGTGTTCCTTTAGTAATCGACTATGAAGGGCATTTCGTCAATAGTGCATGGCTAAATTGTCTAACCTTAGAATGACATGCTTTGCTTGTTGAAAGATTTCGTGCTGAATATTTGGGCATTCTGATTACCTTTTTCAAAAATACGTTTTTACACTAATGATTTCATTCCTTGTTGTGATTGGTCATAGGATTCTTCTGCCTCTGAAGTTGTCGAAAGTCAACCAACAACCGAAGACACAACAGAGGTTCCTACTGATTCTGGTAGTATGGCTGATGGATCAAATATTGAGCAGCCAAAAGAGAAGGACGAAGTAGATAAAGAAAAGACTAAGGATGCTAAGAAGGAAAAAGGGAAAGAAAAGGATAGTGAGAAGAAATTGGAAAATGAGAAGGAGAAAGGTAAGAGCCTTGACGTGGCAAACTTCGAAAGATTGTTACAGCGACTTCCTGGTTGCGTAAGCCGCGATCTTATTGACCAGTTAACTGTAAGATTCCTTGAAATGGTTTTCTATCTGATGTTGTTTCGATTGAACGTCTTATTTGCTCATTGTTTACTCTTTGGTTTTATTTCCAGGTGGAGTATTGTTATTTGAATTCCAAGACTAACAGAAAAAAACTTGTCAAAGCGTTATTTAATGTCCCTAGGACATCTCTGGAGTTGCTAGCATACTATTCGCGTATGGTTGCAACACTAGCAACATGCATGAAGGACATCCCTTCTACACTTGTGCAAATGTTGGAGGACGAGTTCAATACTCTGGTCAACAAAAAGGTTAGCTAGATGTGTTGCATTGTCTTAGATAAGTAATAAATTATACTTTCAAGATATTTGACATGATTATGACTGCATTTTTACCCATTGAGCAGGAGTGAAGTTATTTCACTCTTTTGATGTTAATGCCTCTGTTCCCAACTTGGCTCCCAATATTCCATTATAAACAGTGTTTAGCTTTGATAATATACTGTGTGATGGATTTGCAAATTAAATTTTGTGCAGGACCAAATGAATATCGAAACAAAAATCCGGAACATCAGATTTATTGGAGAACTCTGCAAATTTAAAATTGTGCCTTCTGGTCTTGTATTCAGTTGTTTGAAGGTACAAATGCTCAACCCACTAATACATACATTCTATAGAGATGTTTATTTCTTGAATTATCTGAACATATGTTAGGTACATTTTCAGTTATAAATATATTAGGTAAGGTGCACTTTAATCCACCTACCGGAGATCAGAAAGTAATTGTATGGGATGGGGATTCTATCATCTCTGACGAAACTCGGAGCCATCAAACTATAAAAATGCTCACTTCCCAATTTTTTTTTTTTTTTTGCAGTCTTGTTTAGATGAATTTACCCATCATAACATTGATGTTGTTTGCAATCTTCTGGAGACATGTGGCCGTTTCCTATATCGGTCTCCCGAAACCACACTCAGGATGACTAATATCCTGGACATATTGATGCGACTGAAAAATGTCAAGAACTTAGATCCTCGTCAAAGCACTCTTGTAGAAAATGCCTACTACCTTTGTAAACCACCTGAAAGATCAGCGCGGATTTCTAAAGTTCGTCCACCACTGCATCAGGTACTTATCAATTTCCATCTACAGTCTTTTATGAGTCGAATAATATTCTGTTGCTCAATTGTATTGGCGACTTTGGTTTTCCTTATACATTTATTCAAATTTCTGCAGTATATTCGAAAATTGCTATTCTCAGATCTGGATAAAGATTCCATTACGAATGTATTGAAGCAACTGCGGAAGCTGCCATGGAGTGAATGTGAGCAATACATCTTAAAGTGCTTTATGAAGGTTCACAAAGGAAAGTATGGTCAGATTCACTTAATTGCTTCCCTGACTTCTGGTTTGAGCCGACATCATGAGGAGTTTGCGGTGGCTGTTGTTGATGAGGTATGTCCTTTCCCCTGCATCTAATAGACTAATACCTGTGGATTTTCATTATGTGTTTTCCGGATCTCTTATCCGCAAGTTATAAAAAATCAAAAGTTTCCAAGTGTTACTGGAGGAAAGTCAACGGTCTTGGAGATATATATGCAACTTGATTCCCAAATGTCAGATAACTAAAACTTTAGATGGTGTTGCGTAAATGGCTTCTACCTGGCTCTTGAGAAAATTTTCTGATTTTCCCACTCCAGCATGGAGAACTCAATTATGTGTAAAGGATTTGATTGATTTAACAAAATACGTAGCTTGTTCTCTTCCTGTGTAGTTATAACTGGAAAAGTAGTGATAAATTCTTAGGCATTTGGTTTTTGACTATGTGCAGCAATGAAAAGGTCTAAGATGCTAAACTCCTTTTTTAGTCAATAGAAATGAAAGTTGCGTTTAAGTTGAATGATGATGTTTCTTATGTAACTTTGACGCGTCAGTAAAGCCTGAAATGAGCTTTCTGTTGAAAATGGTTAGGAGGAACATGCCTATAGGTTCAGATTCCATGTTGTTTCAAATCAGAGAAGTGTATGGAGACGCTCTCGCATCATAAAATTTGGTGCTTTCTGCATTTTGTTGCTTGGTCATGTCCTCTCATGAATGATGTTTGCATGTTTGGCGAAAAATTTATTTATAGCTTTTCTGGGATTATTCATCTCACATTGTTCTTTAAAGGTGTTGCATGTTGTCTGCCGCTTAGTATCACATCTGTTTTTTGAAGTAACGTAATACATTGTTGTCACATGAAGGTACTGGAGGAGATAAGGGTTGGTCTTGAGTTGAATGAATATGGGGCACAGCAGAAGCGGCTGGCCCATTTGAGATTCTTAGGGGAACTGTACAACTATGAGCACGTAGATTCATCTGTGATATTCGAGACGCTTTATTTAACTCTTTTATATGGTCATGATACTTCAGAGGTAAGTTAGCCTCTTTCAGAGTTTAACCCGTTATCAAATTTTAAATGCTCGTCTTGTGTGTGGTTTGGCAATTGAAACATTATAATCATAAGTCTCTTTCAGAGTTAAAACTGCGGTTGGTATCTTACTAAAACGTTATGGGTTGCTATCTTTGCTTTACGTCTAATTTTCAGCTGTCCTTCTCTTTCACTGATCGACTGTTGTATATACTTTTATGATGTTAGCAAGAGGTGCTGGATCCACCAGAAGATTTTTTCCGTGTCAGGATGGTTATTATTCTTCTGGAAACCTGTGGGCACTACTTTGATCGAGGTTCTTCAAAGAAAAGGCTTGATCAATTTTTGATACATTTCCAGAGATATATACTGAGCAAGGGTCATCTTCCCCTGGATATTGAATTTGACTTGCAGGTTAGTTTGTATAATTTTTTGTATATTTTCACAGGACTAAGAGACGTGAGATTAGTTATTTTGTAGAAGAAGTTTATCCAATTTTCACTTACGGTTTCAGGATATTTGTAACAAATTAATGCGTCTTAACTTCTGTCTCAACGCAGGATCTATTCGCGAATTTAAGACCCAATATGACCCGTTACGCGACTATTGATGAGGTCAATGCAGCTATACTGCAGCTGGAAGAGCGTGAACATGCTTCTACAGCAGATAAAGTCGGTATCGAAGGACATTCAGATACAAAGCGTCCAGGCAGGTCGTCTTCCAGTGTTAGTATCTCTTCTAACGGTAAAAGTACTACAAAAGATATTGGAGAGAATGGTGAAGCTCACAAAGAAGAAAGCGACAGTGATTCTGGTAGTGGCTCCGTGGTCCAAGATGGGCAGAACGAAGAGTTGGATGATGGAAATCATGAACGGGGATCTGAAAGTGACGATGGGGATGAATATGATGATGGCGTTGGCCCTGGATCTGATGATGATAATGAATTTCGTGTAAGGCAGAAGGTTGTAACCGTAGATCCTGAGGAACAAGCGGACTTTGATCTAGAACTGAAGGCTTTACTTCAGGCAAGTTCAGATTTGGTCCTTTTGTTTCTGTAGATTGATGCATCTATTTTCTCCATTTTTGCTGAATAACTTATACTAACGCCAGAAGAGCATACTTATCGGTCCAAAATTGAAATATTAAAGCATTTTGAATGTTAACATGAACATATTTACATGTTTTTTTTGGGTGCAGGAGAGCATAGAGCAAAGGAAGTTAGAATTACGTGGTAGACCAGCATTGAACATGACAATACCGATGAGTGTTTTTGAAGGATCTGGAAAAGATCACCATCATTTTGGGCGGGGTATAGGTGAAAACGGTGAGGAAGTGTTCGATGAAGAAAATGGAGAGCGAAGAGAAGTCCAAGTGAAGGTCCTAGTGAAGAGAGGAAACAAACAACAAACAAAACAAATGCTAATCCCAAGTGATTGCTCGCTAGTGCAGAGCACAAAACAGAAAGAAGCTGCGGAATTGGAAGAGAAACAAGATATAAAGAGGTTAGTACTGGAGTATAATGAGAGAGACGAAGGGGAAGCTAATGGGTTAGGAGGGACACAGATGTTGAATTGGACACCTGGAGGAAGCAAAGGAGGCACTCGTGGTTACACAGGTGAAGGAAGTGGGAAGAGCGGTGGATCCCGTCACCGGTTTTTCTATCATCAAGGAGGTGGTGGTTCGTTTCATACCCGAAGAAAGTAAGGCATTTTCCGGTGTAGGGGAAACTGAGAATCTTGCTTGTGTCAAAAGCGGTAATAGGTGGCTATAGCCCAAAAAGGACAGATCACAAGAAAGCTTTGACACAAAAAAGGGTTTGCGACAAAGTACGAAGTTTATATATTCGGCTTCGAATTCTGTAGTTACGGAATTTGGAGTTACGGTTCAGTTAATTGCGACGGGGCGGTATATGTACGGGTAGTTTGGATCAGCTGTGTCTGTGTGACCTCTTTTGTCCAGCTTGTTTGATCCAACTTTTTTTAACTTGGGATTTGGAAATGTGAAAGCTTTTCAAACATAATTACAACATTCAGGGACATAACGTTTTCACTCATCTCTCTGTAAGTTCTGACAGCAGAATCAGATTCACCTTCTCTGAAAAATCCATCTATGATGCTATTATAACACGTGCTATTCATGGAACAACGCTTTTCTTTAATTAGTTTTTGCAACACCTCTCTTGCTTAACATGCCTGACCAAGTTTGCACAAGCCATTGATGATCGTGTTATATACAACTTCGTTAGCTTCAAAATTGGAAGAGATCATTTGATTGACAATATCCCAAGCATCCTGTTCATCCCGATTCTTGAAAATCCATCAATCAAGATGGAGTAAGTGAAGTTACTCGGCTCTATACCCTTTTCCAACATAACGGAAAATATCGAACGAGCCAAGTGCATGTTTTTGATTATGCAATGAGCAAGCATCATGTTATTGTAAGAAACTACATTAGTCTCAATCCCTCATTAAACTTGTCGCTGAGTCAATCTTACCTTGCATAACAACTGAAGAATCTTGTTACACATGAAACCGTGTGCATTAAAGATCTAAAGTGCCGCTTCCGGTGACTCAGCTTTAAAGCACGCTTTGATCATCGTGTGGACAAGAGCAGAAGAAGGAGCAATCCCTACAGCTTTCATCCGTTTGAAAATTTCAAGAGCTTTCTCCATCTTCTCCTTCCAACAAATCCTTTCTATCATAACCGAGAACATAACCTTGTCGGGAGCCACCCCTTCCTCCTTCATTTTATCAAACAAATCCAAAGCCTTACCCAACTCATTCCCATTGCAATATCCTGTAATCAAACTCGTCGCAGCAATAACACTCATAGGTATCCCAAAACCAACTATCTTATCCTTAACCCTCACCGCCTCCTCCATGTTACCTTCCTTCACAGAAGGCCACAATCACACTACTATACATCTCCTGCGAGGCGAAAACACCCAACTTCTCTCTCATTTCTCTCAACAAACCCAAAGTCAAAGCCAAATCAGGCATCTTTTAAGCAGCTTGAACAGCAAGACTATACATTAAACCATCTGGTTCTGCTCCTCTACTCACCACTCTCCTAAAGATATTCACAGCCTCTTCAGGCTTTCGTTCTCTCAAGCAAGCTCGCATCAACAACTGCGTCGTGACATTATCACCACCAACACCAGCCACAACCATCTTATTATAAATCTCCTTAGCTTCACTTATCGAATCATTCCGAACCAAAGACCTTAAAACGTTGTTCACATACGGCACAAAAGGAACCACATTTCGTTCCATCATCAAATTAAAACAATCCACAGCACAATCAGTTCGTTTATTTTGGATATAACCATTCAAAAAGTAATTGAAATCTCGTGAATCGAGTCCAAAATCGAACCTTTGAGCCGAATCGACCAAATGGTCAACCATCAAGGTCGGAGTTAGCTCCGGGTTGCTCGAAACGAAGAGTACGAGCAAATTGCTGGCGCGATCGTAAGTCAGAGGAGAGGTAACAAGAATATGAATGAGTAGCCAGAAGAAATCTCCTGCTTCGCAGATTCGACTCAAAGGTCTGACCCAGTTACAGTACTGAAGAGCCGAGACTGGGTCGTTCCTACGACCGAGAAGCACGTCGATTACACGACCGTCTTCCACGACATCGCACTCATTCTTAATCTCGGCGGATGGAATCCAAGGTAGATGATCATGTCCAGGTGTTAGATTGAGAAATTCTACTTCTTTGCTAGTGGAATCGGCGTCTAGACTCCAATCACTTGGTGAATTGGGGAATTGAGACTGCGAAGAAAAGGGTTTAGGGTTTATCAAACAATACAGAAGAAGAGTTGGACGGAATCTTTTGGAAGCCAAGGAAATGCTCATGTTTCGTTTATTGCAGATTCAGCAAAGAAGAGGATTCGGAGAAGATTTAACTCTCTCGAAACCCCACCAAAGTGAAAAAATAAGGCTTAAACCCTGAAATGCTACCACATTAAGAACTTAGCTTCATTAATATACGGCGTCGTTTACTGTACTTTTCTTTTATTCCCTTTCTTTCCCTTGATATATTTTTTGGTCAACTAATTCTAAAATCTTAAAAATCCTACGTACGTTTCCGATTCGTTCTCATGTTGTATCACTGTAACAGTACTATAAACATAAGAAAATTGATACCACAGTATTAGTATAAAGACTATAGTAGCGGGAGATCATATGACTGATACCTAACCTAAATGTAGACAGAAGTACAACCGTATAAATCCTGAAAATGACTAATGTTTTTTATAGTAGTATGCTAAATAGTTTTACTAGGTTAAAGTTGTCTCAATTTATTTAAAAGTTTTGTGCCGACACTTACGTTTGATGTTGTAGTTTGAAAACAATTTCAGTTTATATACACATAAAGAGAAAATACTAAAGAAAAAAAAAACATTTTTAGAAAGTCCTCTCCGAATGCAAGTGAAAAACGGCTTTTTTATATGTGCATAATATAAAGAACTAAGACGACGTACCAAAAAAAAAAAAAAAAAATACTAGAAGAAAGGTAATAAATCAATTACTTGGTGAAAATTATACAGAATATATTAAAGCAATGACCAAATCATGGTTTGAAAAAATGATACATGAAAGCACAATAGAAGGTTTTTATCAAGAAAATAAAAACATAAAAAGTTTTATTACTATTATGGATAAAAAAAAAAAAGGTTTACTAGTACTATACAAGTTTGGTGCTTTTATGTTCGTCAGATTATTTTTATCTCTCAAGTGTCCATATTATGTTACTTCTTCGTCCTTTTTGTTTGAGAGCTGTCGATTCTGGTCGGAATCATAATACCCAACTTGACTCTTGGGTCTTGTTAAAATCAAAATGCAGAATCCAAATCCAACGAAAACAGTGAGTATATATAACTGAAAAAAGAAAGATTTTCGCAAACTCACAATCTTAGGGTTCAGATTAATCTGGTGAAGAGAAGTTAGAAGTCAAGATGGCCAATAACATGAAGTAGAAATGGCAGTTATATTAACTCATATCCGATTAAAATACTTGTCCTATTTTTTTGGTTTTCTTTGTTGACAAGTGGAGTAATAAACGACATAACGATTATTGAAAACAAAATCAATATCCGCAAATAAGTAGCTTCAAGTACCAAGTAACCGGAGACGGACAACTTTTAAAGTGGGTACTTAAATAAAGTGCGATACAAAATTTTCTTACATGAAAATTTGTTGCGATGATAAATCAAAAGTGTAGTCACACGAAGCGACAAAAGCGGAACAAAAATCAAAAGATGTAAAAGCATTCTTAACATCAACTGTTCGGATTTGTGTAAGACAAAAGAAAGAGCGGAGATTACGGTGACCTAAAGTGACGTGGACCTCTCCCCGTCGGTGCCCAATCCCACCAAATTTGCCCTGCTCACTTGTTTTGTAACCATTTTTATTATTATCATTGTTCGCAATTTCTTTTGGTTTTTAATACAATGTCGCATGCACTACCAGATAATTATAGGAACACACTACCATTGTTGTTACTTTTTTTTTTTAATAATACCATCCACTTGATTTTACATGAATTGTTTATATATACTTCATTAACGTAAGAACATACATTAGTAGATCACTGATAGTGAAATCTACATTAAAGTAATCAATTGTACCATTGATTAATGTATTAGTATTACGTTAGTGCACAATAATCAATTCATGTGAATCAATTCGTCATTAGATTGTTGTTGAGATAAGAGTCTAATTACACCACTAACATATTTTTAATCATTGTACTTTAGATTCTTTTCGCGTGATGGCAGCAAAATGTGTTTTTTCTTTTCTTCTTTTGGGGCAGATATAGAACTAAAACTTTGAGATTAATTAAGTTATTTCTCAGTTATAACACAGCGATCAGTTTAGAGAAAGAAGAGCATTCATATTCGTTCAAGTCAAAACATAAGTTGATCCCTTAAAGTAGGTTTGATACTTCGGTCATGTCAATAACTCGAAGTTGAAACATGGACTATAGAACTAGAAGTCAAAGAATTCAAAGAGGCACAAAGAAATCAAGCCAAATTCTATCATGGCATCAGATTCTTGTGGATTAAGGTTTTGTTATCACTGGATTGATTTTTTTTAGAAATGTAGGTTTGTGTTCATCTTGCCAAAAAATAAAAGAAAAAAATATGAATATATACTCAAAGACACAACACAAGACCTACTTGCTTAAACTATGAGATAACAATCAGCTTAAAAGAAATATATAGTAAATACGTATGCACAATCAAAGGGATTGATGTTTATAATCAACATGATTTTCCGTGATTGAGATCACATTTTGTGGAGCTCCTGATTGACATAAACCTGAATATGACCAAATCATATCATATGATTACCAAGAATAGTTCTAGCAAACTTATCTAGTATACATCCTTACATAACCGAGATGTAATACTTGTTAATACATCCTAACACGAATGTTTTAAATTACAAATGTATAGCATATACATGCATGCATTGACGTAGCTATTTACTGGAGAAAAACAAGTATTTCTTTCGCCTTTATAGATCTAACATTCATATTGCAAACCTACAATGGAAAATGATAAGAACAATCAAACAAATGGCGCCTAGGCTACGGAACAACGCATTCTACAAATTCTTAAGCCAAAAGTCATGAGATAAAAAAATGATTGCATAAACAGGAGATTTAGGATAATATGGTCCATCACTCGCACTCGGTTTGATTTTTTGTGAGTCCGGGTTGGTCTTTTGAAATATAATTTTGTACTACGCTCTGGTGACATGAAAAAACTTGACTGACCATGTAAGAAACTGTGGACAGTTACTCTTTGGTCATTTATTATCTTTAGCTTTGGGAACTTTGTTGTTGTCTGTAGCTTTGGGATACCCTACTACACATTTAATGAACATGTCACGCATTTGTGAGGTAAAAGCTATACTCTTTTGTGTGTTTTGGACAAATTTTTTTCACATTAGTTGTTTTGGGTTTCCCGTTTCCTTCGTCCATTTGAATTGCTGCTGATTCGGACGGTGAGCACATAATGTAGCCCTTGACATCCTTGGCTTTGATCAATGTAGCATTAATCTTACTCTTACGCATAGAACATTTACCTTAATTACTAATTGTTTGTGTACATATGTAGAATTTGATCACAATTCGGAAATTTTATTGAATATTGAAAATTTATATCTAAACTTTTAGAAGGTGAATTTTCCCGTTCGTGTGGATATAAGAGAGCTGACTACATGCACATTATTGATCTATTAATTTTATTTAAGAACATAAATATAGAAATAAATCCTTTTAATTAATCATATATAAACATTACATGTACGAAAGAAAGATCTGTATTATTGGTCTTTGTATTCATATGTACCAACCACCACCTTGTTGTCCTTATCCCCACCATAATACATAATTATAGAATGACTTTTCAGCAAAAACACACCTCAAATTCTTAATTATTTGGAATATTAAGCAGTTAAATTGCATGATACATTTAAATTATTGTCACAGAAACTTAAATAATATTATACGTACGCACGTACGTATGTAACTGCAGGTCTCGTATTATTTATGGGCTCATCACACCTTGTTAATTTCCAAGTAACAAAAGTCACGCGTAGTGAGCAGAGATATATATATTAAAGACACTATAAAAATAGATCCTTTGCAGGTTCTGTGTTCTTGCTTGCTTCTTCATCGTCTCTTGCTTTCTTTCTTTTTTTCCTAAAGAAAACTCTTTTTGTCTTCTCAAGGCGAATATATTTAGATTCATTCTCCCTTCCTTCTTTTTCTTTTTGTTTTATCCTCCAAATATTTCTGCCTTTCTCTTGAATTTCTGAGATGGTTTAAGGAGGGAAAAATAAAAGAGAGACAGAGACAAGAAGAAGAAGAAAAAAAGCATCGATTTTTACTTTAATTTGTCAATTCCCTTTGTAAGAAATGTTACGACGGAGACTGTTCACTACTCTCTTTTCTCGTGTTCGAATGGCAGATTAAATTTGTTTGTAGGATTTTGTCTTATCTGGGCGATAATGCCTAGAGAGTGCTTAATAGATTATTAAATACTCTTTCTTGATTTTTGGTTCTTGTTGGGTTTATTACCGCTTAATTACTATGCAAAGAGTACACAACAAACCAATTGATTCCATCGAAAAATCTCCGTCGGCCACTGTTAAGCATCACTTAATCAAACAGAGCAACGGCGGAGTGACGGCGGCTGATATGCAGGAACCGAGCATTGAGACGGACAAGCTCAGCTACGAGATTTTCTCGATTCTCGAAAGCAAGTTTCTTTTCGGGTACGATGACCCCAAGCTCATGGAATCTCGAAGCCGAGACCCGAGCCCCGAGCAAGAAACTTCACCGATGGTCGCGGAACCCGTTAACGACGTCGTTCCGGGATCAATCAAGAACCAGAGAGGGAAAATCTGCGTTCTGAGCATCGACGGCGGCGGGATGAGAGGAATTTTACCCGGAAAGACTTTGGCTTATCTGGAGCAGGCGTTGAAGTCGAAATCTGGTGACCCGAATGCTAGAATCGCCGACTACTTCGACGTCGCTTCCGGTTCAGGGATCGGCGGGATTTTCACGGCGATGCTTTTCGCCTCGAGCGACGGAGACCGTCCGATCTTTAAAGCAGATGACACGTGGAGATTCCTAGCAAAGAACGGCAAAAACTTCTACAAACCGCCGTCTGGGAGAATCTTAAACCGGGTCATGAAAACCGGGTCCGGTTCGAAGCTTGAGAAGTCGATGAAGGAGTCATTCAGTGAGCTCACGCTCAAGGACACGCTTAAACCGGTTCTGATTCCTTGCTACGACCTCACGAGCTCTGCGCCGTTCCTTTTCTCACGTGCCGACGCATTGGAAACGGACGGCTACGATTTCAAGCTGTGGGAGGTTTGTAGAGCCACGTGGGCCGAACCGGGAGTGTTCGAGCCTGTTGAGATGAGATCAGTGGATGGCAAAACGCGTTGCGTTGCGGTTGATGGTGGATTAGCGATGAGTAACCCGACGGCTGCAGCGATCACTCACGTGTTGCATAACAAGCAGGAGTTTCCGTTCGTTAGAGGCGTTGAGGATTTGCTTGTGCTGTCACTTGGTACGGGGCAGTTGGTGGATGTCAAGTATGAATGTGATAAGGTTATGAAGTGGAAGGCTAAGCAATGGGCTCGACCTGCGGTTCGGATTTCCGCGGATGGCGCGGCCGATACTGTTGACCAGGCCGTTTCCATGGCCTTTGGTCAATGCCGGAGGAGTAACTACGTCCGTATTCAGGTAAAAGCTTGTGTGATTATTGTAATTCATGTGATTCATTCAGGCTTTGATTGGTACAATTGATTAATGAGATAGAAAAAGTCAGATTATGAATGTTGAATCTTGATATTAATACTAGATTTGGTTATTTAATAGGCGGATGGGTCAAGCTTCGGTCCGTGCAGACCAAACATGGACACAGACGCTAGTCCAAGCAATGTGAATATGCTTGTGGGAGTAGCAGAGGAGATGCTGAAGCAGAAGAACGTAGAATCGGTTCTGTTTGGTGGTAAGAAAATCAATGAAGAAAGCAATATGGAGAAGCTGGATTGGTTAGCCGGTGAACTCGTGCTCGAACACCAGAGGAGGAGTTGCAGAATCGCTCCCACTGTAGCGTTTAAGCAATCCGGCGACAAAAGAACTGATCAGAAGATGATTTTCAAGGATATTGATTGTATGTTTTGAAGATATTATACATCTTCTAATTAAGATTTTAAATTTGTAGATTAATGTTTTTGACTTTTGAGTTCCAAGAAGAAAGCCAAACATTTTCTTCGAAAAGGTCTCATTCTCGTCCATTCTATACAGTATATCCTAAGATATGTGTGATTTTTGCTTTGTTGAAGTGTAATTTTTTATTGACTCGAAAAGAGCTTAGTTATTTAAAAAATAATAATTGGAATGTATTATAAGGATAATCAGCATTAAGGCTAAGATTAGCGATTTAGCAAAAGTAGCTGAGACTCACAAGAGGCAAATCTCTATAATGTTGGGGATTAATCAAATCAACTTTAGCCCAATTAACTTTTTCGAAGAGAAATTGAAACTTCTTTGTTAAACAAGAAGATGGCCAACGTTACATCATAGCACACCTTAGCTTTTCTTCTCCATTCAGTTTTGTCTTTCCTTTGATTTCATTTTCTTGATACCAATATCCAAAAAAGTCAATAACAAATTCTTAATTGGAAAAGATGTGTAATGAGACCAAATCTCTTTGGAGATTCAATTTGATTGGAGACCAGATATCCTTTTGTAATAATTTGATGTAACGTAAGTTCAAAGATGTGAACTTGGGAGCGTGATGAATAGAACCTATCACGAAGCTGTTATGAAATCATACTCAATGGGGGGGACTCCCAAAAAGGTTGCTTTTTCCAGACTTTCAATAATTGTTTTATTGGTACAAATTGGAACATTTAGACGGCCAAGAAGAAAACAAGTGTTGTCGTTCTTGTGCGTGTGCATGGACCGAAGTCACGATGCAGGGAACGTCGTATAGATCGATGTGTCAAGCCGCACGTCTTCGTGTCGGTTTTAGGTCTAAAGCGACCGACACAAATTTTTTTATATCAATGATTTAACAAAATTCCACAGCTAATTAAAGCTCAGAATTAGTAGTAAACAAAAAATATAGATTGTAAATTGAAAACCTTAGAAGCTATGTAATCGTTAGTTCTAGTATTGTGTGTTGAGTGTTAGAACTTCGTCTATATATATTTTTTGTAAATCATTGTTTACAAAATTTTAAGTTTTTATAAGTGAAAGATCTAAATTAGAAAATAGTTTAAAGATTTATTTTCTTTGTTGAGAAAATCTTATATTTAGTATATGAATCATATATTAATTGAGAAACGTTCGATGACTTGCAAAAAAGAAGGATGTATGTTAACAAAAAAAAGGATGTATGTATTATTATGTCTTGCCACCAAACTACTAAATCTTTGCAAGTTTGACTTTATAGTTTATATTGATCTCAATCCGAAAATAAGTAAAATCAAATAGTATGTATAAGGAAATAGGGAAAAAAAAACACACCATATATTAGTGGAGACCATAGGATCAGAATATGTAAAAGCTAAGGATGTATTTGAGGTAGAAATCTTAGCGCGCAAATGATACCAAAATACCAAACACAAAAACTCTTTAAAAAAGAAGATAATGTAACACTTTAAATACAACAAACAAAAATATTGTAGGAATAGAAGTTTATCGACCCTAAGGATGATAGGGTGCAGTGGATCGAAAGTATAAATCGAAAAATCACATATCCAAAAAGTCATTACATATGGGTTAAAAAGACAACATATAGGGGTTAAAAAGGCAAATGTCCATGTGTTATGGGAGATGTTGTCGTGTGCTTTGTATACGACTAAGTGAAGCTACAATGCTGGGAGGCTCAGATTATTATTATTTTTTAGAACGTATGAATTGGGCGGCTCAGATCATTGCATACGCTATTTTGTAATCTTTTGGTCGTGGACTTGTGGTCCATACTCAAAAGAGTTGTGACCAGTTTTTGATCCAGTTCGTAACGATAGAGGACTGTGTATCTTTTGTGTGCTACACACAGTCATGCTTGGCACACATGGCCATGCAGCTAAGACATCACTATACATGACTAATGCTACACACAATTATATCTTTCCATCATTTATAAATTCTTTTTAATTTCACATTTTGCAACCAAATTTTATTCCAAATCATTCTACCATAAAAATAAACACACAAAAAAAACATCTAAAAGAGAAAAATAGAGTTTGTCTTTTGATTTTTTGTTTGCTTGCTTGCCTTCAAGAAACACATTTATATGGTTTGGACTTCGACCATGAAGATTCTTCTATCATGTGTCATAATTTTGGTAAGTATGACCAATTTCCCTTCTTCTACATGGACACACAATCCAATTTAAGTATGACGACACAACATCATTTCTAGCTCAATAAAAGCCCACATTTCTAACTCACAAGCCCATGTTTTCTGGCTCATATAATTAGATTATCTTAACAAGCATATATATATATGTGTATATATGTATATGTAATATAATATGAAAATCAGTGAATGTAATTAGGGTTTTTGTATGTGTAACTCCCTTTCTTTCTGAATAAATAAAGCTCAAGCTGGAATCTATCTTGTTAAAGATTTATTTACGATACACACATGTACAAACCACTAAAATCGTTGTCATCCGTAGGGAACCTAAGATTAGAAAAAGCTATCATAAAATCGAAAACCAAAGATGCAAATGATAAATAATGCAAAACATATACGATATTCAGAATATTATATGTAAAAGACGAAAGAAAATGTAGAACTCTATATACTAAAAAAGGACATGCGCCGTAGCTAAAAGGATCGACGGAGAACGGGTTGTTCACAAAAAAAAAAAAAAACGGGTTAGTTTTAATTGTGGTTATATACGAACGAAAGACAACTATTGGATAAAGAAATAACGTCTATGAAATACTATACATTGATCGACTATTTAATGAAAGCAAATTAAAGATATTACTATACTCAAAATCTTCATCAGGCATGGTGAATCTGAGATCAGACCAATCAATTAGTAATTTATACTTATCAAAAATGAGATGACAATCATGTTATGTTCCTACAGTTTGCTGACTGATTATATCATTTAAAGGTTACATGTCTTGGTTTTTTCTAATCTTGATCATATAACTAATCTAATCAAGTTTCGTGTAAGATTATAAATAGAAAAGAAAAAGCTAATCACATTTTTAAAATGTGATGTGATTAGTCTACTTAGACCCGTTTGTTCGCGATTCAGTAAAAAAAGGATCTTATTCGAGTTAGTTTAGTTGGTAACACTAATTCAATTTTACATATCATATTTTTTATGGACGTTTACTGTTTATTGGAATTTTCCTTGGAATTTTTTTTTTTTTATATGGAAGGTGTCTACAACTTTTTTGTCGATTAATCTTTTGGTAGATCTGTCTTCACCGTTTTGTGTGTATTCTTTACCCAAATATGAATTTCTCTTTGGCTATATTTGGGTTTGTATTATCATTGTGCTGCCTTTATCGAACTAAGAGAAAAATAATATTGAAAAATCTTCTGGATGATTCATTTCCCACATATTATCAAGTTGTAGACAACTAACGCCGAAATTAATTTTCATCCCAACTACTGTACTAATAGATTGTTACATTTGGGATAATGTTATTATCAAGGTCTCACCAGAATAAATGAAAAGGATTCATTTATTGTTTGTGACAAACTATATAATTACTCTTCTAAAATGAAGAATAGTATATAATATAGGGCTCGAAATAAACTCACTAAGTCAGAAAATAAGAAACTATAGAGAATTTGATTGTTTATTTGTATTTGGATTTGCTTTCTTTTAAATAGAAATAGTAAAGTATAATTTTAATATATCTAGATATAAATTATCTTATTTTCAATCAAACATAATTTAGCTTATATATATATATATATTATATGTGATAACAAATACAAACGCATTTGAGTTTGGAACAACCAAGCTATTAGTCTGTGAAACTTATAAACACCTTATTTCAAGAAAAAATATGGGACCATTAAGAACTCATATTTAATCACTTATTTTGCATCGAAGGTGATTCCAACTTCTACATCTAATTGTTTGTTGCCTAGGCCTTACTGGTTAATAGTTATTAGTCTAGTTCAGTTTGCTATGTTTACTGGATAAAAAGTACTCTATTTTGCAATATGAATGCTTGTCCAAAATAATTGAACAATTGGTAGTTGCATTTATTATAATAAAATTTACATTAATAAATCTAATGTGTAGTCATTTACCGAAATTATGTTTATCTCACAGTCAAGCAAAGTATTACAAATGAGGATAAAGTTTTATGGGAAAAAACCCAGATCACTGTAACTTTTCATTTTTTATAAGGTCACATTTAAAATTATTATTTTGAATGGATTATCCAAATAATTATAGTTTATGATAATAAATTACAGAAATATGTGATGAAAGTTAAATATAAATTTACCATATAAGTAATAAATGAATAATAAAAACATATGATGATGGAATTATTTGATATATTAGCAATAATGAATTTGATTTACTAGATTGATGATTTTTAATTATTTTATTATTTATGTATTTAATTATTGTATATTTAACATTTTTTGTTTAATAGAACTGATGAAATTAAAATGAAAATAATGTTAAAATCTTCAAATTTAAATGTAAAAAATTATTTTTGATATTTATGTACTTAATTTGTGTGTGATCCACATTTTTTTTTTTTAAATGTGGATCGGTAATTATGAATATATTATCTACATGATACTACAAATGTATAATTTAACCCTATTTTCTTCTTTATCCAACTATAGTAAAAAAAAAGTTTCAAATTTGTATACGTCGGATTAAATTCATTACCAGGAAAATCATCCACTCAATGCATTGAATTCATTGCCATTTTCTGTAATATAAAATCAAGATAATATCTATAAAAGATAAAGAAAATCTTCTAATTCCAACCTTCTCCTCTCTGACTCCAAATCACTCTCCAAGTCAACGTCAACAAAAACGGTCTTCTCTCTCTCCATCTTCCTTTCACGCACACTTCGTGGCTAATATATTCCAACCAGAACAACACCCAAAAGGATCCCTCTCGAACACACACTTCTCTCCTAATAACAAACCAAAACAAAAAAAAAATGGTGGCCGCAAGTCCCGGCGGCTCAGTGAAGAACTTAACCATCCAAATCCTAACCGGAAGATGGTTTATGTTCTTCGCGAGTCTCTTAATCATGTCGGCGGCTGGAGCCACTTACATGTTCAGTCTCTACTCAGGTGATATCAAGAGAACCTTAGGCTATGACCAAACCACTCTTAATCTCCTCAGTTTCTTCAAAGATCTTGGAGCCAACGTCGGTATCCTCGCGGGTCTAATTAACGAGGTAACTCCACCTTGGTTCATCCTCATAATCGGAGCTATACTTAACTTCTTCGGCTACTTCATGATTTGGCTTGCCGTTACAAAACGGATCTCGACCCCTCAAGTTTGGCACATGTGTCTTTACATCTGCGTTGGAGCCAACTCACAGTCGTTCGCTAATACCGGATCACTCGTCACGTGTGTTAAGAACTTCCCGGAATCACGTGGTGTTGTCTTGGGGATTCTCAAGGGATATGTTGGTCTTAGTGGCGCCATTATTACACAACTCTACCACGCCTTTTATGGTGACGACACCAAATCTTTAATCTTGATGATTGGTAAGTACAACTTTTAAATAAATTGATGAAACCATTTAGTTAATGAAATGAAACAGAGAAAAACAGAGGTCAATGTTTATTATTATATGAATCTTGATTAGCCCATTGGATAGAGTATGATCTCAAGAAAAGAGGAAAAAAACATAAATTAATGACTTTCTTTGTGGACTAATGAATGAAATCTTGGATAAACTTAGACTAATTGTATGAGTTATTATTGTATATGCAGGTTGGTTACCTGCAGCAATCTCGTTTGCTTTCTTGAGGACGATAAGGAATATGAAAGTGGTGAGACAGACAAATGAGCTAAAGGTTTTTTATAACTTCCTCTACATATCGCTCGGGCTCGCCACGTTTCTCATGGTGGCCATCATCACCGACAAACTCTCCGGCTTTACACGGAGCGAGTTTGGAGGCAGCGCCGCCGTGGTGATCATCTTGCTTCTTTTGCCGATCATAATTGTCGTCTTGGAAGAAAGGAAGCTTTGGACTGATAAACAAGTCGCGTTAAACGATCCAGCACCGATCAATATCGTCACGGAGAAACCAAGCTTAGATTCATCAGAAGTCAAAGATGATGATGAAAGGTCAACGGTAGTGGTGAGTGAGAAAACGGCATCGTGTTGGACGACTATGTTTAGTCCACCGGAGAGAGGAGATGACTATACGATCTTGCAAGCGTTGTTTAGCGTCGACATGTTGATTCTATTCTTAGCGACCATCTGTGGTGTAGGAGGGACTTTGACGGCGATAGACAATTTGGGTCAAATCGGGGGTTCGTTGGGTTATCCAAAGAGAAGCGTAAGCACGTTTGTGTCACTCGTAAGCATATGGAATTACTTTGGTCGTGTGGTTTCAGGTGTGGTCTCAGAGATCTTCTTGATCAAATACAAATTCCCAAGACCTCTAATGCTCACAATGATCCTCCTCTTGTCATGCGCCGGTCACCTCTTAATCGCCTTTAACGTCCCCGGTGGACTCTACGTGGCATCGGTCATCATAGGGTTTTGTTTCGGTGCGCAATGGCCTCTCTTATTTGCTATAATCTCCGAGATTTTCGGGCTTAAGTACTACTCTACGTTGTATAACTTCGGGTCGGTCGCAAGCCCCATCGGGTCTTATTTGCTAAACGTTCGGGTCACGGGGTATTTGTACGATAAAGAGGCTGAGAAGCAACATAATGTATTAGGGATACAGAGACAAGAGGGGCAAGATCTGAGCTGCACGGGCACGGCTTGTTTTAAGTTGTCATTTATTATAATTACCGCGGTAACTTTGTTTGGCGTATTGATCTCGACGATCTTGGTGATCCGGACCAAGAAGTTTTACAAGAGCGATATCTACAAAAAGTTTCGAGAAAAAGCGTTGGCCACGGAGATGGAGATGGCAGCGCCTGCTCCGTCAAGATTGACGGCGGAGGATAAAAAGAATGATAATGTTAATGGCAAGGTATTAGGCAAGTGAGGGTAAAGTTGCTTGGTAGATGATTGTAAAAGATACTATATAAATATATGGTGAAGTATTTTGTAAAACATATTATATGATCTCAATGTATAAGCTCTTGAAACCCATCAGTCCATCACACTTGTCTTTTTTTTTAAAAAAGCAAATACTTTATTTTGATGTTTTCATCGTTTTGTGTTTTAGGAGTTTTGGATAGTAGTTGAAAGGGTAAAATTCGGAGAGAGGTAAGGGTCATGAGTCAACTAATGAGTTGGACTTGTGATTTTGTGAGCCACAAGTGACTGCTTTGAATAAATCATTAAAAGACAAACAACTAAATTATTGCAAGTTGGAAAGATTGGTTCACGTGTGTTGGTACGACTTGGACTTTATTGTCGGTCTACACTTTACGTAATGTAAAATATAGAACGAGTGCGTCACAATGATTGTGGAAAGTCGAAAGGCAAACGCGTTTAAGAACACAATTTTGTTTTGAAAACGTGCAGCATTTCTAGAAACACATATATTCGAAAATTATCAAGTCTCAAACTTTAAGTCAGTGGGTAATGTTTTTTAAAAGATACACTCGTGAAATTGTTTCGCGCTTATGTAGTGGATAAAATAATCATGTAGTGGATAAAGAATCGAAAAAGACAAACCGATAAACTTTTGGCTAGTCGTCTCTAGGGAAAAGGAATATCAGAAGTAATTTTCTCTATAAATCGTAAAATTAATTTTCTCGAGTGGTTAATCTTTACAAATATCATGTTTAAGGTGTAAACCATCTTTCTTTAATAGAGTTAATATAGTGATATTGAATAATCATTTTTGAAACCATTATACCACATCCACTACTTAATCAAAACACCATATTTTATAGATTGTTTACTAAAATTACTACCGAACATTAGTTAGTCCAGAAGTATCATAAACTTTAGATTTATGAAAGTCTCCGAAATTTTTTAGAAGGTAACAAATGATTTAGTAATCCTTCCTAGATTTGAATTTTAAGGGAACTGTTCATAAATCTAGACTTTTATATACTTTTGAAAAATATTACATTGAAGCTGTGGGATTAAGAAAAAATACTATCGAAGGGAATTATTCATAGATATAGTTTTATACTAGAGATTTTAAAGTATTTGTTTATTTTTCCTTTGTTTGTTTTTTTCTTAATTTTTTTAAAGACATAATTGGTCTGTTTTTTTCTTTTTTTTTGTTGTTCTTCTTCAAACTGGTTATGCCATACTTTGTAATTATTTATCATTGTTTATTTTATATATATTTTTTTACGCATTTTTATTTATTTTATTTAGTTTTTCCTTTCAAATTAAGAGTTTGAAAATTATAAGCAAAATATGAGTTTAAAGAGGTTTTATTATCTAAAACATGGTAATACTTAGAATTTGTTACAATTTAGTCAATATTAAGTGAATAAGAGGTGATGGAAGGGACGAACTGACATATCAATTTTTAGGGACGAACCTATGTAACAGAAAATAGAGGGATATATATATATATATATATATATCCTTAAATTTATGGTATTAACACAAATATATATTTTGTACGATATATTATATAAAATGTATCAAAATATCAAATATAATATTTTAAAATTATTAAATCTAGTAAGTTTCATTGTCATAAATTTGAAATATTCTAACTACAGAACCTTAGTAAAATAAAACTAAAGACACATAGACAAAATTAGGAAGTGTATTTCGTAAAGTGGTTAAAACTTGGAAGTCTAATCTATGCAGGTGTTTTCAGTGCAGTTCCACTCCACCTTTGTAAAAAGAATAAGAAAATAGACTAGTAAACTCCATTGAAATATGTTCTTTGGTATTGAGTGGATCGTCAAAACCAAACTTCAAACTTTTTCTTTTTAAAATTGTGACTAAATTCTGGTCAATAATTTTTTAATATATGAAATGAAATTTTAGACATTTTTAAAATAAATAATAATCAAATGAGAATTAAATCCAAGACACAAAAAATAATTTTCTTATATTACCACTAAATCGTTATACTTTTGGTAAGAACATTTTAAATTAGTAAATAATTTTTAAAATTAAAAGATAAAAATTTATATCATTCCCAGTTTCTTTACAAATTTCTCATATCATTTTAAATCTACTCAAGTTTTAAAAGTGGTAGATGGATCCAATACAAAATTCGAAACCCACACAAACTCTTTTTTCATCTTTTGGATTTGTTCCAAACAATTATATTTAAATTTCAGATACTTTAAAAAATGTTACAGATGTATAAGTATTTCAACAAGGATATTGGCAAGATAACTAGATACGTTTATGACTCTACGCTCTCTATATATATATAGCAGTTAACTGATCATAACAACTGCTTATTAAAATGTAAAGTAGAGAATTATCAACATATAATGTTTAATCTGATTAGTGATTACATAGCATCATACATCAATTATCAAGACCAATGGTCCAAGAATCTTGGATAAGAGGTAGCGGTAGCTTCCATTTCTCGTGAAAACAAAATAATTTAATGATAATTTAGTATAGTTAATCAGTTGTCTTATAACGTATGGTTTTTATAGTCAAAGGAATCAAATAGAAATATAAATATATATTCCATGTATAACGCCATTTTCAAAATAATGTATCAACTATTTAACAATTATGTCCCTATAATTCAAACGATTCGAGTATAGGTTTACAGTGCAAGGTATTCCAATCAGCTTTTGGTCTGAAACAACTCTGCTATCCATAGCAAAAAACATTGGTCATTTCGAAGTTCTTGAAATCACTCTGAAAACGGATTAAAGTCCACGTGAACGGACTCCAATCTTTAGTTACCTCAATGGTTGTGGAATTGAAACAGTGGAAAAGGTTACGACCTCCTTGGTGTACCAAAAGCTGGAAAACTTCTGCTCTTCATGCTTGAGATTGACCCAAGAGAGCAAAGACTGCCCTTCAAAAACAAGTAGATCCATCTCCCACCAAAGAGTCCCACCGGTCAAGAGAAAATGTCCCAGTCTCCCATTCTTTAGCCCACTCTGGTGGCCAACTCAATCGATCCATGGGAAACCGCTCATTCTTTAGCCCACTCTGGTGACCCTGATATTATTTTCCTCTCCGGGACTAACCAATGAGGTAGTCTTTCAGAAGCTAAACGACTTGGATTTTTGTCTACAAGTCTTGAAGTTGTAGACAATAGTATAGAGATGACCAAAAAAGACAATAGTGTAACAATTTTAAGCGACTGGGCTGAATTGTTTCTACCAAAAGGCCCACTAATGTGGTGGATTCAGTTTAGTAAAAGTGAAACAAGTTGGTCCAAATCCTCGATATGGATATACTATGGTGTTGAATAATACTATAATAGTTTCGACTTTCCGTTAATAACTTATTTATATATTTGTTCGTTATGTTTTTCATAGTTCAGCTTTGAGGCTTCTTGTAAGCAAAAGCTTCTGTAATTGACCATTTAGTATCGTTAAAAAGGAAACTTCAGTTAACAGTTTAATTTTCCTAAAGTAAGAAATTACGTAACCTAGATCTGTCTTCGAGGAAACTTAAACGACAGTCAAGGAAGAATAATTATAATCTAAATCATGAAATTGTCAAGTGGAGTTACTTAATCTAGAGTAGCTAATTAAGACTAGGTAAATATAATTCTACTTACGTAAGAAGAATTGTATACTATTCTTGAAAAATATGTCTATTATTAAGGGATTTATTTTTATATTTCCAACTTGCAGAAGATTAAATCTATTAATTTATGTAAATATATGCACAAAATAAATCTAAATTGAATCCTATTTGCCCAACTTGCAGCAAAATTTTTTTTATCTTGGATGATGTGGACAAGTAATTGAAAAATTGGACCTATGGGTCAAAGCAAAGATGGACACATGATTTTACACCACAACCTTACGAAAGACGGTCAACGCGTAGCCTTAACATTAGCCTTAATTAGTTTGTCTGCCTTTCTTGATTAATTATATAAAAATTATCAGTTGGTTGTGTCGAAAGGATTTGATACGCAATGTGACTAAAGAAAGAGAAGACACACACTAACAGTATTAAAACTTTATAATGATTAAAATATATATCTTAGTCAAACGAAAGTACTTCAAACTTCAGTTTCGTTTAAGTTTAACTTCAAGATTCAGATCGGATTAAAGTACTTGCAATTATAGTTTCGACTCAAAGTTTTCTTAAAAACATATTTTGACTTGATCTGGTTATATGAAGAAAACATATACTTCCATTATATATGGTGAAAAGGTAACACTGTTCTTCAGTCAAGATAGTTAAATGCAAAACCGAACGATTTCGAGTTGGAACAATTTGGCTAGTTTCCAAGCCCGACAAGTAAAATCCAAACTTTATCAGTTGACAATAACCCCTTATTGAAGTCAACCCAACATGACATGTGGTTTTGTTTTGGATGAATTGTATATATGGTTTTACTGGGTTTTATAACGTAAAATATATTGCCAAAAAGGGTGAAAAAATAAAACAGTTTCACCTATTTTAAAAAGTATATTCGTCTAAAACAGTATAACCCATGACCACTTCAAATTTCGCTAGCGTTAATGCTTGGCCACTTTTTCTTATTGCCAAAAGTAAATGTTTATCGTTTAATTACATACGAGAATTTTAAGAAATATCATGAATATATAATAACCGTAGGTGGTACAATTTGTTTCCTAGCCTTGATTCATAAGACGACGAGTTCTCTACCAGTAGAACAATATCATTTGACTACGCCACCTTGATTTAATTATCTTTTGAAAGAATATTTTTTTCTGCATTAATCTCAGTCAATCATATTAGCTATGATATGTTGAAAGATAAATATTTGGTTCGATCTAAACATCCACGTTCGTAACAAGCCAACAATAATTTCTTTGATCTTCGTAAAAGTCATAACGATATTACAATCATGATGAATGTGGCCTCATCAACAAACTTTCGGTCTTTTTTCACAACGACCGAACAAATTATTTGATTTTTATAATTCAAAGCTCGTTAAGTGGTCGTTCATCTCAAGTCTCTTTTTCTATTTATTATAACCACAAGTTCTTATCTTTGAAATAGTCAGAAGTCTTCGCTTCCCTGATTTTTTTAATAAATAATAATATTTAACTGCGGCTTTCACTTGTTTGACTTTCTTTTATTCTCTTTCCGAAGAAATAACAGCGCATGTATATATGTATCTTGTTTCATTGTAACATGTGTGTATATATATAGACATTACAGGAACAAAAGCCATATCACTTTCTTTCTCCCTTTCCTCTTATAGATAAAACTTGGGAAACCCTAATTAAAAGCTAATATACATATCAGAAACTTGAGAGTTTTGAGTAGTGAAACTAATGGCAATAAAAGAGAGATCATTGGAGGAGACACCAACATGGGCTGTTGCTGTTGTTTGCTTCGTTCTTCTTTTCATCTCTATCATGATCGAATATTTCTTGCACTTTATTGGTCACGTACGTATATCTCTGCTTCTCTGTTTTCGTCTTTATATATTTATCCAAATCTTCCTTTCTCTTTTTTTTTGCTCTTCTCCAAGTAATAAGAAAATATACGATAATTTCATTACTTTAAGCTTATTACATCATCCTTTTTTTTACTAGAATATCGAATTTTGGCCCATAATCTTTAAACTTTCTTTTTCAATCTTTGTAGTGGTTCAAAAAGAAGCACAAGAAAGCTTTATATGAAGCTCTTGAAAAGGTTAAAGCAGGCAAGTTTACTCTTCTATAAAGATTATTATCATTAATTTTGGATATGTCATTTTATATCACAATCTGATCAATTTTTCTATAAGTGAATTTTCAACTAACTTTTTGTTTTGTTTTTTTGGTATGCCATGAAAATAGAATTGATGATACTGGGATTCATATCTCTTCTACTTGTTGTATTGCAAACACCAGTCTCCGAAATTTGCATCCCACAAAGAATTGCTGCGACTTGGCATCCTTGTAGTAGCCAACAAGAGATAGTTAAGTATGGTAAAGATTATATCGACGATGGTCGCAAAGTTCTTGAAGACTATGACTCCAACGACTTTTATAGTCCTCGTCGAAGTTTAGCCACAAAGGGTTATGACAAATGCGCAGAAAAGGCACGTTTTATATTTTAGTATACTGATTACCTTCTAACTTTTAATTTTTCCTCCTTTTGTTTAACAAAATATGATCGGAATCTTATTTTATTTATTTTTTTCGTTGTGAATTATTGTTTTCAGGGGAAAGTAGCGTTAGTATCTGCGTATGGTATCCACCAGCTGCATATATTCATCTTTGTGCTCGCTGTTTTTCATGTTCTCTACTGCATTATAACTTATGCTTTGGGAAAGACCAAGGTACATGATATTTTCTATACATTTTTTCACAAGTGCATATATATGTACTTATTTACGTGTTTAATTTTGTGATGTAATATGCAGATGAAGAAATGGAAATCATGGGAGAGTGAGACCAAAACAATTGAGTACCAATATGCCAATGGTATGCATATACATATTAGACATTATCTCATCGCCAGAGAGTTTCTTTTGGCAGTAATCGTCAAAGAAAATAAAAACAAAACGAGCCTATATTATAAAAAAAATCGTCGTGTTTGACTTTGGTAACGTTAACATCATGATCACGTATCACTTGGATTTGTTTATTCTCCATATCTCTCAAGTTCGTAATTTATTTCATTGATTAGTTGTTTATTTTTATTGACTTAGATAATCGGACTTATGAGTAGAGTATCCAATGACATAACGCCTTTTGTTTGACTCATGAATAAACAATTTATCGTAATACAATACCAGCAATATCGTAATAAAAATATGTGTTATGTCCTCTTCTTAAATTTAATTTAATTTAATTGATTGTTTTAAAATGTTGTAGATCCAGAGAGGTTCAGATTTGCAAGAGATACATCGTTTGGACGTAGACATTTGAATGTATGGAGCAAGTCTTCCTTTACCCTCTGGATTGTAAGTTTTCATTATTTTTCTTCTAAAATTTTACTTAATTTGGTTTTAAATTACAACAATAATAATGGTAAAAAAATACAACAATAAATAATGGATAAATGGGGGACATGCAGACATGTTTCTTCAGACAGTTCTTTGGATCAGTGACAAAAGTGGATTATCTTACACTAAGAAATGGCTTTATAATGGTAAGTAATAATTATTTTACTAGTTTTGGCCCAAAAAACAAATTACTAAATATTATTCATTTAATAACTCGAATTTTTAATTTTTTTAAAAATTATCAAATGGGCAGGCGCATTTGCCAGCAGGAAGTGGAGCTCGTTTCGATTTTCAAAAATACATTCAAAGATCTTTGGAAGAAGACTTTAAGGTTGTTGTCGGTATAAGGTTCGTCCCTTTCTATATGTAAATCAAATTCATTGATATTTTCTTCCAAATTATCTAATTTCCATATTATTATAAATTTCTGATTAAATACGATATTGTGTGTGAATGGAAATGCAGCCCAGTGATATGGTGCATTGCTGTCTTATTCATATTGACTAATACACATGGTTGGTCTTAATTCTTTATAATTTCATTTAACTAATTAAGAAAATTATATATATATATTATCGACGAAAATGATATATAATTCTGTTTCTTTTTCAACTATAATAGGATGGGTTTCCTATCTTTGGTTGCCTTTCCTCCCTTTGCTTGTAAGTAATTACAGACACATTACTTCAAACTTGTCAATTGGTTTTGTTATGCAGCTGTGATTGTGAACATATAATAATGATATTAATTATATAGTTGGTATGTTTAATGAATTGAAGGTGATATTAATAGTAGGAGCAAAACTTCAAGTGATAATATCGAAATTAGGATTGAGGATTCAAGAAAAAGGAGATGTGGTTAAAGGAGCTCCTGTGGTTGAACCGGGCGATGATCTCTTTTGGTTTGGTCGTCCTCGTTTCATTCTCTTCCTCATTCACTTGGTTCTTTTCACGGTATAAATTGATTTACCCTTAATTATGTGTTTTTTTTATGTATTTCCTTTTTCTTTTACTTATGATTTTTCTAAAAATGTATATGTATATAAATATTTTTTACAGAACGCATTTCAACTGGCTTTCTTCGTTTGGAGCACTGTGAGTAACACAATTCATCTCTTTTGGGAAAAAATAAAATTCTACCTATTAAAAAGGGTGTTTTCATTAAATTAATTGATTATGGTTTTGGTATTAATTTTGCAGTACGAGTTCACACTCAAAAACTGTTTCCACCACAAAACCGAAGATATTGCAATTAGGATCACCATGGGGTTTGTTAACTCCTCAATTAGTTATTTATAGTATATATAAAACACTACTATATATTAAGTAAGTTTTTTTTATCTTTACACTAAACTTTTCTTGTTGTATACGACAGGGTATTAATACAAGTTATATGCAGCTACATCACTCTACCTCTCTATGCTCTCGTGACTCAGGTATGTAATCTAAATTCTAAACGTTGTGTTTGATACAATCATGTATAGATCAATATACATATCATATGATTAGTTTTCATGTCATCAAAACTAATAGTTTAGCAGTGAGTGGATTAAACTATATCATCGATAGTACATAACTTGGATAAATTTTAAAACTGCTATCATGTCAACAATTCGTTCACTATTAGATCTCAAGTTTTTTTTTTTTTTTGTTTAAGCATTATTAGGTATCTATGTAGGATTCTCTAACACTAAACCGTAATTGCAGATGGGAACTTCAATGAGGCCGACCATATTCAACGATAGGGTAGCCAATGCATTGAAAAAATGGCACCACACGGCCAAGAAACAGATTAAACATGGACACTCGGGGTCCAACACACCTCACTCGAGCCGCCCCACCACGCCAACACATGGCATGTCACCGGTGCATCTCCTCCACAACTACCATAACCGCGGTCTCGACCAACAAACTAGCTTCACTGCCTCTCCTTCTCCTCCTAGATTCTCTGATTTCAGCGGCCACGGCCACGGCCATCAGCATTTCTTTGATCCTGAATCTCAGAATGTCTCTTGCCACCGTGAGATCACAGATTCTGAAAACAGCAATAGTCATCATCCCCATGCTGACGTAGCAAGTCCTGTTAGAGAAGAGAGAGAGATTACTGAGCATGTTAAGATTGATTTGTCGGAGTTTACTTTCAAGAAGTGATTTGAGTTTCTATACTTTACTTGCTGTTCATTCTTTGTAAATGATATAAACTTTGGAATGAACAGTTCTCTTTCTTTTTTTCTTTTATATGTATGCTGTCAGCCAAAAAATCAAATCGTTTTATGATATCATATAATTTTAACAGACATTTCTCTCATCAACTTAAATTTCTTAAAGCACCACTAGTTGTGACTTTGCATTTTGTTATGTTCTTAGGCTTTTAAACAAGATACGTTTATTTTTTGGACTTAGTCCAACTCTTGTTATAAGACGAATTGTTTTCGATGGATGCTAGTTATATAACAACTAATCAACTATAGAGGATTCCAGATTGGAGGATGGCAGAAGGTGGTGGACAAGTCAATCTGTTATTGAAGCGGAACAAAAGGAGCCTGACAGCTGGAATAATAAGCTTGTAATAGTAACATATAGCATCATTACCACTGTGACAATGATTGTCTGATAGTACTAGACATTTAGCAAAATCTATTAACAAAAATCTTCAGTATTTCTTTGTAATCTCACTCTTTTGCTTAGGGGCTTGACAACAATATACATTAGATGCTTCCGGTACTGTGTCGGTGTGAGATGTTCAGGTACGAAGTGCGACAGGAGCAGACAGAGTTAAGTAGTTGATGTAACCTTCAGAGACCGAGATCACAAACCGATGGCAAGCAAGAGCAGAAGTGGTGAGAAACATGACAAAGGACGTCCAGCAGAATCTGAGCGTCAACACTCGGTCACTCTTTGCAGATTCCAATACCTTTCTCAGTATCACTCTGACACGTTTGTCTCTAATCAAAATCTTGAAATCTTTTACTGTAATGTTGGTTCCTGAAGATGGTGGTGGGTCTGAAAGAGAGATGAATTTAAGGGTATCAACTCCGGAGATCCCGACCATCCATTGGTACAGTGTATCTGCGATTATCGTGCAAAGTTTCTGGCGGATGACATGTGCCTCACTTGAAATAAATGTCTGAATCAGTGAACTCCCATTCTGTTTATCAAAGCAGAGAACCATACCAAGTTCATAATCATTTCCCTCAGAAATAAAACATATTGACTTAACCCACAAATATAGAAACTTACTGCAGCCATCAAGAGTCTTCTAAGAACCACACCGTCTTTGGATGCCAAAAGCCTCAAGACCAAACTTACACTGTCAACATCTCTGTCCGTTCGATTGGAACTGCCATGAACCGAAGGTTCATCCCTTGATGATGTTACCAATGGCGAACCTTTCCTAGAGTAGGTATTAAATAAGTTATTATAGACTATCATAGAGAGAGCTAAGAGATAATTAGGTTATTTCAAATGACAAGGGTACCTCGCAGAGCTTTTACTCAGGAAAAGAGCAACCCTTTCCCATCGAAACTCCTTCTTTCGATTAAGGACTGCCTACAGAGACCCAACATAAGTTTTAGAAAATTTATTCAGTCTACTTAAAAGACATTTCTTATACCTTCACACTGAACGAATGAATGCACAGTGAAAAATCAACAAGTGTAAATTCCAGAAAAGATATGTAACTGAATTTCCAGATGCACTACTAATGATATAGAATCAAGATTTATACTGGTATTTAGTTTTATGAAGAGATAAACAAAGTGTGTCTTATTGTGCTGTGAATCTAAGCTGTCACGTAAATGGTACTAAGAACTTATGTAATACCGAATGAAGAATTTTCCTTGTTGCAGTTGAATTTTCAGTGAGGAGTTTTTGAACCACAAAAGGGTAAGCAGCCTCAAATGTCTTAAAAGTTGGATCTCCAGCTGCAGCCAGACCTGTAGAAAACATGAATACAATTAAAAGCATGACGCAAATTGCTAAACAGAGATGACAAATGAAGTTATCTGACTATACTATCATCCAAGATCACATCCTGGATAACAGTTATTGTTTATTTATAAAGCCATGTAACAAAGATGAGCCGGGCTAAAAAGTTGTATAATTCAATATGACCATATCAACATCAATCCATGATGCAGATACCAGCTCAAAAGGCGGATTCTCTCTTGACATATTCGAAGGATGGTATTTTAACCATCAAACAAAGAGAAATCAAGAAGTCGATTACAGGTACCTTCCAAGCAAGCAAGAGACCGCAGGACAAGTGTGAAGTATGGTGGCATGCGTAGCTGATAGTTCAAGGCCACTTTGACTATTTTACTAAGCACCTTGAGAAAATTAGAAGCATTAAAAGAAAAAATTAGAATCCACTAGTACTCATTCAAAAGATTGGTTGCGTTGTCTTATGTACAAGCTACGAGTAAATATATTGTTTTTGTCAATGAAGGTGCACTAACAACAGTTTTTCAAAAACATGTCTTACCTTAGTGAATTCAATATCAGGAATCCCGTTTTTAAGTTCAACCTCTCCCAACGCATATTCCAGATCCTGTATTTTTTATGAGAAGTATAAGATATGAGAATAGCAATTTTATCTGCACTCTTCTTATAGATAATACACTTCAAAATTTGAGTTACCAGATATTTACCATCGTAAAGCGACGCGTATTGACGCCTGGCTTGATGACATCCATATCAGTCAACGCTTCAACAAGAGAGGACCAATCACCATTCACGATATGCACAATTGATGCGAGCATAGCAAGCTGATGCTTTCTTTCCATCCGACAAACTAAGCCAAAGTCCAGAAACCTTGCATAGAAACACGATCTTATCAAATAAGGATCATCCTGTCACAGTCAGATTTTTTTGAGTTACGCTGACGAAATGGTCAAGAGATACCCTATCTGTCTTGATGTCGTATAACGCAAATTTCCAGGATGTGGATCTGCATGCAAAATACCTGTATCAAGGAGTTGTACTAGAGTTGCCTCTACTCCTTTGTTCACCTATACAATAAAAATTAAGAGAAATATCAAAGCCATTCGAACATCGTATATTCAAGCAAAATGGTACTGACAATTTACATATTAACATGGATCAAAACAAATGCAATTTGATCAAACCAACTGAAGGCAGCTGCAAGATTGATTCCACTTTTTTCACCGACTACATTGTAATAATGTCAAAGTAAAACTATAAACAGTAACACACCTCTACTAATACACATAACAATAGAATATCAGGAGGTTGTTATATCATTACTACAAAGCATATGTTAACCTACCAGATCAAGAAGACGTCTTCTCGCTTCGAGCTTTTGTCTCTCATGACTCTGAAAGTCATTATCAGAGTAACCAGTAGATATTGAGATTAAATCGGTTGGGCTTTCACCAGCCATCCATTCCATGGTCAAAACTCTTTTGCGCGTTAGATGTTGATACACTTTTGGAACCCGAATATAGGAAAATCGTGAGTGAGCTTCCTTCAAAAAACAAAGTACGTTAGTCAGACAAAGGAAATAGGACACTTAAGGTTAAGCAACCACAAAGAATAAGGAAGAAAACAGATATGAGCAAGAACGGGGAGCAATTGGGTGGGAATAACAATACAGTATCTGGACTTTAATTGCACGAGCTAGATAAGCCAATGGACAGAGAATGAGCACATCATACTTAAAAGAAACAAAAGATACTTTTCTATCAAACAAAGCAAAAAGCATTAACTTTGGTCCTGAACGACACATTCTCTTGGACAGTTTTAAACAAAAAGAACACTCTAATGCCCAGTACCCGAAATTCAGAGGCATTGGCAGCCTCTAAAGTAAAGTCCAATTCCCCAGCCAAACCCTTTCCAAGCTCATCAGCATATACACGAATGTCATTTTCTCTCTTTGCTATCTTTTGCAATACACCTAACTGCAACAATAAAAAGAAATATGATTTAACTAGGACATGGTTCAAGCAGATTGATCTGAGAATACTTGGTAGATTTCACACAAACCCCAAGCCGCAGAATATAAATGTCGCGTAGCACTGCATGTCTAAGATCAGGACGCTGAACTTTCACTGCAACATCTAAACCATCGAGAGTCCTTCCTCGGTAGACCTACAAATAGCATATCAAGTATTAGGCTTGCCTCCTACATGCTAATTCATATGATGTTTACTTGTTGCAAGACGTAAACCAGAGTCAATACCTGACCAAAGGATGCTGCTGCTACAGTTTCATGAGAAAACTGGCTAAAGAATGATTCAACAGGAGCCCCTAATTCCTCTTCAATGATTTTTGCAGCCTCCGGCCACGGAAAGGGAGGGATTCTGTCATGCAGTTCAGATAGTGCCTGCAGTTCCAAATCATAATCCAGTTAACAACATATGAAACCAACATAGTCAGACAGCTGCATCACCAAGAGCAACAAAAAGTGGCATGCGGAATAGAGAAAGAACAATGGAAATATGCACTAGCAAGACATTTATAACCCTACAAAGTAATACAATTGACAATTAGAAGCTAAGAGATTTAGACACGCGCGAACATAACTTCTATCTGACCTTGGCGGTTTCATTTCCAATGATATCTGGCCTCGTGGAAAGGGATTGACCAACTGGAGCAGCAGAAATGAGGGAAGCATCATTCACAACAGAGCTAGGTGTATAATACAAATATATGGCTTCTAAATGTAAATGGTGCGTGATAGATAATTTGGTACTTCAAAACAATATGTGAATCGCGAGACCTTTAATGAAAGTGGGGCCCAAATGTAACATGGTTTCTTTCAACACCATCCCAAAATTATGCCTTGAATCTTCCAAATTTTTGTCCTTGTCTGTTGCTGATGTCCGTAATCTGATGGAAGCAATCATGAACGCAGAAAATACCTACACATTAGCATTAAATTAAAACCACATTCACACTTCGTGTCACTCAAAGATAAATTGAGCTAATAAACAGAAAATGGTACACACTATAGATGACGCATAATTTCTTAACAAATACCTCCAGAAACCTAAAGGCAACGACATGCGGCCTGCAATTAAAGTAATTTGCAACAGCGTGTGGATCATAAACTTCAGGAAGTGGTCTTGACCACATCTTAGAAAGGCAGTAAATGTAACCAGCATATGCCTCCAAGGCTTTGACATCAGCCATGAACAAGTCCACCCCAGTGAGCCCTGCCAATACGGTTCGAACTGCATCAACAAAATGATTACCACTAACAGCATTCTTGTCGATAAAGTAATCAGCTTTTTAAAGCCCTTAAACTTCTCAATCACAGTCATCATTTCTTCTGCCATTGCAACGATATGTAATCAAGAAGCTAATGTTAAACTAAAAACCTGAGTATGAAGGTTGAGGCCAAGAACGTGGCTCCAAAGGCGGAGAAGCTGAATCCTCAAGATGCCGAAGCCAGAACAATTCCTCGGCGGTTTTGGTCACTTCAGGGACACGGAAAACCTCGTTAGCCCACCGGATTCCGATGCCGATTTTATTCTTCAGATACTCAACGTCATTGCGTACAACATCGGCGACGTGGCCGAGATGGATGGCGACAGGTGGTAGTATCGGTCTTCTTTGTTTGAATCGTCTCAATTCAGCAACGGCGAAAGCTGGTGATCGAGTCGAGCGTCGAACTGGCGTGCGTATGGTTGAACAAGACGGCGACGGCGGCGATACCGACGCCATAATATTGACCGGAGAAATAAGTTTAGTTAGAATTGAAAACGGAATTGGTGAGAGACATCGAGAGTGACAGCGAGATCATCATGTCATCACTATTACAATTTTTTTGATTTGTATGTGGCGGAGAGGAGTCATGTCATCCACGTAGGCCTAGGAGTTTCAACTAGTCGCGATAAGGTTTTAGTTGTAAATGGGAAAGTTACCGAAGCAATTTTACTGTTTGACAAATCTCTAGTAAACCCACCTTGATTAGGGCCGAAGCCTACGATCATGTTTTCTCAAATAATTTGGACACAACTAAGGATGGTTCGTGGGCTTTCTGGATAATTATTTTCAACTTTTCATAGTATTTTGAACTTTTTGTCGGCTCTGCCTATAACCGAACCACAATATCTCCTAAGCATTCCAACTAAACCAAATCGTAATACGTACCCTGGTATACTTTTATCGTCCTCGTTGATAACAGTTTCTTTTTTTTTTTGTATATAATTTGTTTATCTAATATATTTTAAATATGATATATTAGTTACTAAAGCATAAATATAATATTTCTTTAATTTATATTTAAAATATATATTTTGTTTGTTTTTAAAAAAAAATAAAAAAAAATGAAAGGTTCACGGTCTGGCCTGCATTTTGCATGAAACAATAACTTCTACAGACTGCAATGTGCAGTGCAGTGTATTTATCCTACAAAACCTACGATTCTTCTAACTTGTCCCGTGACGACCGGACCAACCCACCTATATATGTGTGAAATTAATTGCTAATAATGTTTAGTAATAACAATTTTTTTACGTCTTGGTAATATATAAGATATAAATTAAAAGAAGAATGTATAAGAACAACCTGTAATGCAATGACAAAAAAAAATACAAGTGGCTATATATATATATATATGTTTAGTGAATGTATCATGTATGTAAATGAGTTGGAGTAAAAGACAGAGAAGACAGAATCTACTTGGCCCACTTAACACAAGCCGGTGTTCTCTCCCTTCCAAACACTGTGTTCTCTCTTCAGAATTGCTCCAAATCTGGTGTGATCCTCTGCGATCTTCTTCTATTATTATTATCCCAAAACTTGATTTATTCTTCTCTTTTTTATTCTTAGTTTAATGATCACATGTCTCGTTACATATCCATATGATTAGCACATATCGAGACTTGACCTTGCACTGTGGATTACTAATATTCTAATTTGACCGTGAACAGTTACCATGTAATAAGGTTCCAGGGATTTAGTGTAAACGCTCTCTTTTTAGATTCGATTGCGATCCAAAAAGATAAGTAGAGTTTCGGTCCGGATTATCCCTTGTTATAACAAAAACAGTTGCAACATATAAATCATTTGTTCACGTACATTAAACTGCAGCTGGAGATATTAATTGAAGGTGTAAGGAAGAAAGACATGATCTCGGAGATAAGGGCTTAGTGTCTTTCGGATAAAAGTGGTGCGCTTGTGTAAGAATTTATCTTGTCTTAATTTCTCATGTTGTAATTACGTAGTGGATAACAAGTTGTAAAAGATACATGGTTAACGAATGGTGACTGGTTGTTAAGTGATTGGGTAGGATTATTTCTAGTCATAGTGTGACAAGCGACCGATTGCAATGCGTTTTCAAGAGTTGAGATGATGATGCCATGATGGTAGTCTTGGCGTGACATAATAGATGAAATAAATAGTGAGAGAGTTTGCCATTTTTTACTATTGAATTTGAATCTCTCATAAAACAATGAAAATCAAAATTAATTTATATCTATAAGATCTCAAATATAAGATTATGGGCCTTGAACATTATGATTTACATTTCTACTTAATTTATTAATGTTCAAGTATTTCTTCATTTGGATTGTGAAGCATTGTCTCATACATATTTTTTTGAACTATTGTCTCATACATATTACAAACCTATTTCAAAAACATAAAGCTTTTCCGTGTTTCAAAATGTGCGTTTCCACTTATGAACTCATGCCGTTTAAATTTGGAGGTAAAATCTCTCTATATATATATAATCTATACTCAAAATCCAAACCAAATAGTATCATATATAATATTGAATCAAACAAACTCATTACTTATAAATAGTTACATAAATGGAAACTTGTTAGTGCAAACTTATTTGTTGTTGTCAATGACTAAGAAACAGATAGGGAAAATGAAATGCGATATGGATGTTGACAACAACAACAAAATGCTGTAAGGATATCTTAATAGATATCATTAGATTTCATACAATAAACGGCACTGTTTAAGCTAATATCACGTGGAGAGAGGCATGTGCTTTTTATGATTAAATGCAAAGTCAACTATTAACCCTTTTGACCGTACTCTAGTTTGCACGAAAGCAGAATTGTAAATTTCAAGAAGAATAATTTAATTTATTAAATTGTTATTAGTTTAAAATTATAGAAAATTGTTAATAACAAAGAAATGCATTTATATTCATGTTTTAATTTATCTTTTTAATATGTGTAAAATTTTTTAGAACATCTACAGTATTATTTTAAAACAAAAGGAATAATAAATTAGTTTAATACTACACAGACACTTTTATAACGGCGTACGTAATTTGGTAAAATATATTCTTATTTTTTTGGTCAAAAATGTTATCGTCGTGTCATAATTCAAATTTAAAATCCATATACATGTGAGACGTAGACACACAGAAAAAATAAGTTATAGTATAATTTATTGGTATTTTGAATTATTCTTTACGGTTCTGTATAAGAATTAAAAAAAAAAAAAGAATTACAGTAATTGTCCTTAATTTCATTAATTAGTATTATAAATTTATTGAAAATCTAAAATGATTTTTTCTGTTTGGGTAAGTTCCATCTCCCTGACCAGTTTGTAACTTGAATGTCTCTCTCCAATGAACCTTCGCGCAGACATAAACAGCTCACTTCCGTTATTATTTACATTTTAAAATCTTTTCTTTTTTAAAAAATACAAAAAAACAAGAAGAGCTGCATTCATTAACATGTCCACTGAATCACCTCTCAGATCGATTCTTCCTCAACCTTCAATTCAATCATCTCGACGAACTTCATCAAATCAAACCTTGAAATGCCGCCTAATTTCCTCACATTCTTCGTCTTCTTCCTCTTCATCTCCATTTCACTTCTCATCACAGTATCTGGGTATGGCTCGACGGGGACAATTGCCGCTGCTTTCGGCGAAAACGGATTTTTCTGCGCCATTGACGCAAGCGGGAAGCAAGAAGTCATCTGCTGGGACAGAGGAAACTCCAACCGATCATTAAACCTCCCTCCCGGCGAAATCTCCGGCTATTCTCCCCCCATGTCTTCTCTCTCCGGCGGTGAAGGTTTTCTCTGCGCCATTACGTCAAACACCTCGCGTGCCTTCTGCTGGACCCTTCAAGATCCTTCTCAAAACCTCGTCCCAAAAGCTTTTCAGTACAATTCTTACTCGCGAATCGCTTCTGGTAACAACCATGTCTGTGCTATAAGTGGATTGTACTATTCAGGTCCTGATTACGGTCCTGTTCATTGCTGGGAATACAGCGATACAGCAAATTTCACATCAGATGTTCTTTGGAACTCGTCTTTTCATAATCCTTACATAGATAGTCTCATGTTTCGTAAGATCGTCTCTGGAGATGGATTCACTTGTGGTGTTACTAAAGATGGATACTTGGTTTGTTGGGGACCAAAGTCAAACCATTTGGGTGTCTCCAGCAACGAAGAAGGATTCGAGGTTTTAGCTTCTGGGAGGAACTCAGTTTGTGGAGTCTCTAAAGCTTCAGGTCAACTTCAATGTTTTGGAGATGAAACAGAGTTTGGTCAATTACCAAACCGATCCCGGTTTATCTCTCTTTCAGCTGGTGCTAATCATTATTGCGGTATACGAGAGGATGATCATGGGGTTGAGTGTTGGGGAAGAAACCTGAATTCATCGTCTTCAGCTCCTAATACTTCAGGGTTTGTGGCAATTTCTTCTTCTGATTCCACAACTTGTGGGGTTAGAGAACTTGATTTGGTTCTTGATTGCTGGAGAGTTCATGATTCTTCTAAACCGGAATATAGTCCTCCTCTGGAGCTATGCAGCCCCGGTTTGTGTTCGCCTCGTGGTAATTGCGGTGATGGATGGTTTGCGTTCAACGCAAGTATCTTGAAAGAGTCTGAGCTCACGAGCTTGTGCTCGTTTCATAATCTCAACATTTGCTTACGTTGCGGGATCGATTGTTTGGACGGCTATTTCCCTTCGAGCAGCTGTAATCCAAACGCGGACCGGGTCTGCACTCCTTGTTCGTTATGTCAGAACAGTTCTTGCTACGGTATCTGTAAAATCCCGGCTGAGAAGTCGCGAAAGGACGAGCAGAGAGAGGTACGGAGACTTGTGATCATCATCGGATGCTCTGTTTTGGGGTTCTTGGTTATGTTGATCGGTTTGTCTTTCATCCCGAGAATGACGAAAGGTAGTAAAAGAGATGACGAAGAGAGAAGCAAAATGACTTGTTGCTTCTGTTTCGACAAGAACTCAGTCGAAGCTGATCCTGATCCTGTTCCTCAGTCAGTTCTTCTCCCGAGCGCTGTCTCCCTCGGGGAGACCAAGATCTTCCGTCTCTCTGAACTCAAAGACGCGACTCACGGGTTCAAAGAATTCAACGAGCTCGGAAGAGGTAGCTTTGGGTTTGTCTACAAAGCTGTTTTGTCTGATGGGATACAAGTCGCGGTCAAAAGAGCCAATGCTGCAACCATCATTCACTCAAATAACCGAGGTTTCGAGTCCGAGCTAGAGATTCTTTGCAAAATCAGACACAATAATATTGTGAATCTGTTAGGATACTGCGCGGAAATGGGGGAACGGCTTTTGGTTTATGAGTACATGCCGCACGGTACGCTCCATGATCATCTCCATGGAGATCTTTCTCAATTAGATTGGAGCATGAGATTGAAGATCATGTTGCAAGCTGCACGAGGACTTGATTACTTACACAACGAAGTGGATCCTCCGATAATTCATAGAGATGTGAAAACGTCAAACATCTTGTTGGACGGAGAAATGTGTGCAAGAATTGCGGATTTCGGATTGGTAAGCTCGAATGAAAGAGATTCAAGCAAGAGTGATAGAGAAGGTGATGTGTATGACTTTGGTGTTGTTCTTCTTGAGATGCTAAGCGGTCGAAAAGCTATCGATAGAGAATCTGATCCTCCGGAGATTGCAGAATGGGCGGTTCCTTTGATCAAAAAAGGCAAAGCAGCTGCAATTATCGATAGGAACATTGGTTTGCCAAGAAATGTAGAGCCGCTACTAAAATTGGCTGAATTAGCTGAACTTGCTTTGAGGGAAAACCCGAACGAGCGACCAAGTATCAGAAATCTCTTGAGTTTTCTTGATCTCATTGTCAAGAATGGACTCACCTTTTAATTTGCACAAGCCTCTCAAAATGTAAAATATATATCATGTATTATTTTTCTCCTTCGTTAATTGGTTAATCAAAGTAATAAACTGACAGTCAAATTGTATCAGAAAGGGTCCTTAATAGCTGGTTAAATTGTTAATATATAGTATAATCTGTTGCAGGCTATGGTTAAAATCTCTCTTTTATTTTTAACATGAAAACATAGTTGAGTTATATATGGAGCAGTAGAATCTTGTGAGAGTTATGAAAGGTTGGATTTTCGGTTCTTTTGTCCGTTTGTTAGGTTTTTCCGGTGTATCAGAGATCGTATATCAAATGAAAACGAAAATTTATTCAGCTCAATCCATTTTGGTTATGTTTATGGATACCAAAAGAAAACCCTCAAAACAAAATTTAAGCTGATAATATGTGAATGGGACAACGACTTAAAAAACCTATAATCTTTTTAAAAAATTGGTGTTCAAAGACATCCAAATCTTTGGTGAAATCACTTTATTCATCAGAAAACCTATAAAACTTCGAGTTTTAAATATTTATCTTTATTAAGAAATGTCTAATTTGAACCTCCGACGCTAACATATCAAATTAAACGATATCTATATTACATTTACATATGCTCACATTTGTCATTACATTGGTTTTCTTATAGATATATAATTGATAAAACCATACAAACACTAATCAGGTTATTCCAAGGATTCCCAATGGATTACCAATCGGAGTACAATGAACAAACCGCATTATAGTTGTTAATTCATCTAATCGCAGTTTCGTATATATATTTTCCGTCTGTCCCTATTTTCGAAATGACAAATCTGTTACTTAACTTACTTTTTTTAGTAATGCATAATGGGGTTTAGACATTCTTAGCTTTCTTACACTTACAATGAAAAACTCAAACATGTTCTCCAACTTGTAGAACCAAATTTGTCTTTAACCATATGTAGAAAATAACTCAAATTCATCTGGACCAGTTGAAAACCAAGAGAATAACTCTTAACTTTGTCTTTGAAGTCCGATAGAATTTATCGCAATGTCGCAATGCAAATCGAAGTGCCATAAAACATTTTAGTGATGGATAAGAGGAAAATGGGGAACGACTATATACATTTAATTACTGTTCTATTTTACTGATGAATATAAAGATAAGTGTTGGATAGTTTTCTATATATTTTGAAAGATATTTTCAGACATCTTCCTTTATCTTAATTAAATAGTATAAAATATGTATACATTAGATAAGATATTCGTTGTGCGACTTGGTTTAGAACGGTCGGGTCATACTTTATTTTGTTCGGTTTAGGATGTATGGCATTTTATCGAATAAAGTGAGTTAGTTTTGGTTTGGTTATTTAAAACATAGATAATAAACAAAACTTTTTTAAACAAATCAAATACGTATGTACGTTCCTGCTTCTATTTTTACTAAGATAGTCAATCCAGATCTTATTGATTTTTTTTTTGTAAATGAAAGATAGTTAACAAAGCTAAAATCGTATCTATGTCGGGGTTTTGGTTTAAACCCGAACAAACTATAATTATTTATTTGGTTATAAATTGTAAGTCTCTAGGAAAAAAAAATTAGTAAAAACTTTTTATAAAGGGCCTTGAAACATACTTGTAACTCGTATACCATATAAAAATGTTGTATATTTCCATTACTCTTTATGTATATCGCAGCAAAAACAAAAGCAACGTGTGTCAAACTAGTGTTAATAAATTATAATTGAGTCAACTCTAAAGAGTTATATACTTTTCGAGTCTTAATTGGGTTTTATTAGAGTAGATTAGTGACTAAAACGGACCAGATAATATTGTTTCTTAGACCACATCGATCCAATAATATTATGCATAACTAGTTATTAATTACAGTACATATGTGCCTGGTATATATATATATATTATACGATCATGTATGTTTCCCGGTTACTCTCGGATATTACCTAAGCCGAGACTATAATTTATGTAAAGAAAATGGAGACTTAAATCTCTTTAAAATTTAGAATCTGTTCCAAACGAGTTTTAAATTAGAAAACTGCAGGATAAAATAAATACCTCGTAGAAGATAAAAAGAGATACACTGTATGCATCACTCTGCTGAAAAACTATGCATCTATATTTTTCTATTTATAAATGTTGGATACAATTTTATTAATACTATTCGAAAATTAAGTATCTGTCGTTCATTTCAAAATACGATATTACATCTATATGTTTCTATTTTAAAAAGTAAAGTAAAATTCTATAAATATTTGTATTATAAAACATCCATTGAAAACAGACTGTACTCACGTAGCATGAAATGACAAGCAAATATCTCTAGATGTGAACTGGCATAACTACAATTACGACTAAGTGAAATAACATAATTGTTTTAAAAGCTTTAAAGGTTATATTAGGTTGAATTTTTAAGTTAAGGTTATAATATGTTATAACATTATTATTATTCTTTGCCCAACAAAAAATACACTATAAATATAAAGCTTGTCTTTTTCTAATTTCTAAACCAAAAAATAAAAATTAGTTTTATAAATTAAATATATTAAATAAAATCTACAGCATTAATTTGTGAGGAAAAAACTCGACATCAATTTATGAAGAGCAGTAAATATATAACCCTTCTTTAAAAAAAAAGAGCAGTGAATAAATGATTATATATTAGGGAGAAAAATGAACACTAAGAGGCAAAATCTGTCTTGTATATAAAATACACGCATATCACATCACACAGATCGATAGCGGTCTAGTGAAATCATTAGTATTTGAATTAATAACTGATTAAAAAGTGTAATTTACTTTTGTTAAAATGCTGCGTGGCCCTCGGTTGTTGAAATTCTTTGTTGACCTACTTTGACTGATAAATTAGAGAAACACATTCACGATTCCATAATGCTCAATCACAAGAGATATAGGGACTCGTGTGGTCCATCCCTTATCATTATTATAAACACATTTTCTTTAGTGATTATTACAAATATTTGTTGAAAAAAACTGATTTCCAAAGGAAAAAAAAAACATTATTTCTTTCCATATTTCTTTCATCATTACCTTGTACTCATCATTTGTAGTCCTAATATCAAATTTCATATATATATATATAATTTTTTTTTTTTTGTAAAATGAATACATGTTCAATCAGTTAAGTGATATACTACAGGTCTATATAACAAATATTTTGACTACCTTGCCAAATCAAAACAAATATTTAAGACTAAAAAGTGTACTATAATTGTATTTATAAATATTAAGTAGTTTTTTTTTTTCTTAGAGTTGAATTGTTTTCTCAGCCCTTTTATGAAGGATCATATGTTTATATCTATATGTTGCTATATTAAAAATAGATAAATTTATTTAAAATTAAACAAAATGAAAAATGAAAAAAAAAGGTTATATACATTCATGTGTGTCTGTGTCAAACAGTCTCATGTGTGATTGGATGATACTTGGAATAATTACAGGCACCGCAGGCTCACCCTTTCCTAGGGTAAGTCACAAATTATATAGATATACAAATAGATTTATAAAATCGGTATATGATTGAAAGGATACAAAATAATCTGAACCATAAATATACAAACAGATTTATATTATTGAAACGATACAAAATAATCTGAACCATACGGGCTGGAATGTAATAATGAGCTATTGATATAATTAACCATTTCCTTTTAAAATAAACTAATAGCTATTTTGATGTGAACACAGGATAAATCCTCGTAAAAAGTGATTTGACACAACAAACATTTGTACTAGAAAAATACGAATCAAAAGACTATTAACAGAATCGGAGGTTCACCAAAATATTTATCAGTAATATATATTGGAGACCACAAGACAATTAAGCACATGTATATATGGTTTATCGAGTTACCTTCTAATCCTCCACACATGGTTGAATGGAGTAATAAACAGAGACTACAAAACAAGCTGAACACAATTTAATTGGTACCATAGCATAATTAGAAAAAGGAGTATGAAAATGTATATGAGACTGTGTTAACTGGAAAATAGGTTATAATGCGTATAATTTACAAAAATATTTTTATATATAATATTAATTTAAAATTTTTTTATTTATAATATATTTTTAGAATTTTAAGCAAGAGAGTTCCAATTTCTAGGATCATATTAAAACATTTTTATAATATTAATTTTGTTCATTTTTATTATAATTGATCTCATTATCATTTTCCACCTCTTTTTTTTATGATTATGATCATGAACACTTAGGCCCGGTCCAATATTTGTTGATGTCCTATGCCTATACAAATTTATGTCCCATCTAAGCCGATTCAAAATTTTTTTGATGCCCTATAGCAGTTCCTAAAAATAAAAATTTTGTGTGATGCCCTAAGCCCAAGCTTTGGTAGCTTGGGCCTTGGGCCGGGCCTGTGAACACTACGAAAATTCTTTATTAAGAACTTATGAAGTGCTCGTTTTTGACTTCCTACAACTATTCAATTTTTTCCTTTTTCTGTTTTTCATAACCAGATTTTTCATTAATAATTATCTACCTAATTGAAAAAATAATAAAACCTGGAATAAAAAGATGATGAAATTGTACTGATTAGAAGTTACTATATTCCCAAATATGAATCGAACCTTTAAAAGAAAAAATAAAACAAATATCAATATTACATAATATGAAAATTAGTAAAAGAACAATATATCAATATTCATACCTCTTCCAGACTTTCTTAGTTTAGAATTCCCAAATATATTTTATGATTTTGATTTTTTTAGCATATAGAGAAAGTGAGGATTGTATACTTAATTTTAAACTTTAAATGTGTTATAAGAGTTAAGCATGAATTATATTTATAGAAGAACAAAGTTAACCCATTTGAATAGAGATAATTATTTTTTTGAAAATTAATCAACGATGTAACTTAGAAATTTTTAAAAATAATTAGGACTTCCTTTGGTTTTATTTAATTGTTGTTTTAAATTTTTTTTTGTTTTTTTATAAGTGTCGTTTTCAATTTTCAATGTAAAATTTATTAACTTTTAATGTTATATGACTATTTGTATTCTGCAATCTATTTTATTATTGGTTAGATTGTATTTAAGTATATAATTATTAATGTTTTTGTTTAGAAAAAATAAAAATTTAATGTTTTCTTCATCTGTGTGTTAAATTCTAAAACAACACTTATTAAAAATAGAGAAAGTAATATTTAAGAAGGTGAACATTGAAGGTTTAGAAACTAGTAAAAATAATTTGTAATTATTAATATATAATAATATTAAATTAGAAAAACATTGATTAAATCTCAGGTAATAAATTTGGAAAAAAACAAATAGGGATAAACTAATAATTAAAAAATGAACATAGAGTTTTGATACATTTAATAGTTAAGTTCATTTAAACCAGTCAATAAAATGATTCCATGAAAAGTTATGTTGTACTATATATATACATGTTTTTGCTAAATGTTTTCTGTTGTATTTAAGTATAAAAAATGCCAACAAGACATAATGATTAGCGATGATACTTAATGATAAAAGGAATTAAAATGTGAAAACGTTGAACCATCAAACTGTCACAAAAACACTCAATTGAATTAAAATATAGTTTGACCAAAATTGTTTTTTTTTTTGTTGAAGAGGTTTGACCAAAATTGTTATGGGCTCAAAACTTTAATCACCACGGCAGCTGAAAAACTTGATTAATGTATTCTTACCCAACATCTTGAATACAGTTTCTATTAAGCATAACTTCTTTTAAACTTAATGCAGTTGTCAAATTTTAAAAATTAAATTTTAAAACAAAAATTATAAAGTAATGGACCTTCGACAAAAATAAAACTCTTTAATTGGAAAAATATAAAGTATAAAATCAATTAATTAAAAATAATTATAATGGGTCTCCAAGAATTTTAAGCATATTAATTAATATGAGAATATGCATGGCTCCTCATACGCCATCCACGGAGTTCCTCGATGGTCGATGAGCTTAGTGTATGGCATACAGGGAGCCAGGCATACATATCTAATACAGCAACATATGCATCTACATATATGTGTCATGATGCATATACATGCTATTATGTATTGAAACTGATTGCCTAAAACAGATGTCTAATTCTATTTTTAAGCGAAGCTATCTAGATCTCCACCTGGACATGCATGAACAGATACAAGCAATAAATATGTAGGAACAGAAACAATCTAAAAGATGGATCGAGATTTGCATGTACGAAAATGGAATTGAAGAGGTCTTAAGTTTTTTGTAGCTCTCTCTCTTTCTCTCTCCTAGGAAGGAATTGAGGTTACTGTTCTCGGAGCCCTAGATGATTTGTTGAAAAGACAAAAGAGAAGATGAGAATCAACAAACAAAATACGGGAGGTGATGATACTGGCGATCCAGAGAGACAGAGAAGAAAGAGAGATATTGAAGGTGATTGAGAGAGGAGGAGAAATGGTTTATATAAAACAATTAAAGGTGGGGTGAGAGAGATACATATGTATGTATATGCATATATATATACATACATATATGTAGACAAGAGGCAAACAAATTAATGGAGAGGTGTTTGGGTCAAAAAGTTAAAAATAACACATGAAAATGAAAAAAGAAAAAAAAAGGAGCAAAGGGAAAAAGAAAGACCCACAAGAAACCCTAAGGAAAGGGCAAGAAAGAAGGGATAAAGGCAAAATGCTAAAGTTAGGGCATAAATATTTATTTTTGGTTAAATTGTTTAGTCTTTTGAGAGTGAAACAAGGATTGCTTGTGGGGTAGCTTTTGCGTCTCACCCTTTCAACACCTCACTAAATATAGACATCCATACACATCATCATCCAGATCACACATGCATGAGCATGAGGGATGGCATCATAGTGGTGGGTATGATTAAGTGAGAAGGAAGGAAATTTCGCAGGACATATATAATTAAAGGGAGAGGAGAGAGAAAAATATAAGAACCCTAAAAGAGGAGAGAGTGTGTTTGAAATCTCCTTTTCTGAGTCTGGTGGTCTTAAAAAAGCTAAAGGTTGCTTTTCTCTTCTCTGAAGCTCATTTTGTCTGCAAGTGCTTGGATACACATGGATTCCTCTATCTCCTCCACCTTTTTCCACACTCCAATTTTTATTATTATCATTTCATTTCGAATACATATTTATTTTGTTATTAGCTATCTCTTCGCTATTTGCATTTCTTTCATATATTCAATATATGCATATAATTCTTTTTTACATATAAAGGGCTATTATTAATCGGGAAATATGGTACACCTCATATCTGTTGTCCACTGTAATAATGTAACAACAAACCATGAAAAGAAAGGACACGACCCATAATCTTGCAACTAATTAATAATTGTTATAATGTATACTACTATTTAGTGAGAGGACTTGCCTTCAAGAAAGTATATAGAGAAGTGAAGTAATTGTTTAAACTTTAAACTAAGATTCTCTCTTTGACTCTTCTGTTTAGGCTAAGGAACAATCCATAGTGTTTACTACCTAATCCTTGCTGTACTTTTGTCTACCCACCAATTATCACATGTCTTTATAAAAAAATATATGCATGCGCAAGCACCCTTATATATTTGCATATTTGTTGTGTGTTTCTATGTGTGAGTTGTACGTAGATTTATTCGCTCGCACGTATCGATGGAATAAATAATGACAAAATCTGTGGACCATCTGCATCGGGTGTATTGTGTGAATCTATTTTCTTAAATATTTGGTTCAAGTAAATAAGTTGCATTCAAACAAAAAAAAAAATTGCATTTCATGTTAGAAGTCAAGTACTCGTGTGTACACATCATTCTAAAGATTTTGGGAATTACATTATAGATTTTCATGCGAATTAACCAGTGATATATATTCTTCTCGAAATATTTGTTGATGTCATGTGATGTGATTGGTAGCTGCTTCTAGTATGAATGTTGTATAGTAAAGCATTAATCGTATTTATATAGCAATTCAAAAAAAAAATTACGATCCTTATTTTAAATGTATTAACAATTAAAAGCATTTTTTGCTTATTGTTGCCACGACAGTTTGTGACATGGGATATATAACCGCTTTTACACTTTGTGTGTTTCTTAATATAAAAGTCTTATATAGCTAACACAATGAACCCAAATGATAGGAGATTATCAGATAGGTGAGATTATCAACACAAATGATAGGACCTAACATATGAAGTAAAAAAGAATAACAATGTTTTAAAGAGCAATAAGGGAATTAATTACACGGTTAGGCATCATTTACTCGAGGCGGTTATTGATTTTCAACCATAATCATATTTATAACGGCTGCATACTATATTTAGGAAAATATTAACAAAGATAAACATTGCCAAAAAAATTCAATCTCACAAATCGATATGTAGTCGGCAAACCACCATATGCTTCTCAGTTGCAGAATTAATAATCTGCTCCATACAAGCCGAAGAGCAGTTTATTGAAACAAAACATTGAAATTTCTTTTGATTGGGCTTATAAATGATCGAGTTGATAATTTTTTTGATTCGAAAAAAAAACTCGTGACATTATTAGGAGCCAAAAAATAGCATAAATTCTTCTGTTATAAAAATTGAGTGGACAGAGTTTACAGTTTTTGGAGACTAAAACATAATTTTCAAATACACTCTTTAGAAAGAAAAATATCACTAGCATAAATCTATTTATAAAGAGAGAAGACGATGGAAATAATTGATAGCTCACATCAATCTCTCGAAACATACGATGTACTAAACAACAACAATAAGCAAATTGGGTGCCAACTAATTATCACACATCCAACTTACTTATATAAAATTTGTAGTTTCATCAAGACATTGTTTTGAGGATAAATTGAAAACTAAATTTTTGTTCTTAAACTAAATCAATTTCTACCATAATGCGATTTCTCTAACTTCTATTTGAACAATTTTACTCAAACTTTTAATATGTAGAGTTTTGTTATGTTGTTAAGTTTTCCCTTTTATAATTTTATTTTTATCATATTTCTATCAATCTGAATATGAATTGTTTCTACTTTTCTTTTACTTTTTCATTCATGTTCTCCAATCCTTTTTTTAAGGAAATGATAATTAATTGTTGAATATCTAATAATTAAGTTTCAATTACATATTTTTTAGTTTAAAACTTTTCTTGGTTGATTTACGGTCTATACTTAAATAAAATTTATAAGTTGATAGATACTTACATCACCACAAATTTTTAAAAACCATTGGTTGGTTGAATAATCAACTCATGGGCAATTGATCATTCGGATCAAGTTGAATAATTAACATAATCACATGTACTTTTATTTCATTTTACATAAATATATTTGTATAATATAATTAAAAAACTCAAATTTTTTAAAAATATATGATTTTAATAATTAATCGTAAGTATATATTTAAATATTAAATGAAATAATTTCAACTATATATTAACTAAATTTTTTTTTGTGTGTGTTGGTTGTTCAATACTGATAAATTCTATAAAAAATAATTTTTAACAAATCTTGAAAAACAAACTAAACGAGTTGGATGATATTGTTTGCAAAAAAAAAAAAACAAGAAATAAAAATAATATAAAACCTACCAAAATAAAACCTCAATGTGGGTGAACTCCTCAAGAATATTGGAAAACACAGACCACTCATCGAAAAATGCAACATTTTGATCAAGTTGGAGCCATTCATCATTTAAAAGAAAAATAAAAGTTAAAAATGTATATCATTCCTACAATTGCTTATATTTTTTTACTTCATTTTCGTTTTTCCCCTATTGTAATCCTTTGTATACTTTTTTATTTTTTAAAAAACTATATACATACATATGTAACTTTTGTTTTTTTGGAGAAAACTTAAGAAACTGTAAAATGAAAGGTCAAAAAGCATATTTTCACACATATATGTATAAATAATACATACAATTTTTTTTATCTATTTAACAAAATTTTATATTGCGCTGTAAATAATTAACAAACATTCCTAACATATTAAGTTAGGTTCTTGGATACTTGAAAAAAACAAAACTTAATTGAATATAAGCAAGTCTGTATATCAAAATAAATGTATTTCGTTTCAAATCATCTAAACCTTGTATATGGTTAATACAATACATATATATTTTTTGATTTGCTGAAGTTTCATTTTTAGTTCATTTTGTCAACCACATTGGTTGCACAATCCGAAAGAAAAAAATTTAATAAAGATCTATTCAAATTAATTATTGTAAAATCACCAGTTTTAGTTGATACCACTACCAGCATATAACCTGTATTATAAGCCAATAGATATTAGCGTAGGAGATGGTGATGTAATGGTTAGATCATTTCAATAGAATATAAATTATTCATTTTCAGATTAAAAAACAAGAGTATGTGCAATGGTTGAAACTCGTTTATATGACCTTAGTAGCTCAGGCTTTAACTTAATTTTGACCCCTTTGACCTTTTGTTGGCCCATAAGGCGTTGGCACATAAGGTCGACACGAGTATTTAAATATTCGTTTGTGTTTATACTTAATGGCTCTTTCTTTCTGAGTTATTTTTTTTCTTTTACATGTTTATTCGCTTTTTGCCGCCACAGCTTTCTTTTCAGTTATTAATTCTTATTTCTGATTTTTATGTTATCTTATGAAAACAAATGTTTTGAAAACCATATCCAACGATTAGTCCAACAAACATCATTAAATAGAAAACCAAAAGTTTTTTTTGTTATTTTTTTCTTCTTAGTTCTCTAACAATTTCAATTTTTTTTTTACTAAAATTTTTCTTTATCTATTTTTTTCATTCGTGATACTTATCATGTAATCAACATATCCAATACATATTTTCATAAGCCTTATTTAATCTTCTGTTATTCATTTTATATAATTTAAATATGAATTGTCCAATATCTTATCTTAATTTTTTGTTGTCCTCTCATTTTGTTGGGAGATAAATGGATATTCAATATTTTTTACCCAACTTTGAATATCTTCTTCAGTACTTATAAGTCTTTCATATGTTGTGAATTATTTGCTGTTCTCAAATATGTATTCCTTGTTAATTTTTTTAAAGTTATAAATTTCAATGCAAACCGTAGACTGTAACCTTTAGTTAATCGTATGAGGATATTAAGTTTATTTGTAAAGGTGAAGGATGATTTTGTTAATCATATAGAAAATGGAGGTTTTGTTTTTTGCAAAAGAAATTACAAACGATTCCTTTTCTTTTAACCTTTTGTTGAATCTGACAAACGATTACTATCCAAACGTGTGAAGTAGGAGGCAGGCACGTGCGAAAGATGACGTGGGTACAGAACGTAGACCTTACAAATTTATTTTTGGGGATTATTCTCGTCTTATTCTTCTTCTCCTTCTTCAATTCCCAAATTTTTTTGTCTGCACTTTAACGTGAGCTCAGAGGAAAAATTGCTTTTTTCTTTTTCGTTATTTTTTGCCCTTTTATCAAATGATAGGAGGAACAACACATCAGAAGAGACACGGAGATTCCAGTTCCTTATTGACACAGAAAATTAATCACAGATTATCACCGATTCACCTCTTTTCTCTCTGCTCCCTCTTCATCTAGGGTTTTCCTGTGAGCTCCTTTTTCTTTCTCTGTTTCTTAATTTCTCTTTTTGTTGTTGTGAGGAACCATTTTTCCATCTGGGTAATGTTTTATTGAATTCTATTGAGAGACCTAGCTAGTCAAATTGGGCATTTTCAATATATTGATTGGAGGAGTTTTAGGTGTTTAACAGTTTGCTAAAATGCATTAGACTATGTGATCATTGAGCTTTGATGATGCTTATGGAGCAAAGTTTGATCCTTTTTGTAATTTAAGTTCGTTGGCGAAGGATAAGAAGGTGTCTATAATGGTACAAAGTTTGCTCCATTCGCCCAAAAGTTTGATCGCTTGTGGCTGTTAAGTTTGCTTCAGGTTCCCTTTTAAGTGTCTCAAAAATTTCTCTTGGGGCGATTCAGATTGGTTCTCGTGACATATAGGCACAATTAAGAATTATGTGTAGCTGAAAAATGAAAGCTTGAATATCGTTTTATAGTAAGGTGTTGTCTATATGACTCTGTTCTGATTGTTTTGACTTAAAGGTGTGCTAGTTTTTCTTTGTTAATCTTGATTTAGAGAGACCCTAAAATGTTTGGAGTTTTGATCTTTTTTGGCAGAATGCATGAGTTCTCTACTGTTGATGGTTTTGCGGAGATAAACGAGAGCTTAGCCGAGATGATTAAGTACATTGCAAACGAACCCTCAGTGGGGCTTTATTACATCCAGCAACACGTCCGAAACGCGGCACCTAATGTCCTTAACCTGAATACCAACGTTTTGGACAAGTCTCGTGAAACACTCTTGCATACCGAAGACTTGGAAGATTCTATAGCCATGGTGAAATCAATGAAAGAGTGTGGTTCACCTATTGCTGATGAGATGATAGGTGACATCAAGAACTCCTTAGCGATTATGTCTTCGAAACAACCGAGGAGAGGGCTGATCCTCAACGCCGGGAGCCCTTGGAGCAGATCCAGCAGTATAACAACTGCAACAACAACACGTGGTTCTGATTATAGCCAGGATAATAGCGAAAGCAGCAGCTATTTCACATCGGTGTTCAAGTCGGCTAAGGAGAAAGCAAGCAACATAAAATGGCCACAGCTTGACTTCAAAGAACAAAAAGTGGATTTTAGCCTCAATGAGTTACAAGACGAAGAAGAAGAAGTCTTAAGTAAAGGTGAACATATGGTGGAGACGACAAAGTTCGAGGAGTTTAAGGCTGGTAAAGAAGCGAGTCTCAAGGCATGGCTTGGAGATATGGATGGGGATGCAGATGTTGGTGGACGTACTACTGAGAGGATTTAAGGATTTGTTTAATGGTGTTCTTGTCGTTGCGAATATTTGTATCCCCATAATAGAAAATACTTTTGCTCCCGTTGCTTTTTTTTTTTGGATTTTGATTTGACACTGAAATAAATCTGAATAGGACTAAATCCATCATGATTATGTTTTTTTCTACATTATAAATTCTAAAAATTAATATATTCTATTGATAGAGATAACAATTTATTAAATTTATTTGATTCTGTTGGTCAGTTTAAAAATAATATTATAATAATTCTTACAAAAATATATTTATGTAAATATATAGCTAAACTAACATTATAAATTAATAACTATTTGTATAAAATTTATATAAATATAATTAAAATAGTGTAATTTCCTTTTCAAAATAAAATCAATCTTCAGTTTTTCTTATTATTTCAAATTATATAGATATCATTTTGTGCAATTAAATCTAAATATTTTATTTGTATTTTACAGTATATATCATTCAATCTATCAAAAATTAGTATATTAATAAATAAAAAGAGACGAAAGCCATAATTTATAAAAACTAATTAGTATATAACACAAAAAGTGTTTTTATTATATTCAATAACAAAATATTTTTTTTAAAAAAAATATGATTCTAATTTTCAAATAATTAATAACTCTAAGTTATATATAATTATGACATTATTAATTTATAGAATTTGTACTGTAGTTTTCTATAAAATTTGTTAGTAAAAAATGACAATGAGCTTATTTATGGATAAGTATTCATGTTATTATATTATTAAACATCAATTAAATGGTTAAAGGTAAACTATTCTGACTAATTTTGGATAAATGGTTCAATTATAGTAAATTTTGTTTTTCTTCAGAAGAATTAATCGACCAATTTCATACAGTGGGTAATTTCGAAAATCATAAAAGGGAATATGAAGTAGTTATTTGAAGTTTTACAAATTAGATGGATTTCTTAGCTATTCCTAAAATTTTTGAAGGTTATCACAACACTAAAGATTAAAGAACAAAAAAAAACAAAAAGCAATTCTGCAGTCACGTTTTTTCGGTTTAATTATAAATATAAAAATAAATATATATACTTACATATATATGAGATCCCTCTTGAACAATATACTTCCCATGTAAGTCACAATATCTTCAATCTCTATTTTCTTTCTTAATTTAAAAACTAACAATTAAAAACCATAAATTAAACTAAGAGCCGTCATAATTCTCCTAATCATAAGAGAAAACAAAGAAGAAGAACCCTACGACTAAACATCAAATTAAAAAAACACAAAATCGAAAAGAAAAATCCAAAGGCACGCAGAAATGTATATCTTCAACTTCAACTCTTCCAACCCATTGCCTTTAGCTCGCTCTGCTTCAATTCAACATGCTTCCCTAGCCTGTGGCGATAACATACATATAAGATCACGTATCCTATAATGAATTGTTGTAGTTATCTAAATGAAAACAAAGCTGATACATAGGATATGGGCATTAGATTAATTTACTCTACCCATTACTTATCCAATACTTTAACAACTTTCACTCAAACAACCAACAAATGGATAGGAAACTAAAAAAGAAAACATAAACAAAAGGTGAAGCTATATGTTAGCACAAAACATTACCCAAGATCTGAAGGAAGCCTGAATCCACCTATACGGACACGCTTTAATGAGTAAACCTGGACCAAGAAAAAGGCAAATAACAATTTAGTATGCGTTTAGATATATCACCTGAAACAGACTAAAAAGCACGTTTGTTGAAAATAAATATTAGAGTGAAACAAAAGCTGACCTCAAGCCCAGCATTTTTCACTAATTCTCTAACCTCATGGTTCCTCCCTTCGTGAACCTGCATAGGTCCACACAAAAAAGAAGTTAATTCGGCTGAAAAAAGCCATGCAACCAACATTCATATGTTAGATAGTTGTAACGTGTTTGATTTATGAACTCAAAAGATGTCAGATCAAAGATTACAGCGATGTAGAACTTAAAATCTGAGAAAGCTTTGGACAAAATACCACAATACGTAGCCGTGCTCTTGGTATATCATGCTGCTTTGGCATCAACTCAACTGAATCTGGGACACAGTGGACTCCTTCCACCATTGTCCCTTCGCTGATCGCCATTAAGTGTCGTTTGTGTACATCACCAGCAACCGTAGTAATATATCTGCCGTTTCACAAAAACAGAATATTGGAGAAGGATAAACACACAAATCTTTGAACCACTGAGATAAAACTTATAAGTTTAAGGAATGAATCAGTGCTTGAGTGAATACAACTTAAGTGGATTAAAGCGTCAAACCACAACATCTGAAATCGGTGACCACTATCACCGCTAAAACTCACAAAATAACTCCGCAACGAGCATCTATCTGTATTGGATTTTCACTAAGAAGTATCTGACAGTCCTTCTCTTTAATCTTAGCCAACAAAAGGTCAGCAAACTAATGATGATCACCTAACCATGAAGAAAGCAATGGTATGTAAAAGGAATATATATATAGAGAGAGAGAGCTCACTCTTTTGGTAAACTAGATGAAGGATGTGAAAGCTTCTGTGCAAAATCTCCTGTACAACAAGAAGTTGAATCTCCTATTAGAAGAACGGAAGAGAAACATAATTCCCTGAAGCAAATGTAGAAACCAAGATATATATAGCACATGGTATTAAGTATATACAATTTACCATCATTTGTAACTATTATTAACCCTGTTGTGGCGACATCAAGACGACCAACAGTAAAAAGACGAGGTTTGGGAGTCCCTGGATTCCTTTTGTCCTAAATGGCAAAGACAAGATTCAAAACCAACTATCTAAGTATAACACTTTGAAAGGAACAATTCATATACAAGAAAAAGACATATAACTGTATGGAAGATTGCAGTTGAAATTTATTACCCAACTGGCCATGAAGTCGTCAAACAAACTAATAACAGATTTGGTCTCTTTCTCTCCAGAAGAACATATGTATCTGCCGTGGTGTGATCCAAATAACAAACAAAGGTTACAAGTCTGTGACACAAACTAATAAAAGAATCGAGAAGCTAAAAGTGAGAACAAGTTATGAAGGCGAACCCTTTTGGCTTGTTCAGAGCAAAATAAACCTTTGGAGGAAGTTTCTTGGGAATACGATTCCCATTAACATAAATAATGTCCCTCGTTGGATCAACTCGAGTCTGCAAAAACAAAATTGCTATGCTTTTTTATCAAAATGTGAACATCAATTTATTTAAAAAATGAGAAAGCTTTACCTGTGGAGCAGTGCAGAGAGTACCATTAACAGTAACCTTTCCATCAAAGATAAGTTCTTCAGAGGTTCTTCTCGATGCCACTATCAGTAGAGAAATCAAGAATCCATTTTGTAAGAAACCCACAAAATGGAAATAGAAAGGAGAGTGATTATAGAGTGATGTTACCTCCAGCAGCAGCGAGAACCTTGCTCAGACGCTGAGGAGGCTCTTTAAAATTCTCATTGTAATACCTACGCGCCGCCTTGGAGAGCTTTGGTTCCGAGTGTGAAGCCGGAGAGGAGACGGAGGATGAGGCGGCGGAGGAGACAGCTTGTGGTTTCTTTTTCTTGTGCTTCTCTTTCTTCTTAGGGTTCTGTGTGGTGGCATCGGCGAGAGCGTAGATTAATTGCGCCGGAGGTTGAGACTGGACTTTGAGTTTTCCGTCTTCACCACGGACGATCCAAGGGATGAAGAGCTGCTGGAAGGCGCCACCGCTGCCGCGAGTGGAGGAGGGTTTGGGAGGTGCGAAGGAGATGTCGAACTCGATGGGCTCAGAGGAAGAGGAAGAAGAGGAGGAGGAGAGAGCGCAACGGATCGTACGGGCGGGGAAGAAGCGAGGAGAGAGAGGAAATGAATTGATTCTGAGGAAAGAAGCAGCGAAGGATATCGGCGACGATGCCACCGAAGCCATTTTCGCCGATGTAAGAGAGATAAGAGGAGAGATACGGTGTGGGGTTTTTTACCGAAGGGGGTTTGGGTTTTATCCTTATTAACACACAAAAAAAGTTATTTAAAACTTATCCTTGTAGTGTTATGAATGAAACTACAAGGTTGACTTTGAAATCTAACGGTATGAGACGGTTTATGTCTTATTGTTAAATCAAACGGTAAGAGACGGTTTAAGTCGTATCGTGTGTACGTGGATGTGGTAATAATGCTTTGGTTTTGGTGGAAATTTATAAGGTTCAAAACTACAAATGGGGGGTTTAACTGAGGACCGAGACTAATTAAGGCTATGAAATGTCTTGAGAATGTTTAAAGAATCTTAAAAGTTGTCAACTACAACTCTTTGAAAAATTAGTATGCGGTAAAATTTGGAACCACTGAAAACCAGTTTGGTTGCACAATGGATTTAAGCTAAAGTAAATCAACAGAGATTTGGTTTTCGAACTACCTGACTTTATAAGCAAATAAAGATGTAAATCGAGATGTTATCTTAAGGAGTAAAGAGACTCGACGGATGAATAGACCACATAAAAAACATTTAGACACGACTTTAAAATGATAATATACCAAGCAAGAAGACAATGGTTGATGTGTCCAACGTTATTCATACACCATTTCACTTTCATTAGATTAATCCACTTGTGTAAGCTAACCGTCTCCCCAAATCTAGACACCTTCGCACCATATGTAGTCCATAGACACATTGTATATAATATTGTACAACGTGGCTATATTGATGAGAAATGGAAGGAGACAATAAGTATCAAAAATAACTAAAACCACAACACATGGATGAATCATATAAACCGGCGTATTTTACAAAAAAAAAAAAATCTACCAAGCAAGAAGACGATGGTTGATGCGTCCAATGTTATTCATACTCCATTTCACTTTCTTTAGATTCCTCCACTTACGTAAACTAACTGTCTCTCCAAGTCTACGCGCCTTCGCACCATAGACACATGACATATTCTTGTGAGTTATCGACATTTTATGTCACGAAAAAAATCATCACTATAAGACAAATATGTAGGACATTATGCTGATAGCGAGTTGTAAACTGATAATTTATACAAAAAATTGTACATTGAATATAATGATTTACGTATCCCTGTCTGCAAAATTAATATGTTCCTGAGCAAGATCTTCCACTCTTTTGTATTGGATATACTTAAGAAAAAAAACAACAAATATCCATGTGGAGATAGAGATACATATCGATGGAAGCGGAGAATCAACAAAGGAAGATCAAATATGCACATGCTCTTGAGTTACTGTTTCAGAAGATAAGTCCAATGAACATACAATAGATCTGTACAACATGTGACTGTGTTCTTTGCGATTGAGAAATTTTTTTCTTCTAATACTATCCGCCCGTTAAATCTCAACGTCATATTAACCATTCTAAATATTTTTTCATTCTAAGTGGGTAAACTATAATGTTAGCTCTTCATTTTCAAAAATACAAAGTTCTCCTACGGCCAAAAGAAGAGAAAATCTCGTTCGTCTTCCGATGCTTTCTTTGAACCTTTTTGTATTTTTTTCCTGACGTTTAGGTCCATAAATTTCTTGGGATCGGATACTAAAGTAAGTTAGTTAGTCTTTATCCACGTTCGCAATATCTCATGCTTCAAAGTTTCAAATAGATGAATACTCCCATTCACTTGTTTTCTACATGGATTTGGGAAACTCATTTTTGTGGGTTAGTTTTATTTCCGGAAATAGATGAACTTCCCAAACTAACATTTTAAATACTATTTAAAAATGAGAACTATATCACTCTGTCTCAGAGCTGAGGTGTTGCATGATCTCGGTAAACAAGATATGGTTGCCTACCAAAAATGAAAGTCGTAATTAATTTATATGTCTAGAATCGAGATAAACGACCCTTCGATTCTATTAATGAGTCATCCCTTTTATATTTGCGTAAACTAATGACATTTTCTTGCCTAAGTAAAGACAAAAGAAGCAAATTGTAAGATTACAATTGACGTCGACAAATAATAAATAAAAATATGAAATTAAGCTTTCACGGCTTACCACTTGTGTTTAACTCGTCGTCATCCAGTCACTTCCTTGTTGTCCTAACGCGCGTGTTCTTGTCTTTTATTCCACTTCATACGCGCGTGTACACACACGCCTAAGAGATGTCAGAACGGTTTTTTAACTGTTTCGATTTGCTTTGTTCTGTTAATCTAACAAAAAGATGTTCGCGGGAATGTCTTGTTCGTACTTATTATATATCTTATAAAATTATCGTTTTTAAGTTGTTTTAATTTTCTGACGTCATCAGATGTAGGATTTTTTTGTCAAACAATATACAAAATTCTTAATTTTAGATTCAAATAATACATTACATTTAGCAATATTATATAAATACTTTTACTAAAATATATATATATATATATAAGGTTAAAAAATATTTAATGATTAATATTTTGATTATGTTAAATTAAATATTATGTGGGAGATTCTTTTATTACAGGCACTAGATTAACTGGTTAGTAAATGAATTTAAGTTGGAAAAAAGTAAAGTAATTAAATTAAAAAGTTACCTTGTTAAAAAAATTTCTTATTGTTAATTTAAAGCGAACTTGTAGAGTTTATTTGTATATTGTAGGTATACAGAGAAAAAGCAGCTCTCTCTTCCTCCTTCCTCTCGTTCTTTCTCTTCCGCTCTCTTCCTCCTTCCTCTCGTTCTTTCTCTTCCACTCTCTTCTCTTATATCCTCCATAGCTCTCTCTCTCTCTCTCTCTCTGATCCGAAGAAGCTCATCATTGTTTGGTTCCTTAGGCAACATCTTCAGGTAATTAACACCAAAGTCTACGAACAACAATTGCCACTTTCTGATTCGTTTGTTTTTTTCTTTTTTTTTATATAATGTTCTGCGAATCAATTCAAACTACGCAGAGCACATCTTTCTTTGGATCCTCCTACGATAAATGAAAATTTTGTTTCTTGGAACATTTCTACTTCAGAAATTGTATGTAAGATAAATGTTAACCGAATTCTCTCGGCAGCCGATGCAATCTTAAAATTATCTCAAGTCTGTTTGTTTTGTTATTATCCGCTGCCAAAATTCCGACAATCTTATGTCTTTTTGTTCTGTCTGTTTTTGATCTGGGGACTCATTATCTGAAGCTCGAACTTTCATTCCAAGGAGAAAAATTCTGTTTCAGAACAGAAACAGAGACTGTTGACTTTAGAGGTTGGATCTCGAACCGAACTATCCGCATATTTGATTTTCAATTGGTTCTCATTTCTGACTTTAGTTTTTGCACGAATCAAACAGATGTTTATTGGGAGGATGATAAAGATATAGCGAGGAAAAATGAATCACGTACCTTCTGATCAGAGCTTTTACATTGAGAGCGAGGATGAAGACGACAGGAATGATTACGAAGAAGAAGAAGATGGTCAAAGCCATTCTGATTCCTCCGATGCTTATGAAAATCAGGCGCAGACAATGCCAAGCTCCTACACTACGGGTTGGCCACAGAGTTACAGGTCTGTCTCCATCCCTATTTTTCATTTATTTGTGATTTGGTCACAAATTTTATGTTTTTGCTCAAATTGGTCCACGTTTCTTCTTCTTGAACTTTCTAGGCTAAGAGGAATATGCAATTCGTAGTTGATTTGCATTACTATGCATTATTCATCCTGATCTCGTGTGTGTTCTTTGTCATATTGTAGGCAGTCGATTGATCTTTACAGTAGTGTACCGTCTCCCAATATCGGTTTTCTTGGAAATAACTCGATGACGAGATTCGGAAGCTCTTTCTTGTCTTCTTCGCTGATAAGAAGACATACTCCTGAATCGTTACCTACTGTTACAAAACCTCTGCTCTCACCACAAGTAGATGAACAAGCACCACCAAAACACAGACTTAGCTCTCATAGCTTGCTCTCTCCTGTTCCTTCGAGGAGAGGTTCAATGCGAAAGGACGAGAAAGCAACCATGGTCTCTCATGAGATTCAAATGTCTCGCAATAGCTCATACGGACAAGCTGTTCTAAATGGTGAGTTTATTTTTACGATAATATTTGTGTTTTCTCTTCGTTAAAAGTAAAGTTTTAAAAGATGCGTATCTTGATGATAGTAGTGACATGGGAGAGCAAATCATAATGAAAAGTTGTCAACCTTTTGACTGTTGTTTGATCGTTAGTATAAGAATCTAGGGTGTGTAATAGAATATGAAATACTCGGGATGCTCTTCGTTTAGATTCTTTCATATTCTGATATGTATGTATGGGGCCTAAGACTGTCTTCTTCGGTTTTGAAGACGTTAGGTCTTTATAAAATGAGTGAAAAGTACAAAATAGCAATCAACTCTATTGTCCTATAGCACATGGCAGCACATGAACAAAACTGTTTAGACCAGACACGACTAGGTTCAAAGAACATGATTGCAATAACTATGTAGTAGATTTATGATGATCTACTTCTTGTATAACATGAGGGGCATGTGCTGCAGGATTGAACGTTCTATGTGGAGTTGGAATACTTTCAACGCCTTATGCTGCCAAAGAAGGAGGATGGTTGGGACTAATGATATTATTTTTGTATGGTTTGCTTTCTTTCTACACCGGTATACTCCTGCGTTATTGCCTCGACAGTGAGTCTGGCCTCGAGACGTATCCCGATATTGGCCAAGCTGCGTTTGGTACCACCGGACGTATCTTTGTCTCGGTAAGGGCCTAATATTTTATATTTTGAATCTATAGTGAAAGTGATAGAAGTTAAAGGACCACATAGAGAAATATGAATGAGTTTATTCATAATTACCCACAAAAAGAGAATTGCCTTTTGGCGTTTGAACAAATCGAATAACTCAAAAGCTAAGGACAAACAAGTTTTCCCTTTTTGTTTCACGTGCTAAGCTTATAATTTGAATTCTTATGGAAAATCAAGATTCATTAAGATCCGTTGAATTCATCCAAATTGGATCAGTCAGTTAATCTCTCACTAATCATTCCCTAATTGCTGCTATCAGAAGTCAATAGTACAGTCCTATGAATTTCTAATATGTTTCATCAAATATATAAAATATAACTCTGTGCGTAGTAGAGAACACTAATCTCCTTCGTAGTGAAGATTAAATTATAATTAATAAAAAATTGAGATTATTAGGTAGCTTACCACCATTAGTAGTGGAATCTTACAATATTTTCATCTTATTTTAATTATTTTCCTCTCTTTTTTATGTATTGCAGATAGTACTCTACTTGGAGCTATACGTAAGCACTAATTCCATTCGTCCAGTAAATAACTTTAATTCATACTTTATAAATACAAATCCCATGAGTCCTTTTGTCAAGCAAAGTACATAATTAAAGAGATTCCAAGTGGTGTTTAAAAAAACACAACAGAAGAGATCTTAAGTATACTAGAATCCATGGCCCCATGTTGTGAAACACGTACAACAGAGGGCCCCATAGATTCTCACATTAGTTCATTCTAGATTTGGCACTACCTGAGCCTCTTTTTTACTTTTCTCTTTGTTTCAATTTGTTCCTTTTTAAAGCTGTTTTTTCACGTCACTAAAGCAGCAATGATATACTTATATTTTCAGATTGACTGATAGAATGGTCCCTAAAAGCTTCTTAAAAGTCAGTACTAGTGTCAAATGATTAATTGAATAGTGAATTTTTCTGACAGCTTAGCTTAGATGTAACTTGTTTTGTATTTTTAGTTTGCTTACTGCTCTGGAAACTGCTTTTTAGGATCTTTGTTTCTTACATAATCTTTTGTTGCACCAAAAAAGGTGTCTCATTAAATTCAGATGTTAATAAAATCGATTATATAGTCTTGAACATCTGCAAAGTACACATGATTGAATTATTATTGCAGGCGTGCTGTGTTGAATACATAATATTAGAGAGTGATAATCTGTCTTCATTATTCCCAAATGCTGCCTTCGGTATTGGAGGATTTGAGCTAGATGCGCGCCATCTATTTGCATTGCTAACTACTCTCGCTGTTCTCCCCACCGTCTGGCTCAGAGATCTCAGTGTACTGAGTTTTATCTCAGGTGTAATTTTATTTTCTTATGATATACTTATAGTCGAACACACACGTCTAGAAATGTTCCTGACATGACTATTTTTTGTAAAATTTTGCAGCTGGAGGGGTGATTGCATCGGTGCTAGTGGTTTTGTGTTTGTTTTGGATTGGTTTGGTAGATGAAATTGGAATCCACAGCAAAGGAACTACACTAAACTTATCAACTTTACCTGTAGCTATAGGGCTCTACGGTTACTGCTACTCAGGACATGCTGTTTTCCCCAACATTTATACTTCTATGGCGAAACCAACTCAATATCCTGCTGTTCTCTTGACATGGTATGCTTATGACGTTTCTAACAAGTTCCTAAAACTCTTCTTAACTGTATATTTTCTAGATTGCTTCAACCTTCTGCCATGAACCTTCCTCAACATCTGTAACACATATGTCAAGCACAAAGCCATTGTATATCACATATGCAAGCATTTTGATACCACCATGATTGATTATGTTATGCAGCTTTGCTATTTGTACTCTTATGTATGCCGGTGTCGCTGTTATGGGTTATACAATGTTTGGAGAATCAACAAAATCACAGTTTACTCTCAACTTGCCTCAAGATTTGGTTGCAACTAAGATTGCTGTGTGGACTACGGTAAGTATATCAAATATGTTTGGTTTGAACTATATATTGAATTTTGGTTCTAATTACACGGGAACGATAACCGATTTGTTTTATCCATTTCGCAGGTTGTGAATCCATTTACTAAATATCCTTTCCAATGAAAATATTCAGAAATAAGTTTCTTTTACTGTTTAACTTCCATAAACCTGTCTAAAATTCATCATCTTTATGTGTCCCCTTAACAAAAGAAAGCACATATGCTTTGACCATATCTCCAGTAGCACTGAGTCTTGAGGAATTGATACCATCAAGGCATAACAAGTCACATTGGTATGCCATTGCCATTAGAACCGCATTGGTCTTCTCTACCTTGCTTGTCGGTCTTTCAATTCCTTTCTTTGGTAAGATCCTCACTACCATTTTCTTAATATAATTTTCATTTTCTTCAGAATCGTACTTTTTGCTATTAGTGAAAACTTTAAAAATCTTGCAGGTCTTGTCATGTCATTGATTGGATCATTGTTGACAATGCTTGTCGTAAGCTATCTTCTCCTTATCTACTACTACCTGCCATTGTTTTCTGGTTTAGTTGCAAATGAGGAGCTTAACTTTTGGATATTTAAAGTTCATATTTTGGTTTGCGCAGACGCTAATACTCCCCCCAGCTTGTTTCTTGAGCATCTTACGGAGAAAAGTTACCCGGACACAGGTAATGTTCTGTATTTATTGTATCAGTTTATCATAAAAACGTTGTTTTTAGATTCATCCACAATGTTTTGGTTGTTTTGCAGATGATGCTGTGTGTCTTAATTATCGTAGTAGGAGCAATATCTTCCGTCATTGGCTCATATTCAGCTCTCTCCAAGATCATTGAGAAGTTGAGCAGCTGAACATAAATCTCTTTTCTTTTTATACAAAATCTTATACCCATTTTGTCTTATGGGGAATACTTTCTTTTGTCTTTTCTTTTCCTATAGCAAATATATTCTTGCATTCACAGTCTTCTGTAATATTCCGAGTGATTATGATCTTCATCTTTAGACTAGTTTGAAACAAATACATTAATGATGTATTTAACTAATAATGAATGGTGACTTTTAAATTATGTCTCAATATACACAAACTAATCTTTATAAAGGAACATATTGAAGATGTACTGTATGTATAATCTTTCTGCCTTAGCCATCAAAATCCAAATCTAAATCTTTCTCTACAATCCCTTCGTTCGAAAACTTGAAACTACTCCTTCTACTCTTGAGAATCAACTCTGAATTCTTCATCAACTGGATGTATTTCTTCCTCACTGCTAACACAGGATGTGTTTCTACACTGGCTTTGTCTCTATAAGGCTCTCTTAGAATAGCTGTACAGGTTTTGTTCTTCATAGACAAGTAAAAGATTTGTGGATGCCTCTCAAAGGCCTTGTGAACCTTTTGAGGCAATCCGAAATGCTTCTTGAGACACAACAGCTTCTTCCTCTCGGCTGAATGATCGACAAAGAGGCAGAGCAATTCATGAAGAAACCCAACAACTCTCTTCTCTGCTACATCACTACTTGGATCCAAACGAGAGTAATCATCGTATGGTGATACGTAAGGAAGCTGTTGAAACTCCTTTAACCAATCTTCAATCTTGACTCTCAATCTACAACCTTTTGATGGAAACAGAGGAAACTCAATCGCTGAATCATCTCCTCTTCTCTTCTTCATTGCATTCTTTTGCAACACAGACAAAACCTTTTCTCCATTAAAGTCTACAGCTAAACCCTTTACTCCAGCTTCCATATCTACAAACCTAAACGAAGAATCAAGATTCATCTCTGGAAACTGAAGGTAATCATCAGGCAAACCCAGATACCATTTCATGCCTTGAACAATACTCAGCGGCAAAGCATTGTCTTCGCTCATCAGAATCAATTTCCTCAACCTATCACGCAAATCCTCTGCGGAGTTTTGGTAAACGAGTCTCTCTTCCTTGTCGAGCTCTGCAGCTTCTGGTGTCAATCTAAACCATGGCAGATTGTGCTCTGGACCGACGAACTCCTCGAAGATCGAAGGGAATTGCCTTAAGAACTTGGCGATTTTGGTCGAAACGTCGAATTGGCGCATCTTCTTCGAGACGGAAGATATCGGAATGCAGCCATTTGGATCCTGAGCGATACAGTTCTTGAGAGCGACGACGGATTTGAGCTGCGGAGATCGGAGAATGTGTTCGATGTTGTCAAAGTAAGCATCTTTCTTCCATTTCATGTAGACATCAACATAAGTCCGTCTCTGTGTGGAGGAAGCTAGGGTTTTAAGGGTTTGGGCACGGCGGCTGATGAAGAACATCGTGTAAGGAAGAAGATAGTTTCGCGAGTTGCAGAATCTATAATCACTTAAAACCTAATTTAAAGCTGTCCTAATGAAATGGGTTATTAACTTATTAGTATAATTGTAATAATATTTGCATAACACAAACGCTGAGTTGTTTTGTTTGTTTGTTCTGTCTCAAAATCAAAGAGAAGTAACAAGTTTAGTAGACCAAGTAGGCAAATTGGGACAACCATCAACCCCAATTAAAACTTCAACAAATCTTCTCTTCACTCTTTCTCTCCTTGACGCCTCAAAGGCATCTTTAGGTGTCAATCTCTTCATTAATGGCAGATCGGGAGAAACCTCGTCTGAAGTCTCTACTATCCTTTCTAACATCTCTGAAACTTCACCCATCGTTGGCCTTGACTTTGCTTTCACCATCAAACACCGGTTGGCAACCGCCGCTAGCTTCAAGGCTGATTTGAGGTAGTAGTTTCCTTCAAGTCTCGGGTCGATAATCATCTTGAACTTCTTGATATCAGTCAAGTGCGGTCTGATCCACTCTAAGATATTCTGCTCGTTTCTTGGGCGGTTTCTGTCGAATGGCCGTCTCCCTGTTATGAGCTCGTACAGGAAGATACCGTAGCTCCACACGTCGCTCTTCGCCGTGAGGTGTCCGGTTTGGATGTATTCAGGCGCTGCATAACCAATGGTTCCTACAACCTGTGGATGCACAGTTCACTAACGATGATGGATTCATTTGCAATAAAAAAGTCAAAAACTCAGTGAGGCTTTCCTTACCGCGGTGGAAACATGAGTGATTCCGTTGGAAGGGCCCATTCGAGCCAGTCCGAAATCAGAGAGCTTTGCATTCCAATTCTTATCAAGAAGAACGTTGGAAGATTTGAAATCTCTAAAGATGATCTGTGCATATAAGATGAATATATATTTTCAAGAACATATTAAAGAAAGGTTTAAAGGCAAATGTGATCATGGTGTGGAGAAGAGACCTGAAACTCCATGCCTTGATGAAGATAAGCGAGTCCTCGAGCAGTGTCTTTAGCAATCTTCATTCTGGTGGACCAAGGGAGAGGAGTGACTATAAAACGATTGGATAAATGGTCTTGAACGCTTCTGTTTGGTACGTATTCGTAGACTAGTAGCCGTTGGATCCCTCTCTCATCATCCTCTGCGCAATAACCGATCAGCTTCACCAGATTAGGATGCTCCACAACTCCCAACACATTTACTTCCGTCACCCATTCTTTATGCCCCTGTCGATACATATGTGGTTATGTTGTTAAGACATTGAAAACGCTACAATATAGAACCGAACCAAACAGAAACGAATTGAAATGGTCAAACCACACCAAACCAAACCAAACTTGAGCAAGAAGGAAAAAGTAGGAAAGAAAGAGAGAGCTTTGCTTGCCTGTAGACCTCTCCTACTAAGTTGTTTAACTGCGATATCAATCTTTTTACGAGAATCTTCGGGGTTCTGAATCACGCCACGAAACACACCACCGAAGCCACCTTCACCGATCATCAAGGACCGGCTGAAATTCTTGGTAGCGGTTTTGAGGTCAACGAGGGCAAAGACTTTGAGATTTTTGCTGTGCGTCTCAGAGAGGACGTGCAAGGAAGAAGTGATGGAAGCAGTAGTACTTGTTTCTGAGTTAAACTCAGACCCTGATCCTCCTCTGGCCATCGAAGTGGAAGAGGAAGATTTCATTGAATTAAACTTTCTTGTCTTAGCTTCATCCTGAGATTTGTCTTTGCTGAAGTAGAAACATTTCATTGCCTTTGAAGAAACCAATCGCTTCACTGTATTAGAAAATCAACAAAGGTAGACACAAGGAAAGAGACGATCAGAGATGATTTTCCTTTTTCCAACACAAATAATAATTCAGTCGAGTAATCAAACAGCATCGCTCAGTACAATATCTTTGCATTTCTTGGAAGATTTTTGCGAGGATGTACAACAAATACAGATATATTACAGAAAAGTAGAAAGGTATGGTAATAGTAGTTGAAAGAGACCTGATGGAGAATTATTCATGAGGAGGAATGGAATGGTGTGATGGGGTTGTTCATGTTCATGATTAAGAGAGCTTTAAAGCAAATAACTTTTGGAGAGAGAGGGAGAGAGAAGAAAGAAGAAGAAGACAAGTTTACCATGATCCAATGGGGAAGTCAAATAGGCATGGCAGCTGGATTTGCCGCTTACCAACCCATAGACGGTTTATTTTTGTTTTGTTTTTCTCTTAATTTTGTCTTCAGCCTCTTGCTTGCTTACTATCAATCCCTTAACAGTGGAATTCGAGAACACGTTCTTATATTTTTATTCTTTTCTTTATATATTTTTGTTATTTATATTCACCGCGAATTCTCTAGGCGGAGCCGTTACGGTAAGGGTTTATAAATGAGAAATAAATGAAATTTCAGTTACTTTATTCTACTTCAAAGAAGCTTCCTATAACGACGAATTCTTGAAACCCTTCGCCCGAGGGGACACGACCATAACATACATGCGTTATAGTTTTTTTTATAACACGTTATGTGCACTTAATGAGTCAAATTTGGAGGAGATGATGCTTGACAAAGACGGTGCTTGGTGGTCGGGATTTTGTTGCTTTTTTTGAAGCAATCGACTGCTTTGACGTTGTACCTCGTGCACTAGTCAACAAGGTTCCAGAGATCATTGCAGACCTTAGCATCGATGCAAGTACCAACGTAAGTATATCACTATTCTCCCTTTTTTTTTTTAACTTTTACTGTCTATTGCACAGTTACTCTCATCATATTATTCATTTGTTTGTGCTGCCCAGGCTGTTCTCACCATTGGTTTCATTTCGTTCATTCATACTTTCGGAGCGGCTCAGGAATCTCTGATCGTCGTTAACATGTCTGAAATCTGAAAGGTACCAGAAAAGGGGCTCATGTTCATTGCCACTTAAGGGTGTTGAACAAAAGCTTCGTTAATGTGGAGATCGAGAACTCTGAGTTTGCTAATTTTGGACGGCTTGTGCTCGTTACTCATGTTCATTGTCCTCGCAGGAGAGTCTTGAAGCACGAGTGGGAGCTATTGCTTTTGATGAAATGATAGTCGGAGGTGACATGTCTGATCTGATCTGTCAAACAAACATTTTTGCCATTGTTGATGTAAGATCAGATGACTCGTTAAATACACTGCTATTCACCGGCTTTTGCGTTTTATGTGATGTCTGAAATGTCAAGTAGTTAATGGTCTAAAAATGTTTACCCTTACGTGTTAGTGAGCTTTTATTATATTCACCCACGACATCAGGATAGGTGATACTGGATGAGTCTCTAAAAATAGTAATATTTTAATGATTTTTGTTTAATTTTATTAATTTTAAAAATATTATATTATTAATTAAATATTGAACCAATAGTAATATGACATGTGGCAGAAAGTCTCTTGAGATAGTTTCTAAAATCTCTTTCTACTGAGACGTTCTTAACCAAAAGTTTCTTAACTTTTTATTTTTATTTATTTATTTATTTATTTTTATCAAAGTATCACCATTGCACATGCTCTAATCTTCTGTAGAACACATGCCACTTAAAATCACAGACGAACAACATTCTTTATCCTTAAAACTATAGACTCACTAAAATAGATTCACAATTTAATTCTAAATAAATCACGATAGATATTTCTACAGTAAACAAGCAAAATATCTCATGAAATTTTGTTTTCACGCAATAAATTGATATTCATTAAACAAATATAAAATTTTAAAATCTTTAGATTAAAGTTATCACAAGTAAGGTAAACTATGTACATACGCCACCTCATTGTACTCAACCACTGCATCATATGTTTCCATCGTGAGACTACTCTCAGCGAAACATCTGAAAAATATGTAGTCTTTCTCATCAGAAACATTCGTCAACCACATATATTGCAAGGACAAAATGATCAAACCAAACAGGTGTGAGCTCTATAATACTGGTTCAAACTTACAAGCCACTGGATTTTATATTACTGCTCTACCTTGGAGTATTCAGCCTATGTGTTTCGTTTAGTACAACGAAATCTGTATTACTTGAAACTCAGGAGGAAACCCCAGTCTACCAAAATCCTTACCTTAGTTCGTGCCAAAATATATCCTCCTTAGGTTTCTGTACTACTTCTATGAAAAAAAAAACAGTTCACTAAAATCTTACCTTAGTTCGTGCCAAAATATATCCTCTTTGTCGTGCAAGAAGTTTCTAAGAGAGGAGACTTCGTCTTCCACTAGTATCCCGGCTTGCCCAGATTGCCTTTAGCCAGATAACCGGTTGATTCCCGGTTCGGTTCGGCTAGAAGATTGCTTGTTTCAAACTGAAGAGCGAGCGTGAAGGATCCATCCCTTCTTCATTGTTGCTCCGAAGAAAAAAGCTCTCACTAAAGTCACACCATTGCCACTAACCCCTTCCCCCCCAACGAGCTCTCTTGTCTCTCAAATGGAGGTTCCGAAGGATCAGATCGCGACTCTAATGGAGCATGGGCTCTACGATTCCGCTGAAATGCTCGTAACTTCTCTAAGCTTTTCTAACTCATTTTGATTCTCTCTTCTAAATCCCTAGTTTTTTTCATCAAAGGACTGTTAAAATTCTTTAATTACAGGGCTGCTTTCTCGTTTCCTCTTCTTCTGTTAGCCCCGAAACTAGTCCTCATCTCAAGGCGGAGAATTTGGTTAAGCTCCGTCGATATATATATTTTTTTTTTAGTAGCTCGATAATTTTTTGTTTAATCACTGACTGAAGTTAGATTCTTTTTGTGTTGTTTTCTTCAGATTCTACTTGGTGATGCTTTATTTCATCAGAGAGAATACCGGAGAGCTATTGTAAGATCGATTTGAGCTCTTTCTTCTTTTTAATATGTTTCAATGAGAGTAGAAAAATCTTTATGTTTCTCTTTTGCTGACAAAGGTATGTTACTCGGTTCTTCGAAGTGTATTCTGCCTCGGATATAAAGTTTATAAAGAGTGTTTGGATATTGACTAGGACTGAACTATATAAAACTCGAAATATTTCCGGTTTTATAAATTTATGGAATGAGTAGTAGAGATAAATTTTGGAGAAATTCAGAGGAAACCTGTGTAGTCAATAGTCATGTCAAGTTACGAACTTTTATTTCTTCTTTTTGTTAGAATACGTACAAGCAAGCGTTGCATCACTGTACAAGGATTCCGAAGCAAAGTATTTCGAGGAGTTCGTTATCTTTATCTACCAGATCATCTGTGAATGCCTCTAGTATTTCTGCTATTAATGAGAACGAGGTAAATTAGTGGCTTGTTTCTTCTTCATCCCCTTGGTTTCCAGACAATGATTTGCTTTAATGGAAATTTCATAGGAGTTCATGTGTTTCTTTTTTTTTTCTCTAAATTTTCTGTTAGGTGAGATTCAAGATTGCTTCATCTCACTTTGCCCTTAATGAAACGAAAGCTGCGATCGCTGAGGTATGTCTTCTGTCTTCTTCATCTGTGTGTATGGTTATGTTTATGATTTATTTATTCTTCTGGATTTGTTGGTCCACAAACATTGGTACATGTAAAATAAAATATGTGTATGAAACGGGAAAAGGGACTGTTGAGGGATTTATCTGCTTCTCAGACTATAGATTGGTTTTATATAGGATGACTTATATCTCGCTATTCTATTTATTGCCAGAGTTAAGTTAGTGTAATTTTCATCAAAGAAACATTATTGGGCTGTGATTAATGGATTGTTGTAGTATCCCTGAATCTAAGATGAATTGCGTTACATTAGCCTCCTCTCATCACCCCCGTATTACAAGACAAGTAAAACGAAGCGATTCTTTGCTTTCAACACTGCTTGTAGGTATTTAGGAATGATAAACCATTGTTTGCTTAGTTATAATCTATTATTGCACTTTTTTTTTTTATTTGCCAGATGGAATCTGTCAAGACGCGGAGCTTGGAGATGAATGTATTGATGGCAAAGCTTCATCGAAATTCTGGATATAACCGTGGTGCTATTGCATTTTATAAAGAGTGTTTAAGGTCTGTTTCTCATTTTCTTTCCCAACATTCCCTAGCATATCAAACACTGTCATAAGGTTTACATTAAATACCAATCCGACACATATTGCATATTTTTATGTATACAATCTTAAACCTTCAATCTATGCAGGCAGTGTCCTTATGTACTTGACGCTATCATAGGTTTGGCTGAACTGGGAGTCACTGCAAAGGATATCATATCAGCGTTTACTCAGGTGTCCCTTTTCTAGGAGATTTCTTTAACCAGTTGCTTTTAGTCTTCACCATTTTTTTCAATGTCTTTTGCATCTCTTACTTCCAAATTTGCAATGACCTTTTCCGTGTAAAATCCATACTACTATATAATTTGTTATATCGTTGGTCATTTCAGACTTCAAACAGAAGTGCAAAGGTCTCACTCGATCAGATTGATCCTACCCGTTGGTTGCAGGTAAGAATACACTTCAGTATTTACAAAGTTAAAACCTTTTTGAAACTAAACTCTCAAATCATGTGTCCAAGCTGATTATTGTGAGTGAGTTCGTGTCTTATTTCCTTGAATAAACTAGTGCTTTTGTGTTTGTGTTAGCATCATTTCGTCTATTCAACCAGCGAATAATATTTTACATACTATTCACTGGGCTATTTCATAGGTTTCGTGTTGTAGTTTCTTCTTTTGATTTTTCGGTAATTTTCTTTGTTTTCACAGCGTTATGTTGAGGCCCAGTGTTGTGTTGCTTCACATGCTTATAGAGGTAGCTCTCTTTTTCTTTTTGGGATGTCCATGCCTACAGCGCATGAGATATGACTTCTGGATCATTGTGTCTAAACTTGTAGATTTCATTTCCTACAATTAATTGGCGGAAATTCTGCAATGATTAATTGGATATGCCTTACTGTGTAGTGTGTAACGTTTTTGTGTTTCCTCAGGGGCGCTGGAACTCTTTGCTGAACTCTTACAACGATTTCCAAATAATGTACACTTGTTGACTGAGACAGCAAAGGTTAGCGACGGCATTGGCAACGATACAAACAGAATTACACCCGCGTTTTTCTTCTTATTATAATGACTGATTTCTCTGCCTAAAGCTGATTGACGTAATTTTGGTAGTTGATGAACTCTTTCATCATTTATTTCATTTGCATAGGTCGAAGCCATTATTGGGAAAAATGATGAGGCCATAATGAGATTTGAGAAGGTAGTCACCTCATCGATATTTTTGTTTCAAATTCTTTAATTCATTCAATGTGGATAATAATATAGAAGCTTTTGTAGGTTCGATCGATTGATCCTTACACACTCACCTGTATGGATGAGTACGCGATGCTGCTACAGATAAAGTGCGATTATTCCAGGCTAAACAAGCTCGTTCACGATTTAATAAGCATTGATCATACCAGAGTAGAAGTATTTGTGGCTTTGTCTTGTCTATGGGAAAGGAAAGATGCAAGGACGGCATTGTCTTATGCTGAGAAGGTTAGCTTGCTCCAACTGAAATTTTGTGCTAAATCTTTGTGTGGCATCTGATGAGAATCACTATGCAATCAGAGTATCAGGGTAGATGAGAGGCACATACCCGGCTATATAGTGAAGGTATGCTAGTATAAAGAGGAACTTTTTTTTTGTAAACTTTTTTTCATCTATATCTACTATCTTATTATATATTTCAGGGAAACCTCCTTTTACTAGCAAAACGGCCAGAAGCTGCAGCGATTGCCTTTAAGTCTGCCCAGAATTTGAGGTCTGATCTACGTTCATATCAAGGTCTGGTTCACGATGGAAAAAAAACTGATATACGCTTCCATTGTTGTACTGTTTTGGTGGTATAAACCTTTAACAAGCATGAAAACGTCGGAGTCTGAATTAACTTGCACTGTTGAGGTCATTTCAGGCTTAGTCCATTCTTATCTGGCATTTGGTAAAACTAAAGAAGCCTTGTATACCGCTAGAGAAGCAATGAATGCGATGCCTCAGTCCGCAAAGGCTCTGAAATTAGTTGGTGATGTTCATGCTAATACATCAAGTGGCAGGGAAAAGGTAAAAACAGTCAGCTTTATTATGCTTTGATGGACTTTGTCAGTTTTCATTACATCAAGATCAATATTCTACCCAGAATGTCTTCGTCTTTAGGAATTTGTTTGTTGCATATTACTAAATAATGAAACTGGGAAAGTTCCTTAAGAATTTAGATGTCCAAATCTCAATTTTGAGAAGCACCAAATCTGAAAGACTATTCAGAGCTTGTGCGCATCTTCTTATGATGTTTTTGTCATGAATGGAAGTTTTGGCTGTAACAGACTAATAAAATGCCTTAATAATAGGCGAAAAAGTTCTACGAGTCAGCTCTGAGGCTTGAACCTGGGTACCTTGGAGCTGCCATAGCTCTAGCTGAGCTTCATCTAGTGGAAGGGAGGAATGGAGATGCTGTATCACTACTTGAACGGTATCTCAAAGACTGGTCTGATGGTTGTCTCCATGTCAAGCTAGCTCAAGTGTTTGCTGCAACGAATATGCTACAAGATGCTTTATCACACTATCAAGCTGCATTGAGGTATATATAAGATTCTAAACCGGTACTGCGTAATTCTCTTTGTTTCTACGCGAATAAACTATAACGAGTGTTAAAATGTAAATGCAGAATATGTCCAAATAATGAGGCAGCCAAAAAGGGACTAGATCGCTTGGAGAAACAGATGAAGGTTGGTCAAACCTACACTTTTAAATCCAGGTTCTCTATATGAAGCACGAACGATGATCTTTTTAGTGCGTTACGAATTTTGGGGTATTGGTTGCAGGGAATAGACCCAGATGCAGCTGATGAGAATGACGAGAATGATGTTGAAGATGTTGATGGAGACACTGAAGAAGCAGAGCTCATGTGAAGAGATTCTTAGTAGGCAGAACAGAAGAATGTGTAAAACTATCGAATTCAGAACATTAATATTAATAGCACCTTTTGATTTCTATAAACTTGGAAATATATATATGGAATGAAATTCCCGATGAAAACTTTTTGCAGGAATCTCAAAAAGAAAAAAATGAGAATGTCAATAAGTTAACTATGGACAATACAAGATTGTTGATGATTCTCTTATCAAAACTACAAGCAAAATATAAATCAATAAAAGGTTTTACCAAGTACAATTTGGTTATTTACTAGTAGTATGTTGACGACAACAACAAAAGATATATATATATATAGTCGAAAAGACAAAACATATTAGTGATCTACATAATATATATGTGACCTGTGAAAACGCCATTGGTTACAACAACTTGACAACATTCCAAGAGCACTCATTCACCAAATTCCCACGGAGAATCCCATCCCTTTCGCCAACTCAACCATCTTCGTCAAAAGCAAAGTTTTTCCTTTTTTATCTTCATGGGTTTCGTTTCCTGCATCTCATTTCCAACGATCAGTTCGAGAATTCCGTCGACCCATTTCTCCAAGCAGTCGACTTTACCATCTTTGTACTCACTAAAGTTTGCTTTGAGACGCGAGGATAAACCCAATTTTACATTGTCACTATCAACGTCTTCGATGATGGCGACTCATATTCAAGCTTCTTCTTCTTCCTCCACCATTGGTATTCTTACTCTCTGCTTCTTCCATGTATGTTTTTATGTTTTGTATTTTCCGGTTCAACGGCTATAACCGATTAGTGAACCTCTCGTTGACTTTTAAGATAATCCTATTTTATTTTTGGATGCTTAGAGCACGATTTGTTGATCTCTGAGTAGAGTTAGTCAACAGTTATTAATTTTTGCGATTACATGGATGAAAAGATAAGAGTTTGGTACAGTAAGATTTTGTGATTCTGTTTCTCCAAGTAGTGACCATTCTATATGTTTCTATGCCCTTGTCTTGGTTTTCATGTATGAAGGTGAGACCAGTGACGGCTTGAAGGTCCAGTGTCATGTTTCAATTGGGGCAAACGATTTGCTAATTGTTGGACCAGGTGTTCTTGGACGCTTAGTTGCAGAAAAATGGAGAGAGGTATAATTTCTTTGTTAATTGATCCAATAAATCATTGTGTTCTACAGGGACTGAGCTGAATTTGATAGTTCAACATAGCTTTTCTTATAGAGCATCCTATAGGTATGGTATTTCTGTACCAATAAAACATATATTTTTTTTAATGTCCTGTAAGTTCCTGTTGTATGTGTCTTGAGTCAATATGTTATGGGTTGAATATTACACAATCCATTATGGATGTTTTCAGAAACTTTTGTGGGTACTGACTAGTTATTTTTCTTCACAATGTTTTTGATAAGAGTCATGTATTCACAATTTGGAAGTTAAGAGTTGGAGCTTTATGTGTGTGGAGCAGGAACATCCAGATTGTCAAATCATTGGGCAGACAGTAACAACCAACCATCATGATGAGCTGGAGAAGTTGGGTATCAAACCAGCTCTTAAAGAAACTGAATTTGAGGGCAAGTTCTCCTATGTGATCTTTTGTGCTCCTCCGTCACAAAGCCCAGATTACGCCGCTGAGCTCAGGTAAATTACAAGAAATCACTTGTTTCAAGAACTCGTGAGTCCATGAATTGTGTTCCTACGTTGAGTTCTGCTACTGAATGCCAGAAAAGGGGTGTCTCATGCTGTTAACTTTATTAGGTATGGAAGAAGATGAACTAATGGATCCTCTTATGAGACAGAAAGCAATATTCTTTTGCCTTGATTCAAGCATGTCTAATATGGGTTTGTGCTTGTGTTTACAAACGGATCAGCATGGCAGCATCAAAATGGAACGGCGAAGGATCGTTCTTATTCACATCTAGTTCTGCAACTTATGATTGCTTTGATAACGGAGATTGCGACGAGGTTTTCTCAGTACCTAATACATATTATCCCTCCAAATTTTTCCGTGGAGAAATTACTAGCTTCAGGTTTCAGCACCAGGGTTTAGTATTGGCAAAGAGTCTCTGAATGATTTGAAATCTATGAAAATCAAGTATTCAATCAAACAAGCATTTGATATTCAAGACGACACTGCAATAAGCATTTCTTAAGTGGATTCCCCTTCACTGCAGGATTCTCCAATAGTGCCATTAGGAAAGAGCCCAAGAACCGATGTGCTTTTGAGAGCTGAAAAAGTAGTGTTGGAAAGTGGAGGGACTGTCCTTAGACTTGCGGGGCTTTACATATCCTTTTGGAATTCGATATACTGAAACTGAATGACCAAATATTGAAAGGCTTTTTTCTCTGTCTCTGTACATGATTTAAGCATTATGTTTCTCCTGAACTTTTTATACACAGAGACTAGAGGAGCACATACTTACTGGTTGAGTAAGGAAACAGTCGACGCTCGTCCTGATCATATCCTAAATCTCATCCACTATGAGGTATATTTGTGATTTTGCTCACTCCTGTCTTATGTACAAAGACCATGGACTTGAATAGGTGCTTATGATTGGTCTGCACATGTAATATAAGATATCTCATTCTCTGACATCGGCACCGCACTGCACATACAGTCTCTTATCAGGTTTCTGTAATGTGGTTCTGAACAGGATGCAGCAGCGCTGGCAGTTGCAATCATGAAGAAGAAAGCCGGTGGTCGGATTTTCTTGGGCTGTGACAACCATCCTTTGTCAAGGTAGCAACTACTTTCTTTTTAAGTTTGAGATATTTCTAACGTTCGACATTTTCACATGTTTAACCTCTCGCATTCATCTCAGGCAAGAGGTGATGGACCTGATGGCTCAAAGCGGAAAATATGATAAGAAGTTCAACGGTTTCACGAGTAAGTTTCTTCAGACATTGACATGTTGGTTTGTCTTGAAAAGTTTTAAGCTTTATATATAGAATTTGACAATTTTGCGTTTTTGTAGGCACCAGTGGTCCTTTAGGGAAGAAGCTGAACAACTCACGGACACGAGCAGAAATAGGATGGGAGCCGAAGTATCCAAGCTTTGCTCAATTTCTTGGAGTATCCAAGTAATATTTTAATTGGATCGAGATGCTGAAGGAGTACGTACTTGTGTAGTATTTACTACATATCCTCGTATTTGTCTACCTCTAACAATAATTAATCTAATGAATATGAATATATGATTATTTGAGTATATGACAGCCAGTTAGCCAGTACTATTCCATGCATCAGCAAGAATAAAGTCTCATCTGATTAAAGGAAAAAATGATTCTCAATCGCAACCCATCATCAAATCATCTTAATTTAATTTACTTAAAATTATTTAAGATCGTCTCTTATTAGAAGACCAGTTCGAAATGATAAAGCTTATGTCATGTTCATTACCAAATTTAAAAATGTAACAAAGAAATAGCCCAAACAAGCAAGGCTTCAAGAGATCTACCTAACAAATACATATATGCCTGCAACTCACACACATAATTTGATGCTAACAAAGTTTGCTTTGATTTTATCAGTTAAACTACTTGATCGAGTTGATGTCTAGATACAGATATTGATTAATATGCTCACAAATCTTCTCATGGCGACCAAATAATCTTTTCACATTTGGTTGTTGACACCACTAACCAGTTATGCAGGGTTGTAATAGATTACACAACGCAAATAGTTTTTTTATATATATATATTAGACCAGAAATGTTTATCTCCAAACATAATCAAAATGGTTATATACAAGAAACTGAACAAGATTCAAAGATTGCTACTTAATGTGTAAGATATTTGCTAAATTAATCGACAGGAATGATTCGACTTGAAGATACTTTTGAGCCTAATGTAAAATTATTGGTCGGATTCGTAGAAGCCAAAAAGGCCTAACAATTAGGAACAAACAACACCCAATGACAAGACATAGCCGCCACCTTTTATAATATTAAATCTCTAAACTCATCCACAAATCTTAGCGTTCACACACAATTAATATTAATTGCAGTATATTATGAGGTTTGTCTCAATCCATTTGTTTCCCCTTTTCTCTTAACAAAAAAAAAAAAAAAAAAAAACTGAACAACCTCGATCAACACTATTAATATCTTAATCTCTTTGGTTTGATCACTGAATTAATAAGGATATAATTATTTATGGACTCGAATGTTTGGTTTTTCTCTTATAGCAAATGGTGTCTAACTGTAATAAGTAGATAACATATATGGAGTTTGTGTTTAGTGTATAATTCAGCATGTGCATAGGCGATTAATTACGTGAAATTGGGATTGTGAGTATTAATTTTTAGTGGGTCTACATTTAACGAGTAAGCAATAAAAGTCTCGCGAGTATTTTTTTTTTTAGTGAGTCTACATTTGAAGAGTAAGCTATGTAGCCGTTCATCTTTAAATCCATGTAGTATCTCAATTTGCTCAAGTATTCGTTACTATTTGTATTTACTTCATTACCACTGGATATCGCCAGCTAACCGTTGCTTAATTGCAATTTCCGCCACATTACTAATTATATTTATAGATTATATCCAAAAAATGTCATATATTCGTTACAAAATAAATTTTGTTTGAAAATAGAAAAACTTTTAATGGAATTTGTCGTCGTAATATATATATTTTGCGACAAATTTGAAATATGTATAAAAAACTCAAAATTATATTATCTTGTTTCATAAAAGTTCAAATATGGAACAAAATTAATTCAACAAGTTATAAGGACAAAGTTGTAGTCGCGAAATGGTGGAATATATAGGAATGGACATTCTGTTGTTAATTTAATATGGAAATTATGTGCATATCTCATGAGCTATATAAATTTATGGGCTAACTACTTCTGATTGTTTTTAATATTATCATGGATGCAGAAAATTCTTTTTTCATCAAATTAGAAGTGATAGTCACAGACTCACAGACCAAGACCAAAAACATTTTCCATTCTGAAGAAAATCAGTTGGATAATTAAATATATCAACATATATCAAAATGTAGTTTCAAAAAGTTTAACCTGCTTAAGATATATAGTTATATCATCAGTTTCAGACATTAAAAAAACCCTGTAAAAAAATCACATAAACTCTTTAACGAACAACAATTTAAGAAATTTTTTTATAAAAACAAAATTTAGAAGGGTTGTAACATGAGGTTTTTAGCAACAGTCACAACCACAAAATTATATTATCTTGTTTCATAAAAACTCAAATTTGCAACAAAATTAATTCGACAAGTTACAAGGAAAAAGCTGTAATCGCGTAATGGTGGAGAATATAAGAATGAATATTCGGTTGTTAATTTAATACAGAATTTTGCCTAATAATCTCGAAATTGATATCAAATAAAAGGAACTCATCATTGTGACCTTAACCAAAAATATAAAGTTATGATTTCCTCGTCAAAATAATTATATTAAGTTTTGATTAAAATTGGTCTAAAACGACAAATGAACGAATATAATGGTTGGCAAGAATTTCAAAAGTCACCAACGATTAAGAGCCATGCAGAATTCTATGTGCTCCTTAGTGAAACATATGAACAATAAAATAAAAAACAAGAAAACTTGAACCTAACTTTTGTTTTTAGTTTAAAAAGAGAAAGAAAGAAAATTAATGAGAAAAAAGCAAGAATGACTCGCTCTCCTGCAATACCAATATAAAATGGGGGCTTGCATGAAGGAACCAAAATCAAATCAAATCTTAAACTACCGAAAGTGAGAGATAGAGAAGTGTAGAATGGTGTTCATCAAGGTTCATCAACTTGCTTTTCTTTTTGGTCTCTTGGGTAATTAAATCCCTTTATTTTTCTATGCTTTTTTTGAAAATTCTGGTGTCGAGAAACTGTAGCTAAAATCAACGATAAAAGTGATATAGTATATATTTATTCTCAATAGAGTACACATGCATATCGATAGATATACGTACTAATTACCCTATTGCTTATAGGATCATGTATAAATATTCACAAACTCGTAATATCACTTGAGCATCTATACCAAACTAAAGAATCTTATATATATATATATATATATGACTCTAATCTTGAATCTTGTATTTGTTTTCAGGCAACATTGTGTCTTTCGGGGTATTCTTGTCTCCAGTGTAAGACACGTACATGTGAAGTGTCTAATTTGTAGACTAGATGATCTATTTAAAACGTACATGTAAATATAATTGATTGTGTATATCTAAATGATAGGCCAACTTTCTATGGGATATACAAGAAGAAATCATCAAAAGGGTTTCAGTCGATACCGTACATATGTGCACTTGCAAGTGCAACTCTTCTTCTCTACTACGGAATAATGAAGAAACATGCTTATCTCATCATTAGCATCAACACCTTCGGATGTTTCATCGAAATCTCATACTTGTTTCTCTATATCATTTACGCACCAAGAGAGGCCAGGGTTTGTAAATCGTAAACTAACCGGATTAATTAGAAACACATTGTTATTCGATTTCATCTTAACCATTGTTGGTTGAGTTTGGTTTATATATACACCCACACTCAGTCCTATAATCTTGATTATCATCTCTATCGATAACTAAATTAATACGGATGTGCACGTGGCAGATATTCACGCTGAAGTTGATAGTGATATGCAACATCGGTGGACTTGGTCTCTTGATTCTTCTCGTTGATTTTCTGGTTCCAAAACAAAACCGAGTCTCAACCGTTGGATGGGTTTGTGCTGCTTACAGTCTCGCCGTCTTTGCTTCTCCCTTAAGCGTTATGGTAATCCATCAGCTTTCTTCAAACATCGTGCGGTTTTTTTAATCGTGGAAATTGAAAAAAACGTGTAATATGTTAACTGTTTGCAGAGGAAGGTGATAAGGACAAAGAGTGTGGAATACATGCCGTTTCTTCTTTCCTTGTCTCTCACTCTTAACGCCGTCATGTGGTTCTTTTATGGACTTCTTATCAAAGACAAGTTCATTGCTGTAAATGGATATTACCTTTTTCCACATTTCTTTATTTCTTTAATTACTCATCTAATTAATAATCTCTCATGTTTTTTGTTCATTTCTTTTTCCAGATGCCAAACATTCTTGGTTTTCTATTCGGTCTAGCTCAGATGATACTATACATGATGTATCACGATTCTAGGAAAACGGATTTGCCAACAGTCACATCCACAGAGAACCAACCAACAAATGAAACCACTCTCAAACTGAATGAAGTTGCGATCGTGGCCGTTGAATTGGCTGATGCGAGATCAGAAAATGTTGAAGGATCGAAGACTCCAAACTCAAGCACAGCTTAAAGGGCAAACATGGCGAATATGTATGGGGTGACATCTTTATCGTATGTTGGAAAAATAAACTTTAAATTTCTATGCTTAGTCGGTTTGATTTGGTCTAACCGAACCAATGTTCTATCATTTTGATTATAACTAAACCTTGATAAATGACAATCTTTGTTCACCAAACGATTTCAGTTATGTGCCGATCATTAGATAAGATGAGCTCCCATTAAACTATCACTTGGAGCAAGTAAATGTATCATATAAAAATGCATACTTTAAGATACAAGAAAAATAGATTACATCCCAATGGCACAAACTCAAGTCTTCTTAAAAGACACAACAACAGTTAACGAGTTTTGTTTGTTTCTTATTTGTCAAACACAGAACCACTTTTTACCCACTGCACTGACCGACTTTCCTGCAGTTACAACAGTCAGTTAAAAATAATATGATTTTCTACTTAAATTTACATCATTCATCTATGGAGTTGATCGAACCTAGGTGTCAAAGTCGTCAAGTCACAACTTGATCAATAAATTAGCTTATTAGAGTTATAGTTCTGGTTTTGACCAATGCCGTTTCATATTATACCTCATGGTCTCTAGTTTTGATCCAAGAAAAGCTTTCCTAAAGAGATGAAGGCTTTCTCTCTTCTCACACTCTACTGCTTTCTATACAAATTTTCGCCAAGAAACGTTGACACAATGATCAATAATCCCCTTTCAAAGATTAAGATTTTCATAGTAGAGTATTAACTAGAGAAGTCTTAACTTAAACAAACCATAATAAGAGTATATCTCATATTAAGAAGTCTTTAACTTAAACAAACCATTAAAGTAAAGTAAAATGCCAAAGAAAGAGCAGAACAAGACCCCATGGGACATGCACACACTCTACTTCTTCTTCTTGTTTGCCTCGTTCAAAGAAGGTTCTCCAATCCTCTTATTCTTCTTCTCCTCTTTCTCCTTGAAAAGATCCAATGGAAAAAAAAAAGATGGGATCAATTTTTTGGTTAATGATAAAATGAAATGATGACAAGCTGAGAAGCAAAGATGCTTACTTTCTGTTTATGTTCATCACTGTTGTAATGGATGTCCATGTTATGATCGTCGTAGCCAGGATAGTCGCAAAGTTTGCAAAAACGGACAGGAACACCGTTCTCGTCATAGGACACAGACTCAAACAACTACACACACACACGTACATCCACAATGAAAATTACAAATGTAATGATACAAACGGTGATGAGAGTTAGAAGGCAAGGATGCTTACGTTCTGCTTATGTTCTGCACTCGGGAGATGGTTGACGAAAGAGCTACAGCTTTCAAATCTATATATGGTGCAAACGTAGCAAGACCAGGCAGGTCCATACACATGCTCATCCTCAAAAGACTCATCTAAATTGTCTTGCTCTGAATTGTTTTCTTTCAAGAAGGTTTCCCAGTCAATCCCTTCAGCTTCACCAGGGTTGTGGTAAGGTCCACCAGGCTTGTAGTAAGGTGCTAATGATAGCCGATCTTTTTCTGGAAATGCACGAAGAATAGTGTATCCCTCATTTGTAGGGATAAACCACGAATTATTACTGGATAAGATCATTATTGTAGCCGGGGGTGGAGTATGATATCTCCATTGGGAGATAAACCACCACAGGTTTTTCCCACCTGGAAATTACGGAATGGCCAGATGATTTTAAACTCTTAATAATTAACAAACTCATCATATTACTAGATAAGAAGATAGATTAACCGAAGATGGCGTGTATAAGAGGGATTCCAGAATCAGAGATCGCTTCCAAGACTTGAGGAGAGACGTATTCTAGATTGCCAACTGCATATATGGTGACTCGACGACCAGGTTCACCATAATACTTTCTGAAATACGTTTCTATAATCCGACGTACATTACGAGGATCAAAACCAGGGGGAACCGGACAGGTGTTCAGGTCCCACCACACTCCTGTCATCGGTAAAAGATTACCTACGAATGAAAAATTAATCAGAAAACAAATGTCGCAGTTAATTCTTGGAAATTAGAAAAATCTTTCCAAGTCATTGACACCGTTATGATCCAAACTACCCACCTCCTGTCATATCCAAAATTTGATCGACTTAGAGTTTCCTGACTTTGATCTGGGAGAGAGGAGATCTATATATTAGATGCAAGTTCTTGGTTTTACTTTGAATATATAAATATATATATAATGTAATATAATTACTAGAATATCATAAAATTATAATTAATTATAGATTTTTCTAGTCTAGTGAAATTAATCTAATTAATTATAATTTTATGGTATTGTAGTAATTGTATTACATTATTTTTAAAACATTATAGTTTAGTTTAAGAGACAATGTTTTATTGTTCTAAAATTTAATAAAGGATATCATTCTAGATTTTAATATATATATATATATATAGATACAGATATCCATATTTTTAGTTTCCAAATATTAAATATTATAACATTTTATTTTTTACAAAAATTGATGTTAGTTAAAAAGAATAAAATTTCATATTTATCAAAGATTAGAAGATTTTAGGAATATAAATTATATATTTAGGTGGTTTTATAAGATTAGAGAGTTTTAGAAAGAGAAATTATAATTATTAGGTGGTTTTCTAATGATTAGGGATTTTTAGGAAGATATATAATATATTAGGTGGTTTTGTAAAAAAATATATAGTTTGGAAAGAAATATGGAAGATTATATTAGTAGGGGTGATTTTATGTAGTCATGTTATATATATATATATATATATATATATACACAAAAATTATGGGCCTATCTCATGGGCTATATAAACTTATGGGCTAACAACTTCGGATTCATTTGATAAGATGAGCTCCCAATAAAATATTCACAAAAATTATGGACAAGCTTATGGGCTATATAATCTTATGGGTTAAACGAAATACTCAAGTGAGCTTCAATGTGGTTGTACCAACGAGATTTATTCACATATTGCGACGGGGGAGGCTTTAAAAGAGCCGCAACCGAAAAAAAAAGTACCTAAACTCTTGATGGCTTAAATGTAAATGACTAAAAGACAAACTTAAAGAGACCCATTGGTTATTAAAAATTATTTAAGATTTATTTTTGTTTATTATCTATCTTTTTTTTTTCACTATTAGCTAATCTTCTTTTTCATTTTACCAACTTTTTGTTTGTCTTTTAAAATAAAATTACACTTTTGTGTTACAGTTTCTTAAATAAACTTTGTATATTGATCAGTAAAGACTTAGAAAATTTATTTATTTTAAACTGTTTTAACATTTTATTATATTAATTTTAAAATTATTATATTTTTTTATTATTATTTTTTTTTGGTTTACGTCATGAAAAATGTTGGGCACGGCTCTGATGATAAGGGGCATGACATTGACTCAAGAGCGTTTGTGTGTAAAAGACTAGCACAACAGCAATATGACATTCGGAATGCTTCTTCTTCTGTTTGGTAGATTGTAATCTTTCGATGAGGCTTTTGTTTTTCAATGTAAGCCAATACATGTTCGGTGAGTTGTATCCGGAGAATGCTTTGTATGCCGGTGCAATTTCCACCGCTTTCTCGCAAAAATTTCAGGATGCGAGTCCCGAATCATCATGTTAGCTATTCTTTGCATAATTTTTATTTTTGTGCAAAACATAACCTTTGTTTAATAAAGAAGAATCCCTAATATATACTGTTTCGGATTCTAAGAACCAGCTCTTCGATTTGGCATTGTGCTGCAGAGTTAAGATGGAATCAACTCGTTTGCTGTGATACTGGAACATAATTGCCCTTACACTTTGGTCTCTTGTGTGTATCCAAAAGGGCACTTGTATATGGGCCTTTAATAAAATAAGTGCGTAACAAAGGCCCATTATTTGCCAATTATGTAAACTCGGACAAGTCGGCAAACCCGGGGAAATCGAGATTGTCACTATCAGTTTACATATCGCCGGGAAAAAAAAAATATCCACGAAGCCGTAAATTCGCTGAGAGAGTTAAAAAAAAAAAAAAAAATCAAAGTCATGTCTAATCGGAACCCTCCGTCGTTTCGCGGCGGAGATAACTCAGAAGATGCCGATTTAGATGTTATCGACTACATAGAAAACGAAGAGGATGAAGAAGACGCTGAGAACGGCGGCTCTGCGGCGACTAACGGTGGTGAGGATGATGAGATCGATCCACTAGACGCATTTATGGATGGAATTCACGAGGAGATGAAGGCTGCTCCACCTGCTAAGCCAAAGGAGAAGCTAGATAGGTACAAGGACGATGAAAGACGACGATCATGTCGTGAGTTTCCGGAAGGCAAAGAAGGATTTGGGCATCAAACTAGCCGCGGATGCTAACGCAGGTTATAACTCCGACGAGGAGGTGTATGCTGCAGCCAAGGCAGTAGAGGCATGGATGCTGGAGTACGATTCCGATGACACTCCGATTGGATAAAAGGAAGATCGAGCCAATTTAAGCTCTGGATCATAGCTCCATCGACTACGAACCTATTAATAAGGACTTCTACGAGGAGGTTGAATCAATATCTAGTGAGTCTTACTTGCTTTTACAATATACAATTGAGTTTCTTTTTTTCTGTGTGTGTTAGATTGACTCAACTAATCAATCTCTTAAATACAGGAATGAGTGAACAAGAAACTTTAGATTATCATCACAGTTTGGGAAGACGGCAGCTTTTCTTCTTCCCATGATTGTGCATATTATGAATCAGCCAGAACTTCAGAGAGAAGAAGGTCCAATTGGTGTCATATGTGCTCCAACCAGAGAATTGGCTCATCAAATATTCTTGGAAGCGAAGAAGTTCTCAAAAGCATATGGCCTACGTGTCTCTGCTGTGTATGGTGGAATGTCTAAACATTAACAGTTTAAAGAACTCAAGGCAGGATGCGAGATTGTTGTTGCTACTCCTGGAAGGTTGATTGACATGCTGAAGATGAAGGCTTTGACAACGACGAGAGCCACCTATTTGGTTCTTGAGGAGGCTGATCGGATGTTTGACCTCGGTTTTGAGCCACAAGTGAGGTCTATCGTTGGCCAGATTCGTTCAGATCGCCAGACTTTGCTCTTCTCAGACACTATGCCTTGGAAAGTTGAAAATTTAGCTAGGGAGATCCTTTCAGATCCTATTAGAGTTACAGTTGGTGAAGTTGGGATGGCCAATGAGAAGGATATCACACAAGTTGTCAATGTAATACCATCAGATGCTGACAAACTTCCTTGGCTACTTGAGAAGCTACCTGGAATGATTGATGAGGGTGATGTATTAGTATTCGCTTCTAAAAAGCCACTGTTGATGAGATCGAAGCGCAGCTTACTCTTAATGGTTTTAAAGTTGCTGCTCTTCACGGTGATAAAGACCAGGCCTCATGAATGGAAACTTTGCAGAAGTTCAAATCTGGAATCTACCATGTTCTAGTTGCCACCGATGTTGCTGCCCGAGGTCTTGACATCAAATCTCTCAAGACAGTGATTAACTACGACACTCCGAAAGACATGGACATACATGTACATCGTATTGGTAGAACAGGTCGTGCTGGGGACAAAGAAGGGGTTGCCTACACACTTGTTACGCAGAGAGAGGCTAGATTTTCTGGTGAATTGATAAACAGTCTGGTTGCTGCTGGTCAGAATGTGACTCCAGAACTCATGGATCTCACCGTGAAGGTAATTAACAGCTCCATTTCATTGACATCACTCTGTTGATATATGCAATAAATTTCCTTTGTTATATCTTCCATCATCTTATGATTGTTCATCCTACTAGCTCCATTCCACCACTCTAGTTTCATTTTTTGCATAAAACGAAAACATGATTGTTGAGTGAAATTTACATTTGCAAATCAATAGGATGGACGATTCAAGTCCAAGCATGACGGATGAAAAGGAGGTAAGCATATTCTAGCTCTATGGAGTATTATATTCTTTTGCCAAAAAGCTGCCAACATAAACCTTTCATAGTTTCATTAGATTTGAATCCAAAAGGGAAAAAGCTATGGTCAATGTTTTTCTTTGCATATGCGTTATTGTCAAGTGTGGGAATCCATCCAAAAACACCGTGCATGATCTCTAAAATCTCTTGTTACATAGGCGGGAAAAAAGGTCGAGGACGAGGTGATGTAAGTAGAGGAGTACGAGGAGTTGAATTTGGTCTTGGTATTGGATTTAACTCAGAATCAAGTGGGACACCGTCTCAAGCTGCACCAAGTAGAAGCAGTGCTGCACCAAGTAGAAAGGGGGTGATCAATTCTGTGAGAACCGGAGTAATGGCCCAGTTCAAGAATAGATTTATCGCTGCTACGCCATCGAACCCACAAAGCCAAGCTTATCCGAACAAGAGACCATCCCTAATGGGATTTGTCTCAGGTGGGACCATTGGTGGGGACATGGCTAGAACGCAGACCCAAACTCAAACACCCCAGTAGCCACTAGTCATAACGCGTCATTACATAACTCCAGTCAAAAGAATCTACAGAGGTATATATCATTTTAGTTTCACTGTTTTCTTGTAAAGTTTGATTTGTTATCTTTTAGTGTTGGCTGATTTTTATTTGATCTTACAGTTGCAGTTCTGAAGATCGGCCAAGAGAGAGGAAAAGGAGGTCTGGTTGGGATAATTGATTGCGTTAGTAATGGTTGCAAGTATTTTTACAGTCTTTGTTGTATCAGTTGTCATGAAAATTTTATTTATCCTTTTTGTCTCGCTCTCGAATATATTTTCTAAATGTCACTTGAGTTGTTTACTTGCTTCTAGAAATTGATGGAAAAGATCGAAATAAAAATTTGTGTTATAGCATAGTGCAAATGAGGTGCTGAAAAAGGGTTCAAATTACAAAGCAATACACCAAAATCCACTTGAGTGAATTTGATACAAAAGAAGTTGTAAAGCTTTTCACATGTCTTGAAGCAAAGTGACGGACATGATCTCTATCGGTGATTTCTGTTGATAATGTTCATCTGTCTCAACCTCCTCGATCTCCTGAACGACGTCTTGTCCCTTTGCAACCCGACCAAAGACCGTCAACTTCTCGTTCAGATCTGTGATTTGAGCAGATACAATAAAATCGTAAAGCCGAAATCTTTTGTCTTTGTAAACGACCACCAGTATTTCGTAAATTGTTTACCTTCAAAACAAAACAAATAAATATATACAAAAAGAGATAAACGGGCCTGACATGGGCCTAATCACATTTAATATTGACAATAAAAACTTAACGGGCTTTAGTGTGCGACAAGGGGATTAATTTGTGGAATCCGATTGCCTTAATCTCTCTCAACTCTAATCAAACGCTGATTCTCGTCGGTAAAACTACTCAGGTGAATTTTTTCAACTCCCAATTTGATCAAATTGATGGATCTCTCGTTTAGGTTTTAATGTGAAACTTCAACAGTAAAAAAGGCGTTTCTTTGTTGTATAGATTCCACAGTTTGTTTTAGATGCCGTGGAGGCTGAGAACACTGATAAGCGTAAGAAATGGTTAGTTGGCTTCACGCAGCCTCGTAGAGTTGCTGCAATGTCTGTGTCTCGTCGTGTTGGTGATGAAATGGATGTAACCATCGGAGAAGAAGTCGGTTACAGCAGGACTGTACTGGCCCTCGTACTATGCTAAAGTGAGCTTTTTTCTTTTCTTTGGCTTCTCATTTCAATGTTTATGATCATATAATTAACCTTTTCTATCTCACCATTAACAGGTATTCGACTGATGGTATGCTGTTGAGAGAGGTGATGGTGGATCCGCTTCTAGAGAGATACAATGTTGTTATTCTCGACCAAGCTCATGAAATAACTCTGGCCACCCAAGGAACCTGAGAGGGACTATCTTGAGGCTGCTATAAGGACCGTTGTTCACAGTCACATGTGCGAGCCACCTGGAGATGTTCTTGTTTTCTTAACTGGAGAGGAGGAGATTTAAGATATCTGCTGGTAGAAAGATTGTTGTCTCAACCAACATCGCTGAAACATCTTTAACCATTGACGGTTTTGCTAAGCAGAAAGTCCACAACCCACGGATTCGTGTTGAGTAACTGTTGGTGTCTCCAATCTCAAAGGCAAGTGCTCACCAGAGGTCAGGTCGTGCTGATAGAACAAGGCCTGGAAAATGTTTCAGGCTTTACACAGAGAAGAGTTTCAACATGATCTGCAGCTGCAGACTTATCCTGAAATATTGAGGTCGAACCTTGCGATTACAGTCCTGACATTGAAAAGGCTGGGCATAGATGACTTGGTGCACTTTGATTTCATGGACCCACCTGCCCCTGATACACTGATGCGGGCATTAGAGGTTTTGAATTATTTGGGAGCATTGGATGACGAAGGTAACATGGGACTGGTGAGATAATGAGCGAGTTTCCCTTGGATCCACAGATGTCGAAGATGCTCATAGTCAGCCCTGAATTCAACTGTTCATATGAGATTCTCTCAGTTTCTGCAATGTTATCAGGTAGGTCCGTTGCCATATATATATTGTGTGCTATGTTTTTCGGCAATTAGTCATTGTGTATAAGAACTCATCTATAAGAATGTCGTACTCATGAACATCTACTGCATACAAGCATGCCACGTGTCTGCATTTGTGTATCTGTGTTTCCCTGCCATTAGAGCTTAGGTCACTAGTTTGGGTTCTCCATGTCCACGGTTGGGGATATCTAAGTAAGTGCTGATGCATGTAGTTGCAGTGTGTCAGCATTCTCTCAAGCAAATGGTATCGTCTCTCTCGCCTCTATGCATCTGCTGACCTCTTTCATGGGCCTATTCTGTTATAAAACCAATTCTTTCTCTAGTACCAAATTGCTTTGTCCGGCCTAGAGAGGCTCAAAAAGCAGCAGATGAAGCTAAAGCTAGGTTTGGACACATTGAAGGAGATCATCTGACGCTGCTAAACGTGTACCACGCTTACAAGCATAACAGTAAGTTGTCTCTTCTCTATCCTCTTCTTCAACTCTTATAGCTCTGCGTAAGACAAGTAAATTGACCTCACTAAACATGGGCACTTGCAATGCTCACAGATGACGACCCAAACTGGTGTTTTGAGAACTTTGTCAACAATAGAGCAATGAAGTCTGCAGACAATGTTAGGCAGCAGCTAGTGAGAATAATGTCAAGGTTTAACCTCAAGATGTGCAGCACGGATTTCAACAGCCGCGACGACTACGTCAATATAAGAAAGGCCATGCTTTCTGGTTATTTCATGCAGGTGGCTCACCTAGAACGCACTGGCCATTACTTGACCGTAAAGGATAACCAATTATGTCAAAACATTTTCCATTTTTGCATTATATTACAGATCGATTTCCCCCATTAAAGAGAGACTGCTTGTAACACTTTTGTCTGATGGGCAGGTGGTTCACTTGCATCTATCCACTTGACTTGATCACAAACCGGAGTGGGTGATCTATAATGAATATGTCTTGACTACTTCATTCGCACTGTTACAGACATCCGCGGTGACTGGTTAGTTACTATCTCCTGCTTCTGTTATCTCTCGCTTGACATCTGATGAACTTAAATCCAAATCAATTTAGAATTTTTTTTGTTAGGTTGGTTTGAATTGCATTGTTCATATTGGCACCATTACAACTAGATAAAGCCATAAAATCATCTCACTCCATATGCGAAAAATTCAAAAAAAAATGAGTTTAAGCAATGTACTTCATATTCTTATCAAGATAATGTAATGGTAAATGCATGTAGTAGCAGAACAATTTCTTCATTCTTGCAGCAAAATAGTGTAGAGGAGACTTATTGATAAAACTAATATGAATGAATAGTCATTTTTTCTCTTTAGATCAAGGATTGTGAACGAGAAACCTGGATCTACCGTTATCACCATGATGTTGGCTTCTGGTAGTACATCCAACCCATAAATAGACATAGAAGAGGCAGGAAGTGAGTGGTTGGAAATGTGACAAGAGGAAAAAGGTGAGACGAGGCTGTGACAATGGCACCTCATGCCCCGCGGATCTAACCGTTACGTACGTTAGCAAGCCACCCTCGTAAATCTGGCTCCACCCTCCCACTAGGCCGTGTGAATGGTACCATGAATACCACCTTTTTCTAGTTTTCAATTTCATTGCATTTATCGAATGCCTCTCCCCACTATATACATATAATTCCACACAAATATATATATATTAAAAACTGTTAGAGATCTCACATTAGAGATAATATAATTAAAAATAATAATTAACAACATATAAAGAATATGGATCAGTCCAATTTTTTGTCAATTAACTTTGAATCACAAGTTTTAAGATTTTTTCTCCTATATATACATATTTAACTATTCTACCTAAAGATCCAAAGGAGGAGTTGAACTTGAAGAAGTTCCTTGAGGATGGGAAGCATGGACTTGGGTGACTAGGTCCGGCCCATGGCATAAGCAACATAACCATTATCATTCACATGTGTATATAGTCGTATATATGATAGTTCTAGCTGCAACGTCACAACATTACAATCTTCGTATTCATATGGTGTTATTGAAGACATTAAGTTGGTCACAAAAGAAAAGTCAATTGGGTTGTTGTTGATTCTCTTTTTCTTTTTTGTTATATTTGATAAAACCCATTATTTCTCTAACTTTTTTCCTAGTTTTGCATAAATCTCACATGACAAATATCTTTAAGTCGTAGCAAATATTGTATTTAGCAAATAAAAGAAATAACTAATAAGAAATTTGATTAAGGCAATAAATGTAGGAATAAATGGAAGTACCCGCGTAGCTCTCTCCGGGCGCTGTAAAAAGACCTTTCCTTGTACTAATAGTGGTAACTGATACAAAAATGATCAACCATTTATTATTAGTAATTTCTATATTTTGATAACAATCATCTATTTTGTTTAAAAATCAAACATTTCAATATATTTTCAAAAAAAATTGATATTGATTCTTAGAAGATTATTAAACGTGAATAAAAATAATTGAATTCACCAAAAGACAGAAAAAGAAAAAAAAACAGAAAGAGAAATTATATCATTATTGTTGCTTTGAATTTGAATTTGAATTTTAAACAGTATTTTACCAATAAAAATTATGTGACAATAAACTTAATCATTAAGTTTGTTAATAATTATGTGACAATACACTTGAAATAGACAATTTTAGGTGTTGGTGGTGACTGGAAACGACTGTTTATATAAATTTCCATATATATTAGATGCATTTCATTTATAGTTATTGCAGTCCATCGGTGTTTACTGTTTAGGCTTCACACATATCAAGTTTGTTATCTTTATGAAAAGTAATTGACATCCCACGTTCTCAATATCATTTTCGTGAAAGGATTACGTATACAATTTAGCGAGTAAAATGGTGTTTTAATAGGCGCATATAGAACCTAAGAAACATATTTACGAAAAAAATATGGTGATTTTTTTATTTGGTCACTAGAAATTTATTAATTCATAAGTAGAGTGAATCACTAACTCTTGAATTTCTATTCTAAATACACTTTTATGAATTTCTTTAAAAAACAACAAATTGGATATTTAAACTTTATCAAATTTACATTGATATCATTAAATAAATAAAAAAAATACTATTTTATTTTACGAGTGAAACACAAAACAATCAGGGATAAGAATTGTTAATTGTGATATTATCACTACTTTAGTGTTATTAATTATTATTATTATTATTTTGTAAGTTTTTACATTATATATTTTTACTGTAATCAACCAAGAAGGTTCTTGGTGGGAAGTGTGGTGGCCGACATGGCTCACATGACCAAATAGAGGCTACGGTGCCGGAGCTTGCCAAATGGCGTTACCGTCAAACACAGTTGACATGTCAACAGAATAAAAAGAGCGAGATAGCTTAGATATAGAATTAGCCGGCTTACCAACGTAAATGGTAAAACCTAAGCCTCTAAGTCTTTCAAGCTCCTCCAGAAAACCCTTGTCCGCTGATATCAGAAACACTATTGGTGGTTGAGGAGGTGTAGGATTATGACCAGACTGGCGAAGAGCAATAACCTCAGCTTCTCTGTCATTACCCAGCTCTCTTAAACGATCTATAATGAACTTATCAGCCGTGTCCTTATCAAGCTTCCCAATCTCTTCAGGGAAAACAGGATGATAGCATATACTCTCATTAGGGTGATCGGAAAAGTACTGATGCCGAGATGGAGAAATCCTGCTATGGTTTGGTGAACCAACCACCAAATAGAGAGTCACGGGCTGGTAACTTCCACGCCTTCTTAATGCATTTTGTAATAATTCTAAGATTCTAGAAGAATGAATTTGTAATGATGCTGGGCAGTTCTCATAATCATAAAAAATAGGCAGTCGACATGGATCATGCTTAGGAGGATAAGGGTTCTTGGGAGGATTCTGCATAATCTGGGGATCTGCACCACAATAAAAAAAATCAGAAATTAACACATCTATAATCTAAATCAGAAACAGTACATAATAAACCATCATAAACTTACACTTCTTTGACATTTGATAGAATGATGATCCAGAAATATTGTGGAAATCACTCCCTTGTTCAATTGCAGAAAACTTAAGTTTGAGAGCTTCATCTTTCTAAGATGACAAAAGTTGCTTAAATAACAAATTTTTTCCTAATAAAGGAACTCATCTTATGATTTCCTCTTCGAAATGGTGATATGAAATTTTGTTTGAAATTTGTCTAAAAAGACAAATGAAGTAATTTCATAATTCACAAGCGTGTCGAAAGTCAAAAGTAAAAAAGAGCAATGCAAGAAGTCCTGAACAAAAATTTGGTTTTAGTTTAAAAAGAGAATGAAAAAAAGTTAATCAGAAATTTATGAATTCTTGGAAATGACTTTTTATAGCAGTTTTAAGTAAGTTTTGGCATTTGGTTACAGTTTAAAGTTATGATTATATTAGCTTTATTATAAGTAATATCATAGGATTATTAAAAAAATTATTATTATTATATTATTTAATATATGTTCACATAAATTTTATTTTTTTGGGTTTCAATTTGTTCTGTGATTCAGGTTGTTAAAGCATGTGGATATTTGAAAATTTAAAAATTTGAAATAATTTAAATATCTCTAAATTTTAATTATAAATTATTAGATATTTTGTTATTTAAAACTAATATAATCAAAACAATTGAAATCCGAATGGCTAAGCAAATCTAACAAATTTTTAAAACCGTTATTCCCGAGAATCAAAACTAAGTTAAATACTATTATATTTACATAAGAACAAGTAAAATACAACAGGGCAAACGGTGTAATAATTGTACCATATATGGTTCCTACCCGGGTTTGAGTACATGTGGACTAGGAATTTTTTATTTATTTTTAGTATAAAAGAAAAAGATTATTGCTCCGACGGATACTAGAACACGGGTGGGAGCTTCGATTAATACAAGTGTTTAACAGTCAAGGCCATTGTGTTTTATTTTTTCATATAGAAATATAATTGTATTTAAGTTCATTTTTTTTAATTCTCGGAAATAACGGCTTTTAGCGGTTTTAAGTAGGCTTTGGCATTTGGTTACAATTTAAAGTTATGATTAGATTAGCTTTATTATAAGTAATAACATAGAATTGTTAAAAAAATATTTTTATTATTATTATATTATTTATTATACATTCATATAAATTTAATATTTTTGGGTTTCAATTTGTTCTGTGATTCAGGTTGTTAAAACATGTGGATGTTTGAAAAATTTAAAATTTGAAATAATTTAAATAATCTATTAATTCTAATTATAAATCATAAAATATTTTGTAATTTAAAATTAATATAATCAAAACAATTGAAATCCGAATGTATAACAATCAGAGCTATTGTTTTCACTTGTTTATAAAGAACTATAATTGTATTTAAATTCCTTTTTTGAATTCTCAGAAATGACGGTTTATATAGCGGTTTTAGGTAGGCTTTGGCATTTAGTTACGGTTTCAAGTTATGATTATATTAGCTTTATTATAAATAATAACAAAGGATGGTTAATTTTTTATTATTATTATATTATTTATTACACGTTCACATAAATTTAATTTTTTTGGGTTTCGATTTGTTCCTTGATTCAGGTTCTTAAAGCATGTGGTTATATGAAAAATTTAAAATTTGAAATAATTTAAATAATCTCTAAATTCTAATTATAAATCATAAGATATTTTGTAATTTTAAACTAATATAATCAAAACAATCAAAATTCGAATGGGCAGTCATATCTAACAAATTTTTAAAACCGTCATTCCCGAGAATCAAAACTATGAAGTTATATACTATTATATTTCCATAAGAACAAGTAAAATACAATAGTGCAAACGGTTTAGCACTTGTACCATAAATGGTTACAACTTGGGTTCTAGTACAGGTGGACTAGGAATTTTTTATTTTTATTTTAAATAAAAAGAAAAAGATTATTGCTCTGACGGATACTAGAACCCGGGTGGGAGCTTCGATTGGTACAAGTGTTTAGCAGTCGAGGCCATTGTGTTTTATTTTTTCATATAGAAATATAATTGTATTTAAGTTTCTTTTTTTAATTCTCGGGAATGACGGTTCATAGCGGTTTTATGTAGGTTTTGGTATTTGGTTTTGGTTTAAAGTTATGATTATATTAGTTTTATTATAAGTAATAACATAAAATTGTTATAAAAAAATATTATTATTATATTATTTATTACACGGTCACATAAATATTTATTTTTTGGATCTCGATTTGTTCCGTGATTCACGTTATTAAAGCATGTGGATATTTGAAAATTTTAAAATTTGAAATAATTCAAATTATCTCTAAATTCTAATTATAAATCATAAGATATTTGTAATTTAAACTAATATAATCAAAACCCGGGTGGGAGCTTCGATTGGTACAAGTGTTTAGCAGTTGAGGCCATTGTGTTTTATTTTTTCATATAGAAATATAATTGTATTTAAGTTTCTTTTTTTAATTCTCGGGAATGACGGTTCATAGCAGTTTTATGTAGGCTTTGGTATTTGGTTTTGGTTTAAAGTTATGATTATATTAGTTTTATTATAAGTAATAACATAAAATTTTTATAAAAAAAAAATTATTATTATATTATTTATTACACGATCACATAAATATTTATTTTTTGGGTCTCAATTTGTTCCGTGAATCACGTTATTAAAGCATGTGGATATTTGAAAATTTTAAAATTTGAAATAATTCAAATAATCTCTAAATTCTAATTATAAATCATAAGATATTTGTAATTTAAACTAATATAATCAAAACAAACGAAATCTAGATTTTTAAAACAGATATTCCCGAGAATCAAAACTATAAAATTGAATACTATTATATTTCCATAGGAACAACTTATATGCATTAGAGTAAATTGTTTAACACTTGTACTGTGAGTGGTTTTAACCCAAGTTCGAGTCCAAGTTGGACCAATATGTTTTTTTATTTTAATAAAAGAAAGAATAATATTGCAGCCACAGAAACTCGAACCCAGGAGGGAGCTTCGGTAACCATCAGAGCAAGTATGTCACTTGTTGATTAAAAAATATTATTTGATTTAAGTTCCTTTTTCGAATTCTCGAAAATGACGATATATAGCGATTAAGTAGGCATTGGCATTTGGTTACGGTTTAAAGTACGATTATATTCGCTTAATTATAAGTAACATAGAATAGTTAGAAAAATTATTATTATTATTATATTATATATTACAAGTTCACATAAATTTAATTTTTTGGGTTTCAATTTGTTCCGTGATTCAGGTTGTTAAAGCATGTGGATATTTGAAAAATTTGAAATTTGAATTAATTTAAATAATCTCTAAATTCTAATTATAAATCATACGATATTTTATAATTTAAAACTAATATAATCAAAACAATCGAAAACCAAATTTTTAAAATTGTCATTTCTGAGAATCAAAACGATAAAATTAAATGCTATTATATTTCCTTAGGAACAAGTATAATTCAATAGCTCAACTGGTTTAACACATGTAACATAAGTGGTTCGAACTGATGTTCTATGACAGTTTTTGACCAAGTTTTATTTTTTTTTATAAAAAAATATGACTATTGCTGAAACAGATACTCGAAAAAAAACAAATATGACTATTGCTGAAACAGATACTCGAAACTGGGTGGGAGCTTTGGTTGGTATAGGTGTATAACAATCAGAGCTATTGTGATTCACTTATCCATAAAGAAATATAATTGTATTTAACTTCTATTTATGAATTCTCAGAAATGACTTTTTATAGCAGTTTTAAGTAAGTTTGGCACTTGGTTATGGTTTAAAATTATGATTATATTAGCTTTATTATAAGTAATAACATAGGATCATTAAAAAAAATTATTATTATTATATTATTTATTATATGTTCACATAAATTTATTTTTTTTGGGTTTCGATTTGTTATGTGATTCAGGTTGTTAAAGCATGTGGATATTTGAAATTTATAAATTTGAAATAATTTAAATATCTCTAAATTCTAATTATAAATCATTAAATATTTTGTAATTTAAAACTAATATAATCAAAACAATTGAAATCTGAATGGCCAGGCATATCTAACAAATTTTTAAAACCGTCATTCCCGAGAATCAAAACTATGAAGTTAAATACTATTATATTTACATAAGAACAAGTAAAATACGACAGTGCAAACAGTGTAACAATTGTACCATAAATGGTTCCAACCTCAGTTCGAGTACAGGTGGACTAGTAATTTTTTATTTTTTATTTTAATATAAAAGAAAAAGATTTTGCTCCGACGGATACTAGAACCTGGGTGGGAGCTTCGATTGGTACAAGTGTTTAACAGTCGAGGCTATTGTGTTTTAAATTTTCATTTAGAAATATAATTGTATTTAAGTTCATTTTTTGAATTCTTGGGAATGACGGTTTATAGCGGTTTTAGGTAGGCTTTGGTATTTGGTTTTGGTTTAAAATTATGGTTATATTATTATAAGTAATAACATAGAATTGTTATAAAAAAATTATTATTATATTATTATTTATTACACGTTTACATAAATTTACTTTTTTGGGTCTCGATTTGTTCTTTGATTCACGTTATTAAAGCATGTAGATATTTGAAAATTTGAAAATTTGAAATAATTCAAATAATCTCTGAATTATAATTATAAATCATAAGACATTTTGTAATTTAAAACTAAATAATCAAAACTATAAAGTTAAATAATATTATATTTCTTTATGAGCATTTATAATGCAATAGCGTTTATGGTTGTACAATAAACACTTGTACAACCATTTTACAACCATTGTACAAACGTAAACACTTGTACAATAGTGTTTATGGTTTAACACTTGTACAATAAGTTGTTTCAACCCAGGTTCGACGATCGGTTGAACCAATTTTTTTTTTCCTTTTTTTTAATAAAAAGGATGCCTATAGCTGCCAAAGATACTCAAACCCGGGTGGGAGCTTCAGTTGATACAAAGGTATACCATCAGAGCAATTGTGTTTCATTTGTTCTTCAAGAAATAAAATTGTATTTAAATTCCTTTTTTTAATTTTTGGAAATGAGTAGACTTTGGCCTTTGGTTACGGTTTAAAGTTATGATTATATTAGCTTTATTATAAGTAATAACATAGGATTGTTAAAATCTTTTTATTATTATTATATTATTTATTACATGTTCACATAAATTATTTTTTTTGGGTTTCGATTTGTTCCGTGATTCAGGTTGTTAAAGCATGTGGATATTTGAAAATTTTAAAATTTGAAATAATTTAAATAATCTCTAAATTCTAATTATAAATCATAAGATATTTTTTAATTTAAACTAATATAATCAAAACAATCGAAATCCGAATGGCCAGACATATCTAACAAATTTTAAAACCTTCATTCCCGAGAATCAAAACTATGAAGTTAAATACTATTATATTTCCATAAGAACAAGTAAAATACAACAGTGCAAACGTTTTAACATTTGTACCATAAATGGTTACAACCCGGGTTCGAGTACAGGTAGACTTGGAATTTTTTTTTTTAAATAAAAAAGAAAAAGATTATTGCTCCTTGAACCCGGGTGGGAGCTTCGATTGAGACAAGTGTTAACAGTCAAGGCCATTGTGTTTTATTTTTTCATATAGAAATATAATTGTATTTAAGTTCTTTTATTGAATTCTCGGGAATGTGGGTTTATAACGATTTTAGATAGGTTTTGGTATTTGGTTTCAGTTTAAATTTATGATTATATAAGTTTTGTTATAAGTAATAACATAAAATTGTTAAAAAAAGAATTATTATTATTATTATATTATTTATTACATGGTCACATAAATTTTTTTTTTGGATCTCGATTTGTTCAGTAATCCACGTTATTAAAGCCTGTGTATATTTGAAAATTTTAAAATTTGAAATAATTCAAATAATCTCTAAATTCTAATTATAAATCTATAACATATTTTGTAATTTAAAATTAATATAATCAAAACAATTGAAATCCTAAATTTTAAAATTCTCTAGAATCAAAACTATAAAGTTAAATACTATTATATTTTTCCATTGGAATTTGTAATGTGCAATAGTGAAATGGTTTAACACTTGTACAATAAGTGGTTATAACCCAAGTTCGAGTCCAAGTTGGACCAATATATTTTTTTTTGTTTTAATAAAAAAATGACTGTTGCAGCCACAGAAATTCGAACCAGGGTGGGAGAATTGGTTGGAACTTGGAACACAAGTGTAACCATCAGAGCTACTGTGTTTCACTTTTTGATAAAAAAAATATAATTTATTTAACTTTCTTTTTTGAATTCTCAGAAATGACATTTTACAGCAATTTAAGTAGGCTTTCGCATTTGTTTACGGTATAAAGTTATGATTATATTCGTTTAACTATAAGTAATAACATAGGATAGTTAAAAAAAATTATTATGATTATTACATTATATATTACACGATCACATAAATTTAATTTTTTGGGTTTCGATTTGTTCCGTGATTCAGGTTGTTAAAGCATGTGAATATCTGAAAATTTTAAAATTTAAAATAATTTAAATAATATCTAAATTTTAATTATAAATCATAAGATATTTTGTAAATTAAAACTAATATAATCAAAACAATCGAAATCCGAATGGCCAGACATATCTAACAAATTTTTAAAACCGTCATTCCTCAGAATCAAAACTATGAATATAAGTACTATTATATTTCCATAAGAACAAGTAAAATACAACAGTGCAAACAGTATAACACTTGTACCATAAATGGTTCCAACCCAGGTTCGAGTACGGGTGGACTAGGAATTTTATTTTTATTTCTAATAAAAAAGAAAAAGATTATTGCTCTGACGGATACTAGAACCCGGGTGGGAGCTTCGATTGGTACAAGTGTTTAACAGTCGAGGTTATTGTGTTTTAAATTTTCATATAGATATATAATTGTATTTAAGTTCATTTTCTGAATTCTCGGGAATAACGGTTTATAGCGGTTTTAAGTAGGCTTTGGTATTTGGTTTTGGTTTAAAATTATGGTTATATTAGTTTTATTATAAGTAATAACATAGAATTGTTATAAAAAATTATTATTATTATATTATTTATTACACGTTCACATAATTTTTTTTTGGGTCTCGATTTGTTCTGTGATTCACATTATTATAGCATGTGGATATTTGAAAAATTAAAAATTTGAAATAATTCAAATAATCTATAAATTCTAATTATAAATCATAAGATATTTTGTAATTTAAAGTTAATATAATCAAAACAATCCAGATCCGAATTTTTAAAACCGTCATTCCCGAGAATCAAAACTATGAAGTTAAATACTATTATATTTTCTTAAAAATAAGAATAGGTTATAAACAGTGCATATGATTTAACACTTGTACCATAAATGGTTCCAACCCATGTTCGAGTATAGGTTATAAATTTTTTTTAAAATAAAAAAAAAGATTAATGTTGCAATTATTTTGCTTGCTTCCGGTTAAGGTATTTTAGAAGAGCTTCCTTGCCTAGCCCTACAGTTTCCTAAAGAGATGAATGCTTTCTCTCTTCTCACACTCTACTGCTTTCTATACAAATTTTCGCCAAGAAACGTTGACACAATGATCAATAATCCCTTTTCAAAGATTAAGATTTTCATAGTAGAGTATTAACTAGAGAAGTCTTAACTTAAACAAACCATAATAAGAGTATATCTCATAATAAGAAGTCTTTAACTTAAACAAACCATTAAAGTAAAGTAAAATGCCAAAGAAAGAGCAGAACAAGACCCCATGGGACATGCACACACTCTACTTCTTCTTCTTGTTTGCCTCGTTCAAAGAAGGTTCTCCAATCCTCTTATTCTTCTTCTCCTCTTTCTCCTTGAAAAGATCCAATGGAAAAAAAAAAGATGGGATCAATTTTTTGGTAAATGATAAAATGAAATGATGACAAGCTGAGAAGCAAAGATGCTTACTTTCTGTTTATGTTCATCACTGTTGTAATGGATGTCCATGTTATGATCGTCGTAGCCAGGATAGTCGCAAAGTTTGCAAAAACGGACAGGAACACCGTTCTCGTCATAGGGCACAGACTCAAACAACTACACACACACACACGTACATCCACAATGAAAATTACAAATGTAATGATACAAACGGTGATGAGAGTTAGAAGGCAAGGATGCTTACGTTCTGCTTATGTTCTGCACTCGGGAGATGGTTGACGAAAGAGCTACAGCTTTCAAATCTATATATGGTGCAAACGTAGCAAGACCAGGCAGGTCCATACACATGCTCATCCTCAAAAGACTCATCTAAATTGTCTTGCTCTGAATTGTTTTCTTTCAAGAAGGTTTCCCAGTCAATCCCTTCAGCTTCACCAGGGTTGTGGTAAGGTCCACCAGGCTTGTAGTAAGGTGCTAATGATAGCCGATCTTTTTCTGGAAATGCACGAAGAATAGTGTATCCCTCATTTGTAGGGATAAACCACGTACGATTACTGGATAAGATCATTATTGTAGCCGGGGGTGGAGTATGATATCTCCATTGGGAGATAAACCACCACAGGTTTTTCCCACCTGGAAATTACGGAATGGCCAGATGATTTTAAACTCTTAATAATTAACAAACTCATCATATTACTAGATAAGAAGATAGATTAACCGAAGATGGCGTGTATAAGAGGGATTCCAGAATCAGAGATCGCTTCCAAGACTTGAGGAGAGACGTATTCTAGATTGCCAACTGCATATATGGTGACTCGACGACCAGGTTCACCATAATACTTTCTGAAATACGTTTCTATAATCCGACGTACATTACGAGGATCAAAACCAGGGGGAACCGGACAGGTGTTCAGGTCCCACCACACTCCTGTCATCGGTAAAAGATTACCTACGAATGAAAAATTAATCAGAAAACAAATGTCAGCAGTTAGTTCTTGGAAATTAGAAAAATCTTTCCAAGTCATTGACACCGTTATGATCCAAACTACCGACCTCCTGTCATATCCAAAATTTGATCGACTTAGGGTTTCCTGACTTTGATCTGGGAGAGAGGAGATCTATATATTAGATGCAAGTTCTTGGTTTTACTTTGAATATATAAATATATATATAATGTAATATAATTACTAGAATATCATAAAATTATAATTAATTATAGATTTTTCTAGTTTAATGAAATTAATCTAATTAATTATAATTTTATGATATTGTAGTAATTGTATTACATTATTTTTAAAACATTATAGTTTAGTTTAAGAGACAATGTTTTATTGTTCTAAAATTTAATAAAGGATATCATTCTAGATTTTAATATTTATATATATAGATACAAATATCCATATTTTTAGTTTTCAAATATTAAATATTATAACATTTTATTTTTTTACGAAAATTGATGTTAGTTAAAAAGAATAAAATTTCATATTTATCAAAGATTAGAAGATTTTAGGAATATAAATTATATATTTAGGTGGTTTTATAAGATTAGAGAGTTTTAGAAAGAGAAATTATAATTATTAGGTAGTTTTCTAATGATTAGGGATTTTTAGGAAGATATATAATATATTATGTGGTTTTGTAAAAAATTATATAGTTTGGAAAGAAATATGGAAGATTATATTAGTAGGGGTGATTTTATGTAGTAGTGTTATATATATATATATATATATATATGCACAAAAATTATGGGCCTATCTCATGGGCTATATAAACTTATGGGCTAACAACTTCGGATTCATTTGATAAGATGAGCTCCCAATAAAATATCACTTGGAGAATACCTTTAACATTTGAACCCCGTAAAATAAAAGAAATCAATCTCTTACTTTTGATATCAATCCCATTAAATAACACTTAAAAATACTATTAACATCTGAAACCGGTAAAAACAAACAAAAAAATCTCAATATATCACTTATTCTGTGTTTGGTCTACCAATTTCTTAGTTGTTTAATAACAAACAAAAACTTCACTGTCTATCTACACGTGGTAATAGCTCGCAGGTGCCGTGATGGTCTGACTAACACGTAAGCATTTTCTAAAATCTAGCTGATTGGTCAAAGTCAATGATGAGCAAGTAAATGGTTATACATCGTTTGATGGGACCAAACAAGGAGACAGCTTTGAGTCGAAAAGCAATAAACGTGCGCGCAAGTTTACTAATAATTTAGTATCAAACACGATTCGATAAAAATCAGTGTTTATCTTCCTTTTTTTTTCAAACAGTAAAATAAATAAATAAAAGACAAACGCCTCACTAGAGAATAGAAACTTAGAGACTTAGAAAAAAAGATTTCAAAATAAACTAGAAAAAAATAAATAAACCACATGTAATGTTAAGTGTATGTATCATTGTATCATATATAAGAATGCATATTTTAAGATAGAAGAGAAATAGATTACATCCCAATGGCACAAACTTAAGTCTTCTTACAAGACACAACAACAATGAACAAAACTCAAGAGTCTTGTTTGTTTCTTATTTATTAAACACAGAACCACTTTTTACCCACTCCACCCGCCGATTTTCCTGCAGTCACAACAGTCAATTAAAAATAAGGATGATAATATGCTTTTCTACTTAAAATTTACAACATTCGTCTATGGAGTTGATCAAACCTAGGTGTCAAAGTCGTCAAGTCACAACTTGATAGATAAATTAGCTTATTAGAGTTAAAGTTCTGGTTTTGACCAATGCCGTTTCATATTATACCTGATAGTCTCTAGTTTTGATCAAGAAAAGCAAATCTAAAACCAAGCGGAAAAGGTTTAATGAGAAAGCTTACAAAAAGGAAAGATCTTCCAAAGCTGGTTGTCGCCTTTGTTCCAGTCCCAGAGGACGATAGTTGTACCATCACGGACACCACCAGATTTGCTGTCACCGTGAAATGCATCAACGTTTAGCTTCACATTATTTACCATCCTTATTGTGCGATACCCGTCGCCAAAATCTTTGCTCTCAGTCCATAGCACAGACTCATCGAGTCTATCAGGATCATATCGGATTAGATGCACCTGCAATATAATTATGTAAATAACATTTTAGCTAAGTTGAGATTTCGCATTGGGAATTACGAAAAAAAGTGGACTGAGAAAACACACTCGTCCAAGAAAGGAAGAAAGCTTACGGGATGGGTTGCTCCCACAGAATGCTTCATGGCTTCACCACTGGCCTTGTTTACAAGAGCAAAACAAGGATGACCATCTGCGTCCTTCACACGAGTGCTGTACTTCTCGTCTTTGTACCAGTGCTGCGCATTGAAAACATTTTCTTCAGGGAAATTTAGAATGAACATAATATGTTACATCTAACACCAATAACGACAGCAACTATTTCAATGTTCTCAGATATATAAATTGGAGAACTTTGAACAAACACATGATATCAACAAACAATAAAAGTGTTGTGCTTGAAACATGCTCAATCAATGGAAGCATCAGGATCACAATTTATACAATGCAGACCTGCTTTTTGTTGTTGTTGTTGTTGTATACGAAGCTAAACATGAACATAAAAAGAGAGTATCTGGAAAACTAAACCACAAAACTGATTCTAGTGTAGCAGAGAACATGGTGGCTGATACGTGGTCTGCCTTTTAAGTCATAATCAATAAAGATCCAATCTTTCAATTTCAAAAGCTACGCATAATTCTTACTCAGATTCTCATATGAATGAAAACACATCAAACCAATGGTTGGTAATTACCTGAGCTTGATCAGACGGATCGGCTGGGGCGAGAATGACTTTACCGTCTCTGATCGTCAGATAATAGTTAGGCTCGGCCTTGGAATACACCTTCACGGTTTTCCTTCCGGCGAATCCGGCAAGATTATCAGGAAGACGGTTCTCATCAGGGAGGTGGTGGGAAGCAGAAGGAGTGTCGGTCTGATGTGAGCTGTGGTGAGACACGTGCGCGACGCCGGTGTGGTCTCCGTGGATTTCCAGGGCCGAATTATGCGGCGGGTAAGCTCCGTAACGGTGGTGGTCCGGTTGGTATGGTTCTTGGTGGGATGTGTGGTGGCCGACATGGCTCACATGACCAAATGGAGGCGGCGGTGCCGGAGCTTCGAAATAAGGCTCTTCTCCGTAAGGCGCCGGCGCTGGCGGAGACGGGACGTAAGGATCGAATTGAGGTTCCGATCGATAAGGCGCAGGTGCTGCTGGATGAGGCGCGTAAGGATCGAAATGAGGCTGTGGTTGGTAAAGACCAGGAGGTGTGGGAGCATCGGCGAAGTCGTTGCGTGGTGGTGGTGGTGCGCCGAAAGATTGACGATCATCTTCTCCGTCGTCGCGTCGTTGGTGATGGTGGTGGTGGTGTGGGTTGCCGTACGGAGAATCCATTTGCTTTTGGTTAAATGATTTATTGTATAAAGTTGAAAAACCTGTGAGGACAGAACAGATGGTTTTGGTAAGACCACTATTGAGTATTTACTCGCGTCTTTAAATTAATCTACTCTTTATAATAAAAAAAATATTTTGTTTATTCATCACAAAATAAAATTAAGTGTAATATCAATTAAATCATTTATCTATTTTTTTAATTATATTTTATGTTATTCGTTCACTAAACATAATTAGTTACTTATGAAGTATAATTATTTTAAATTTAGACCATATTTTGAAACTTGAGGTGATATTATATGTCATCAAATCATATTAAATTATATTCAAATTCGATAATTTTACATATTCAAAAGATAAAAATACAAAAATATAAATTAAATTTTCTTTTAAAAACTTATTTTTGATTAACCTGTTTTATGTTATATTGTATTATATTAAATGTTTATTGATTTAACTAACAAATATATTAGATTGAACAAATATAATTGCGTTTTCAATATTTTTAAAAAGTTTTAAATATTCATTTTTTTTTGATTTATGGTATAATTTTTAAATTACATATTACTGATAATTAATATATATTGACGTAGTTTATCAGTTAGCGTTAGATTATTTTATTATATGGTATAAAAATGTAAGATCATAAAAGTTTCAGAAATGTTGATATATATATATATATATATATATATTTTAATGAAAAGCTAAAATGTAAGGCCCGTAAAAAAACATACAAGTAGGAACTGTGAGTCGCCCGGTGCGCTTTCTTTTATTGGTTCTTCAAAGCGAGGACGCCATTTGCTTCACTTCTTTTGCTCATCGTTTTCGCCTGAAAATCCCCTTCTGCTTTGTCTCCTACCGGCAGATCTCTGACTGGGTAAAGCTGTTCGCTCTTCCTCTTTGCTTTTGGATCGCTATTTAGGGTTTTATTTCTGACCCTCGTTTGATTTTGTTTGCATCAAGTTTCGTCTGATTTTGTTGCATTTCTTCGAGAAATTCGTCGACTTGTCCGGAAATTTTCGCTCTGTTATCTTAATTACGAAGCAAAGATGTAAAGCACACAGCTTTGCTTAAAGCTGTTTCAAATTCAATTTCATCAATTTCTGTTACTTGAGTTCTCTCCATCACTATTAGAGAAAGAGATGACTTTTTTTGTTTGTCTCCTTGCTACGAATTTTATTTTCGCTTGGGTTCTTTCTCGAGGCTGAAATAGAGATTATATAGCCAGAGATGGGCAGGATGTCACTTAAATTCTCTCACTTTGGATGCGCAGTGATGCAGGGGTTTCTTACATGATGTGCATACTGTTGTAGTACAATTAAAGATGACAGCTTCACATAATATTGAGCTGGAGGCAGCTAAGTTTCTGCACAAGCTCATTCAAGATTCGAAAGATGAACCTATAAAGCTAGCAACAAAACTCTATGTGGTGTGTGTGTGCTCGTGTATGCTTCATTTGTGTTTTTAGCTTTTAATCCTTTGCTTTAACTTCATTTATTCTTTTGATTACTTCAGATATTGCAGCACATGAAAACCAGTGGAAAGGAACACTCAATGCCGTATCAGGTCATATCGAGGTAATAAAATACTGCTTATGATTACATTCTTATGATATCAGGAAGTGGGGTACATCTTACTAAAAATGCTATGTATCTCCCGAATCGAATGGTCTTTATCTAACTTGAAACTTTGGTGGTTTTCTTATTTCCAAAACCTGCCTCAATTTAATTGGAAACTTTTCCAAAAGCTGCTGGGTTGAGTACATAATCTTTCATTAAAGTCGTAATTCACTGCAATGTGGCATTCACATTATAACTCTTTTGTTCATGTTTTCACTTTAGTTCTTCTGATATTTTCTATCCAAAACTCCTAGGGCCATGGAGACGGTTGTCAATCAACATGGTCTTGACATTGAAGCTTTGAAGTCATCGCGTCTTCCTCATGCTGGTGGTACCCAAATGGAAGATTCTGTGTCTGCACATGTGGCTGGTATATCCATTTCTTCTCTTTTAGAGTTTTGTTAGTTATGTGAAAGTTCTTGTGCTTGTCTTATTGTTCTGTTAAATTTGCATACAGGGTCTTCCCAAGTCGTTGGAGTTAGCAATGAGTCCAAAGCAAGTCTAGTTGAAAGTGAGATGTCAAAATATGATGCATTTACTTCTGGTAGGCAGCTTGGTGGATCAAACAGTGCATCACAAGCCGTTTACCAAGGGTCTGGAACTCGAAGTAATAGATCCTTTGATCATGAGAGCCCATCCAGCTTGGATTCGAAGTCGGGAAATTCTCAATCTCACGATAGGAGTGAGACAATGAATCAAAGAGATGTCAAGTCAAGTGCAAAGAGAAAGAGGGGTGAATCATCGTTTTCGTGGGAGCAAAATATGGACAACTCTCAACTATTTGATACTCATAGACCAGTTGATGATCAGACTAGAAAAATGAGCAAAGTGGAAATGCCTGGTACAGGTATTGACCATTCCTTGTAGAAATCTTTTTATTTGGAGAAATGTAAACACAACCCTTTTTGGGGTACTACTTTTCTGTTATTTATATATGCATGTTAACAGATTAGTTTAATTGTGTTTGTTTTCGTTACTAAAACTCAGGTGACATTGAGAATTTGCATGTCGGTTTGTCATCAGATGCATACACGACTCCTCAGGTACACACCTTTACACTATTAGTTTGTTGGGATCCTCCAGTTTGCATTACATGCTATATTCATAGCTTTTTGAATATTGAAATTATATTGGTGTTGCTTTCCCGACTGAAGTTTCTTACAAGCTACGACTTTGCGCTAATTTTACAAAACATTTTTGAAGTTTGAATAAGAAGATGCCGTCGTGCCACAGGGTGACTTATTTGCAGAAGCATGTCTCCCTCTATAAGAATCTGATCTGTTTTTTTTTTTTTCATTTTCACTAATTTAAATATGAACAATCTAATTGAATTGCCATTGGTGGTGACTTCTTTTCCACAAGAAGCGCAATCTCTGTCAAAACTTCATTTGGTGTGAGATTTTGAATCTTACGTGCATATAATCTAACCCAGTATATAGTTCCACAAAAGGTCCTTTTCCTTTACTTCATTCTGAAGTAGCCTAGTTTATAATAATGCCCTCTTATATTCGGCATGTTTCTTTCTATGGCAGGGTGGATGGCAAAACAGTGAAGTCACAGCAATCAGGCCTCCAGCTCATCGAGATACTGGAAAATCTGTCGCAGCAGAGGATTTACTGCCTTCAGGTCCACTCTTTAAAGAGCAACAATTGAAGCAGCTCAGAGCCCAGTGCCTTGTGTTCCTAGCTCTCAGGTAATTTACAACTTCCTAACCTCTTGTTTACTCAATATGGTGCAATTGTTACTCTGAAAAGATCTGATTGATTTCGTTCTCCTAGAAATGGTTTGATGCCAAAGAAACTGCACATCGATATCGCCCTGGGAAATATCTTCCCCAAAGATGGTAATATTTGCTTTCCATTACGTTATTTGCTTAGTCATTTCGACATGTTTTCCCTTGGATTGTAATCGTCCTGCAATACAGATGGTTTCCGCAGAGAACTCTTTGATCAGAAAGGAAGAACAAATTCTCTTAGTGAATCGGGTAGCATTCACGAAGTCTCAGCTCCATCAGCCAGAATGGACAATCCCACCGGAAGATTGGCTGAAATGGACTTCTCATCAAAAGAAACAGAGATGCCACGATTAGATGATAAAATCTCAAATGCAGTGTTTCCTGATGGACAAAAGCTTCTTCTGGCATCTAAAATTCCAGACGCTCAGGCGCAGAATCAGGTTTCTGGTAGTCAGTCTGAGCTGGCTTCTTCTTCAGGTGGTCTAATCAAACACGCACCAGCAGAGATGGTGGGGTGGGCCGGAATTATTAACCGTAATGACATCTCAACTTCCACTACTATACGCGACGAATTATGTGCTCCAGGTCTGTGGACTACCTTAGATGAGCGAATTGTTGTTGATAAGTCTCTCTCTTGAGTAGAGACGTGTGAACTAATGTGGTTGATAATTTTTTTAACATGGATGTATGGTACCTTGCAGATCAAGAGGAAGGTAGCATGCAACCGTCGCCTAAGTACACCATGTCACAGAAATGGGTTATGGATCGACAGAATAAGAGACTTTTGGTTGATCGGAGTTGGGGTCTTAAACAGCATAAAGCAGACCAGTCAATTGGTGCACGGTTCAATGAGTTGAAGGTCTCTCTCTTGCCCTTTCTTTTGTCTTTCTTTTTCTTTAAATAGTTTGTGACTTCTCTTATTTCTTACGAGTGGTTAATATATTCCGTTGTTCAACTTTATGCTTTATGCGTGTTGTTTCTGGTGGTTTCTGTATCCTTTTCTTGTGATTGGAAGATCAATAATCATATTTAAATAGCTATTTCTGGATATAGATATGCATGGTATTGTGATTCAGTAAATTCCTGACCATGTAAAATTTCGCTTGTCTTTTGCATTTGCTTCTCACTTTCAATTGTTAAGTAACTGCTAGGATTATTTGTTTTGGCCTTGGGTCATTTTTCTGAAACCGCCATCACATTTGAATTAAACTAGTTGTGCTTGTGTCATTATATGGTCCTCTCTATTATTTTTTGAATATAAATTATACTAACTTAAATCTCTTATTCTGCAGGAATCTGTTAGTTTGTCGGAGGATATATCTACAAAGACCAAGAGTGTAATAGAACTGAAAAAGCTTCAGCTGTTGAACCTGCAACGTCGTTTGAGGAGGTAACTGTTCGTAATTTGGTTTAAAAACTGTCAAGACTGTATTTCTCATTCGATGGATGTTTCAGCATCTATTAGTGCCTATTATCCCAATATTTCAAGCTTACAAGGAATTCGACTAGCTATTCTTTTTATTGCTATACGAGAATGCAAAATTTTTATTCCTATCTGTATATATGAATATATGTTCAACTTGTCATATCATTTCTCAGTTGCTAGTGCTTTGCTAATTTGTTGATGCAGTGAGTTTCTTTACAACTACTTCAAACCTATTGCAACTGATGTTGAGAACCTAAAGTCATATAAGAAACATAAGCATGGCCGGAGGATTAAACAGCTTGAGAAGTATGAGCATAAGATGAAGGAAGAGCGACAGAGGAGAATTCGTGAGAGGCAGAAGGAGTTCTTTGCGGAGATAGAAATTCACAAGTACGTGCAATTACTTTTTTATCCTAAAACACTCTTCTCTTGACCTGTGAGCCTCATAGAATATCAATGTATTTAGTTTTAACTGTTTCTTAAACTTCAAATTTTGATTGAATCTTGCTTTAGGGAAAGGCTAGAGGATTTATCCAAAGCTAGGAGAGAAAGGTGGAAGGGTTTCAATAGATATGTAAAGGAGTTCCACAAAAGAAAGGAACGCTTTCATCGGGAAAAGATTGACAAAATTCAACGGGAGAAGATTAATTTGTTAAAGATTAATGATGTGGAGGGTTATCTTCGTATGGTGCAGGTTCGATCACTTGACTAATTTTGGAAGTGTAAGATTAAGTTGCTTCTCCTATGCGGTGTAATTAGTTTGATTGGTTAATATATAGGATGCCAAGTCAGATCGAGTAAAGCAACTTCTCAAAGAGACAGAGAAGTACCTTCAAAAACTTGGATCCAAGTTAAAGGAGGCAAAATCTTTGACCAGTCGATTTGAAAATGAGGCAGATGAGACGCATACGTCAATCGCTGTTGAGGATGAAACTTCGGTTGAAAATGAAGATGAGAGTGATCAGGCAAAGGCAAGTCATCTTTTCCAAGATTTCATTCCATTTTTTGCGCATTCCTCCATCTGTTTCTGATGTGGTTACCATCTGTATTCTAAACAGCACTACTTGGAAAGCAATGAAAAATACTACTTGATGGCTCACAGGTAATAGATTACTGCCAAATATCACCCAAAAGGAAGTTCTAGCTGATTCATATCTGAATTGTCATTTTTTTTTGCTTAAAATAATAGGTATGTTGGTTGTAAAATAGTGCTTTATTGGAGCATCTTTCCTCATTCCTCTACTTACAAGATTTTTTTTATGCAGTATAAAAGAGAATATTAACGAGCAGCCAGCTTCCCTTAAGGGTGGAAAATTAAGAGAGTAAGTGGGTCGTACCCGCCTCTTTGGATCCTGTTAACTATACATATAAGCACCTCGTAATTTTTGGTAAGAGTGTTGTCTTGGAATGCTTACATTTACAAAATCTGGCTTTTAGGTACCAAATGAATGGCCTAAGGTGGCTTCTTTCCCTGTACAATAATCATTTGAATGGCATTCTAGCTGATGAGATGGGTCTTGGGAAAACTGTTCAGGTATTAAATGGAACCCCAGTTGGTACATATGGGCACATGGTATATTTGTTTTGCATTGGTTATAATGTTTTTTTTTTAGGTTATTTCGTTGATTTGCTATCTGATGGAGACAAAAAATGATAGAGGTCCCTTCTTGGTTGTTGTACCATCCTCTGTGCTGCCAGGCTGGGTGTCAGAAATTAACTTCTGGGCCCCGACAATTCAGAAAATTGTTTATTGCGGCCCTCCGGAAGAGAGGCGCAAGCTATTCAAGTACTGATGAGCAAAGTTTTAAATACTGCTGTTCTTTATATCTCAGATATTAAGGTTCACTATTTTCTTTCTTAATTGCAGGGAGCAAATTGTTCATCAGAAATTCAATGTCCTTCTGACAACATATGAATATCTAATGAACAAGCACGATAGGCCTAAATTAAGCAAGATCCTTTGGCATTACATTATTATTGACGAAGGACACCGCATAAAGAATGCATCCTGCAAGTTAAATGCTGACCTGAAACACTACAATAGCTCCCACCGACTCCTGTTAACTGGGACGCCATTACAAGTACATTCTTCATTCTTTTTCCTTTTTATAAGTCTTTTGACCCATACTCTTGTTTTTACTATCTTTTCGTTGCTATTATCTGCTGTGCACATGCTCATCATCTCAGTATTTTATATCTTTTATAGAACAACCTGGAAGAACTGTGGGCTCTGCTTAATTTCCTGTTGCCTAATATATTCAACTCTTCAGAAGACTTTTCACAGTGGTTCAACAAACCATTTCAAAGTAATGGAGATAATTCTGCTGAAGAGGTAGCATTTACTGTCTTATTATTCAGCTCATAACGGGTATACTAATATTAAGACATCATGGTTTTAACTACAAGCTTATGATTGCTGTCTGACTAGGCGTTATTATCAGAAGAGGAGAATCTGCTGATCATCAATCGTCTTCACCAAGTTCTACGACCATTTGTGTTGCGGCGGCTGAAACATAAGGTTGATAACATCATATTTTCCATTCAACTTTACTCCTTTTCTCCTTCCATTTTGTAGACTCCAACCTTGTCATTCTACAATCGGTTTCATTATTTTAGTGATATGGTCGGATATTGCCGTAAAATGTATGCATCTCAGTTTTTCTTTATCTTTTGTGTTAATTTTAATTTAACTGTATCAGCTAATTTATTTTGGTAGGTTGAGAATGAACTTCCGGAAAAGATAGAGAGACTCATACGGTGTGAGGCTTCTGCATATCAGAAGTTGTTGATGCAGAGGGTTGAGGATAATCTGGGCTCGCTTGGAAACATGAAGGTACTGTTTTGTGCTCTGCGTGTTTCCAGTATTTATAACGTTCAGTTATTTCTTAGCTAGTTTTCTTTTTACAGTCTCGTGCAGTGCACAACTCAGTGATGGAGCTTCGGAATATTTGCAATCATCCATATCTCAGCCAACTTCATACAGAGGAGGTAATACATAAATGCAAATAACTTGTTGTTAGGGAACTAAGGAAGGTTCTGATGAAGGGTCTGCGTAAATCACTTTCTCTAGGTGAATAGCTTAATTCCTGAGCATTATCTGCCTCCAGTAATAAGACTGTGTGGGAAGCTTGAGATGTTGGACCGGCTCTTGCCCAAACTCAAAGCAACAGACCATCGGGTAATGATTTTTTCTTCACTATCATGGAAATGGAATAGTTTTGATGATTCAATGCTCGAATAAGCATCGCTGATTATTCAAGCTGTATTACGAGATATCATGTAATGTGCTGAAGTACCTTCCAGTGCCCTAGCCTCTGAAAGATTGTAATACGTGGAACACATAATTTAATTTATATTTGCTTTGTTTGCGTGAAGCATTTCTAGTTTTGGGAGTAAGCTGGGTATATTTGAGCTAGCATTTGCCCTTTACTTCTTGCTTTAACTATGAAGAACGTGTGAAATGCACAATGATGCCATGATTTGTTATTCTGCTGCATGTTGACCCTAATTTGACTGCAGATGCATATAAGTGTTTGTTACTTTTTTGGAATGAATTCCTGCAGGTTCTCTTCTTTTCAACAATGACTAGGCTTCTTGATGTTATGGAGGATTACCTCACGTTTAAGGGATACAAATACCTTAGGTTAGATGGACACACATCTGGGGGTGATCGCGGCGCTCTTATAGACGGTTTCAACAAGTCTGATTCACCATATTTCATATTTTTGTTGAGGTAATACATGATATTTCATGGTTGGCTTTGTTTTTGTCTCTTATGCTTTATCAGAATGATTCGTGTTACATTCAGAAGTTACAAGTTGTAAGCGCTGTCTTTAAACTCTCTGCTGGTCATAGTAAAGTAGCTGTAATACTCATAAGTATCTGGATTTGATAACTGAATCTTTCATGGGAATTCAGCATACGAGCTGGTGGAGTAGGAGTTAATCTTCAAGCTGCTGATACTGTGATAATATTCGACACTGACTGGAATCCTCAGGTGAAACATAACAGTCCTTCATTTCAAGTTTTTGTATGCTGTAGACATCGGTCGGATTTTCAAGAGCAGTTATTATATATTTCAGGTTGATCTACAAGCTCAAGCAAGGGCTCACAGGATTGGCCAGAAAAGAGATGTTCTAGTTCTTCGTTTTGAAACGGTTAGTTGACTGTTTTCTGGAAGGACGTTATAATTCTGAACTATATATGCTTTTTATTTCCTTTCTTTTCATCTTTGTGGCTTCTTAATGTAGTGCATTTATCTTAAATCTATTGTTGTTTTTCATGACTTAGTATCTAGTTTTGGGACATTCTAATTTGTTCACAGCGTGTTCCCTTTCCACTGATACGTATTTGTGTAATTCAACCGTCTGACTTCGTTTTCTTCCTTGTATCCTAAGGTCAATACTGTTGAGGAGCAAGTTAGAGCATCAGCTGAACATAAACTTGGAGTTGCTAACCAGAGTATAACTGCTGGCTTCTTCGACAATAACACAAGGTGAATCTAGAGAGATTCGATTTTCTTACTTTCAAAAGTACTAGCTACCAACTTCCAACCCTCTAATGTAATCGTTTTTGTTGTTCTGTAACAGCGCCGAAGATCGTAAGGAATATTTGGAGTCTCTATTGCGTGAGTCAAAGAAAGAGGAGGCTGCTCCAGTGTTGGACGATGATGCCTTAAATGATCTTATAGCCCGAAGGTGACTGCTGGTTTATCATTTTCGTATAGAATATTATCTGTGCACATATGTTGATTTCAATTGGTTTCTTAAATTTTGCACTATGATTACTGCAAACAGGTTTATGCAAAGTATTTTTATTATTTTTGACTGTAAAGTAGTTTCTGCTATCATTTTCCTTACAAATGTTTCCCATCCGCATATCATCTACTAGGTTTTGTTCATGTGTTCGCTATTAAATGATAGGTTGAGTTTCTTCTATCTTAATCTTAGATGGAACTATTTTTACATTTCCATGCATATCGAGGTTTTTTTAATAATTTTTTTAAAGAAATTACTCGTAGATCTGACATCTCTGTTGTCTTTCTAGGGAGTCAGAGATCGATATCTTTGAATCCATCGACAATCAAAGAAAAGAAGATGAGATGGTATGTGCTCTTAATAACTATATTTTTGGTTTTCCATTTTATCAAGGTTTTATGATGTTATTCTGATCTGCCATGGGCGTGCAGGAAACATGGAAGAGCTTGGTACAGGGGTCAGGGTCAAAAAGTTTTGCACCTATACCACCTATCCCCTCTCGTCTTGTTACTGAGGATGACTTAAAACTGCTATATGAAGCAATGAAAGTAAATAATGTCCCGATGGTTGCATTAGAATCAAATGTTGGCATGAAGAGGAAGGGTGGTTCGGTAGGAGGCTTCGATACCCAGCAATATGGAAGAGGCAAACGTGCAAGAGAGGTTTGTTGATTCTTTTTTTTTTTTAACATTCAATTGTCTACCTTGCTATGATACTGCTCGTAGCACCTTTGCTTATTACTTTAAATTGGCAAAATTGCAACTCCTCTAGGTTCGGTCTTATGAAGAGCAACTGACAGAGGAGGAATTTGAAAAGATGTGTCAGACTGAGTCGACTGATTCTCCCACAGGCAAGGAAGAAGGAAGTGAGAAGAGCTTGGCAAATGCTACATCAAATATTCTGGGTGGAAACACTGGTGAAACAAGTTTGGCAAATGATAAAGTAGATATTCTGGCTGGAAACACTGGTGAAAAGAGCTTGGCAAATGATAAAATAGACATTGTGGCTGGAAGCACTGGGGACACAATGCTCCCCACATCTACGGCATCGGCACCGACTCCACAATCCGTGGAACCTATACAAAAATTACAGCAGCCACTGAAAGAAGTAACAGAACCTGTAAAACGGGGACGTGGTAGACCAAAAAGAGCCGACAAAACGTTGAATCCTTCATCTGTATCAGTTCCAGGCAGGACACATGCAATTGGGGATGCTAGATCACCAGCAATTATTGGTTCCGATGTAGCTATCACAAGAAGAAGAGATGAAACAGCTTCGCATTCTAGTTTGGCTCTTGCTCTTACTTCGCCCGATTTATCTGTTCCACCTGGTTTTCAACCACTTCCAGCCTCCAATTCTGCTCCAATGCCAACGAGAGGTAGAGGCAGGGGAAGAGGCAGGGGACGTGGCTCAGGAAGGGGAAGGAGAGTGGAAAGTATGTTGCACGGGGCTGACAGTTCCATAGGTTCTCAGAGAACTAGTGCTCATGCATCTCTTTCTGGTGATCCCTTAGCGTCCAATTTAGTTACTTTTCCCGCCTCTTTGGTTGAGATTGATGCAAAAGTCCCTAAACCTATTAAAGGAAGTAGTTCAAATCTTGAGCCAGCGCCTTCAGTGCATTCTGATACTACTGCTGTGCAGCCCTCTCCTGCTATCTCCCTACAAGAGAGTATTCTGCAGTGTGTTAAAAACAAATCGGACGTAGCAGCAGATCTAGATGCACCGCCTGGTTTTGGTTCTGGATCACATGTTCAGTCGCTAAATATTTCGGAGGATTCCTTGGAAAAAAATATAGCTGCTGTAAAGAACAAGCCTGCTGTTCCAGATGAAAGAAATAACCAGGGTTCAGGAGTTCTAAAACAGCCAGTTAACATACCAAGCTCTACTACTTTAGGTATATAACTCGCACATCCCTTAACTGTTTTCACATACATGCATCAGAAGATATTTTTCACAAGAATCTTAACAGCATCAATTTTTCATTGGCAGGTCGTCCCCCAGCTCAAAATCAGAGAGCTGTCCCTTCTGTTTCTGATGGATCTGAATGTCCTTCAATAGCCTCCGTTGAGTCTGAAAGAAACAAACATCAGGAGGGTCGAAACTATACAGTTTCGGCTACCGTGACAACTGCACCTTTAGATGCTAATCAGCCAATGAGTCCCCTCCTTGTTTGTTCGACAGTTGAAGGTACAAATATTTGAAGCGTCGAAACTTGCTCAAACTGCTTTGGATTCTCAATTTTAACCGTTATGCACTGTCATCTTTGCAGCTCAAGGCACCAGTGTTCTTTCTCCTTCTGCAACCGTGCCTGTTAAGAGGCAAGGTCGGAAGACACCAAACAGAGGAGAAACTCCTAGGCGACGTGGAAGGAGACATGCTCAAGCTTTAACTGCTGCTGATGGCTCTTCTGCACAGAGTACAAGATCAATACCACAGATTGAGGTTAAGGTTGGTGATTCATCGGGATCCAAAATTATATCAGTTGGAAATAAGTGTGATGTTGTTGCCCAAGAACAACCCCATTTCAACCCGTCAGTTGCACACTCTTCTGCCAGTACAAGTCAGGAAAAAAGAAAAGAAACATCAGGTATTGGTGGTCCTGGAAGGAAACAAACGACTGATGTGACTGATGTTGCTCGTGTCATGAAAGAGATATTTTCAGAGACTTCCCTGTTAAAACATAAAGTTGGGGAGCCTTCTGACTCAACGATAACAAATGACCCTGACGGAGAATCCCCGGAAAAGATGAATATGCACATAGTTAAGACCAGCAAGGCAGAGAATATAACCCAACCTACCGATCAGAACTTGGGAGTAGAAACAAACATTTCGAATGTTTCAGTCGAAAGGCAAAAGTCTGGGTCTTCAGTGATGATTGATGCGATTATGAAAACTTCATCTGACATTGAGGCTTCTGTTTCTCACTCTGATGATATAACACCTCAAGGTACTATACTCATTGACTCAAAAAGACCTGTGGGTAAAGAGTTGGTCGAGACGGAACAGAAAGTAGCAACATCAACCGATCCATACATAGGAATATCAGCATCTGTTTCCAATGTTTCAGAAGAAAATATAATTTCTGCTTCATCTTTGCTGGTGCATGAAATTGTAAAACCTTCGCCTGGATGCAAGGCTCCTGTTGATCAGTCTGCAGCTCAAGGCACTGTCTCCATTGATTCAAAAAGTCCTGTGGACGAGGACTTGCCTGAGATAGACAAAGAAACTCAACCACCAGAGCCTCAGGATGATGGTAATGTGAAAAGGTTACCAGCTCCGAACGCCTATTTTGCTGAGGCTTCTAACTCACGGGCAGGGCCATCTATATCACCTTCAGTTTCTCCTGGAGCAGTGGATATGACTGAAAATATGTTTGGACTGAAATCGAAGGATTTCTTGGAAACTGTTCCAATACCTTCTAGTGATGTTGGTGAAGATTCCAAACTGCCTTCAGCAACCAATGAACAGGGTTCTCCAAAGAAATCTGAGTCACCTGAAATCCATAAATCTAGCGGTGTTGATTTGGATTGTCGCATTGCTCCTACTAGTTCCGCTGAATTTGATGGTGGTAGCAAATTTTCTGGAACTAGTAGTACAGAGGTACCTGAAAACTTGAATGATTCTGTGACTAAAAGCTGTTTGGAGATGAATGTTTCCGAATCTGAAAAAGTTATAGAGAAAGGGTTTCTGACATCTAACTCTGATGATCTGAAGTGCGTCCTCGATCCTGAGGTAAAGGATGCCGTAGGTGTCAGGTGTCAGTTGGATGATACAGCTAGAATAGCAAATGTGCATTTAACTCCTACTAGTTCCAGTGATCCTGTTGCTTCCCAAAAGGCTGAAATAATTCCTGTAGGCCATACTTTGAGTTGTCCACCTAATGTTTCGACTGAAGGAGCTATTGCAGACCAGATTGTAACTGAAGAGACTTCTGGTCTTAACAATCCAGGATCTTCACATAGCCTGATTAAGGAGAAAAATCTGATCTCAGGTGTTGCTCACCCTGGGTCTGGTGATCCGATTGGATTGGCTGCAAACAAAGATAGTGCCACTGACTTTTCTGTGGTTGTTGGAGATGTCGGAAATGACCTTGTCAAGATTCCTGGTGTTGAAGCGGATTCTTCTGTGATACAACTGTCAGCAGGAGATGTTTCTGCTGTTGTTTCATCTTTGGAAAGTTGCACCGCAAATAAACCTGTTGAAGAACAATTGTCGCAAGAAGGTAAAACGACACATAACAGTCATGGTGATACACACCATATCAATACAGTCCTGGCGGAAGAAATGTCATCTATATCCAGATGTGTTTTACCTGACTCCATTGCATTGTTGACAACTGCAGAACCTTTACCAACAGATCAGCCAGAAACAAATCTATCTATTGAAGTTGAGGATGAAAAAATCGATGGTGATAAAGGAGGAATTAGCCCCTTGATTCCAGTGGAACAGTTGAATGTGCACCCCATGGTTGGGCTTCATGAGCTTGAGACAGGTCCTGAGAAATTTCAAGGATTTCCAAGGAGAACTGATGAAATTTCACTTGTGGATGGCAAATCTTGTGATACTACAAATCAGACGGTTAATGAGGTTGAGGCAGAAAGTAAAAAAGACGAGAGTCCGGAGGATCAGATTTACAATGTTGGACCAAGTTCGGCTGCAATTCAATCGCCTATGCTGGAGACAGATGGACAAAACACCCACACTAACAATGAGAACTCTATATCACTTGTTCATAAAGATTATGATAGTCCACTATCTGATTCTGCTGATTCACCACAATATTCTGGAGAATCTGCTTCGATTCAAGGAGTTGACAGTTGTAAACCTGGTGGAGAAGCTAGTACCGCTGACACAGAGATGGAGGATGTCGATGATGCTAAACTTCCGGTGGGTTACTCAGTTGAGAGTGAGGAGAAGGAGAAACCTCTTCCATCCAGTATCCCTAATGATGATGCCGTTAACCCTGCCCCTTTCGAGAAACTAAATGACGGTGAAGGAACTGGTTTACCTGGAAAGCATGATGCTTCTTGTCCAACGGACGTGATGGAACTAGATGAAGTTGAATCAGCGACGCATTTGCCTTCTGCATTAAGTTCAGAGGAAGAGAATAAGGCCAATAAAGTAAACGATGGTGAAGGAACTGGTTTACCTGGAAAGCATGATGCTTCTTGTCCAACGGACGTGATGGGACTAGATGAAGTTGAATCAGCGACGCATTTGCCTTCTGCATTAAGTTCAGAGGAAGAAGATAAGGCCAATAAAGTAAATGACGGTGAAGGAACTGGTTTACCTGGAAAGCATGATGCTTCTTGTCCAACGGACGTGATGGGACTAGAAGTTGAATCAGCGACGCATTTGCCTTCTGCATTGAGTTCAGAGGAAGAGAAGAAGGCCAATAAAGTAAACGACGGTGAAGGAACTGGTTTACCTGGAAAGTATGATGCTTCTTGTCCAATGGATGTGATGGGACTAGAAGAAGTTGAAACAGCGACGCATTTGCCTTCTGCATTAAATTCAGAGGAAGAGAATAAGGCCAATAAAGGAACTGGTTTACCTGGAAAGCATGATGCTTCTTGTCCAACGGACGTGATGGGTCTAGGAGAAGTTGAATCAGCGACGCATTTGCCTTCTGCATTAAGTTCAGGGGAAGAGAAGAAGGCCAATAAAGTAAATGACGGTGAAGGAACTGGTTTACCTAGAAAGCATGATGCTTCTTGTCTAACAGACGTGATGGGACTAGAAGAAGTTGAATCAGCGACTCATTTGCCTTCTGCATCAAAATCAGAGGAAGAGAATACGGCCAATAAAGTAAACGACGGTGAAGGAACTGGATTACCTGGAAAGCATGATGCTTCTTGTCCAACGGACGTGATGGGACTAGAAGTTGAATCAGCAACGCATTTGCCTTCTGCATTAAGTTCGGAGGAAGAGAAGAAGGCCAATAAAGTAAACGACGGTGAAGGAACTGGTTTACCTGGAAAGCATGATGTTTCTTGTCCAACGGACGTGATGGGACTAGAAGTTGAATCAGCGACGCATTTACCTTCTGCATTATGTTCGGAGGAACAGAATAAGGCCAATAAAGTAAACGACGGTGAAGGAACTGGTTTACCTGGAAAGCATGATGCTTCTTGTCCAACGGACGTGATGGGACTAGATGAAGTTGAATCAGCGACGCATTTGCCTTCTGCATTAAGTTCAGAGGAAGAGAATAAGGCCAATAAAGTAAACGACGGTGAAGGAACTGGTTTACCTGGAAAGCATGATGCTTCTTGTCCAACGGACGTGATGGGACTAGATGAAGTTGAATCAGCGACGCATTTGCCTTCTGCATTAAGTTCAGAGGAAGAGAATAAGGCCAATAAAGTAAACGACGGTGAAGGAACTGGTTTACCTGGAAAGCATGATGCTTCTTGTCCAACGGACGTGATGGGACTAGATGAAGTTGAATCAGCGACGCATTTGCCTTCTGCATTAAGTTCAGAGGAAGAGAATAAGGCCAATAAAGTAAACGACGGTGAAGGAACTGGTTTACCTGAAAAGCATGATGCTTCGTGCCCAACGGACGTGATCGGACTAGGTGAAGTTGAATCAGCAACGCATTTGCCTTATGCATTAAGTTCAGAGGAAGAGAATAAGGCCAGGAACCCATTGGACGATAGAAACATGATTGATGGCGAAGCTAGCGGTATAAATGTTTTGGTTCAGCCGGAGGATTTGCCCAGGAATCTAGATGAAACTGAGGAGCCCACACAGATTGGGGAAGTTGGTAATGCAAGTAACCAGGCTGAAGATAATGTGAATATTAGCGTCTTAGGGGAGAAAGAAAAATCGAAGGGGCAACAAGAGCATTTGTCTTCAGCATCAAGTTCAGAGAAAGAGAATAAGGAAATCTTGCCAATGGAGGATCCAACAGTTGGTGGTTTGGACGAACCGGAGCCTAAGTGCTCTGTCTCAGAATCTGGCATTAAGGGTGATGGTAGCAAAAGTGTCGGAAGTAGCGAAGCAGCTGGCTTGGGTTCAGAGGCACCACCAGAGTCGGTAAGCGGCATCTCTGCTGCTATTGAAGCAAGTTCTGAACCATCAAATTCATTGGTCTCTGAAGAGAGCAAATCAGAAGAGTTAAAACGCGTTGAAGACGTTTAGTTTACTTCATGGTTTAAGTAATAGAAGTATAATATCTGAAATCAGTAAACTCAAAACAAGTATTTTTTTAGTCATGTGGTGTTAGCAGTATGTTAGCAGCTGATCGAGGTGCTTGTATCACCTAGGGCATATAGAACGTCGAGCTATAAATCTCTTCTTTCGAAGAAAACCTGATAAAATTTCTTAAAGGAGATTTTGCTGAAGTGAAATGTTCATAGCTATTCTTCCCCCTTGTCTATTTCAACATGGAAGCGATGAAGTTGATATATAGAAAAAGCCTCAGTCCGAGCTATTGCAAAGGAGTAAGGTCATGTCCACTGAAAAAGAATATTTCTAATCAGATGGATAATTAAAGTTTCAGAGGACAGTGAAAGTAAAAAGGAAAAAAACAAAACGAAATTACATGAATTAATGTAAATTGGTATTGTTCTAATTCTGTTCTCACAACACATACAGGGAACTCCGCTTTGATAATTATTTCAATAATTATTCAATTCCTTTAAGAAAATCAACGAGCAAATGGAGAATAGAGCCTCGGCTTCACTATAAAGCAACCCTGCCAAGTGCATTCCTCAAATACAACTAAAACAAATACTTACAAGAAAACATAAAAAACTAGAGTCGAGTTATGGCTAAGAACAAACAGATTGCAGTTCTTATTTCTCTTGTTTTGTTTTTGGCTGTCGTAGTACTTTGTGTTGATGGTAAAAATTCAGTCACAACAATGGCCGTAATAATGGTAATAACAATGGACATGAGATGAGGAAAGGAAGATGGGAGGGTAAGCTGAAGATGGAATTCTACCACAAGCGCTGTCCTCAGGCCGAGAATATCGTGAGAGAGATTTGTGTCAAAGCAAGTCACAGCAAACCCTAGCGTGGCTCCCAAGCTACTAACGGGACTATTTTGTTAGGGTATGATATGTAGTTATTATTCTGAACGTCGTAGAGATTATAATGTCTAATGTGGATCCATTAATAATATTTAGGGCGACGCATCACTGCTTTTAGATTCAGTTGTTGAAATCATCGATGAGATCACGTCCATTCTCGAGAAACAATGCCCCAAAATCGTCTCCTGCGCCGACATCCTCACCCTGGCCGCCCGAGATGCGTCTCATACGAAGTAAACTGAACTCACTCGTCTATATATATTTCATGTACAATTTTGTTAACCAAGCAACCATAGTGTAATGTAGTGGTTGAGAAAACGCATTGCCAATCAAAATCAAGAACCCGTTGAATAAGAATAGATTCTTGTTTGTTACAGGAGTTAAGATTGGTTTAGATTTCGGTTTATGATTTAGACGTTTTACATAACAAAACTTTAGAAATTCAAGATTTCTGAATTTGTGAAAAAAAAAAATTAATTGAATCCGGAACTTGATGTTATAGTTTGGACGGCCGCTATGGAACGTCTTTACCGGACGTGTTGATGGAAGAGTTTCATTGGCGACGGAAGCTGCCAGAGACTTGCCGTCCGCTGGGGCAAACTTCACCGCTCTACAGAAACTCTTTGCCGAGAGTGATTTGGACGTCGTTGACCTCGTTGTTTTATCAGGTGACCATTTTATTGAACTACTTGTTATATTTTTTGTAATCATATATATCTACACAATATTTATACGTTATTGATAAGACAGTGGCTACTTTGTCTCTCTCCTCCAACATAAAGGACTCTTCTTGTTGACTGATACCTCCGCCGCTAACATTGCTAGTGTTTTCCAAAACTCGGGAAGTTTTCTTACTCAGTTTGGTCGGTCTATGATCAAGATGAGTTCCATCAAAGTAAGTCCTTACACTTGAGGATAAAGGCGGTGAGATTCGCAGAAGGTGTCGCTTCGTTAACTAAAAAAAAAAATCACTTTCTGCCAAAATCGTTACTGTATTTTAATTATTGCCATTCAATCATCTTATGAGAATTGTTTTTCTGGTATTAGTTGCAGTATTGTAATTTTGTTGTGAAGTTGAGTCATAAGCCCAAGAAGACAACCTATCGCCTTCTATTAAATATCTTACCTTTCCCAATCTCAATCTTAAAGGAACCAAAAGTGACCTTGTTGTAGTCTTGTAGAGTAATTAAAGCAAGAAGGTTTGTCCTATATAGTTGAAACCACCATAAGAGTTGTGCATATGGAGATCCGTTCTGACCATCGTAGCAAAACGTCACAAGAACTGGAGTTTTATTCAAAGCTGTCTATATGAGCAGCATTTTATATGGGGCCAAGGTTTTTTACTAAAAGCCTACTTTGAATGTTAATTTATGTTTTGCTAAAAGTCTACTTTGAACGATTTAGAGAATAAAAGAGCAAGACAATCCGTTTCGAATTACAATTGAAATTGGAATCTCGATCTCTGGTCTATTTCTAAAAATCTCTTGAAGAATCTTTTTTTTGTGTTTTGCTTCTAAGTTTGTGCTTACGATTCTCTTTAGGATTTGGAAAAGTTTGTAATAAATAAATTAAATTCTACTAATCATTAAGATAACTTAATCCGCTTTAGCACACCGGTCAATTTCAAACTCACTTACTTGGAATACGGTTCAACTCCCGGCAGCGGAAAGCTTTTTTTTAATTTTTAAAAAAATCTAATTAGACCGGACTAAACCGAACTGAGTTTGAGAAAAATTAAAAATATAATTAGACCGGAACAAACACAACAGAGAAGCTTGCCCAAGGACTTCACCAATCTTAATCATAAGCTCTTCAAGGTGATTCATCAAATCAAATCAACAATATTGAATCTATCTACCTCGCTCAGATTAGTCTGTTCCTAAACATTCTATCAATCATCAGGTGAAACAAAATTGACACACTTTGTCCCTTAAAAAGTCCAAAAAGCATCTGAGCAAACTGCCAATTACGAACTTATAGTTTTCATCTACTTTGAATGTTTATTTAGTCACGGCTTATAGTGGCAAATCTCTAATTTTTCTTCAAATCAGAAAAAAAAAGCAGATACCTTTTAGTAAATCAAACATGATGAGGAATCACAATTACAAATCTCTTTCTTTTAAGAACTTGAGATGTTTCATTAAACAAAAGGTTTCGTTTTTTTTTCTCATTTCAGTATCAAGTGGAAGAGATAATCATCATCATCATGATCACCATCATCAATTCCAAGACTTACATGACAAGGAAAAAACAAAAAGTTTGAAACTTGAGCAAAAGGGAAGTGGTAGATCACTCTCCCAGCATCAAAATCTCAGATGTTGACCTGATCGAAAGCTTCAAGTGCATCACCAGTAAGCCTACAAACTCTCCACTCCTGAAGAATCTGAGCACCCATCTGCTCATAAAACTTGATGGCATTAACATTCCAATCAAGCACGACCCATTCAACTCTTCCATAGCCCATCTTCACTGCTTGCTTGGCCACAGCAGTCAGAAGCATACTCCCGAAACCTTTCCTCCTGTAAGGCTCCCTCACGAAGATATCCTCTATGTAAAAACCAGGCTTCGCAAGAAAGCTCGAATAGTTCGGGAAAAACAAGACGAACCCAGCTACCACGACGTCGTTTAGCATGTTCGGCGTGAAGTTGTAGCTCTCAGGATCATCGATGGGAAGATCGAGATTGTGGGTTTTGAGGAAAGGTGTGAAATCTGGAGAAGGGATAGTGGGGAACGGAGAACGAGAGATCTCGAGGAGGAAGACGGTGAATGACTGGAAAGGACGAGAGTTGAAGAGAGTGGAAGCGAGATTTGACTCGGTGGCGGAGAAGAGATGAGTGAGTCGCTCGAAGACGGCCATCTGGTGGATTAGCTTGTGGATGAAAGGGACATCGGACGGTGTAGCGAGGCGGATACGGGAGAAGACAGGGTGGCCGATTGGTGAAGTCTCTGGTACCATGTTTGGCTCTGGTGCTGCTGTTGGAGGCGGTGGAGGTGCGGCTGCTGCCATTTTTGGGTTTGGTTGGTGAAATTAGGGTTTTTTGGGAGAATGAGAGTTATAAAGACAAGAGAGAAATGGAGAGCTTCTAGAGAAAGTGCGTTTCTTCTTCTTTCTTTTTCTTTATGCGCATTAAGTATCAACCGGCCTTTATTGGGCTCTGTTTCAATTTTGTTTTGAACAGCTTTGGGCTATGTCCATTTTGTACTTTGGGAAAATTTGCACACAAATAACGAAACGTATTTGAAAATAAAAAGAGAAGTTTTCTAATGATAACTTTTAAAAAAGTTATTGGGAAGACAGTGATACTAAATAAGTAGAGAATTTATAAATATGATACATTAAATGTAGAAACATTGATAAGTAGACAATATAAATAACATATACATCAAATAAACACATACATTCATCAGGCTTGGATGTTACAAATCGGTTCATAAAGTCACACTCAAACCTCCCTCCCAAAGTCACTCACCAACCATCTTTAATCTTTTTTTTTTGTTTCTTTTTACTAGTTTGATCTCTTTTTCCCCTTACTCCCTTGCCCAAAGAATCCTTCACCACTTAGATAGTTTGAAAAATCAAATCCTAAGCGTGAAGCTCATGAAGCTGGCTCCTCACTGACCCATAGGCCTTCATGGCACCAGCTCTCAACACAAACTGATGGTAGAAAGCTGCAATGGCTGCTCCCACAAATGGGCCGACCCAGAAGATCCACTGCAATTAATTATAATAATTAAAATTTATTAATGACTTAATTAAGTCTCAAGAACGAGTATTAGTTAAAATGGCTAAAGTACGAACTTGATCATCCCAAGCCTTTTGATTGTTGTAGATGACCGCAGCTCCAAAACTCCTAGCCGGGTTAATTCCGGTGCCAGTAATTGGGATTGTGGCTAAATGAACCATGAACACGGAAAATCCAATTGGCAATGGGGCTAATACCTTTAGTTCATTCATTTCAAACAAGAATATATCAATTGCATGTTGTTATTAACGACTATATAGACTTTTGTATATGAAGGAACTACGGGTACATATATTACTAGACTAGACAAGAGAGTGAGTGTGGACAATGTTGCATAACCGGAAGATTTGGTTTTGTAATGAGTCATACTTGAAAACAGAGCTTAAGATCTCATGGAACATGCATGTATGAGCATATACACATGGGTCGTTGCGAACAGTGGACCATTAATACATTACAAAGGCATGTGAATGTGATTGAAGAAACGTGAACCACAGAGAGGTTATTGTCGTTATATCGTGAAAAGACATTTTGGTACCAAAGAAAGATACAAAAAATGAATGAAATATAATTGGACACCCTTTCGTCGTTTTATCTCATAGAATAAATTAGACGCTACGCTTACTACTTGGTCCGTATTATTTTCGTTTTGGCCAAAATGGTTAGACGACGTCATTTTCAGTATTAATAGTGCTTTATATAGCTGGCACTAGATTCTCTTACGTCCCTGGGTCCAAAATTGTCGACAACGAAATCAAGATTTTATCCTGATTTTTCTTTTCAATTTTGATTTCTATTAAGATCACTAGTAGTCTAGTACTACATTTTGTCGAAAACAAATGAAAAGAAAGAAAACTATCAAATTTAGTTAGCAATACTTAACATCTTTATTTTTTGCCTACGTTATTTTTTATGGTTTTAAATGTTAGTTTATGTGTTTGATTTGACAACATTTTATATTGGTAGTAGAAATACTACATATTTTATTGTTCCTTAAATACTTTTATAAAGTGATCAAACCACAAGTTTTTTTACCTTTAGTTTAAGATATTATATTTTGTAGTTAGACATGAAAGGTTATGATTTCAGTTGGATTAATTAGAATGTAACCACAACTTCTACTCAATTGAAAATAATCAAATCAAAATATGGGATTCTTCCAAACTATGGACTTTAAGGAGAAGCATATGTAAGAGAAGTTGGAATTGCTTACAGGAATATGAGAGTCACGGGCATTACGCTTGGGGTCAGTAGCAGAGAAGACGGTGTAGACGAGGACAAAAGTGCCGATAATCTCAGCACCAACACCGACACCAACATTGTATCCGTCGGCGAGAACGTTGGCTCCACCTCCATAACGGTTGTAATAAGTCGACTGGAAGACTTTCACCAAACCAACTCCACAAGTGGCTCCGAGACACTGAGCCACTATGTATGATATAGCTCTCACCAAAGACACCTTGCTAGCCAAGAACAGCCCAAACGTCACTGCGGGGTTAATGTGTCCACCTATACACACACACATATATATGATTATTGATTAGTAATATCATAAAACCAGCTGATACAATTGAGTTAGTTACTTCTTCTTTTTTAGCAAGTAATTACTTTCTCCGTTTTCTTTTAAATTGTATGTTTCGGTGTTTTTAAGCACTTTAGGAAATAACATATATCTTTAAAAACCGGTGGGCATATTAATTTTGTAGAAAGCTAAGTTTTCTTACCACATGTGTACATATAGTGGTCAACATTAGGTTTCATCAATCATTTAACGACTATAGTTGGCTCGGTTCGAAATTATAGAAATATTGCTTCTTTGTTACTAGTCTCGTAAGAGCTTCGAATTATGATGCATATGTGCATTAATTAACTATGCAAATGAATTAATGAAATGGATTCGTGAAACTTATTATGTGTTATGCGCTAAAAACTGAAAACGCACAGAAGATGAAATGAGTTACACAGTGAATGGTAAGACATATATAGAGCTAATGCAAAAGATGGTTATATAAAAGGAAAGAGTAAGAAATAGAGAAGAAGAGAAACCAGAGATGCCGGCGGTGCAGTAGACAAGGATGAAGATCATGCCACCGAAGGCCCAAGATATGCCGAGGAGGCCGACGCTGGCGCATGCTCCACCTCCAGATTTAAGATCAGTCTGGCTCTTGAAGCCGATGACTGTCAAAACGGTAACGTATAGAAAAAGGAGAGTAGCTATGAACTCAGCAATGACTGCTCTGTAGAAGGACCACTTCCCGAGCTCCCTCGCTTCGAAAATCTTCACACGCGGTGGATCTTGGTAATCCTTTCCGGAGAGAGATTCCTCCTCCGTCAAATCCTCCGTCGCCATTTTTTCTTTCTTATACGTAAATACTTAGTTAGCCTCCAAAGAGTCAGAGAGAGAGAGAGAGAAGGGATGTGGCTGATGTGCATATATGGTGAGTGGGTGTATTTATGGAAAGATGTGGGTTCAGGTTTTTTCCTCTTTTGCCCTGAGGTACTCTATTTTTGTCTGAAGAATAAGTTTTCAATTTATTTCGCTACACAAAACCGTTTTTTGTTGGAGGAAGAGAAGATCATTATTAATCTAAAATGAATATATGCAACTATGCAAAGTTCTGATTCTCTTTCATTTATGACTTTATATCTCTCCCCCTTTCTTGCTGTGTATTCTATTTATGGTCCATGGTCGATTGCTATTTATTATAACTTCTCGTACGAACGATTTCATGAATAGTATTATTTCACAAATTATTAGATGTCTAATGCTATTTTATGTTAACGTTACTCTACCCACGATAACAAAAGAACTCGTTACACTTACATCCTAGGGTTTAATTTCACTTAGTGCAAACATTTCGTTTATATCCGTGCGTGAGAGGTTTACGAAAACGTAATGCTGAAGCTCTGCTCACTTCGAATATCAGTTCAACGTCTCGGCAAAACTTAGATATTAATGCTAAACCTTTAAAAAGATATTAAAAGTATAAGTTTAGGTTTATTTTATCTAAATCCCGGCGTTGCTTACATGTCCGTAGGCATTCTAGCTAGAATGTCTAGGTTTTGCATTTTTTTTTTTTTTATATATTTCAAGACGAAATAAATGTAAAAAATATCAAATATAAACAGAATTGATGGATTGTTAAGTAAGCCAAAAAACTGTCATTTTCAGTTGCTTGAAAATAAAAATCGTTGCTCATATGATCTCCAAATTTGACGCCAAGAAGTTCAAAAATTGTAAAATATTACAATTTGAAAGGAAAACAATCAGATTAACCGACGAGTAGCATCAGCTACAAATGGACATGACAGCAACATGACAGCAAAATGGGGTGGATACAAATGTGGTCGACAAGCCTCCTGTTACGTTTTTTTTTTTTTTATAAAGTCCGCTATTAAATTTTCTTTAACGTTTTTCTGAAAATTTACCTTAAAGATTTATTTTCTTTTTCTATTTCTCTAATAAAAAAATCTTCACATATTTAGAGATGCTCGACAATGGGTGGCCGAGAAGCTAATTAAAATAAGAACACCCTGAAATAGTTGTTGAGCTGCTCCTAACACACACACCCCCTTGTGATGGATTTACAACGATCAAATTGCGATGACTTGATTCCTTTGCAACTGACTTGTTTTTGTATAGTGTCGTGAGGCCAATATGTGTGTCACATGTACCCATGAACAACATCAACGATATGCATATATTTCGATTATATTTTCTTTTTAATTGTAATGTATGATGGCGATTTATCTAGTTTGCTATTTAAACTTTTTCTTTTGATAACAGCTTTTCAAAAGTTTTTTTTTATTGATAATGATCGTAGTATTGACATAATGATCATAGTACGAACTTCATTAAACTACATCTTGTAGCTTCTGTCTAAATTTAAGATATAGGTGATTTTGAGTAATTTTATTATTTGGATAAACGTTATAATCTACCATAGGGACTTTAGCAGAATGTTACCAAAACGTTTCATAAGCGGAACTCATATCCAAGCTACCATAAGAAGGAAAGCCAAATATAGAAAACAAGAACATGAAACAATATAGAATGTGAAACCATGCATAGTACTCAATAAATATCATTAAACCATAAAAAAAAAAGTGAGTCGTTTTGGTTACACGTCCATTATCCATCAAAGTAAGATGTCCACGTGGCGTGTGGACGATCCATCTAAGACTCCATACGTAGGTAGGTCAGTTCAATGGCCGAGTACGTTTGGACACAAAGATAAATACAATATGACATTTGACGCGAGGCGTTTGGCGGATTGTTAAGTTCTACAAACAGATGATGTGTCACGCTTAATAAACGAACCGACGACCATTATTTTCAAAAAGATATATTTTTAAAAAAATGTTATCATATATTAATACTCGATTTTTGTAGATGTTGTTTCGTACTGCATATAAGGTTATCATATATTAATAAATGCACCGAATTTATTTGACAAAATCAAAGAAAAAACATTCCCAAGCATGATCTCTTCTCTCTCCTCCGATTTTCTTTTGCCAAAATTACATCCAATAAAAAAACATTTCCATTTTTTTTTGTGAATATATCCTAATGACTTAAAGTTTTGTTATTTCTCTTCATCTTTTTTTTTTTGGTTATCTCTTTTAATAACATCATCTGCTAATAAATGGAAAGGGCGCATTATCAATAAGTAATAATGTTTAAAACACGTGACAACTTTGGATGTTTAAAACCCGCGGGACAACCAATGTTTCACTTATGGGAAAACCAAAGCTGCGTTTGTCTTCAGTTCGTGTTAAGCAGTTGTTCTACAATATATATTCTGCAGTAACCAGTTAGACTCGTATTACTAAAAGTGAGTCGTGTAATATACCGAAAATATTTGAAGTTAGAAAGATGAAGAAGAGAAGCTTCTTTGGCGGAAACTTCTGAAAAGGGCTATACGTGGCCTGAAAAACCACACGGTTAGTACACTTCTATGATGTCGGCGAGACCTACGTGGCGAGATTTATGGATTGAGATTGAGCTGGCAGTTTGGTCGGACTGTACATTACCTGTCTAGGGTAAAGGTTCAGTGGCTTACAAATAAATAATCATTCGATCAGAACTTTGAAATCTTTAACTTGTCCACATCAACTTTTTTTCTATGAAATTTCTTTCCTGCAATTTCCCTCTTTTGTATGTTTCTCATAATTTAGATGTAAGTTTTGAAAAATTCAGCGACAACGATTTAATGTTTTTTTGTTTTGGGGTTTAAAGATATGGTCTCTTGCTATTTCAAATATGTGATAAGTTTTAGTGTCGACTTTAAAGTGAATAAGTGAGATTCGTTTCTGATTCTGGACGTTTTGCATTTGTAAATTGTTTATCAACTTTTTCTTGTGTGGCTAATTTCACTTGTGGAAACAACTTTTAACATAAGATAACCGTGAGGATTGTGCACCTGACAATTTATTATAAGAGCGTAAAGAGATTATTTTTTTTGGGGAATAAGCTGATGTTAAACCTGCAGACTAACCAATTTGTAGATACAACCAATGTATAGAGACACTTTATCGAGACAAAAAAACAATCAATAGACAAAAAAAATATAGTAGAACAACTGATGTTGATGGAATATGACAGAAAATTTGATCATAATTTACGAAGTAATTTGACAGATAAACATAATAGGTAAATAATTGTTAAATTTCAAAGCAGACTAACTTACAATCTTATGGCTAAAAAAATTGAAAGTTGTCACAGAAATTTGCTCAAGTATTATAAAATACAAAGACAAATAATTATAAGGTAGTTTTGCTTTCAGACTTCAAAATACTTGTCAATACTTAAGTTTATCAGACTTCAAAAACACTATACTCTGTTAAATGTCAATACTTATGCCAAAGTAATATAAATTACAAACCAAGCATATTTCCACCAAACGTTGCTTGATATTTTATAGAATGATATACAAAATAAATTTTCACGATAGTTTGCTTTGTTAAATCCAGATACAAAATATATTTATACAAATATATATATATATATTTTACCCAAAAATAGGCTCATATATTTCGAAATACAAAATAAACTTTCACTGTACAGTTTACTTTAATTCTGTGAAAACATATTTTTGTGAAAACAGGTATGATAAATTCAAGTACAAAGTAACTTATATATATGGAAGTCATCATTGTAAAATCTAAATTACTAAACATTTTTTTGGAAAGATGATAATGGTTACTGTATGATAATGATGGTGATGATGTGATGTTGATGCTATGATGATGGTGGTGACGATAAAAGAGAATGATGATAATTGTGTTGGCATGAAGATATTCTGATGGGATGATAGATTGTGATGATATTGATATTATGATAATGATGGTGGTGGTGGTGGTAGGATGATGATGATAACATATAGTGATAATTATATAATTCTTTTTAATGTTAAACTAAAATTACTTGATAAAAAAAAATTACTTTCGGAATGATGTGATATCTCTGAAATTTATGATATAAGTCTATGTTGCTAAGGATATTAAAGTTATTAATATGTTGATAAAAAAAAAAATATTTGTGTTACTGTAAGAAACGTGTGAATTGGTGGAATAAATATACTCTCTTTTTCTCTAAATTGAATTTAATAATAAAAGAGTTTTGACTTAGGAAGAAGATTTTATTTCTTTAGAACGAAATTGACCGGTTGAACCGTCCGGTCTTGGTGTTGTCAGTCCTGAATTAGTGCGGCGAACTGAGAAATGCGGAGCACGCCGTTGGGGACGACGGAGGTATCCCCAGTAGCTCTAATCAAGCACAACTGTTATGGCCGCTTCCTCTCTTCCTCTTCAGGAATCTCTCACTTCTCCATCCATCGTCGGAGACGCCACTCTTCTCTCTTCCTTCTCTCCCCGACGGTTTCTATTTCTCATACTCCGTCGACCAAATCAGGTTTTACCTCTGATTCGCCGTTAGCTATTAGAATCAGTTCCGGAGAAAAAGGAGTTACCTTTGACTGACTTTGATTTAGATCGACTTCCAATTATAGAGAGTAACGATTTTAGATTGGTTTAAATTCACTCTTTAGAGTTTAGGACAACGAAACAATTGATTGTTTTGCATGATTTGAGCAGATGAACTGTTTTATTGTAATTCATAAACCTGATAGCTGTGTCACAATGAGTCTTTGAAGAACAGATTTGACATAAATGATGTCAAAGTTTAGAGTTTTTTTTCTTCGGGTTTGAGTTTTGGATACAGAAGAAAAGAGAATCGCAGCAAAGAGACGACATGCTTTTGACTCATCAGTGTGGATGATAGAGTTGTTGTTTTAATGGATATTTCTTGTGTGTGTTATGTATATAGGAGCATGCAATGCAAGTCAAATAGTTGATCTTTTTCCAGCGGTTTCACCTGAAGTCGTTGTTAGGGAAGCAAGATTGGAGGACTGCTGGGAAGTGGCAGAGACTCACTGCAGTTCCTTCTTCCCTGGCTATTCGTTCCCACTTGATGTTGTCCTGAGAGTAGATAGGTTGATGGCGATGGTAATGGGGTTTTCTGTTCCACCAGGGTGCCAGAGGATTTGTTTAGTCGCTGTGATAGGTAGCTCAGTTGGTGAAACCATCTGCATTGGAAGCGAAGATTTCAAGATTGGAGCTTTTGATGCAAAGATCAGCTTAAACAAAGGTTATGTAGCTGGAATCTTGACCGTGGATACCGTGGCGGATTACCTTCCAAGGAAAGGTCCTCTTCGCCAGAGAAGGTTCGGTTTTTTCTTATCTTGTGCTTCTGTGGTCGTGCCCCGTGCTTAAGTTTTGGGATCTTTAGCTGACTTGGTGGTGTTAAAAAGATTCATACTTGCGGCTAAGAGAATGATCTTGTCATTTGTTGTCTCAGGACGGGGATTGCATATATATCAAACGTGGCGGTTAGAGAGAGTTTCCGGCGCAAGGGAATAGCAAAGAAACTCATTTGGAAAGCAGAGGCTTTAGCCAAGAACTGGGGATGTCGAGCTATCGGCCTTCACTGTGATCTCAACAACTTAGGAGCCACCAAACTTTACAAAGATCAAGGTTACAGATGCATCAAGATCCCCGAAGGAGCGAATTGGCCACAACCAAAAACATCTCCAGATACAAGGTTTAACTTCATGATGAAGCTCTTGAACAACAATAATGAGCAAGCTCTTGAACAGTTCCGGTAAAATCCGAGGAAAAATCGAATTCCGCTTGTTGATGAAATAGTTCGGATTATGTAAATATGTTAGTGGTGCTTGTGGTCTACGTTTGTTCGTCTTGTATAAAAATGCTACTGTCTAAGATCACCTCTTCTCAAATTTGGACAATTACTGCTAAATATCAGATTTCTCTAATTCACTGGGGACTCTCTTCTTCGTCTTGCGTTTCAGAGGTCCATATATACGAGACTTGGACAATTACTGCTAAATATCAGATTTCTCTAAATATCAGACCGTAGGAACTTAAATTATCACTTAAACTCAAGGTCTTACATTAACTACATTACTTAAACTATAAAAGTATCAGAAGGACGGAACTTTAACGTATCTTTATTGTGCAATCAATTCGTGTCTTGCATTTATATCATACAAGATGTTGTAGGCACCGTACAATGAATGTTACTATATAGATTATGTTGCTGTAAATTATTTATTTTGATTATTCTGATAATTTTTTTTTTTTAAATTCTCTAGTGGGTGTGATAAATGTAATAAAAAATAAAAGTAAGTAATGTTTCGTTAATGTTAAGAGCATGTGCAATGGTGATACTTTGAGAGTATCATCTAATTAAAAATAAATAAAAAATAAAAGTTAAGAAACTTTTGGTTAAGAACGTCTCAGTAGAAAGAGACTTTAGAGACTGTCTCAAGAGACTTTCTGCCACATGTCATATTACTATTGGTTCAATATTTAATTAATAATATAATATTTTTAAAATTAATAAAATTAAACAAAAATCATTAAAATATTATTATTTTTAGAAACTCACCCAGTATCACTAATGCTGATGTTCTAATCAAAAATAATATTCTAAAATGGTACTACAACATAGATGAAGTCTTAAACTAATGTAAGTCTACATTAACACATTTTTTGTTATAAGGAAGTATTATAATCTAAGATAATCACTGCTTTCTTTTCCCCCAGTACTGAAACTACATATGTATTCTAACTTCTGAACAAAGCTTTTATACCCAAATTCATACATATAATATACACACATTACATGATAAGTTGAAACAACATCAACGAACAAAATCCCACTTAGATTCACATTTCAAACCCATTTCCCTGCTTTTTCTTATTTCTTTACAGAAGAAAACACCAAAAAGGGACCAAAAAAAGCTGGAAAATTTTACAGCTAAGATATTAGTTTCTGACTTTTTCACCTTGGCTTTGGTTGAGATACATATGACAGCAACGGCTGGATGAGTCTATGATGTGATGTGGCTTGCGATCGGTGTAGCATCTCAACCATTGATGGAGTCTGGTAATAAGCCTGTATAAAGCTCGAACCGTCTCCTGATTCCCCTCTCGATGTAGCTCTTTGCCATGAGTGTGAACTAAGTCCAGAGAGAATGTAAGCTCTTCCCGATACCTCGTAGACATGCCTACTCGCCATTCTTTCTTGCATTTCCTTCATCTCTTTGTCCAAAGCGACACAAAACCCGTCATTCGATTTAGCTGAGACCGTCTCTGCCAAAACATGTCTAAAATCCTGAATAACGGTAACAGCTGCCGCTAAATCTTCTCCCTCTGCTAAAGCTCTCGCCTTTACCATTGCCTCCGCTGCTAGAAATCTGTTTCTTTGCCTGTCCACTTCGATGGACACAACAACTTCGTGACCAACGGTTTCTGGTCTTTGAATCTTAAGCACATGACTTTGAAGCGTCACGATCTCCTTTGTCAAAAGATCTTTGTAGACACATCTCATTTTCAGAAGCGATGTCTCGTCTCCATCTCTCTGAGCTGGGATGTTGATAGAAATCAAGAAATCCCTCTCTTCGTCAGCGTAAAGATCACCAATGTCAATACGTCCTGACCTACCATCTCCAGTGACAAGGCTCGGGTAACTTCCAGCTTTTATCGAGCTGAGATGAACATCTGAGCACATACCATCGATCTCTAACCGTAGCTCCTGCACCGCAACGCTCAAAAGTCCACCAATGCACTGTGCGAGAGCATCCTGGATCACAGATTCGCTCTCAATGAAAGAGAATGTTCCCCCAGAGGTTTCAGAGACAGAATGCATCAGTGAAGCATCGTGATCTGCTCCGAAACCAAAAGAATGAACAGGGATCTGAAACCGCTTGCTTTCACAACCGTGCATAGACAACGGAAGCAACAACTTGTAATTTGGATCAGGTTGGTTCATGGTATATGTATCGCGCCCATCAGACAAAAGGATAATGCTAGCAACAGGGTTTTTATCTCTTCGATCTTCCATCACCTTGACACCTTTTCTAAGACCTTCAGCGATGTTAGTCCCACCATTAGCAACCAATGAGTTCACAGCTTGAAGGGCTCGATGCCTTCCACCATCAGACATCTTGGTCAAAGGGAATAGACGACGAGCAGTCGAAGAGAAAGCAATAACCGACAGCCTATCATTTGAACCAAGGTTCTGAATCACAAAACCCATTGCTCGTTTGAGCAGAGCCAGTTTAGTTCCCGCCATGCTACCACTGATGTCAAGCACTGTGACAAGATCAACTGGAGCTCGAGGATACCGAGAAATCTGATTGCCGAGGGAGTTTGCATTTCCAGTTACCATAGCAGCAGCTCTAAGATGCACCAATACAGCAAATTTCCCACGAGACTCAGCTCGTGGTACAGCAGAAACCTCGGGATATATTTTCAAGTCCATCATTCTTACAGGACGATTGTTCTCCAAAGCATCATCACTATAGTTCTTCCCGGAAAATACAAGCTGCTGATCTAAACGTTCATCGTCATTGAACATAGACGGCTCAGGAGCCAGAACTCGTCCTTGATTCATGACTCGACGAGGTGTAGGTAAGCGGTGGACGAGGCTAATAGCTGTATCATTGTTGTAAGGTCGAGCAAAGAGATAAGGAGGATCGAAACTTGGGTGCTGCATAGGGATTTCTTTCCATTTCGCACGGCACACTGGGCAAACTTGGTTCCCATGTTTAACATTTGAAGCAATGCAGTGAAAATGAAACGAGTGAGAGCACTCTGCTGTGAAAATCGCATGTCCTCCTCCTTCTTTCAAATTATTCAAGCATATAGAACATCTCTGCTCATCAAAAACAGTTAAGCAATAAGCAAAATGTGTGAGCCCATGTTCTATAGGTTTAATAACTTCATAGGAAAAAAGAAAGACAAAGAAACCAATCAAAGTACACAGTTTTGAGACAATCACTATGTCAAGAAACAAACCGAAAATAAGTACTTTTAAGCAGGTACATATAGAGAGAAATAAAAAATTTCCCCTTTGTGACAGTTACAAACAGAGGTGTTGTAAAGGTTTTTCTTTAGCATTTCCCAGATTCAATGGCTGTAAGCACCATAGCAACAGAGAAAACAAAAATCCAATTCAAGATTCCATATTCCCATTTGCACAAGAAACAACACTCAAACAAAAGACCTCAATAACTAAGAGTGATTTATAAATTACGATAAGAAGAAGAAACAAAAAAAAAAAAGACAAGAAGAAGACAAACTCATATCCAAAGTCAACTTATCTAGAGAGAACCAAAAACAGGAAGTGGAAACAAGATTTGAGAAAGTGGGTCTTGTAAAAAAGCAAACCTTGGAAGATTTAGAGCTGTTTCTAGATAATTTGAGACCGTGGGAGGAGGGTGTTGGGGTCATGGGCCAGTTAAGAGGAGAGAGCAGAGCAACATCGGATAATCTCTCCGTGGAATTCAAAGGAGTAGGTGATTCCTCTAGGGTTCGTGGGAGGTAAGTGCAGAGATTCATACCCAAAGCCAGTTTCATCTTCCTCCATTTACTTCCCATTCTTCGGACTGAGTAAACCTAGAAACAGTACGAATCCAAAAGGAGAACCACACAAGAAGAAAGAAAAAAAAAGGCAGAGAGACACTTGAAGTATGGAATCAAAGAGAGAAATGTTTCTAGTGATGAGCAGAAGATGAATCAGTGGGAGTGTTGAGTTGGTGGTGACGAGAGAGAGAGAGAGAGAGAGAGAGAGAGAGAGAGAGAGAGAGAGTAAAGGCTTTGAGATTTGCGACTATTTTGACCTTTGTTTTGGGTCTTTGTTAATTAAATCCAGAATAGAAAAAGAAAAGTGATACTATAAAGTTAATTAAATGCTTCTGCTTTATGTCATCTAAATCATTTTGACCTTTGCTTTGGGTTTTTTTGTTTTGAGTTTTCTTCTTCTTTTTTTTTTTACAACTAATTTTTCTATAAATAATGTTGTTTAATTAATTATGTTGGTTGGCTCAGAAATTTATTATATCTTGGAATCAAGTATTCCTCAATATTAAAAAATATTAAAATTATTAGACTAAATTAATAAAAAAATGTTGATTAATTTTTATTTTCGTTAAATATAGCTAAATACTCAATGTGACTGTAAAATAAATAAATAAAAGTCTTATAAATTAGAATAGTAACGCAATGATGAAGCTAATACGAATCATTACATTATTAACTGTAACTTGACAAGAGATAAATCGGTTCGATCAAATTTGCTAAATTCATAAAAATACAGACGTTGGGAAGAAAATAGAAGGTATGAAGAGAGGAGGTGAAATGATGAGACTCATGAAATGAAGTAGAATGATGGAAACAATTGACTTGCGATGGTTATATAACTTTTTAAAAATATGTTTGGTGCGATTAATAATGATAAGTGAGTTTTTATTTGATTTTGCACATGACACTGTGATGATGAGGTTTTGGGAGCACACGTGCACTATTTCATCTTCAAATTCTTATACAAAAATCGAGTATCTCCTCGTTTATTGCTCACTAAAAATTTGAACATTTAGAGTTCTGATGATCGGATATCCCTTTTCCCTTTGTAGCTAGAAGAGCTTCGAATGAAGACGTCGATTATATTTTCATTCTTTTTTTATTGTTAGGAGATTTTCTAAAATTGTAGAAGTCATTTTCTCAATTCACATTTGAAAAATCTGATAAAATTTGTTTGATCTAATTGGAACATAAACCGTTTTTTTTTAAAAAAAAGAATAAAATATAAATCAAATTTCAGTCTCTAATTTTAGTAATCTCTAACGTATGAATATTTTGTCAATAAGTTATGTCTTGATATATTATGACAAGACATTATAGATAACATGTCCGTTTTCCTATATCTTTATAAATTTACAAACTTATATGTCAAACTAAAACATAATATTTACGTAAAAATGGCAACAACAAAAAAATGGCAAAGCATATGTTAATAAATCTAACAAGGCAAAGCATATGTTAAGAAATCTAACAATCACTTATACCTAACATCAACGACCTCTAAAAAAAAAAGGCAAAACTTTTTTTCGTTTTTAGTAAATATTTCGAAATCAGCCAGTAATCAATAGAAATGTGTGCAAGTTGCTCTTTGGTAAAAACGTGATAGGTTTCAACAGAAGTTTGTAACTTTATCTCGAACAAAGAAGCGAATACAATTAAAGTCAATCTTGTGGTGCGTCCGTTCATAAAACACTACGGGACCAAAACTATGCATAGTCGTACTAATAAATATCATCTGCAAAATGAGAAGACAACAATCATGAGCCACATAAACTGACCAGACACAATAATTTCTACACATCGATGAATCACATGTCGCTTGGAAAATTGTATATATATATATCGCTTCTCTGTCTATTGGATACGAGAGAGACACCAAACGATCGTGAAACATCTACACTAAAGCAATCACACCGTATAAAAAAGCTCTAAGCTTTTGATGGCATTAACAAAAATGCTGTGATAACATAAGTACCCAAGGTTGCTCTTATAAAACAAATGAAAACGACTTATTATGCGTAGTACACCGTTTTGATGCATTTTTTAACACAATAAATCAATCTATACCATGCATGCCCATTGATTATCACGACGAGAGTGATCATATACTTCTTTCAAAAAGGGTGAGATTTTCCACATATCATAATAGCGTGTCCACCGTGTAATTATGAGTTCTTAACCCCAAATAATGTTACTTTCCTAAGTCTTAATACGAATCGGTGTTAATTGTTTTCTTTTCAACAGCATGCATTTTGTTAGATCTAAACTATGGTAGTGATGAGTTAGACTAGTAGAGTACTATACTAATTATCCTGATCTCATCCATCACATGAAAAAAGCATTGGCATATTTTTACATTAACTGTGTATTTGACTGAAATATTCTACGGAATTATATAGGGAAAATTAGGTTGAACAAAAAAAAAACCATAATTTTCCGTTTTCTCTCTTTATTTATTTCTATCTCTCTATAATTATTTGATTACATTAATAATTTTAGTTTTTTAAAAGTTATACACCAAATTCACTCAATTGCTTTAACCGTAGGATTTTAGGTATCCTAATACAGTATTATTTTAATACTGAGCACTAAACATCTAATTTGAATCCTTGGAGAAGTAGCTATCCAATTTTAAATACTAAATGTTCGGTTTACGTTTCCTAGACCGGTTGAATATTATTTAAACATGAAAATTCAACGAGAGTTTTTACAAATCCTTTACGAATAACGCAGGTAGCGTACAGCAAGCACTTCATTAACAAAATGATACACAACAAAATAATTAAGCTCGTAAAATAAATCTACAATATTACTCCATTGATTTTAGAACAACTAGACCACTTTATTCAGATTTGGTTTCGTATTCTTGCGGTTAGATGAAAACCAATTTGAAGAGGAAAAATATATTAATTATAATCTAAACTATTTTCATTGGGGCAGTCGTCTTCTTTTTGTCAAACTCGATTAATGAGATTATTTGTTCGTATTAAAGATTTAAAACTATTATTAACATATAAAAACACGAATAGGTCAATTTGTGTATCCAAGGAGTGTCGTGTGTGTCTCGGAGAGATTTTCGAAGTGTTTTGGTTTTTGTAGGATTGTCGAATAAGGCCACACAAAAAGCTTTGAAGGACGTAAGCCGAAGGGCTCGAGCGGTCAATGTTATCTGGTCAAACACACATAACGTTAGCAGAATCCTCTCAACACTATTCTCGGATGGCTCCTCTTTTTGACGTTAACTTCAACTTTAAGCTATTAAATAGAAACATATCCTTCATTTTCTAATTGCATTTAAATGTATGAATGTATGTTAATATAAGATCTTGTTGGTCCGTTTATGTTTTATAGATGTACCTAATGAATAATGATTAATCATGAATATTACTTGCGATTAAAGGTCAAACGTGATGTGTATATATCATTTATGGACGGAAACGATCATGAGGACGTTATAAAGTGGCATCATAGAGAAATCGATATGATAGTTTGGACTATGATGGAGTCACACCTTCAGGGTAATGATATGTATGTACCGATGAGACAATTACGATTTGTGAGTGTATGTATTAAAATGTCCGAATTCTATATATAATGTTTGTGCATGACAAATCATTTATCAAAAGACTTCATTTGAGTACTTATATTAAAAAAAGCAAATTTTATCCAGAGTATTTTCTCCTAAAATTTCACTATTAATAGTGTTTAACCCATATAAAATACGAGTGGCCTACTAGCAGAAAAATAGTATAATCAGTACACTTTTATGTGAGATTAAGGTAATATGTATTACAAATACGGGTATATCGCAATAACAATGGAAACTTTTACTATCACTAATAGAAAACAATTGGTATCAACTTAACTTGACTTGGACGACATGACAGCTATGGAGTAGTTTGCAGCTACCAACTTAACTTTGATACATATCAATATTCAAATTTAAAGGCACCAAAAAGAAAAGTAGGGAAAGAAGAAAAGTTTGAGCCAAAAGTAAGGAAATTAAATAAAATACTTCATGGAGATTAATATTTTCTCAAATTGAAGACGAGTGGTTGTTTTTTATTATATATATATATCAATGGCCTTTGTCTGTTCCCACTACCTTTTTATCATCTTTTCTTCTTCAAAAACACTATCTTTTCTGGAAGCGATGAAAATTTGAAATACTTACAACTTTTTTATAAAGGAGACATAAAAAACAAAAATTATCAAATCTTTTTGCCATGCAATTTTTTTTATACCCTAACGCTACGAGAAAAATAAAACATCAAGACAGTGACTTCCATATTCCCCACACTCATCATAATTGATCGAAGTTTAATTATACGTCAAAATTTGGATATATCAATCTTCATCTCTTGACCAAAAAACAATAAAAAGTCAAATCTTCATCTACATAACTAATTAACTTAACTTGTCAATAATTTATAAATTGTATTGTAGTTTTGCTCAGGTTTAGGATAAGTAGATAAAAATAAAATTATATTATTTTGGTCTAACAGTAATTGGTAAACTAAAATTAAACAAAAATCGAAAGTAAACGCAAGATAATAAATCAACTTAAGTGATGGCGATATAGTGGTGATTAGTCCTAAAAATCTAGGCCATGCATGGATCAGTTTTCGTAAGACAGAATTTTTCTCTTTTGCTCCATAATAAGTTACATAGCAGTTGTAGATACTGGGATTAGTCTACTATATGGTTTATAGGATCGTTCAATTATTAAGAAAAGAAAATAAGTAAAAGGAAAGAAAAGCTTTATGTGGTGAAGCAATGTTAAAAGGAAAGATAATCAAAAGGTGTGAGTTCATTGAGGTGGAGGATAGGATTCCCTTTATAGTGTCTCTTTATGTCTCGCACTATTTCTTGCCTAAGTCAACCGCAAAAGCTGAACTCTTTTTTATAGTATCTTTATTATGTGTTTTTCGTCTTCAATATTGAAATACGTACACTTGTAGTTTTGTTGGTATTCTCCTACCATAGTTGCAAATCATTTCAAATTATTGGGTGTTTTTGCATGATTACTATTATAAATAAACGAAGAAAACTGCATTGTGCAATTACAAAATGATATTGAGTTTCCATCATCAAAATTTAACAACCTCAAAATTTTGAAATCACTAATATTTAAACCATAAGCTGTTTTGTGGAGGAGCATATCATCCTGTTATTCAACGTATGCGTCGGTATAGTCATTCCGATTTACAGTTTGGTTTCAGTTCTTTTTTTTTTGTTATTCAACGGTTTATCAATCTTATTAAATTTAAACCATATGTACTTAGGTTTGGTATGGTTTGCTTGCCCGTTTGCGATTCAGTTCAGGTTTTTCTTGATTTTTCGAAAATGTTATTTTTCTATTTGAATTTATTGCACAACATGTAAAGAAAAACTATTACGGTTAGTCAATGAAAACAAACAAAATATACTATCAATTTAAAGAAGCAAAAAAAAAAAAAAAAAGATCCAAGAGAGTATTTATTTTTGTGTACATGATTTGTTTAAAGCTTTGGGAAGTTTCTATTAACCATGATATCTTTAAACTTATTAATAGAACAGTTGATGATAAATTCTCATGTGTTTGTCATTACTCATAAGTCACTATGAAGTAAAATAGGGTTGAGAATTTAAAAAAAGAAGATAATAACAAAAAGTCTGATTAACCCAACTAGATCTACGAGACTACAACTACGATGATAAAAAAATTAATAATCTATAGATTAGGAAAAGCCGTCCGGTTTTTAACCGAACCGAAACCGAAAGCCTTCTAAAAATCATAACGAAACAAGATTTAAAAGGTTGGTTTTAACCGTAACCGAACAATCACCTAATTTTATGTTCGGCTCCGATTTGGTTTGGTTTTTTCGTTCACAGATCTGTTGCCCACCCTTAGACTCCTACGATTCTCTCGGCCACAGGACTCATGTCATGAACAAATTTCACTGATTCAGATAATCGGTTGAGAAGATTCATCAGCGCAATCACTTCATTCCTTTGCAGTTCGAGCTGAAAAACAAAAATATAATATTTGTTGCGTCAATAAAATGCCATGCCTAACGTAGAAGTAAAGAAAATATACAATGCATTAGACTTCAAAAACTGGACAATGTTTCTCCAGATGTGTTTTATGAGTAGGAACGCACATTATGACGCAGATTGTCTTCACCGTTGACAGTGAAAAGGATTTTTAATGCAGTGCCGAGGCCAAGAACCTGGAGCTTTCCCCATAGACGACATTTCTCACAGCCTACGCAGTCCATTATTGCACTGCAAGGACATTAAGGAATATAAATGGTAGACCATAGCCTACTTAGCACACATTGCTTGGAGACGTGGACTAAGGATTGGAGAAGAGGGTTAGGATATTTACTTTTCATTATGAGTTATTGTTAGTTCTCTTATTGTTAGATTATCAAATATGTATTGCTTGATTTCCAAGGGTTATTCCTATTTAAAGGGAAACCTATATCTAGTAAAGACATCCATTAGAGATCAAAACATAGGAGTTGCCTTTTCATCGAATAAACGGAATAGGAGTTTCACGGTTTCTCTAATAATCGTAATTGGAGTTTTGTTAGTATTCTCGAATACACTAACGCCTTGATAGAGATCCCTAGTGGTGTCTATCAATAAAGCATTCAACTTATTGCTCAATAAAAGACCAGTAACAAGCAGAGGCACACGCTGGAAAAAAAAACGGAAAAGAGGCTAGGTAAGGATTCAAGAAGGACCTGATGTTTCTGAACTGTTTTTGTATTTGTTGTTTCAGTTCTGGTCCACGTTGGCCCTTCCAGAGCTTAGCTTCATCAAATGGTAGTGGACACGCTGCTTTAGTTTTGGGGTCACTAACTAATTGTTTCACCAGAGATTTGGTCTTCAAGTCCTCGATGACATTACCAGTCTCATATTCAGCCTCTGCCAAGTAATTTTCTGCCTACAAATCACGAAGGCGATGAGAGAAACTAATTGTGATTATTTTAGACCATTGACCCCCTTTTCGTTGGATTCGGATAAGAAATGTGATTAGTAACCAACCTTTGTTACTGCTCTGAGAACAAACAAAAATGTGAAGTATAGGTTCCGAACACGATCTGGGTATCTTAACACACGATCATACAACAATGTCAGGTTTTGACCCCACTGAAACACAAAAAAAAATGGAGATCATTGGATGATTTTCTGATTCTGCTCAAGAAACATACATTGGAGACAAGACAAATTCATGAGGCAGATCTTACCAAGTTTTTAGCTTCATCAAGTAAATAATCTGAAGCTATATGAACTGAAATAGATGAGTGAAGACCAGAGACCAATTTGTACAATATCTTTTCTTCTTGGCACGACTGTTCAGATGTATCTACTCATCAAATAGAAGCCAGTATAATAGCAGGGGTTAGAGATCCATATGAATTGATCAGCCTCTTGGAGAATACAGGTATAAAGAAACATATCGAGAAAACAAGAATGGAATGCTGAAGCTTACATTTGGGACAATTCTCAGAGTATATAGCATCCCATATCCTTCTAGCTGACGGACCAATATAGCCAGTGTACCGTTCAGGATTCAACCGAAGATTAACATATGTCATTTCATCTGCAATCATGTGTATTTGGTCATCAAAAATTACATCTAACACAATGCGATTCAATACTAGAAACACTACTTGTCACACATAGTCTCATGAGCCAGAACTGAGTGATATAGAGCGTTGACATGTAAGTACGAAACGCATAGAACATACACAAGACCCAAGAAACAAAGATAAATTAGATTGTGAAGAAAATTTAGGTAGACAGACCATTGTCAGTCTCATCATCACTTGTCCAGGGATTGTCTGTGACTGTCCAACCCGTAAAAGCTCTTGTGTCTAAGGTACGGTCAACAGCAGCTTGTGGTTTCCCTTCTTGGCAAACAGGATTGTCTTTGCTTAACGGCTTCTTAAATAGCTCAGGGAACTCGCTCTCAGGACATTCACAAACACTACAGTCTCTTAACCGGCACATGCCATCATCAGGCCAAAATGGGCAATCACACCACAGTTTAACCTACAGAATGGATTTAAAGCTAATCATAACATACACCTCCAAATTCTCTATCTAATCGCAGCAAGACAGTATATTAACAACCTCTAGATTCTTGTTTCAAATGAAATAAAGTAAGAGAAAAAGATAATCGTCTCATGATAAAAGAAAGGGGAACCAAACCTTGAAATATCGGTAAAATGGTGTTTTAACAAGGTCTTGAAGTAATGGATGCAACACTTCTGTGTTCAGCTGATTCACCGTCTCGTAATCACAACAACAGTCTTCAACCATCCCAATGTACTTCTGCTTCTCAGCCTAAAATCAAATGAATAATAATTGAAAATTGAGAAAAAACCAAACTAATTAACAAATAAAATCTCAAGAGGATGATAATTCATTATATCCTAAGCACAAACACTATAACCTAATGACGAGCTCAAAATCTAATCACGAACTCAAAATAGACGAATATCAATTCGCGCGTATCCCAATTCGTAATCGGAAAGTTACAAGAGCTTAAAAGAAAATATCTAACCTGACGGCAATTGCATAATTTTCCAGTGAAATCATAAATCGACGAACCCTGAGTATTATTCAAAAACAAAGCGACCACGGCGGCTAAAAGTACGGCAGCTATAGCTCCGATCAGCAAAAACAATCGCTTCGGCGATCCTTTCTCCTTTACATTCACGTTTCCGACGTCCGTCTCCGCCATTAAACTATATCACCAGGAAAGAGTAAAATCTACGATAAGAATAAGTATCTCTGTTAGTGTTAATTAGGTTGCTGAGAAAACTCTGACACAGACGACGAGAAATCTCCGGCACATAATTTTTATTTTAAAAGCAAACAGAAAATGGTGGGCGTTTCTCATTCGAGCAATTTTTACAAAACCGCAACTATCAGAAAACCAACGGCGATCAGAAAAAGTCATCAGATCCAACGGTTGGGATTTCCTATTTATTATTTCCCTGATATCTTTCTTAATTTACTCTACAATTTATGTTTTTTTAAAAAAAAAAAAAAAAAACTCAACTAGTTTCAGCTGGCTTTTGAATAAGGAGAGATTGTTTTCATATTGAATTAGGTTCATAAAGTTGGTTTCTTTTTGTCTCAATACTCCATTTTTCATTAGCGAAGTACTAAAATTAAAGAGAAGAAAACATGTTTACAGCCTTTTGCAAATTATGTCACTTAAGCTACGTACATAAAAACAAAACATTCGTTCTCGTTTCATCCCTGCTTTTGTTTCTTTGCCGTGTTGACAGCAGGAGAATCGCATGGCCTGTTATATTTATTAGAACAAGGTTTCACAGTCCCTGATTCATCGTCATTTCCCTCGTTAGCATTCATTATCTCCATGATCGATCTCGCCTTCAATTTTGGCTTCTCTTCTGCTCCTTATTAATTAATTATCGGTTTAAACAGTAAAAACATTCACTAAAACATGATAACATTCTTATTATTCTTTTAAGAGAAAATTGGTTTTGGATTAAAGATTTTACAATTTTGAGAGTTTTAAATTTGGTGAATTTTAGATGGATTTTGAGGATATTCAAATGATTTTGGTGGGATTTAAAAATGAAAATGAAAACTTGTTGGTGATTTGATAAAATATTTTATATAAATTTCAGAGTATTTTGGGAGATTTGGAATTACTAATGAAAAAAAAAAATGATTAAACATTTGAAGAAGAACAGAAAGACTTGCCGGACATTGATACCATGAGTCAAGAGATCAATAGTGATGAAGACATGCGAAGAACCAAACCTGAACTCCCTCAGGATGACGTTTCTTGTGTTATTGGTCCATTTGTCTGTGAGTCGCTGTGGTCAACGCCTCTCATTTTATCTGTGAACTAATCGACCTTTCGCCTGGAGTTCATGAAGATGACATTCTAGAGTGTTGACAAGAGGAAAACCAGCTTAATAGTTATACCATACATTTCATCAAACGTCCTTGGTGCATAAATAACCAAAATCTAGGGTTTGATTAGCACGGTCTAACCTAGCATTAAATCAACTCTAACCATATAGATTTAATTGACCATTTAAGTTGAGACATCATAAATCCCGATTAATGAAAATTTTAATTTTCTGTAGCATTTAGACATCAAAAGATCACACAAAATACAACTTGAATGGCTAGAGACAAGAAGAGAAGAAGATAACTTTAACAAAAGGCGTATTATCATCTAAACTATTGGGACCGTTCTACTATCGCTGTTGCTGTTCTCATTCTCTTCATTTTCACCGGACATTTCCTCGAGCGACTTCCCTTTAGATTCAGGCACCAAGAAAGTGAAAAGAATACCCAAGAAGTTAACCACACCTAACACGATAAGTGAGTTCCTGATCCCAATCCCTGGAGGGTATCCTGCGTCTGTCTTGGCCTTGTCTGGGCTCTGCGCCAAGTACAAGAACCCGAACGCACCAACCATCGCACCTAATTTGCCTGATGCTGCAGAGATACCATGGCAGGTGGATCTGAACCTGGCCGGGAAGATCTCTGCCGGTACAACGAAAGTTGTAGCATTGGGTCCAAAGTTGGCGAAAAAGAATGTTAACGAGTACATGACAACGAATCCAATTCGGTTCTCCTTGTGAGTCCAATGGTCGTAAGGAATAGCCAGAGCAAACATAAAGACCGTCATGAAGAAGAATCCCATTAGCTGAATCGCGAATCTTCCAATGACGTCGATGAACGCAACTGTGAACCAGTAACCAGGCACCGTGCTACACAAGGCGATGAGAGTTTGCGCACGCGCGATCTTGAAAACTTCGTGAATCGCGTTCATTGTTTGAGCCGGAGGAATCCACCCGATTGCGCTGAAAATATCCTTCTGAAAAAGGTTTTGACTGTAGAACGCAATGTCGAGAAGGAACCATGTGGATGTAGTGCCGAGCAAATGAAGCCCATGGCGTTTCATGAATTCTTTGGAAAATAAGGAAAACGCTTTGGACTTATCCGTTGAAATCTCTTCCACTTTCCGCTGTTCTGGCTCTATCTCCACTTGAAGAACCTTAGACATATCCGAAGCAGCTTGCTTTGCGTCTTTAGCAACCAAAGCTGTGTATCTTGCAGTTTCTGGCATCTTCGACCTGGAGTAATACGTCATTGCAGCAGGGATTGCACCAACCATCAGGATTATACGCCATACAAAATCAGCTTGAGGAACCGTGGATGCCAAGGCATTATCCGCATAGGTCGGTGCAGGGAACTTAGCATCAAAAGCAGAGGATATAATAATAGCGAAAATGCCACCAGCCATAATCCCGAAACCTTGCATAGCGAAAACTGCAGCGATAAACGCACCTCGAGTTTTCTTGTTAGCGTATTCAGACATGATCGTTGCGGATAAAGGATAGTCACCACCAATCCCAAATCCAAGCCAAAACCTAAAAAAACAGAGCGTCGCCATCACGGTTTTTGGCTCGTGTCCGAAAGAGAGACCGGAGGCTATGGAGCAAAGGACCATGACCATCAACGTCATACCGTAAACTTTCTTCCTCCCGAGCTTATCACCAAGCCACCCGAAAAAGAGCTGACCGGCGAGGGTCCCACAGAAGGCAACACCGTTGACGGCGGCAGCGACATTGGGAGGGAGAGTCCCAGGCTTCTGGGAGCCTTCCACGTGGTAGTAGATACGGCCAAGGAGCTTCGTAACGAGAGAGATGCAGAAGAGATCGTAAGCGTCGGTGAAGAATCCCATTCCGGCGATTATAATCGCTGTAAAATGGTACCATTGGGTCTTCGCTACATCAAGTGCATTCAACACTTGTAACTGATCCCTTGCCATTCTTCTTCACTTCTGCAATTTCATCAAAAACTCAATTTTAGTAACTTTTAGTAGCTTTTTTGGGCGTTATAACTATACGATGGACTTACAAATCATGTAAGAATGTAACATGATTAACTTGGAAATAAATTGTTCCGGGTATTGTGGATAAATTATTGTTTTTATCAGTTAACACAAAACAAAAAACCACTTGACCAATATATTGTTAATATTACCATATTAAAACTTGATCATCTAATTAATCGACTGATCGTAGATCTTCAGATGTAGTAAAAAAAAACTTTTACTTTGGATGTGCAAAATAAGAAAGTGTTTGTTACAAATATTAAAGCAATTACCTAACTTGGAGCAAAGTTAGGCAATTTTAAAAGCAAATAGAATTAAAAATTTAAACCCCACTTGAAATTTTATGCAACATTAATATGGTATAAGAATTTTATTTATTTTCTCATTTCGTTGATCTCACAATTATACAACCCATGAAGTATGTTGACCTAATGTTCAAAAGAAGAAAAAAAGTAAGGTATGTTGAACAAACCTGAAGTAAGGTAACTGGCAATTTTAAAGCCACTAGTAAATTATATATAATTATTTTACTAGAAAAGGTATGAAGTAACTTTTGGTTTTTATCTTTATGTAAAATTTTTTAAGCATACATAAAATAAATAAAACTAAAGTTATAATAAAAGTCAACTCCAGTTATTTTAAATTATTTGTTAAGCAATATTTTTCAGGCATGAAAATAATTATATGTAACTAGCAATTCAAATATTTGATCCTAATTTATAAACTATATTTTTCCTAAAAAAATGGATCCTGTTATTCTGGTTTCTTTACCCGGACGTAACCAATTCTTTTAAAGTAAACGAGGAAATGGGGATATATACATATATATATATGAATTTTCAACGATTAATATATATATATATGTGAATTTTCAACGATTAATATATATATATGAATTTTCAACGATTAATATATATATATATGAATTTTCAACGATTACTATTTTGTCTTTACTCTAGTTACCCACAAAGGTTGCTTGTGATGTCTGAATCTGTACACGGGGATGCAAACACTTATATGAGAGCAAGACAGCGAGTTGGTTTTGTCTTAATTGCGGACACACTTGTTCAAACTAAATATTTCCTCTTATTGAAGGTTTTTTTTTTTATCAAATAGAATTTTTGCAAACCATTACCATATTTTCGTTATTAGTTTGTTTGCGAATTATCATGATTCATGCACTAAACCAAAACAAAAAGTGTTCTATAAAGGGGGATATAAGACCCAAAAAATAGTTTTCAAGAGAACTAATCCTAATAAATGATCCAAGAAAGTTGGAAAAAGACAAACAAATGAAGCTCAGATTGATCCAAAATAACTACTGACAAAGACCAAAAGACTACCAGAGATTGAAGAGGCAGAGAAGGACCACATAACCAAAACAACGATAAACTAACATCATTTTGCATCCATACAAGAAAAAAGTTGGAATTATCAAATTATACATAAACATCCAAAAAAAATAATGAACAGAAAGACTTACGTGAATATATAATCTTCTTCAACGTGTGTGAACTGATCTGATCAAGTGTTTTAAGTATTTTTTCAGAAGAGTGTAGAGAGAGCGAAGATCTTTAGTTTCCTTTATTTCTGGGGAAAATGTAGAGAGAGAGGACGCAGAATGAGCGTTGAAGCTGCCGATGAACAAGGACAGAGTGCAATCGTTTGGAAACGGCCATTTATAAGCGACTCTATATGAGATATTCCATTTGCTAATTCGGTATATTCCCTCTCCAACGACGCCGTTTTGCTAACTTTCAATATTTTTCCTCTCTGTTTTACCAACATTTTTTTTTTTTTTTTTACTTCGTTCGGGTATTATCAGGACAGGATGCTTTTGTTTTGCTGTAATTATTCTTTTATTATCGAGAACATAGCTGTTCCAATAATAACTAGTTCTGTTTTACTCGTAGTTGACCATCAATTTTTTGCTGATACAGAGCGCTAAATGCTTGGAAAACACAAATATTTTAAATTCTGGGGTCTTCGCCATTAACTAGACGCCTATTACGTGGCATGCGGTTTAGGCAGATATAAGTTTTAAATACTAATAAAGTAAGTAAAATGTGGTAATTTTTAGAAACAAACTAAACTAATTATACTAAATGAATCCAATTAGTAGTGTGGTCAAACTTTGATTAATTATTATAAAAAATATCTTATATTTGTCAAATATATAATCATCAAATGAAAATTGAAAATTATTATTGAAATTAATAATAACACGTTGTCGAAATTTGACAACAGTTTGTAATTTAGATGAAAATAAACTCAGTGACGTGAACAAAAGAATTTACAAGAAGAAACAAGATTGATACAACAAACGCTTATTTGTTGACAAAATTATACCGGAAACAAGTTAATTCTTGACAATTTAAATGTTTATTTAGTGATTTTGGATATTAATCTATTTAGTAAAGAAGCAGTAACTGCAGGATGTGTATATCTACAGATACAGACTACAATGTCAATGGTATTTAATAGTCAATGGGAAATAAACACCTCTTGTAGAGTGTGAGTAACGCTCATGACTTGTGGAATGGTCTGTTTCGTATCTGATAAGTAGGAGCCTTTAATGCATTTCCAAAAAATATATAAGTGTATCTCTCTTTAGCCCAGCAAGTTCCTTTCTCTTCCGTGACCCAACAAGTTTTTTTCTTCATGGCATCACAATTTCCTTCATTATTATGTTACTAAATTACTATACAATAATACTATAGAGTAAAGCTCTATAAATGTATTTCACGTTAAAGAAACCCATGGTGGAGATATATACAAACTATTTTTCTTTGTAAGTCACCAAAAAATAACAATAAGTAATTTTAAATGTCATATAAAGTATAGGAAAAATTATAAAGCTTCATAAAATATTTGTGAGCGTCTTGATTCTAGACAATTGATACACACAATTTTTTCACTCATGAGTTGACAATCAATTTGAAATACTTCAATCATATAACCTCTATAGATTAATAACGTGTAATAACTATATCTTTTGTGTTGAAAAAAAAAATCACGTAAACACAAGAAATTAGCTACGAACTTACAAGCTACATATTTTCAAGACTTTTTAGCTGGCAAATTGTCAACCTGATTGCTCAGTTACCATTCAATTTCAATGTCATTTCAAGATGTAATCCCTTCAAATCACAGATGTTTTTCATAATGAAAAAATAAATAAGCTCTCTGTCACTATAAGATTAGAGAAAATTATTTTTGTACTTTTATATAAATATTGTTGCAGAGTTATCATCCTAAACATTCTATGTCTTCTGGTTAAAAATTAAAAACGTTACATTTTACGACTCACAGTTCTGAAGGCAGTTAATTTTGTTTAACCATTCCACTTTTGAGACTCTAGCCTTACCTACTCTTCTATCAAGGACATTACCAGCTTAATTTCCCAATAATTTGCTTGTGATGTAAAGGGCTCAACTAGCAATTACATAGAAAGAGTAAGAGTAACATAAAGCAATGAAAACGAGGTAAAAAAAGAACAAATAAATTATAGTCATTTTTATCAATTTAATTTAGTGATTTTAATATTTTTATTAACATTGCAGAATGTTGGGCTCGAATTCCAGACAAGTGTTATGAATTTCAGAAGTGGTTATCATTTTGCCACATGATTTCGACCAAATAAATAGTAGTGCAAAGAAATTAATTTAGAATTAAAGCAATAGATGAAATAAACTAGAGTTTAAAAGAATGTTTAACAAAGTTATTGAAAAGAAATTTGAGGAAATTTGGTCAAATAACATAAAAATAAAAATGATTAGTTATAATTAATATATTATTAGTGTGTAGCTATAAGATGTAAGAGTATTTTATACTTTAATCATACCTTTAAAATATATACAATTGACTTCCTTTTTATTGTTAAAAATATTTTAAAAGAGAAGAAAGGAAAATATACTAAGATGAACAAAAATTGATATGCGAGAAAAATAGAAAAATACTGTAAAACTTGGGAAGAGATTGCACCGGAAGAAGACGAACATAAAATTTTTAAAAATAAAAGTTACTTGTAATTGAATGGTTGTAGGTTTGTAATTTAAGGGTCATATCGTAAACTTACATCTTTGGTTTCGTATTCTATCATAGCGTACATTATTAAAAGTGTCCTTCATATATTGGTTTTTGACTAAACCAATATCAATTTCTAAAAATTAAAAAGATATACAATTTTTTTCCTATTTTCACATGCATACAAAAAACATAATAACAAAAATATCATTACTAATTTTTATTACGCAAACAAAAACATGTAATAAGTATATCATTTCAGTTAGTATAGACTTATTAAAATTAGTAGAATATGATTTATTTGGTAGATTTGTTAGTGAAATGGTAGATTTATTTTTAGGGATAGTAAATTTATTTAAATAGATTTATTATTTTGATATATTAGAGATGTTTTGGTGTGGTAGATTTATTGGATTATGTTGGTAGATCTTTTATGGACTGGTAGACTTATTTTTCAAATTATAGACTTATTGATATGAATGATATATTTATTTTTGTGTGATATTAGATTATATTTTGTGTGATAGATTTATTGATAGTGGTGATAGATATATTTTGATATGTAGAAATGGTAAATTTATTATATTGATGGTAGATTAAAGGCGTGTGATTGATTTATTTGTTGTTAAAAGATTTTTTAACGTTTGTATATGCTGATAGATATGTTTTTAGTGATGATAAATTTATAATAAATTAATAAACTTATGTCTTTTGGTGAAAGATTTAATCAATATTTTAAATTTTACTCAAAAAACACAAATATTAGTCAGAAACACTAATCATTTAAATCATACACCACCAATTATAAATGCTAATTGCAAACAATCGTCAACACTAATATTTACAAATGTGTGTGACCAAAAAAATTTGTTTTTGTTATTATTTTATTATATATCATTATTTATTTATTTTATTGTCAATGACAATGTTGCAATATAATGAAAAATCTAAATTTTTAAATGACGTTTCCTGAAAGATTGAAATTAAAGTAGTAATCTAAAAATATAATATTCTGTTATTAGTACGAGAGGTTTTGAGCATTGTTTAAATAATTATTCCTTCATTGTATGCATATGCGTCTAGCTATGATAGATGCATGTATATGAAAATTGGTAAGACCCGATGATTGTATATTCTTATTTCTCGAACTCGCCTAAGACGTTACCAACAAAAAACAAAATTTGAAAATTGATGGCTTGACTTTATGCATCACAGAGTTGACTAGTTAAATGGTGACTCCTTTGGAATCGACATTCCACGTCCATTTGTTAAAATGTTATTGCTTATAGCTGACTTCTAAGTCCACATTCCATCGTTCACATTGGACGGATACTTTTTTTCCTACTAAACTTTAAATCAATTAATCACACTATTTTTATGTCGCTTATATGTCTTAGATATTTTTAAATCTAGAAGTGACGTTAGATTAAGTATTTAATTCCCTGCCTCCACACATGGACACCATTGTTAGTAAGAGAAAATGAATACAATTTACTATTACTCTTCACATTATTGATCTATAAGATTATAACCATAGTTTTTCGGAGCTGTTTTTGAAACGTTAGCCTTTATTCAAGTCTATGAGTACAAATTAGAGCATCCCCCAAAGAGATTTTTTTTTGAGAAATAGAAAAAAGAGAACCAAAAACAGTTGTATCTCTAGGTCTTACCAGTACTTTTAATCGTTAATGTATTGATTCGTAGAGAAAATAATAATATATTTGAATTTATGTTTTGTCTGTTTGAGTGATGTACTCATAGTCCATAACTGATGCCACTCCATTTTGTCCTATATATATATGGCTGGATAACTGTCTGGGCCAACCAATGATTTTCATGGACAAGTTAATAAAGAGTTGCTAGGGAAAATAAGGAAAAAAAAGAAGATAATCTAGACTTGTAAGTTAACATCGAGATTGTCCAAACTCTTTTTGTCCCTTTTCATAACCTGTTTTTTTTTACAGAATTATATCATCAAGCATATCTTAAAATGTTTTGATATTTTGTTAAAGGTCTACAAATTACATAAATTATCATCATTTCAGATACGAATCCATACAAACATATTTTTAGGGTGGGATGTGACCGGATATTTTGGATCTAGATTTTAAGGTATTTTGTATTTTCATGATCTGGATTTGTTAAAAAAATTAAAATATTAAAAAATACTATTAAAATAAAAGTTAATTATATTTAAAAATGTGATATAATATTATAAAATAAAATATTTTAAAATGATTTTAAATTTATTTTTAATATATAAACGTTAATATATTTAAAATTTTATTAATAGAATATAATATTTTAATATTTTTGAAGAATCTAGATTTATTATCCGGATTCGCCCTTCGAATTTTTCAAGCGGCTCTCGGATCTCTGAAAATATTCTAAACCCTACATATTCTCTTTGCTCTACTTATTTTTTACAGTCTAAAACCACACAAAAAATATGGCAAATTAAACCTAAATGAATTATGTTTAAACTAACAATTAGCTAGAAATTGGTTAATGTTTATTGATTATAGAGTCCGGTTTTTACATAGTTGTATGTACACTTTAAAATTTAGTTTAATTTGTTTTAGGTTCTTATAACATTTTTTTTTTGATGGAAAAAAAATCTGACTCCTCTCGTGTTTGCCGGAGTGGCCTCACGCCCATCCTGCTGCGAGACAAAGATAGGGATGGACCTGTCTTCAAAGCTTAACTTGGTAAGAAACACGGCTACTTTATCATCTTCCTCCATCGAGGAGAAATCAAATTACTCAGCTAAGGAGAAAACATTTTCCTCCGTTAAGGAGCGAATCTTACCACCATTGGCGATGTCTTCTGCCTTTGGTCAATCTCATTAATTTCAAATCCGACTATCAACAGCTCTTTTGAGCAATCAGTGCATGGTTTAGGCTGAAGGATCTTCACGATTGTCTTCAAGTCTTTGATCATGTCCCAAACCTATATCAAACTATCTGTTTTAGCTTGTTTTTCAGTATCTTAATCGATATGATGTAGTTCGTATGGCATTTGAGGCTTTTATTGATTTTGTATATTTTTTTAAATGTTTGTTTTAGGTTCTTACATTACCAATCAAATTAAGGTAAAACCATTAATTTGTAAAAAAATGAGAGATAAAAAAAGAAATTGATAAAAATAAAGATAAGAAGAAGAATAGAAATTTCCAACAAAAAAAAAAAAGAGAAGAAGAATAAGAGGAAGAAGAAAGATATTATTTTTTGCCAAAAGGTTTAAGAAGAAGAAGAAAGAAATTACAAGAAAATAACAACCATTCGAATTTTAATATTAGTCGTCCACACCTAACCTAACTTATCTGAATTGATGTATTTTGTGACAAAAAAACAACTGAATTGATGAAATTCTTCTTTTCGACATTAATTTATTTCTTTCATTTTCAAAAAAGAAAAAAAAAAAAGATAACATCAGCAATAATAGAGTCAACGGGATAAGGTCAACCCTTTTTGGCCCAATAAATTAAATTACTAATTTGTTTTGGAGTCATAGGGAATTACTGATGACCAAACCCCAAGTAAAATAATTATAATTAGTTGGTAAAATGATGACTCAAATGATATTTAGCGCTGGAAAATGCCAAAAAAATATCAATCCCGTATTTAAAAGTCTATAAAAATATATGTTACTTGTACAACTAGTGTTAAACCGTGTAAACGGAAGGCATCCCAATGCCTAACAAATTATAATCCGTTTAGTTGAGATTTAAACGACTTTTGAGAAGTTTATTACGTTCTCTTTGAGTGAAGAAGCTCTAACCTTTGCAAGGAATCGGTGACCGGTGACGCCGAGCCAAACCCTTGATTAGCTTATCACGTTTGGCTTGTCTAATTCGTCCTATATGATTATCATAGAGCTGTAACTTTTTCTTTGGAATCGAAATTGCATGATGATTCAATCTCATCACAATAGCTATGCATACGTGCCAAGAATGATCGTCTCTTTGCTCTAACGTGGCATAAAACTTTACTCCACCAAACTTGGCATATAATATCAAATATTAAACTTGCGAAAAGTCTTACTTAAATTCAACTTTTGAAATCAAATGAAACAAAAATAAAGGAATCTTTGGAATTCAAAGTTTTCGGTAATACTAAACAAAATGTAGAAAAATCATTGTGTGAAGGAAAAGGACTGATAGAGTCGGAAAAGTTGACAATCTTATGGTTGCGAATTATTGTTCGTCATTTTCAACAAGAATTAATAATACTAAAAACTTTATATATAATGCGTATACGCTTATGTATGAGGTTGGCTAAAAGCCGCTGATAGTTCACACACCCCAAACTTTGTTGCGTATAGAATATTGCTTTTTGTTTAAACTCAAAGTTGTCTCTTCTTCGACCGTTCGTGGCATCAAAAAGGTAACGGAGACTGATTTTCACGTAACAAAAGTTATTCGGCCTCTTAATTCTGCAACGATTCTACATTTATTTTTGGGAAAAGTATCCCAAAATAGTACTCTTGAAACTAAACCTACTTATTATAATTCGTATAACTAACAAAAAAAAAATTACATTGAAGGAGAAAATGCGTACATATACTATTTGTTTCGTTCTTTTTGTTGCTAAAATGTATATATCATTGAAAATGAAGATAGATTTTACAACAAGCATAATCTAAGGACTGTACTCCCTCGGGAGATAGATTTTTACGTTTTTGTTAACTTGCTTATATACAAATTGGAAGAAACAGTTCTTATAGACTGAAAAAATAAATTAAACTACAGTTACACACGCTAAAATGAGCAAGCCCAAATAAACCAACAAACGTGGAAAAAAATAATTACACCCACCTGTAGTTTAATGGAACCTGACCAAATATAGACATCCCAGTTTACCTATTAATTCAACTAGCTTCAGACGAAGTGCTTGGATTTGATTTCGGACCAACATGTCATTAGGATTCACAGTAGGTGAGGAGATGGACTTATAGATAATTTGATGGTTTTGCTTTCTCCAAATCTTGTAATTGCAAACTGTCACGCTATGAGGACGAGAGGCCGAGTAGGATCTCTGTTATTGATTGGTAACAAGGACTTTGTGGTTGAAATCCATGTAAAATTGTTCATGAGATAGTCGGGGCCCTATAAAAAATATAAATTCGAGATCCTGTTTTTTGCAATATGTAACATCATATATAATATAAGTACTATATATAGAATATAAACACAATTTTTTAATTTAAAGAACGCTATATTTTCTATTAATTTTATTTATTGAATTTGATGAGAGACCCACGAATATATGTTGAAACTCGATAATATATAATTTCGTCTTCCTAAGTTAGAGTAATTTTAGTTTTCAACAATATGTACTGAAAAACATATTTTATTAAACACATTAATATTACATATATATACATATATTTTTTGGAAAACTATTATATATTCTACAAATAAGTTAATTTTTTATGGTTAAAAATATTATCCCACGTATGACGCAATACGTTGTCAGTATCATACAATATAGAAAGCATGGTTAAAGTGTAAATGTTTTCACTGAAACTCAGTATTAAATATGATCTTTAGCTTCCCATAATTCCTAAGTCCGAAACCCACTCATGTTGGCATCCATGTGATTGCAGGGGAATAAAGAAAAAGCCCAATTATGTTTCTTATTATATATTTATATTTTGTAATTAGTGGAACTTCCAATATCAAAGGCCAATGTTTAAAGGGGAGGTTCGTTAACATAAAAGTAAAAGTGGAGGCTTCATGATTTCTTTCCAACATATGGCAGTCTTATTAAATTTACATTTTAATAGAAGACATGTGGTTACGGCTAAGTGAAAAGGCATGGAATATATTTCTGTCCTTGAAACTTCATTCATACTCTTGTTGAATTTTCTTTTTATCATGTTTAATATACCAGAACGTGGGTTGATAGTAAAAAGGCATTTTAGACTTCATCTAAGTAATTATAGTAATTTTAGTGCGACAAAATTGAATATTTAACAACATTAACTTTTGTTTTTGAGAATTCTAATGTGTCTACGAGTCACCAGATTTTTTTTTTTTTTCAAGTGTTGAATTTGGAGCAATATTTTTAAAAAAAATTCAAATGAGAATCAAGCATGCAAGAACCCAACCTACATGAAGTTATTTCCTAATTGGAAATAAACAAATTTACGTAAATAATGTTAAGATTGATTTGGAGGATAAGTTAAAGATTTTTTAGACTTAATTTAGAGAATATTTTACGTGAATATAAAAGAGATATGAATAGTGGTTTGTGATATTGTCATTGTTGTGTTACTATACAAGTTAAATTGCTAAGTTCTCTAAAATCATATATAATCTGAGAAAATAAAAAATATATTGTATTAGTTACTGATCCTCTAAATGTGAGTCACTCGCATATTATTCCGAAACAAAAAGACAAAGCTACCTCACATGTTAGCAAGGATTCTCTTGGGGGGAAAGTTGAGTCTTTGCACTCGAGTTCGAGTGATGATATGATTTACTCTTAAAGTCTAAGAAAGGTTATGGGGTTCCTTTCTAAGTGTTCTATAATGACTAGTAAACCACATTTGTTTGGTCTGATACACACATGTTCTCCCTAATTTTACTATCACCATTCAAAACCAAAATATATAAATAATATTCTTGAATGTCTGATAGAAAAGGTTGGAGACAATGGAATAGGTATCTGCCAATATCAATGGGCGTAATCTCTCCTTTAATACTTTTAAGCAATAACAAGAAGCGTATTTACTCCAAGAAAATTGAATATATATATATATATAGGAAAACTAATTATAATCTGAAAGTTGTATGTTCTCAGTAAAATATTATATTTGAATCCGTTACAACCAAGAATCAAAAGACTCTGTAGTATATAATTATTGGACAATGGGCATATGCAATTCGTTGGAGCATTCATGGGATCATATTATAACGCGCTTTCGTGGCTCTCCAACACGTAAGTGGCATGCCATCTAAAACGAAACTATTGAGGAGGTGCCCAAAGCAACTTTGCTTTTTGATTTGCTTGTGTAACAAAACCCTAAAAATACCATTGAAAAAGCGATATAAAACCCTAAAATAGGAAGCCCAGTACCCAATAAAATTTAGAAGCGTCATTATTCGGAGGAGCTATCGTCTTCCTCGACCAGCTATGGTCTCGATTTATCCAAATTCTGGTGTTCTAACTGAATCACCTGAACAGATCTCCTGTCTTCTGTTTTTGACGTGACCAAAGGTAATTAATTGGCTATGAAATATTTCGATCTCCTTTTCTCGTGACGATATTCTCTCTTTAAGCAAAAGTCAATTCGTTTCTAGAAAAAAACGATATTAGGAAGGTTATTGTCCTTTGAAAAATATTCCAATGTTTTAGAAATTGAATCTGTTACCATTAATTACAGGGCTTTCTTGCCTCCCTTGTTCAAGGAGGATTTTGCTTGAAAAATAAATCATATCTTTTACTCGATTGGAAAGTATCTATCTCATATTAGCATACATAGATATTGCAGCCAGATATTCAGATTTGTGTGCTACGTGAGAAGATGAAGTTTGAAGAAACGTCCAGGGAATTATATCTATACGGAGAAGAGTAGTTCCTAGAGAAATGTCATCACGTTAAATATAAGAAACTTAACAAAGTGCTGAAGAAATGCAAGACATGTAACTCCTTTAGATCGGATGATGAACAACGCATCATCACATCGGCTACTTCTTTGTCTGATTCATGCCAATACCAATGTATGTATACATGCACTTATCTCCCTTCTTCACCTTTTTACCTTTGTAATCTTAGTGCTTACATATATAGCAGTGCTTAAGCCTATGGCTCGATCTACTCCTTTTGGTCATTTACATGAGCAGATAGATCTAACAAAGTACGAAAAGAACATGATCAAACAAATTTATGCAAATGTTTTTGAGTTGAAAAAGCCATGTTCACTATACTGGTCATAAAGCCATTTTATAGTGGCCCGTCTTGTTGTAGTGGTATTTCCTAGATGAAAGCTTGTTTTCACTCTTACCTCGAAGACAACTGTTATAATATCTTACAATACCTTTGTTGGTAACCTTGCCAGCATTGCCAGCCAATGATATGAAGGAGCAGTGAGGGTTCGATTTAATTTCTTGACCAAATAAACCATATGCCAAGGTTCCAAAGCTACCTTAGATAGAAAGTAATACCAAAACTACCGTTTATGTTGCGTCAAGCCATCAAAGGTAGAGATCACGACCACGAGATGAAGTTGGAGGAGTGATGGCTGTTAGCTTGAGTGATTTGAAGAGTCTTCATATCGCGCTTTCTGGCATTCTCCAGTGACCATTGCTTGTTGCTTCTATTTCACGGCCATCTTGCCTAACTTGCCAGTGGCGAGGTCGTCTTGACCCGAGATACTTTATAAGAAGAGTTCCCAAAATCTGTCCAAGCATCATACCAAAAAGAGGCATCCTCCCATTACCAGTTTCACATTGGATAAAGACCAATAGAACCTGCTTTAGTTGGAACATACTTGATACTTCTTAACGCTCTTGAGAAACGGTTTGCATAATAAACATGAATGAAACAAATGTAAAACTAATGCTAACACTAAACAACACATATCTAAAATATAATTTGCTCACGCTAAACTGGAATGTAATTAACATGCAGTGAAGCTTGAATTAGAAAATTATTCTTCCCCTGCCAAAAGAAAAAAAATGTCATAATAATAGAAAAGGTCCAACTCAGAAAGTAAAACATGAATTTATTACAAAAGTAATCCTCATAATTTTAAAATGCGCGATTGTCACCCACAACTTTTCGTCATTTGCACTGTTCAATAACGAAAGAAAAAAAAATAGACGGCCATGCTACGTTCATTAATTTGTTCATCATCCTCCTTATTCTCTCATTTCCTCTTCTTCTCCTCCTCCTCTGATCAGCATCAGTTCATGAGATTTCCTCGGCGTGCTAAAGGAGAAGCAGCAAAAGCTAGCTAGGATCATCCCGGTTTGTGGTCATCTCACGTTTAATTTCTTCGAGCTGTGTTAAATCTGAAGACACAGCAAAGTTCTCGATGGATACGCTTACGTTAATGGCGCTATTGAGTGGTTTGTGTTTTCGGTGTCGGAGAGAAACGGAGATCTCTAGAAGCTTTTGAGACAGAGAGTTAGAGAAGGAAAATCAAAATTAGGTTTTGTGAATTAGGGTAAAATATTTTTAATGGGAAACACATGCGTGGGTCCGAATATGAATGCTAATGGATTTCTTCAATCTGTTAGTGCCGCTGTTTGGCGGAATCAGAAACCAGACGAGAGCCTTAAGAGCAACAAAGACGATAGCAGCAGGAAGAAGAGCGTTAATAGCGGCGACGATGCTTCCTCCGCCTTGGATCCAGCTCCAGCGGCAGTGCCAACCCCTAGCACGCCACCTCCACCGGTGAAAATGGCGAATGAAGAAGCATCCAAAAATAACCAAGAGAGCAAGATCGCCAATGAAGGGAACAATAACAACAACGACGCGAATCAGAACCCGAAGAAAGAAGCGCACATGAAACGAATGGCGAGCGCGGGTCTACAAATCGATTCCGTGCTCGGGAGGAAAACAGAGAATCTCAAGGATATCTACAGCGTGGGGAGGAAACTAGGTCAAGGACAATTCGGGACGACGTTTCTTTGCGTGGAGAAGAAGACAGGTAAAGAGTTCGCTTGCAAAACGATCGCCAAGAGGAAATTGACGACCCCTGAGGATGTGGAGGATGTGAGAAGAGAGATTCATATAATGCATCATTTGTCTGGACATCCGAACGTGATTCAGATCGTTGGTGCCTACGAAGACGCAGTGGCTGTTCATGTTGTGATGGAGATTTGTGCAGGTGGAGAGCTGTTCGATAGAATTATACAGAGAGGTCATTACACGGAGAGAAAAGCTGCTGAGCTTGCAAGGATCATTGTTGGTGTTATTGAAGCTTGTCATTCTCTTGGCGTGATGCATCGTGATCTTAAGCCTGAAAATTTCTTGTTTGTAAATGGAGACGAAGAAGCACCACTCAAGACTATAGATTTTGGTCTCTCTGTCTTCTTTAAACCAGGTATATATATAAATGCCTAATGCTTCCTTTACGTGTTTGAAAAATTGATCTTTTTGCTTCAATGGTAGTATCTTTGGATCCTCAAGAGTCCTCTTTTTATTACCATGTTTCTGATTTCTTCACATGACAGGAGAAACATTCACTGATGTAGTTGGGAGCCCTTATTATGTGGCTCCAGAAGTTTTGCGGAAGCATTATAGTCATGAATGTGATGTTTGGAGTGCTGGAGTTATTATATACATCCTACTAAGTGGCGTCCCACCATTTTGGGATGGTAAGAGATAGTTTGATTTATGCTTCAAGTATGTTCAAATGATTGAGACTGATTGAATTGTTAATTATGATATGTCAGAAACGGAACAAGGCATCTTTGAGCAAGTTTTGAAAGGTGAACTTGACTTTGTATCAGAACCATGGCCTAGTGTATCAGAAAGTGCAAAAGATTTGGTCCGTCGGATGCTAATCAGAGATCCTAAGAAGCGAATGACAGCTCATGAAGTTCTCTGTTAGTGTTCTTCTTTCCAAATAATCAAGTTCCATCTTTCCCTTTGAATCTCAAAGTGTTAGGACAGAACTACTTACAAACACTGTAATGTTAATTATGTTGCAGGTCATCCTTGGGCCCGAGTGGACGGTGTGGCTCTTGATAAACCTCTTGATTCTGCTGTCCTCAGTCGTTTGAAACAGTTTTCAGCCATGAACAAGCTCAAGAAAATTGCTATCAAGGTGAACAAATTATAAAATTTATATCCTATGAAAGATCCAACAACATCATTTTCTGTTTAATGAGTCCACTTAAAATCACTTACCATTTTACCAATCTATTTTGACGTGACATGCTGTTATATGCATTCATTCAGGTAATAGCAGAAAGCTTGTCCGAGGAAGAGATAGCAGGATTGAAGGAAATGTTCAAGATGATAGATACAGACAATAGCGGACACATCACTCTCGAAGAACTAAAGAAAGGTTTAGATAGAGTCGGTGCTAACCTTAAAGATTCAGAAATATTAGGATTAATGCAAGCAGTAAGTCCCACTTCTCTAATCGCCTGTTACTATATGATATACGAAGCTATCAAATAATTTGGAAAAACACACAATTTCAGGCGGATATAGATAACAGTGGGACTATAGACTATGGAGAGTTTATAGCAGCGATGGTGCATTTAAACAAAATAGAGAAAGAAGACCATTTGTTCACAGCTTTCTCTTACTTTGATAAAGACGGGAGTGGTTATATAACCCGAGACGAGCTTCAGCAAGCTTGCAAGCAATTCGGCTTAGCGGATGTTCATTTAGACGACATATTACGCGAAGTCGATAAGGACAATGTAAATTATAATTTTTTTTTCTGTTGCCTTTCAATAACTACGAACCATTGTTGTTTAATGGTTTATATAATTGCGTGTTTGTGTATTGGTTTTTGTCAGGATGGAAGAATAGATTACAGTGAGTTCGTGGAGATGATGCAAGACACTGGATTTAGCAAAATGGGTTTAAGATGAGTTGAAGAAACAAACCAAGCATCTCATTTTCCACCATTTTTCACTATAATATAATTAGCATAAATATATATAAATGGGCTGCTTAGTTTTCTTGAGCACGTTTTGTCCACTGTATTCCCGCATTTTTTCTTGTGTGTGTTCAAGTTTTAATCATTTCTTACTCTCCCACGAGTTAACTAGGAGAACGATCATAGAGGTTGTATTTTGAAGTTACCAAAATGCTAGTTCATATTCATTTTCAGTGTTATATTCTTAGTAAGTCGATGTGAAATTCTAGAGAATCTTGAAAGTAAAATGTTCTCTCTGTTACTACCAAATTATATGTTTCAGATTTTTTTTTTTTTTTTTTGCATCATCTTTTTATGTCAGACAAAGTAAATGTGGAGTTGTATGATACTAAGACAAATTTATAAAGTAAAATACACAAAAAGTGTTATGGAATCTTTTGTGTGTATGCCTTTATATCATTATTATACGAAGGTTATATTTACAAATGTTATCTAAGTTTTTTCCATATCCGAAAGTTTATCTCGGTTTATAATATCTTGGTTGATTTATCAACGCTTTTTTTTTATAAAGGTTTATTTTCTCGACATTTAGCAATCAATACGTAAAGTTTATGATTTTATTCTCTAATTAATTAAACATCAGTATCACTAATTAACTAATAAGATGTAAAATTCAATTACACTGGTACATATAATCAAAACCTTTTTTGTTTTTGACGTTGAAAATAAAATTATCTTTAAGATATCCCATTGAAGAAGTGAAAACAGTTATGGAGTAAGCAGATATTTGACGTGCTCTGTCTTCTACTGGAAAAGTTCGCAACACAAATAGGCCACATCGTTATGGGTCGCATCGCCAAAAGATCCACACGTGGCACGTGATACACTGCAAGAACTACACGTGTCAAATACCCACCTCTTGTTTTACTTGTTAACCCACTCGCATAAACCATTTTCACTTCTTCCTAATCAACAACCTCTCTCTTTCTCTTCTTCTACAAGAATCGAAAAGAAAATGGGCTCAGAGACTTTCCTGGAAGTGATTCTGGCGATTCTTCTGCCTCCCGTCGGAGTTTTCCTCCGATATGGTTGTGGGGTAAGCACTAGTCATCATTAACTTAAATTACTTTCTTGTCTTGTAAGTAATTTAATATGATAGAGTGGATGAATGCAGGTAGAGTTCTGGATATGTTTGTTGTTGACTGTGTTGGGTTACATCCCTGGGATCATCTACGCTATCTACGTTCTTGTGGTTTGATCACCAAATTTAATCCTCTTCTTGTACATTTTTCATCTAAGTAGGCTTTGCTGTTTCCCATCACTCTTGTAATAAAAAACTCTTGCCTTCTTCCCTCAATAATAGAATACTATTATTTTTGCTTATTTTTCAATAGAGTTTTGATTATCCTCTCAAAATTTGTTTTCAGACTTTCTTAAGAGCTTTCAGTTAATTCTCCCCGACTGAATCACTCTTGTTTACAAAAATATGTCAGGATTTTAGCATTTATTATCGCCAATAACCAAAACTGCAACCAAAAGGTATTTATTATTGACAAAAATACTTAGCGTTTGGTCAGATCAATTATCTGCAAAACCAAACAAAATGGGGAAGCACATAAAACAATGCAATATGGACGAAAAAAGGGCGTCTTGGCAATGTCTTTTCGAATTTAAGTTTCGTGTCCATAATTTCAAGAAAAATATTCAAGATGATTGGAACTTGGACGTAGAAACACATGCAAGTGTCTTTGATCAAGTCGTTATGATTTACGTCAGTCTCATCCTCGCCAAACAATTCTTCATGACCCAAATTCTCTTGCTCCTATGCAAAGTAGGAGAGGAGTGTTCCAAAAGCATGATCAATTTCTAAAGAATAACGTCAAGAGATTTTAGAGATGAGATAAACAAAGGGAAGACGATGATTGTACTCGATGATGAATCCACTTCTTTTGTATGAGAAAAATGGATATGGATGAGAAAAAGAGAATGAAGATCGGAGTGATGAGATCCAGTCCGTTACCATTCAAGTTTTGAAATCAATAAACGAAGCTAAGAGCTGCGAGCTTGTGGACAAATTTTTCCTTCTTTCAAATAGTTCTCATATCTAACATAAATCTTCAACTACAACCAACTAAACCGGAAATATATAACCAAAAGTTCAAATTAAGACATCACCGAAATTGACAATAAACCCGAAATTGACAATAAACCCGAAATTGAATCTTCATTAAAAAAAAAAAAAAACAAAGTTGTCGATCAGCTCAAATATAAACAACACACTGATCTCTGACTTCACCTGCACACATTTTAGAGAATTGCACGTTAGAAAAAAACCCGTTCTAAAGGAAAGAACAAGATTAAATTTAGGCATTGGGGATAAGATTCCAGCCAGAACTATTCAGTAAAACGACAATGACAAACAATTAAACATCAACATGATCAGCAGATTTACCTTGGTAAGTTAGTAAAAGTTATCTTTTTAATTAAGAAGTATGGTTTTATCTAAGGTAAGTTTATAGTAAGTGAAAGGTTTGATATAGAACCTACATGCAGACAGATAACTATGCTCTTCGTTTGGTATACGCAAGCTGGTGTGATAGATAAGAGGAATTACTTGATCATTTGGCGTTGTTCTTTATCTCTAGAGAGTTTTACTTGCAATCTTTCACCAGCTCTGTGTAATCAAGATGATAAAGTCAGAGCTACGAACCAAAGAAAAAAAAAAACAGAATTCTTACAAAAAGGCTGTAGCATTGCTATCTATACTTGTCAAGAACATACCGGCAAATCTTCACCGGAAACACCTCCAGCTGCATCTCTATTAGATCCATCTCCGCTCTTTCCTGAGCCCTTATTATCCCCCTGTCATCATTTCACAACAAAATGTAAGACCACCAATGGGTAACTCTGAAGTGGAACTTGTCTTAGAGGGGTAAAATAAAATAAATAAAAAAGTTGAATTGTGTGGCATATGGGATTTACTCACCTCCAACTGCATCAGCAGGATTGTTTCAGCAACCATACACAGGGAGATGGAAAAGACTGAATCAGTATTACGACTAAATAACATATCTATATATATCTTCAGAAGTTTCAACAACCAGAAATGCATCCTGAGAGTTGATCTATATTTGCTTTAAAAACTATTATTTTGGCAAAGATTGTTAACACAGAACATATACAGAAGAAGTTACTAGTATTTCTCTCATGGCATTTTTACCAACAAAAAGTAACGTGTTGGAATATAACAGTCTGGGGTTAAGAAGTAAATGTAACTTACCTCTCTGTACCTGGCTAGGTATATCTTTAACGGGTCCAGGTAATCCTCAAATCCTAATGTTGCCATTGCCCACAACAAATCCTCACCATTCACCGTTTTCCTCTTCTCTTTCTGGCACTTATCACTGGCCCTGATTAGCAGAAAAATAAATTCATAGCCGCCATTAGTAGGAGATAAAAGCCAATAACATTCATTACAGGTCCACTAATCAACCATGAGACCAGCAAAAGAGCCCGAAACGCACCTAAAACTAGTGATGGTAGAAAGGAGCTTAAGCCAACATTATCTAGAAGGAATACATAATTTCATATTTTTCACTGATTGTATTTAACTTATTTCTCTATGACAAACGAGTTGCATCTCATGTCGTGATAAAAAACCGTACTTTCTGTAGAGAAAAAAACAAACACAAGAGAAAGATAAAAGAATCTTCGAACAGGATCAAGAAGCGCTTCTACTTCCATGTTTGCCTAAGATGGTTGAAAGCAAGAATAAAATTCCAACAACAATTTTTGTGATAGAATTCAGATAAAAGTTAAAAGTCTTTTGTAAAGCTAAAATCAATCGAGAATTGGGAACAAAACAAATAAACAGTCAAAATTTGAGTGTTCCAGAGAAACTAAAAAAGAGATTGTTAAAGAAGAAACATACTCGCTGGTGATGAAGCTGATGAACTCAGAGACGCATTCCTGGACAGTGTCTTTAGCATCTTTTCCGATCTTACCGTTGGGAGGCAACGCCTTCTTCATGATCCTGCTGATATTAGCTATCGGAAGGTATCGATCCTGCTCCCTAACCGAGCCGCCGCTTTCTCCGCCGTCTCCGGCCGGGCTCGAAGGCGTATCCGCCATTTGTACTCTGCAGGGAATGTCAGAAGAAATATTATTCAAGCATGGTGATGAATTCACAGGAAGCAAAAGAAAAATCGAATAGAGTGGAAAAAAAAACCCTAGAAATTGGAAATTGGGATAGTTATTTAGGGCTTTAGAGAAATCTGGAAAATCATCCGAGTCGCAGAGAGATTTGGGCGGCTGTTGTCAAGACAATATTGTTACACGATTTCTTGCCTATTGTTGCTCACTTTTATTACCAAATGTTCACTTTAGTTTAGCTTATGCCAACAAGCAGCAGGATTAAAGTCTGCTAATTAGAAGATAATACCGTATGCGATAATATCTTTTTTTTTTTAAAAACATTTAGTATGTATAATATCTTCGTTTTTTGTAAACAATATGTATAATATCTTGTTAAAGAAAAAAATCATTTAATTATGTATGTAAATTTTTTATAAAAAAAAACACAATGCATAAATGTACATGATTTTTTTTTCTCTATGAATTACACAAACAAATAAAGTTTTAGAATTTTAAGAGGTGTAAACATTTAACATCTTTTGAAGTTTTTCTAATTTTTGTTGATAGAGTTTATAACTTTGTTAACCTATATATCATGAAAAGTGTAAAATACCATCACCATTTGTGAGTTTTATTATTAATTTATTTTAAAAATGTTGACGCCGGAATTATGTGACACAGTGATAGTCAACACATATTTGAGATTCGAATTCAATCACTATAATATGTTACAAAAAAAAAAAAAAGCCAACCATATTGCTTAAAAACGGTGATTCAAAACTCAAATCAATTTAGTCATGGATAAAGACTCCACTCCAAAGAAAGATCTATCTTAAATTGCTTGACACTATGAATGGATCATTGTAGAGTATATTGACTATCATTCTAGAGTATATTGACTGATCAATAATGTGTTTCAATTGCTAATTTGCTATAGTCTCATTTTCAAAGCACATGCTCATCCTATAGGAAATATCCTCATTCCCGTTTCTACGGATCTCAGGGTGTCCGGACTTAAGGGCTCGTTTTGGAACATCGGGTCGTTGTCCAAACGATGGGCCAAGATTGAACAGCCCAGAAATGTTTGGGCCGAGCCAGTCCTTTTGAGTCACGCCCCTAAACAAGAGAGTAGAAGTGTTAAGTTGGCTGATAACGATAGCCATAGCAGTGAACCCTAATCAAAGTAATATATGTAAAAATCAATCAAGCTTGTCATACTCAAACCGAAAAGGCTATACAACGTTTGGTACACTTCGTTCTTTTATTTTTTGCTTTATTCTACACGATATGTTTAATATAATTCAATTTTCAACATCATTAAAGTACACACCTTTTTCCCCACTTTTTGGCTCCACTAGATTTCTTCAAGTTGCATCCTGTAAGTCGTCACATTCCAACAAAAATGAGCATTAAACAATATTGAACATGGACTCGCATAGTAAACTGTAAACCAGTTCATTTCAATCTTGTGGTTGAACTACATTGCAGCAGAGTTTCAAAAGCATTGCAACTGGTTAGAACAAATGGGTTCACCTGTTCAGGCAAGCGATTGGATAGGGAAACATTCTGTGGAAGAGGAGGCACCTTGGTCGAGTTTTTCCAGCTCACTGGACTCATATTCAACGGAACAACCGTGTTGTTTACAAAGTTGTTGTTCTCTAATCTTTGATTTGGAATCATACTGGTGATATTTGGCATTTCTGGTCTCAAAATGTGATTCAGGTTTGGCTGTGAAGAATCCTTCCGTGTGCTGTTATTGAATGGTATGATGTTTGGTCTTGCGAAATGTAAAGGGTTCATTCTAGTCACTCTTTTCACAGTTTCCTCTGCCATCTTCACCTACACAAGTTTAATCAGAGCAAGGAACCCATTTAGAAAAGTACTGTGGCTCATAAACTTGAAGGCTTGCAGGAGCCTTTTGCTATAACCAAGGGAAACGATAATCAAAACATATAGGCGAGCTCAACTGAGAAATTTTGATTAAGATATAAAGAGCAAAATCTAGACCTTGGTTCTCAATGTTTCGATATCAGCTTTTAAGATTCTGTTATCGACAACAGCAGTATCATACTTATGATTCATGTCACTGAGACGCTTAAGCAAAGCTGAATGCTCAGTCCGTAATTGGCCAACCTACAAAAAGGTAAAAATGTCTGAATAAATCCTTGGAAGACTCCCAAAACAGAAAGACACCACTAAGAAATGTGAACATGACTATTGCAAGGCAGGACACCTGTGTATCAAGTTCATTCATTTGTTCTTGCTTTCTTCTTCTGGAGCGCCTAGCAGATTCTCGGTTTGAAAGCATCCTGCAAAATTAGCAAACTAACAAGTCAGGATAGCTTTAACAAGAGAATGATATACTATACTTTCGTGTACAGATATAAAGCATCCTGCGATTATTAGCAAAGAAATTCAAGATATGTATTGTACCTCCTAACACGCTTTACATCGGCAGGATCAGCATTCTCTGTTGTTTCTGTGTCTCCATCAAGAACTTCCTCATCAGAATCATCTCGTGATGAACCACAGGTAGCTTTCCTGACTTGACTATCTGGTCTATTCCGTGTGTTTAATGAAGGAGTAGCACTAACGGATGAAACAGCAGGTGACATTTGTGCTACAACGGGACCTACATGGTATAAAAGGATCCATTTTTCATGTTAAATGAAAAAAAATTAGGCATAATGCTACAAACAAAAAGAAGGATTTAGCATAGTACAACATAGTACAATGAAACAAGATGTCTAGATGAAAAAATGGTGCTGAAAACTAAACTAAAGTTCATACAGAACAGAATCACTCTGATGGTTACTCTTTTAACTGAATAAGCGTGAGCCTTCCTAAATGCTTATTATCCCCCACATCTCTTCACTTACTCTAAGATAGTGACGTAATGAAAGAAATCACTGTCGCCTACTCAAATAAACATAGGAAGACAACAAGGTTTGATTTTGAAACGCCGGGGAGAGTTTAGAAACGGGAACGAACCTTGAGCTTGAGAGCCAATTGGAGAAGACTGCTTTTGATTACCAGATGAGGCACTTGAATCTTCCGGCTTCACAGTTTCCACCTGCTGAGAAAATCAATCACCAAACGGTATCAAAAGAACTGTTCTTTAATTCCATCAACTATGCATTGTAAATATGAAAATGTAAGAGATGAGGATCAAAGACGAACACGAAGGGCAACGGCAGCGCAGGCGAGTTCGAGCTTGCTCTTGAGAATCGCTTGGTATTGTTTAGGATCAATTTCAACAGATGAAGATGGATCAGACAACGGTGCACGGTTCCGAGTCCCTCCGGGACGGCGGATGTTGTGTGGCTTTTGTATCTCGACGACATCAGCGATGTCATATGCAGCAGCTTCATCTGGTTTAGAAACGGACGACTCAGATTGAAGCTGCGGAGATGAGCGTCCGATTGCGTTATCCGTCGCTGAAGATGATGAGATTGAACTCCCTGCGGGAACAGATATCTCTTCGAGAAGCTTGTGTAGGGCCCACTCCGATTGACTTCTGGTCATAACATTTCCCGGTACAGGTCCCTGAACCAGAGCCGGAGGAGGTGGCCAGAAAGAATCGGAGAAATCATCGACGGAGAAAACAAAATTCATCGCTCTACCTACGTTAATCTCCTGAAGAGATTTTTCCAGTCTCTGTCTCTATCTCTCTCTCGCGCCTTTCGTTATCGTTTCTCTCTCTCTCTCTCTCTCTCCTCTGGATGTCCCAAGTGGATCTGATTATGACGTGGACCTGTCATAAAATCAAAGTTACACGCGGCACTTATTTATTGGATTTATTTTGTGAACACAAAAAGAGGACAGAACGTGGGTCCCACACAATCCTGTGAAAGTGTTTCTGTGCGTGAAACGGTCTAGGTGGCAATATTATCCGAATCCAATATCCGACCCAAACAAATTCGAATATCCAGATAACAAAATATAGTAGCAGTGTTAGAACAAAAAACTCTAGTATCAAAATAGTGAAGACAATCTGGCTGTAGAATTGCAATAACGTGTAAAATAGCTAGGGACTACATCTACTTGTGAGTATGGGAAGAAGGGTTATTTTAAATCAAATTGGAAATTTATTTTATTCTCTTTTTGTTTCTAAGCTAACGTTCTACCGTTTAAGTTGACTGACCGCTCCTTTTTTTTCATAATGCACGTGCTATGCAACAAGGAAAACATGGTACCGTACACCTAATTCAAAGGAAATTAACCACAGTGAACTTTAGGTTTCGCATATAAGTAACGTATATGTTATTCTATAAATTGGACTCAGATTCTCGAAACAAAAGGGAAGGAAAAATGGCATCCAAATATTGTCCTTATATTGGTTTTTCTCTAAACCTTATTCTCTTTTTATATTATTCCGATCTTTCTTTCCGTTCACATCCTAATATGGTTTGATTTGACCGCTCACAGGGAAGACCTCATGGCCAGAGCTTGTGGGAACAAATGGAGACTATGCGGCTTCAAGGATAAAAGGAGAGAACCCGAGTCTCAATGTTGCCGTGTTTTTAAACGGATCTGTGGTGTATGAAGACCTCCGGTGCGACCGCGTTAGGGTTTGGGTTGATGGAAACCGTGTTGTCGTCAAAGTTCCTACCGCCGGCTAGAACTTTATATGGACTACGATTGCTATGCGTAATATATGAACTAAGGAGAAAGAAAAAAAAAACAGGAGATAGACAATGTGTGGTTGGTTGGTAAGATGTTAATATTTACTGTTTGCTTACCTAATATCGCTGTTCGTTCGCCGGAATAGTACTTATGTTCCAAAGATATTTCTATAAAGTAAGTGATCTCTTTTGCAATGAAAATCAATACAATGTGCTATATACAGTATATTGTAATTAAGTCTTAGGGTGAGCATTGAATTATTTCCAAGTTTTGCTCATATGGAAGAAAAACAAAACGTGGAAAGAAGATGATGTTGGCGAATACATATATGATGATAAGCACCAGGAACCGTGACTGCAAATCCATGTCCATACAATGTGATAATGATAATTTTTTATCCTAGTCAAAACTTGAATACTAATAATTTTCAAAGCTTTACGAAAAGGATGTAACTTGTCAAAGCTTATCCATCGGATTATCCTAATCAATGTGAAAAAGAGTGGATTTTTTAAACCGGTTTAGTCAAAGTTTTGACTTTGAGCGCTCACCGACTACACCGACACCGACATAGACGTATCCGATTCTATAAATTCCACAGGACGAGCATAGCAAATACATCACAACACTACAAAGATAATAGAGGAAGCAAAATGTCGTCTGAATGTCCTGGTAAATTTTTCTTATTGTCACGGCTTTTAATTGATTTTCTTTCATCTTCGTTTCCCTAACCCCCCGGTTCAAATGAAATCGTAAAATTATTAATATTCGTTCTTTTTGTTCCTAACCTAATTGTCCATTACTAGTTAAGTTTGACTTACCGCTCTCTTTTTTAAACCTAATTCAAAGGACATCAGAAAATGAAATTTTAATTCCACACAAAACCTTTGGTTACACGAATATTTACCTAGACATTAGACAAATAGTCAAAGAGTTTGCAAATAATATCATTTGAGCTACAGGGTGAATTTAAATATGTTTAATATGGTATATATATATATAGATATGAATGTTGCATATATATATATATTAATTCCATGGAGATCGAGTAAGGGACTTACTGATCTCTAACATGACAAGTGCAAGTTACTAACCGATCTACTGTGATTGCTTTGAGCACGTGCAGGGAAGAACGCATGGCCGGAGCTTGTGGGAACAAATGGAGACTATGCGGCTTCGGTGATAGAGAGAGAGAACACGAGAGTCGATGCAGTCGTGATTTTGGATGGAACTCCGGTGACATCAGACTTCAGGTGCAACCGGGTCAGGGTTAGGGTTGATAGAAACCGTATCGTCGTCAAAGTCCCTACCGCCGGCTAAACTTGTATACGGACCACACTGTTACTTTGTCTTAATAATTATGAATAAAATAAAACTGTATACAATGCATGGGTGGTCATGATTTTAAGTTATCGTTTGCGTGAATAATTTCGGTTTTTGTTACCCGAACGGTTACTCGTGTCCAAAATTATATAAAAATGTTTGTTTAACGCAATTGTTGCAAACGAATAAAATTAATATCCTATTAAGATTGGGATCAGCATTGAATTTATAACTAATATCATCTAGTTGCTTCGTATACTATCATATATAATATCTTAATCAAGAGTCGTGGCCTTTAACCCAAAAAAAAAAAAATCAAGAGTCGTGGCCTTTAGCCCAAAAAAATAATAATAATCAAGAATCGTAGCTGGCTCTGGTTAAAAATTGAACTCTGGCGTAATAAGGTCAGATTTGACTTTGAATCTACAAGCTCACAGAACACCGGCCGATACGACAATACGTATCCAGAGACGCCCATAGCAAATACATAACAACTACAGAAAGAAACATGTCCTGTAAGTTTTTTCTTTTTCTATCATAATATGTTATTTTATAATCTAATTCTACAATGACATCGGTTTATACGTCATGGTCAAGCCATGTTGATGTTTCTATTTACTCGAGTACGGGCTGGGAGGCATAGTATATATGGTTTATTAGTTTATTGGAAATGAGCGTTATGGACATATTGATCTATATAAGCCAAACTTAATTAAATGGTCTGTCCATCTAACGTACGTGGTTGCTTTGGCTGCATGCAGTGAAGACGTGGCCGGAGCTTGTGGGAAGAAGACTACGCAGCTTCAGTGATAAAAGGAGAGAACCCGAGCTTTGATGTTGTCGTGCTTTTGATTGATGTAAAATATCGTTTGCGTTAATAATTTCCGTGCATATTATCTAGTCTGGTTACTGATATGTCCAAAGTTATAAATAATGTATATTTCTGATGTAATTAAGTATTTGGTTGCAATTGAATAAAATTAACGTCTTAAAATAGTAATTAAGATATGTAGTGACCCAAAGTTTAAAATCCCAACCAATCCTAAAATATGAATTTATCATCTTTGACTTTGAAGCAAGTAACAGATAACAAACTTTAATTTTTTGCTGACCATTCAAAACACAAAATATTTAAAAGACAATTTCCTGTGCAGGTGAATTAAAGCAGACCTGATTATGATACAAATTTTAGAAAAAGTCGATATGGATGACAGAATTTAATTTTTTTGCTGACCATTCAAAACACATAATATTTGTTAGGCTGTATTTGTAGCCCAAGACTCTCTTCATTTATAGGATTTCATGGAGCCTAGCTTCTGAGAAACATATTGTAAATGAGAACTAAACGAGTGCATGTCCATTAGTTATTGCAGTATAAAATATACTTCAGCTACTAGAAAGCTTAAATTACCTGCCATTAAAATATTATTATTACTGTTCAATTATATGTTTATTACACAGAGATCTTTGTAATTTGAACTCGAACAATTCGACTTTGAAACGGCTAAAAAAAAGTAGGTGAAACTGAGTTGGTGGAGATGCAAAAGTCCCACATGTCATTTACAATAAAAAAAAAATTATTAAAAGATAAACAATTGTGTGTATGTGTATATATATAAACAAAATAATCCTAAAGAGTGGTTTGTTCGGTAGAGACATTTTAACGATGGGATCGGCGGTTCAGAAATCGGCTTTGCTGTTATGCGGAGACTACATGGAAGCCTACGAGACTATGGTTCCTCTCTATATCCTTCAATCGTTTGGCGTTAGCGTTCACTGCGTCTCACCCAATCGCATCGCCGGTAATCGCTGCGTTATGGCGGCCCACGATTTCTTGGGCCTCGAGGTTCCTATTTTCCCACTACATACATACATACTTCGTTAGAATTTTTGAATTTTTTTTTTTTCTTTTCGTGATTTTAACTCAATGTCTTTGCTTAATAGCTATACACCGAGCTGGTGGTTGATCAGTTGACTCTAAACGCTAGCTTCGATGACGTCATTCCGGAGAACTACGACGTCATCATCATCCCCGGCGGACGATTCACGGAGGTTCTTAGCGCCGACGAGAAATGCGTCGACCTCGTGACTCGTTTCGCCGAATCCAAGAAGCTGATCTTCACCAGCTGCCACAGCCAGGTTATGCTGATGGCTGCCGGCGTTCTTGCCGGCGGAGTGAAATGCACGGCGTTTGAAAGCATGAAACCTCTGATCGAATTATCCGGCGGCGCGTGGTGGCAACAGCCCGGGATTCAGAGCATGTTCGATATCACCGACTGCGTCAAGGACGGAAATTTCGTGAGTACGGTTGGATGGCCCACGCTTGGTCACGGGATTAGGGTTTTGCTCGACTCTCTTGGCGCCAAAGTCTCGAGCTTGAAGGAGAATCAAGCTTCTGTGCTTTTCCTCATTGGAGTAAGTTCCAATTTTTTATCAGTAATTAACGATCTCTTGTTTTGGATTATCAGATTCTGTTTGTGTTTGTATTAAGGACTATGTAGAGGACTATGGGATCAATGTACCATTTAGAGCACTCCAAGCTTTAGGATGTAAAGTGGATGCAGTGACACCGAACAAGAAGAAAGGAGAGATGTGTGCAACAGCGGTTTATGATCTCGAGGAGGGAAGGCAGCTTCCTGCAGAGAAGCGAGGACATAACTTCTTGGTGACTGCGTCGTGGGACGATGTATGTGTTGATGATTATGACTGTGTAGTTGTTCCGGGAGGGAGATCACCTGAGCTACTTGTGATGAATGAAAAGGCTGTTGCTTTGGTTAAGAAGTTTGTAGAGAAAGATAAGGTATTTGCAGCTATTGGACAGGGTAAATGGTTACTTGCTGCCACCGGTGTACTTAAGGTAAGTCATTGTCTTCTTTTATTCTACCTTCTCTGGGATTAAGGGAAATAGTAATGCATAAACTCTGGATTAAGCTGATATACAAACTCACTACGAGAATTATTCTAGTGATTGTGAGGTAGGCTTTGGTAGATTGAGGAAACAATGTGATGACTCTATATCAAGTCTTCTATCTAGTAGTATCTCTTTGCCATGTGATATTTCTTCTCTTAATGAAATATCAGGGGAAGCGATGCGCGAGTGGCAAGGGGATGAAGGTGATGGTGAAGGTTGCTGGAGGTGAAGCTGTTGAATCTAAGGGATGCGTGACTGACGGGAAGCTCGTTACGGCTGCATCAATCTCAGATCTGCCTGCCTTTTTGTCTGATTTATCAACTGCTCTTGGTGTCTCTGTCATGTTCTAATATTTTGCAAAATGCGAGAAACCAAAAACATAAAAGATAGTTTGGATGATAAAACATAACCATCAAGCTAAGCGTGTTTGGTTCCGCTCACATTGACACGGCTATATCTACAAACAGGATATAGAAGGAAAAAGCAGCAGAAGTAACAAAAGAGCTCAATTGTAGTCTCTTTTAACTCTTATATATTATCATAACATACCAAGATGAACAAAGGATTTTGAATAAATAAAATAAAAAGACTACGCTTTTTTTAGCTAAATTACCGTGACTGAGAGTAAATAAAACAGATCCAACCATATAATTATATATAAAGTTATATAAATTAAAATATTACAAATGTAATTCTATGTAAATGGTACAGTGCATCAATCAAACCAACTTGGATCAATCAAATCATCCTCTCGATTCTTTCTTCACTTCTTAACTGAAATTCTTCCGCGTCCAAAAAATTGGTCGTAACGGGCAGAGAGCTTCGGCTTATAAAAACAACGACCATGCCCGAGAAGATTCTATAAGTTATAAAGGGAAGGAGCAATGTGTTTACTCTGACCGTTCCCTGTTCCGACCAATCTTCTGGTTGTAGTACATCGGAAGAAGCCAACTAGACCCGTGTTTCCTCTTTCCATAACACCGCCAATAAAGCACACACAATGCAATTATGCAGACTATAGGAATTGCCCATCTATTCACACCCAATAAAAAACAAACAAATTAGATAAGCAGAGAGGCTGAGAGAAGTTTGGACAGGACTTGTTGTTACCTGTCCAAGTCGAGAACGGGACTATACACGACAGTCTCCCAAGTCCCAACGATGAAATGCCAGACTGGGTTGTAATAAAGAGACTCTGCTGTCCAGAACATTCTTGTGTATGTCTCCAAGAATATGAAGAGTATCCATGCCACCATTTCTAATAATATGAATTTTATAATGAACCGTCCCACCAATACCATTACTAGAGAGAACGCGACCAGCCAGTTGAACAGCCGGTTATTGTATTCTTTGATGAACAAAGACCGTGCCTTTCCCATCATCTGCATACAAGCAGCATAACTGTTTAATGTAAAGGTCCAATATGGTTGGTTTTTCCAAGTCTGATTTCGGTGTGAATGCAGGAGTTGGTATTCGACTAGTGTTGAAACTGAAACTCAATATTTCGAGCACATCGTAGACGTGTATATATTACCTTAGTTAACCTTTGTTCATAATTTTGTTTTGAAGGACCAACACATTGATGTTCAAAACTTTGGTTGCAGTAGACGAAACCTGCATTAAATTTAGCCATGGAAGGGAGTCGGAGAGATTGTAAGTGGTCCATGTCATCTTCACACTTTGTATACAGCGCCTCACAGAGCTTTGACGATTGGTATTCATTCGCAAGAACAAAATTCTTATATACCTGGATAATATGTCAAGGGCACAAGAATGTGTAAGACAGTATAAGTTTGGGTATCTTATATTAAGTAGACTATCCACTAAGCTAGCTTTTGGAAATTCACTCAACAGAAATTCAGATACATACCTCCTGCGTTTGTTCATTCAACTGATCAACAGATTTCTTTGCATGTTGTTTGCCAAAATGCTGTGCATCAAATGCTTTAATAGCTTCATCATGTGCCGTTTCATGGGCACTTTGGAGATATTGTTCAGACATAGGTAGCGGCAATTTTACCATCCTCTCATTGTACAGCTTCACACATCTCTCAACAATATCTTTATTAAAAACCTCAACTAGTGACCCTGTTGATGGGATCTCTCCTTTATTTAGCGCATCCAATATCTGCAAATTAGAGCAATCAGAATTGGATTATATCAATAGTAAGCATAGAAGGGGTATAAGCCATATGTAGTGTTATGTATCAAGAAAGTGTCTTATGCTCAACAAAAATCTGGAAACAAATCCCTTACACATACAAATACACACTCATGTTTAAAAACGAGAAAATCATAATATTCAGTGAGAATTTAATATAGTAACGAAGGGCATGAAAACGAACAATATTGAGAATGACATGAATCACAATGAACACATAAATCACATCTACCAATGTTTATGCAAATAGTAAAAGCACAGACTACCAGAAACTAAAAGCAGCCAGAAAACACATCCATCCATCAGAAGAGAAAAACTTTTTTATTCACTTGATTAAGTATGTAATAGCACCAGAGAAAACAGACACTTATTCCTTTTGACTTCTCAACGAGACACTTCCACTCATCATATCATTGTTTTGAGAAATTCAGAACATAGAGCCATACAGCAAAAAAGATGGACACTCACCTGTTCTAGGAAAGATATAAATTCCTTTCCATTTAGTGTTTTCCCCTGCACTCTCTTTGGGCGGAGAATACTAGCAACGAGCTTTTTCAATTGATCACGCCTTGCAACATAGGTAGGGTCCAGGTCCTCATCCTTAAGATCACATAGCTTCGTCCGCATGAGATGGGGCTATATAAAAAATACAAGGAGCAAAGTTATCACAAAGTAAACACCTATCTACGCATTAGCTAGAAGAAAAGAGTATTGACGAATCCACGCCTGAGTCAGATCAGACAATCTTTTCACAATATTCCAAATGAAATAGAAAAAGAAAACTTAAAGAAAATTTCCTCCCAACAACTTGTGGAAAGTCTATACCATTTAAAGGCTTCAACAAGCACTGGAAAGAGGATTTTGAGCATGACTTAAAGGTAACAACCATAGCGACACAAATGAAAAAAATTCTATTGCAAAGTATTTAGCTAAAACTTTTAAAGACAGCCATTTTGATTAAAGGTTCCATGTTTTTTTTTCATTCTGGAGAAACGGCTAGCAATGCAAACACATACAATTTCCTTACCTGTGGTAAGCTAAAGGCTGTGCTGTTATCGCCCATAATAGCCAGGGAATCTCGGATCTGGTTAACCTGAAAAAGGTGGATAACAAGAATAGCTTCTGAGATACTAATGATGATTACTGGTACGATGCAGAAAAAAGAAGAACCTACCTGATCAATATTTTTGTTACCTGATAACATAATAAACAAAAACACACAATTAACAAAGGCTGCTGCTTGAGTAATGGTCAAGGTACATCAGTTAAAGAATGGAAAAGAAACTCTCACCATCTTCATTAGGGACGTGTCTGAGAGCTTCATCCACCATTTCCTTCACCGATTTTCCTTCTGCATGAAGTTGGAATAGCGTTAATCATGACCAGCTAACTTGCATACAATTCAGGGAAAACTGGAACATGGATATGGATCACAGGACCAGCCGCAGACAAGACAATGAATTTAAGCACTATTATGAATGTTGTTGCCAAAAGCACCATGCACTTACGCAGAAAATCACGCTGGATAAGCCACAGAAGCTTTGACGGTTCAAAAGCAACATCTTGTCCCTACAGGATATGCAGATAATCAGAAACAAATTTTTGAAGATTTCCATTGATCAATGATAACAGAAGCAGCATTAAGGAAGTACCTTTACTCTGCCAATTGAGACACATGAGTCAATGAAAATAGAACCTAGTCAGTATTGAGGTATATTATTAACAAAAGAGAAGTGCAGAGTACTATTGAGCAAACCTTCCATAAAATTCTTCTGCTAACTCAACAGCAAAGGAGAGCCGAGAAATATCAGCTTCGCGGATCTGATGAGAACTCATATCAGATAGAGAATTATAAATGAAGTTGTTTCAAACACCAAGGTTTTACACTCTTGGGTTATAAGTATAATGTTTCTAGAACCATAAGCAATCCAAATAAACACAGAGGCAAGACTACTTACGGTTTCAGGCAGATTATAGATAAGCACAGAACTCATAACCGTTGCCAGAGCAAATATTCTGAAGATCAGCAAAAAATGATTGATTAAATATTCGGAATTTCATCAAACAAAAGTCTAAATGTAAAAAAAAAAAAAAAAATTAAACAGTATGGGTACCGATCGTCATAAACATTTGACTTGCCAACACTTTCAAATCCTTCAGTGTCGAGGTAAATTATAGAAGTTTTTACTCCGTCTATCTCTAGCTCTAGTGGTGTTCCCCAGACCCAAATACCTGTTTATAACAATGACGTGGATCCCAACCAAAAAGCTTAAACCTTTCAATACCAAGATATATATTCAATTGGAGGATGATAGTGTCCTCAGGACATTGGTGAGATACCTTTTGTTTTGGTATCACGCATGTGCCCAACACCAAAACCTGATGAATTTGAAAGCATTGTGAGCTAAATATCCAAAATGAATGTTCACAAACAAAAAATGCTGAACACCGCGTCCTGATTTACATAATAAAAAAAATGCAGAATCCAAATATTTGAGATAAGAAGCACCTTCATAACAGGAAAGGGAGAGAAGCTGATTGAGAAGAAAAGATTTTCCAGAACGATATGGGCCAATCACCTAATGTTTCAAAAGCATAGGAAATAACACGCAAAACGTGAGGGGGGAAAGGGAACAAATTTATTGGTCAGATAGACAGAACATACAAATAATTGATAATCAGTCAAACATCACTCTCACATACCGCAACAGCAGAAATAGGAGTAGTGATTCTGCTTATTGCTTCCAAACCTTCTCTGCTAAGACGAAGCTTTGTATGATTCGGATCAGGTTCGACAATAGGGAAGCTGCATAAGCAACAAAGGACCAATTGGTATCAAGAAGATTTCCAAAAAGTGTTTGCCAATCAACAGCTACAGTTGATGATAATAATTTAATACTAACACAGCTAATAACAAACAATGTGGCTATAACAGACCTAATATTTCAGCAAAGACTGGTAATAGACAAAAAAAAGGAAAAGAAAATTAATGCATTATCAAGAGGATTTATGGGTTCTCGTTTAGACACAAACACACACAAAAAAAGACATTGATTTCCATAAAATTGCAATGAAACGATACTAAAAGTTTCACTATCAGTCAACAGAATGAGATCCATTACATCATTCCGACCGCAGAACAATGCATTTGTCTTTCCAGTTGCCAAAACTACAAGATGCGGTCGGACAGTCCAGAAACGAACAAAACTAAAACTTGAACCCAAATTCTCATATGCAAATCTGATGAGCTTTGATGGGGGAAAAAACGAGAACAAGAGGAGATCGATGACACTTACGCTTGGTGAAAATTCTCGATCGAGAGAGACGCTTGCAGCAAGAGGCAGAGAGACAATAAGAAAATAAAGGCCCATCGAGAAATCTCCATGATTTGAACCCCCAAGAGACAACACGATCCGTAATCTACCCAGATGCTGTTTCAAGTCAATACGTGGAAATTGCGACCAACACACACTCGTAGGAGAAGAAGAAGGGATATCGGAGAAGAAAGGAGGAAACTTGGGGAGATGGGTGTACGTTAAGAATCGTGCACTCGCAGAGACGGAAGAAAAAGGTTGCACGAGATCTTAGTTTAGGTGAGGAACACTGGATTGCAGGACTCGTCGTAGCAAAGAGGGAAACGACGAAACCCAATAAAAATGTCGATTTGACGCCAAAAAAAAAAAATATTATATTATATGTGCTGACACACACACACACACACAAAAAGCTCTGAATTTTGACCATATATTCTCCGAATTATGCGAAAAAATGTGAGACTGTAATTTGAATCTATCCTAATTCAGTTTGATTCAATTAAGCTCACTGCTAAACTTATAAGCATGCACTAAGTCCATAATAAGGTCACCCAATATTTCACGGAATAATCTCTAAATTCTTCTAAAGAAGACACTTTCGTATGGCAGGATAATATAAAGATTTAAGGAAACATTAAGCACAAGAAAATGAAATTCAAAATACTCTTTAGATTATGCCTCGAGAAGAAAATCAAATTCTCGAAATTAAGTTCTAAAGATCAGATTAATACATTCCCCACGTGTCGCGGTGAAATTAATACATTCCAACGCAAGGTAGGCTATCATGCAACATGCTTATATATTTAACCTTAATCCAAATTTAGTTTGGATTTATGGTAGCTTACAACCATATTCTATACATGGGCATTTTTTGCTGCCTCTGTCTTTTCTTGATATATCATGTATTTATTATAGAGTATTATATTCTCGATAAGTCATCTCAAGTTATACGACAAGAAACCATGATACTTGCATTTTTAACTCTCGTGTAGTTCTGTATGAAGAAAATCTGTGCTTAGTATCTTAGATCGTCCATAATACAATGTAGAGTGCTTTGGAAGCTAACTGATTTGTTTTTGTATTCAACTCGAGAACAAGAGTTATGTTTCTAGGCTGGAAGCAATGCTTAGTTTACATTGGATTCTCAGAGAAATTCTTAAACTGAGAGATGACGACGTTGTTGTTTTGACTTACTAGAGATTTGCAGTTTGAATTAAAGAGAACAAAATGATAGTGAGAAGATCGAATGTGAGAAAACTTTCAAGACATACGAGAAGCTCTGAGTTTTGAGCAAATATTCCTTATATGCAGCGAGAGCATTTTCTCTATGGTGTTCTTAGAAAGGGTTCATCATAATCTCTCTCGATACTCCATAGGCTTTACTTTCTAATCAATGATGCTATGATCTAAATGCATATATACCCATATTTTGCGACGCAACATCCAACCAGATTTCTCAAAGTTAAATATTTAATTTCAAGCAAAAAAAAAATATACTTTTATGAGTTAATTTGCCTTTTGAAACAAGTCATATATGATCAATCAAAAAAATGAATCAACTAATTCATGCTAAATCATCCTTTCATCCTAAGTTGATACTAGTTAATAGTGAGTTTAACTCCATATAATAGGATCACCTAATATCAATATACATACCACAGAGTCAACTCTAAAATTTTCTAAAGAAAGACACTTTCATGGCCTCAAAATAAAAATCAAGGAAACATCAAGCACAAGAAGATAAAATTCCAAGGAAAATATCCAAAAGACTTTCGTTCTTACATTAAGTAAATGTGAATATGCCTCAAGAAAAATTGTTCTCTCGCCAAGACTCTAACTTGCTTCAGATACGAATCAATCTCCATGTCTCCTCTATCACTAGCTGCTTCCAATGCACGCAACACGTCTTCGATGGCGGCATCTGCCGCCAAGCTCTCCACAAACAATTTCCTCGCCTCTTCGTCTTCATCGTCATCATCATCAGCTTCCGTTTGGAACATCTCTTCGATTCCCATATCCCTTGACGTCGCTTTCATCAGGTTGGAGTAGTTCGTCTCCACCCAGATCTCCAAGACATCAGTGTCCTCTTTGAGCTTCGCAACACTCTCCTTAAGTTTCTCCCTCCCGGTCTCAAGCTCACTGATGATCGTTCTAACTGATTCTGATCTTTGCTGCATCTCTGATTGCAGTTTCCATATGTTTTCAATCTCTTCCTCTGTTCTCGCCGTGATTGTTAGGATATCGTAGTGAAGACTCGTGACTAATCTGTCTAAGGCTTCGGGTCTCGAAGCGGATCGAATCTTGGTCGGGATTGAATCTATATGTACAAATGGGTGATCATTCGCGAGCACTCTCCTGAGGTTTCGAACGGAATCGAGTAAGTTGCATCGTGGGTATTCCCACGTCTCGATGTAATTAGAGTTTGTGAAACCGGAAGAGTTGACGAATGGATGGTTGGTGCGGACAGGAATCATCGAATCAGGAGGGATCACAAACACAAGAGGAGGCGTAAACGGGTAGTTCTCGTGAACCCAAATGGTCAACTGTACAGAGGTGCTTCGATGAGTAGTACGTAGAGAGCCATCAAGGCGAAATAGTTGAACAGTGGTTCCGTTGTTGTGGTTGAAAGTATCAGTTGAGAGCTCGAAATTTGGGAAATCTTGGAGGAAAGAAGTGAGATGCTTTCTGATGAGCCATTTCTGGTCTGGATCGGTGTAGGACAGAGCAAAGGGACCAGTGGTGAGAAGAGCTTTTTCTATGAGTTTGATTGGAGAAGATGATGATGATGATGCCATTCAGAAGGTTTGCTACTTGAAGGCCAAAGGTGGTTCTCTGCTATTTATGACATCCTTTGGTTTTTGAATTCTTTAGTTTTATTGTTTTATATTACGAAATTACCTAGATATGTTGTTGGGTCAAGCTTAAAGAACAAGGGATAGTGATTGTTGTCCTGTTTCGTGGAAGTTTACTTTGTCTTTATCCTTTGTTTTCTTAGATTTAATATTTGTTGCCACTGAGTCAGTCATGTGTTTAGTTTAATCTATATTGGCTTGGTCCAACTTGGCTAATTTAGTCTCAATACCTTAATCTAAAGTTAGATATGGCTTTTGACTTTGGATGGATATCTGTTCATTTTGGGAGTTTCATATGGCAAGTTTATCATATGGGTTGGTAGTTTACGTTAAAACTTCTAATCTCAACCTCTTCTTCACATCAGCATTAAGAATTGTAGGAACTTCTTCAGACTCCGATTCAAAGTAACCAAATCAATATACATAAAGGTGTGTTTTATCTTCTCAAATGATTGTGAATGTCTTGATAATAACAATAGGTGTAATAATAATTAGTTGATAATAATAGTCCCATTAAGCAACGACAGAGTCACAGAGTCAGATCACAGTCTCCCCCTTACACCAAAAAAAAGATAAGGGGAGACACAATGTGATTCATCGATTCATACCCTTAATATCAAAAAACTCTTTTAAGGGATTCGAACACTCCTATCTCGCACACCTCTCTAGAGGCTTTATGTCATATATAAAAAGCTTCACATAATCTTCAAACACCGAAGACTATGGAACCTACCGATTTAGTCAACATATCTACTGGTTCCTGTTTGTCTTCTTCATCTGAGTTTTGCTTTACACGAACATAAGAAGACATCCACTTTGATGTAACATACTCGGCTGTCCTCCATGGCGCCACATAAAGTCCTTTCTTCTTCAAGCTCTGCTTTGCGGCTTTACATATAAGGACGATGATCCTCTGCAACCGATCCGCTTTGCCCACAAATATGTATGGAAGAGTCTGCAAAATCGACTTGTAGGTTTTTGTCGCACGAGCAATCTCGAAATTCGATTTGAAGTCAATGTCAATCAACAGTCTTTCACCTTCTATTTTCACATCCACATACTCATATTCCCCTGTTTCCATTTCACAAACAACCAAATTGTCAAAGCTTGAACGACTCTCTACTCAAGAAGCCAAGCAAATGGATTTACAGGTTTTTGATTCAAGAGAGTTATGGATCATACCAGCAGGATGAGAAGGATATTTCTCCCAGCGAGATTTGCACAGAGCCGCATCATAACCTAAGCTCACTAACCCACTGGCCACGATCTTCAAGCAAGTTTCGTCTTTACGCTTACAATTCTTATTCGTTTCCACGATCTTGGTCACATCGGTCATCAAGTCCCTCTCAGATATACTAGTACAGAGGACCAAACTCTACACATTCGAATCTGAATCCATCAGGTTTCTGCTTTACTCTTTATTGAACAATCCTATAGACTAAGAGAAAACTGATGAATCAATCATTTACCTTGAGAATTTCGCAAGCTTCACCAGAAGAACACTTCAGATCGTCGCACCATTCAGATTCATCGTCGGAGCTCTCCGTGCCATTCCTGGTAAAGCAGCTGCATCGGCTACGACCGCACCGTTGTTTCTCATCGTTGTTGTTGTCCTCGATGAAGTTTAGAACCATCTTGGCCAAACAGACCGAACTCGGCTCGAAGTCTCCAGAGTTGCCTCTTGAAAGCGGTGGCGCCTCAAAGTCACCGCCAACGGTAAGTTTCTCCGATGAGTTCTTTATAGAGAACTGACGCTCAAAGAGACGCTTCAGACGCGATTTTGGCATTTGCTTCATCGGCTCAGGGAAAGGTAGCTCGTCCGATACATCGGAGTCGATCGGTTGGATTTTCGTATGAAACGGCATTACGTGACAACTCAAAACTCAAAAACACCAAAAAGGGCAAAAAAGAAATTTACAGAGTATACAGAAAATTGCAGATCAACGAGACTTTGATATTAGTCGAAGATCTAATAGTTCTTCACTTCCAGATCGATAAAAAGGGAATTGAGAAGGAAGAAATGCGATCTGACAAAATTATCGCCCAGAGAAGAATAAAACGAGAAAAACCTACAACTTATGATCTAAATTTCAAGATCAAGTATGGTATAACTTCGAACTTGGGCTAACTTCATAAAAAAAAAAAAGATCGCTTTCTTTTAAACTCTTTAGATACGGAATTAAGTTTCCGAGATACGCGACGACGCGAGAACGTCAAGCTTCTTTATGCTTTTGTGATCATTACAACGACAATCGGACGCCGTCGACTTCATCATCATTCACACGGATAATCTGATTTTGGTTTCTCTAAATGGAACTATCGTCCACGATTAAAAAAGCCAGAGAGAAGAAAACTGAATTCGGAAACGGAAAAAACAAAATCTTCTGATCTGAAAAAAACAACGAAGAGGATAAGCTTTGTGTGGGTTTTTTATAAAGGAAAAGCTTTTGATTGCACACGTGGGTGTCCTACGTGTTAAATTAGCTAAATCTGACACGTGTCGTGAGATGGCGAAGATCCTATGCTCTTTGTTGAAGAAAGTCGAAACTACCCTCGAAGCCCTTTCTGCTAGAGGACGTGTCTGCGACTCCACTTGGTCCGGAGTCTGTTAACAAATCCCTACGGAATATGTTGAAACGAGAAGAGTGGAGATTAAGATGACGGAAATACCCCTCCGTATTCCTTGTACGTACTTTTCCTTGTCTTTAAGTATATTCGCCTATTTTTAGGAGTATATCCGTACACCGTAATTGTAAGCGTTGCAAATCTCATCATTTAAAAATTATATTAAAAGATTAAACGAGATGATAATAATGATAAACTAACAAGATTATACGATATAATCAAACATTGATGATATTGGATATTGCCACACTAATAAACACATTTATTGTCACCCGAAAAACAAAAAGAATTACGGTGTACACGTAGTTTATGTATATTAATTTCTTTCGGTTGTGGATAATAAACTTGTATCAGCTCTTTTTTATTTTTGGATATGCGCAGCATTTATTACAAAATGAATTACTACAGCCATAAAGTCTCTGATTTAAGGTATCTTCAACATAAATTTCTTTTTCCAAATGTAGATTGTGATTTTTATAATCAATAGGTGCCTGTCAAAACTCAAAACATATATACTTTCAAAAATTTATATGTGTAATGATTGTGATTCTTTTTATTTATAAATTGTATATTTATGAAAAACAGAAAATGTTGATAGACAAAATTATGCACGGATACTCATTTAATATTTATATAAAAATTTCAAATTCAGTAATAAAATATTAAAAACAAAAAATTCAATATATAAAATATGTTATTATGGAAAAATATTTTACAACTTTTACTAAAAATGAAATAAAATAAATATATTTTTAAAATTTATAATTTCAGGCTATACCACTGATTAAAACCTATTACAATAAGTCTATCGAAATCAAACAAACTGAATCTTTTAATATATATAAAATAAAGTCCAACAATTTTAGTCAGTTAAAAAGACAAAATTAAGAATTTAAATAAATATAATTTTTAAAAAATATAATTTTGATTAAATTAAAATGTGTTAAATACAGATCAGAATCTAGTATATTATTATTTTAAATACTTAAAAATTATTTTATCCATTTTTATCATATGTCTTAATCTAATATAGTTAAATATATATTACATAAATATTAGAGTTTTGCATTAGTTTTGGATTTTAATTATCTAAAATATAATTGATAATGGTTTGTTACATGTTTTGGGCTAAACCGGTTATTATCCGTTTTTTATTTGAATTTTGAAAATACAAGAAAAAGAGAAGATTTTACGTAAAAGAGATCGTATGCTATTATAACAACCGGATGAATAAAGTCAAAAATTGTCTTTCTTCATAAAGAAAAGCAAAGATTGCACATAAAAGTGAATGTGCGCTGATATAACAATCCGACAAATAGAATTATAAAGAATCTTCGTTCATATTCAATCTTCGTCGTTATTCATTTTTTCTCAAGTTTTCTAAGAAAGTTATTTTGAGTTTTTCTTAGAGAATCATCTTGTTTTTTTAAAAAACAGACCAAGTGTGAGTGTTGAATCACGAGAGTGCTACAAGTTAAACGATTGTCGCTGAGATTCTTTAGAAACTTTGTTCACTCCAGGTGCTCGATAGGATTTCGTAGAGGTGATGTGAGATATGGAGTTTTCATGTTGCATTCAGCGGCATTTTATGGTGCAGATAATATACGTTGTTTCATGCCAAATAAAAAAATAAGTACGAGTTCGTGTCTCAAGGACTCGGCAACAGATTTTTGGATTCCAATATTGATTCTCGATTTAGTTTGGTGAGTAGATTGAACATAATTGTACCAGATCGGCCTTTTGACTTGTAATTTAATACCAAGAAAGCTGTAAAGTGTTGTGCTGGGATTTAGATTACGTTGACAAGGTAATGATTCAGCGGGAGATATCAATGGAGATGACATAAAAATGATACGCACAAGGCAGATCAAGAATTGGAAGCAAAGATTCCACGGTCGGTAACGGTATTATGACATTCGAGGACGAAGTGACATATTCGTTTGACTTAGTCCTTTGTTTTTGTTTACATTTCTTAGTAACTCACTTCCCATCTTGTATATAATTAATTTAATAAATACATCATTTATGCAATAAAAATATAAATGATGAGAAATCATAAAAGTAGAAATATGAGTTAATTGACTATCAATATTTTTTTTTTTTTAATCAACTTCTTTAGCTAAATTTTATAATCAAACTGATAAAACATTATAATTAATAATTAAACTCGATTAATAGCTAATATATAAATTAATACTTATATTATTTGTCTAATGGGTTAAATTTGATGTTTTAAAATTTGGTGTGATGAGCTATGATGAATTAACATATTTTGATTATAATTTTTTTTTAAAAATGTCAACTAGTGAAAAAAAGTTTTAAAAATTAAACTTGACATGTCAAATAAATAAATTATATCTTTTCTATTCTCTTTAACATGTGATTATAGTATATCAAAAATTGTAAATTTGATTATGAAAACATAAAACAAGCATAAATTATTTAATATATAACATATATTATTCTGTAAAATACAAAATAAAATTAAATTTACATCACATCATTTTATTGAAAATTAGTTTTATAAATTAAATTATCATAAAATTATTTTAAAAACATAGTTCGGTCCAAAATTTTTTATTTTAATTTTTTTTGACACCAAGGGTCCAAACCTAAAACTTAATATAAAAGGAAAGAAAGAGTAGTATATAAGTTAAGAATCCACAGGAGAGATCTAAAAAGAAAAGTTTAATTGAAAAACCCGCCACACCAAAAATTCCAATTTTAACCCCAAAAGCCACGGTTTCGTCTCTCCCTCCCAATTCTCTTTTTCACTTCCCGCTCTCGTTTTCAGGTACTTCTTTCTCTCTCTCTCTCTCTCTCTCTCTCTCTCTCCCATATATAGTTTAGAAGAACGTTTTTAGGTCTGTGATTTTAAAAGTCTCCGTCTTTTGTTAGGTCTTGGAGATATGGCAGGTAAAGGCGGGAAAGGTCTTATAGCTGCAAAGACGACGGCTGCTAACAAAGACAAGGACGGTGGCAAGAAGAAATCCATCTCTCGCTCTTCTCGTGCCGGTATTCAGGTATCTCTCAAACCCTATATCCCTCCTTGTGGGTGTTGAAATTCAATTCGCTCTGAGTTTGATGTGATTCTTTAGGCTTCTGGGTCTATGTCAATTTGGTATTTAGGGCTTAGAAGAACATTGTTTCGGAGACAAAAAGGGTCAAAACCAGATCAAGTAAAGATATTGTTGAGAACAAGTTTTGTATTTGTTCTTTACTATATGCTTCTCCAATAAAGTTAAAATGTGCATAATACAACTCGACTTTGGTAATCTCAATGCCAAGAAGCATCAGATCTGGTTTTTGTAATTAAATGATTTGTTTTTCTCTTCATTTCGATACCTTGACTTTTTGCTTACTGGCTGATGCGATACTTATTTTACAGTAAATTTTCACAGATCTGTTTGATAATCAGAGTCTTGATTTTTGTGCTTGAAGTTATATCTGCTGATTTTGTTTTTTCTTTAATGTCGTCTTCTCTCAGTTTCCAGTGGGTCGTATTCATCGTCAACTCAAGACAAGGGTTTCAGCACATGGAAGAGTTGGAGCCACTGCTGCTGTCTACGCGGCATCGATTCTGGAATACTTAACTGCAGAAGTTCTCGAGTTAGCTGGAAACGCGAGCAAAGATCTGAAAGTGAAGAGAATAACTCCAAGGCATTTGCAGCTTGCAATCAGAGGAGATGAGGAGCTTGACACTCTCATCAAAGGAACAATTGCTGGAGGAGGTGTGATCCCTCACATCCACAAGTCCCTCGTCAACAAGATCACCAAGGATTAAGTTTCAGTCCCCAAGTTCTAAGTTATGTGCTTTGCTACTTATAATAGCTTCTGATGTTTGTGTTTAGGAATGGTTCTTTAGCTTATTATTTACCGTGCTCTCTTCTGGACATCCTCAAGTGTATATGGGTTTATTTTAACCTCTTAGGTTTCTTGTTTTAGACTCGCATACTCTTGTGATCTTGTTAATGCTCTTATGATTATGGATGATGGTTATTGAGTTCTTAGTTTTCTATACTGTTTTCATGCTCTATTCTAGGTAACAGAAGAACAGAAATCCTCGATTTCTATAATATTCAACCATAGCATTCGATTGATTGGAAATTTCAGCTAGTTACAAATAACTAAACAAATGCATATGATTGTTCCATAATTAGTCTCAAAGCAAGCAAGCGCTGAGTCCTCCTCACAGATTAAGGAGAACTATATCATTCATATAACTACCACACAAAGAAACCATAAAAGTTTGTTCCTTTACTAGGTTCTTAACTTGAAAGTAAATAAATAAAAGTCATTCGCCTTTAGTTGCTCTTCTTCAATCATCCCTTGACCTGCATAAAGGTGTTCCATAAGTAGAACTTGCAACATAGCTTATTTAGAGATTTTGTTGATTACCTCTGTTAGTTGCAGGTTTGAAGGTGTCTTCCGTAACTCATTACCGGTGCAGGTTCTCTACCATGTGTCACCATAGGTTGCACGGTTTCAAATGCCTCCACGAGCAATGCAACTTTCCTCTTCCTTTCTGAGGAAAGTTTGGTAACAGCACGCTGCAGAGCGTAATCAAACATCCAATCCTCTGAGTTTTTCCTCTCATCTATGTCCTGATGCTTGAGGTCGACCTTTTCGGTATCTGTACCCGCAACAATGGGAAGATAGTTGGGTTCTCTTGGGTTGAATTCCCTCAAATCCTCTGTCTCTGCCACAGGTTTCTTGCCTTTGGTGATAGTCCATGAAATGGTAGCATCTGACTCTTCTTGGTTGCAGGGCTTTTGTTTCTGGTTAAATGGAACCTTTGCGGTTTCTTCTTTCACCGGGGCAACTTCAGTTTGGCCTTGAGACTCCTCTTTGCAATCTTCAGCTATATCCTTTAGTGTCTCTTCACCAGCATCATCTGCTTCTGAGTTCTTCATCATACCAATAACTTCAGAGTCAAAGCAACCATATTGATCAGCATCTTCATCTTTGTTTGCTTTCTCTTCGATCTCTTTCATAGAGTCATCTACTAAAGTCTCCTCCAAGTCAGATTCTCTTAACTCGATGTCATGATCACTTCGTAAAAACCTCACCATCTCTGCGTTGTTAGAGTTATCATCGACCTCACAAGTCTCTTTGATCTCTTTCACAGAGTCATCTGCCAGAGTCTCCTCCATATCAGATTCTTTTAACTCGATGCCATCATCACCTTCTGAAATTCTCACTATCTCTGCAGTATCAGTGTATTCATCAACCTCATAAGTCTCTTGGATCTCTTTCACAGAGTCTGCTACAAAAGTCTCCTCTATATCAGATTCTTTTGACTCGATGCCATCATCACTCTCTGAAAACTTCATCATCTCTGCAGTTTCAGAGTAATCATCAGAATCGATTTCAGAACAAGGTGCTCCTTCAGAGAGAGCTTCTGAGATTTGAGTATCAACATCAACCTCAACAGTTCCTCCGTTTCCATCCTCATACTCTTTCTTCTCCTCTACATACATCTCCACAAAATCCTCCTTAGAGGCTTCCATTTTCACACTCTTTTCAGACTTCAAACTCCGTCTCCTCGAGGACATGAAGCTTTTCAGAGGAGGATACTGCGTGTGAAGATGGCCGTTGAGTGAACAATACGTGTAAGGACAGACTTTCAAGACAGAGGTTCCACTAACTTCGTCATCAGCTCCACCATGATTAAGCATCAGATACTCTGGAAACTTGGAATCTTTCAGAGTCGAGGAACAAGTAGCTCTCTGTGAGCATCTCTTGAAACTCGGAGCCTTTGTCAAACCCCTAACGATCCTCGAACTCGGCTTGTTGATACTTCTCTCTTTGTTAACTCCATGACGAGAATCATGTTTTGGACCAGTTTGGTTCTTCTGATTCCTAGAAAGATTAAATTTTATCTTGTTCTCCATCCTTGCCTCAGAACTAGAGGTGTTTTTCATGTAATTAGGCGACCTACCTGTCCCTTTAACAACAAGATCGTGCTTTTTTGTTGGTGATTGTGGCTTACCTGATTCAGAAACAATACTGTCTTTAAGCTTCCTCCTAGGTTTTGTTCGCTTCATCATCATCATCTCCGGTCCAAGGATCTTGAGATGTTCTTGCCCAAACCGAGTTTCAGGTTGGAGATTGTAAGACTCGACTGCTTGACAAGTCTTCCTTTGAACCATCTTCCCAGGTCTTGCTTTGCCTGAAGACAAAGCTATTGCTTGTTTAGAGCAGAAGAAGAAAAAAAAAGATAATGGGAGATTCTCTCTGTTCAATGGTAGGCTAAGGATACGTATGCGGTTTTTGCCTCAGTGCTTTTTGTAACTTTACGTGAATTTGTTCAGACTTGAAACAAATTAAAGATTTGAATACTTTGTGATTTTGACAAGCACTGATAAAGAGATTGATTTTGGTGGGTCCATTGTTCTTTATTATTGGAGCCATATTTTAGGACATCTCCGTGTAACACGAGATAATGCGCATTATGTTCTTTTGTCTTTCTCTCTCAAGTTAGGTTTTTTTGGCTCCTCTGACGCCACAAAATTAACGAAGTAGGCTCAAATTATAGTCTTTAAAATTTGATTGTATTTTATTGTATAATTTTTTTCATATGTATATATTTGAAGAAGCTATAATCAAAACCCACACGAAAAGTATTTCGTTAGTGGAGAACCGACAAATACTTTTTTTGGTTTTAGTCCACAAATTATATTAGACTTTCTCACGCATATTACGTTCTAGAGTAGGGAGAATAGAGAGTATTAATATTTGAGCTATTGATTAACAGAATAAAAAGCGATTGTTTACACTTTACACTACTTTTCTAATATAGATGAACAAAGTGCTTTTAAATGAAACTGACGATATTTTGTAAAATGTCATGATTTCTGTAACAAATTGAATTTTGAAAATTTGAATGCCTATTTCTTTGGAAATATATTGCAACATAATTTCTTAATTAACACTTTTGTTGCAAATATGTAAAAGTACAAAAAAGAAACTAATGAAATCGTAAACTATTAGGATTAGTCCAAAGTTAATTAAAATCATAGTTTGAAAAGGAGATATAAATTAAAATTAAAATTCAGTTTTTAGTTACGGATAAAACCTCCAAAACCATATAGTTTAGTTATACAAGTTAGAATTATCGTGCAAACTTTACCCTCCCGAACTTGGGCCATCAGAAGCATAAACATAAGTAGATGAGCCTCCGCCATTATGAATTTACTTTAATTTTAGTAATTATATATAAGCCTCACTTCTTCTACACGTCTTCGAAATTATTATGTGTAATGTATGCACTTATCTCCGAAGTTTGCAGCTTCTCCCAAGAAACAACTCAAGAATGGTGACAACGTGGCACAAATCAGACACAACTGTCACCTTATGATTGGCCGAAAACCAAACAGAAAAATCAAATGCTTTGGACCCATCTAGTCAACGTTGAAGAAGTCGTGCCAACGTCGTGTTGACATGTCGGAAACAAGCAAAAGATCTCATCTCTGAAATCATTCTTGCTTCCAAATCTATCATACTTTCATCTCTTTATATCTAAAGACCTTTTTGCTTTCTTCCTCAGATCTTGAAACACATTCTAAACAAAGCAAAACAAAACAGAAAGACTTGGGAATCAACTTTTGTGGTGATCGGTAAATACTTATGTCTATGGGGAAAAAACATCTTAGCATTAACTCTCTGAGTTATCATTCCACAAAATACGAAGAAAACGAAGAAGACAACAACTGCAAGAACAGTCTCTTCTTCGGATTGTTTGACGATTCTGAATCCACAAGACTAAGAAGTGGGAGTATGAAGAGACAATACAGCGACATGGGAGACATTTACCACAGATTTTATGAAGAACATCATGATGATGTTAATTATGATGATGATGAGGGATCGAGGATGGACATGAAAGTCTTGATGGTATTAGAGTATATGAGAGAGCTTTACGTGGGACAGCTTCAGATGCTGAAGAAGATGTTCCCAGGTGGAGCCAAAGATGAGTTTCTTGGTTTCTTCAACAATATCGGAGACGCTATGTCCCAATTCAAACAAGATTCTCGTACTCCTACAAAGTCAATGACTATGCAGAGGAGTCTCAGTGCTGGTACGGGAAGAGTCACCTTGAGAGGTGTCAATTTGGGCCCATCAGATTTCAGAGATGAAAGGTTTAAAGTTAAGACGGTTGACGCGGGAGGTGCTCCAGCCGGTGGTGCTACCGGTGGAGCTGGTGGTTCTGCCGGTGGAACTGCCAGTGCTGCTGGAGGAGGTAAAGGTGGCTCGGCAGCTGATCAAGGCCAGACCAAGAAATAGTCAGGATTTGTGACATGTGGGTATGAATGATCAAATCTTATGACATTTCAGGGTTTGCATTACACAAAACGTTACTTTTTGCTAAAAGGAATGAAATGTGATGCGTGTGATTATGAGTTTGGGTTCAATTAAGACTTTTGAGTCAACTTGGGGATTCCTAGTTTCTAAGGTGGATGTCAATTCTTTGTTGTAGTTATGTATTTTCCTAGTTGGGTTTTATTTTATGGTTAAGTATACATAGAAGTATCAGAGTCATCCAAAGATAGGACTTTGGAGTTGCAACTGAAGAAAAGTCTTAGCTTTGATCTTTCTTTCTTTGTTGTTTGATTCATATTCTTTTATGTTCTTTCTGTTAATAAGAAAAGCTTCGGTTTTTGTTTGTGTGCAAGATTCCTCAAAACTCTTAATAAAATGAATTTTCAATTAAGGTCAACAACAGCCAATAACTAATTTGGCTGCTTTGCATCACATTACCTCATTTATCTACAACAATTACATGTAAGAAGTTGACAAGAGTTTGTGTCTTCAGTGCATATTCCCTTTCTGTGCAGCCAAAACAAAGACCAATAGAATTGGAGACACAAGAAGAATCACATAAAGGAGTGTCTCATTTATTCCCATCGTCTCTCCTTCTTCCTCCGCTTTGTAATCAATTTTGTCTTTCTTGACAAAGGCTTCAAAGTAATTCTCATACCCTGGATTTATCTGCATGAAACTCGACCCCTGAACCTTCAACATCTCCATTGCCTACCAATGATTGAGAAAAAAAAAACTCAGCTTTTACGCAAAATGTTTTGTCAAAAATAGAGACCACTATGAGTTCAGTAAGACATAACAAATTATTAAGCCAACTCATTTTTATCATTTGGTACACTTTAATGACGAAAAACATAAAAGAGTTGAATGTCTCTTGTCTGATCTTAGTCAGAGAACAAACACAACTCATCTTGCTCGTTGCGCTTAGTCAGTATAATACTTTTGTACGTGTTTGAGTTACCTGAAAACTGAACATGAACTGCCTCGCTTTCTTGCTTACTCTCGGATTTGGGTGAGATAGAAGCTTTTCATACATACTCCTTGCCTTATCTGCCCTGTCAATCACTCCAAAATAACGTTTTAAATGCTCAAGAGACTATAAGGCTAATACTCAACATCATCAAATGAGCCACCAACTTGGTTAGTATTAATTGGAGATGTTTCAAACGTTAGGGGATATATCGAGTATTTTGTGGTTTTCTTGATGCCTTTTTGGAGATTGGGGTAGTTTTTTGGGTTCTCTAGAACATATGCCTAGGTCACTTTGATTTGGTAATTCTGGATTCAGTGTCTGTGCTTCAGCTTTAAGAGAGAAATAAAACAGTTTCTTTTTCAAACCTTATAAATCTCATACTAGGAAATCAAACAATATGTTGTGCTTACTAAATTATAAACAACTGTGATTTCAATGAAGAGAAAATGATTTCTGAGTTTTCCACAATAAAGCATGCTACTTACTTTCGAAGTGAATCCTGACAAATAGACCACTGCAAAGCCGCTAATCCATGAAGCTCACTCTGCACAACTAAACTCATAACTAGTTAGGGTCACATATAGTGCGGAGAACAAAATGACACAAAAATAACATTACTATCTGAATCCGACACGGTCATGAAAATAATGCATAATAATCAGCTTCTTAAAATGCTTTTATTGGTTATGTGGTTGACTGTTATATAACAATGTTGGATTTTTGTTCCACATACATACTGATGGGTAGATAATAATGAAGTATCATGGAGTCAAGACGAATTAGGCATATACAGAACGAAAAGTCCCATGACATGCCTTATGCGCATAAGATGAAGTAATCAACCAGCTTTGGAGAAATTACCTTAAAAACTATGTTCTCCATGACCTTTTCATAGTATGGCAAAGCTTCTTTGAGTTTCCCCGAATCCATAAACGAGTTCCCCTTGTCCAATGCCTGTTATTATTATAAGATGTAATAAACACGAATGATTCTACCTACCTTGAAGCACGAATAGGAGCAGAACATGCCTGTAGATAAAGCTCATCACTTTTTCTAGTTTTTCTCCACTCAAATGATTTTTTTTTTTCAATTCTCTAGAAAATGTGGCAACTTGAAAAAAATGACATGAAAATATGAGAATTTGCTTGAGTAAACATGAGTCCATATCAAGTTTCACCGATTCTAGTCCTGAAAGTACCTCCTCACACTCAAGTTTGAGTTTAGGATCAATATTTAGTCCGATTGATTCCTTGTAGGCAGTGAGCAATTGTTTTGTCCGTTCTTCTCTTGCGGTTCTCTCTTCAGCGGTTTCAACTGAATCCCCAGGTTGGATAGTCCTTCCACCACCAAACTTTAAACCAGAAAAGAATATATCTCTCTCATCACGACTTGATACCACCAATGCCAACATCAAAGTATACATTCCAAAACCAATCGAAGCTAAGTCATAAGCCAAAATTGGTGGTATACAACTCCTTACTTCTTGAGGTTCTGAAACAACTAATAGAATTGCATAACACATCTTTAGATGGACCAATCACATACCGTTTTGGAGATGTTGCTAGGTCTTGGGAAAACTCCCCATGTTGAAACTTTGGGCTTATATACATCAGAGTTTTCATTTCCTTCTTGCTTGAGCTCATTTTCTGTCTCGGCAAATCTTGTCATGTCACCAACTATAAACTCCACCTCAGGTAAGTCTCCTCCAGGAGAATAGTCGACAACAGGAACCAGTCCCGGTGGAAGCCCCCTTGTGTTCTTCTTATCAGCAAAGCCAAGCCCAACGAAATCAATGCTGGAGACTTTTAAGTCTTTCTTCTTACCATCATTATCTTCCTCAACCTTATTTGATGATCTAACAAAACTTTTCTCTGTAGCACCTGAAACACCATAAGAAGCAAGATCTTGAGATCATATTTTTGATTGAATTCCCACATATTAACATGTCAAATCAAAGTAAAAAAAAAAATTAGCTTTGCAGATATTAACAGCCTCAACGTAAGGAACAATTCTCTATAAATGCAGCTAAGATTCATAGGAACTTATAGTCCAAGAAATTACTCCTAAATCCAACAAAACCTGTTTATGCATATTCTCTGCGCAAACCAACAATATCAAGGAAAGTAATGACATCATGATCAGCGAAGAGATGGTTTTACTGAACTGGTTTTAGCCTCTTGGAATCCATCAGCCCCAAGCCCTTTTTGCTTCTTATAATCATCAGCCTTTTTCTTTGCAAGCTTCACCGAGAGCGGCAGTTCCTCGTCACCGTCATTTCTCTCAGGGTTTCTTTGCTCCTCCGATTTCGATTTCTTATAGGCTTCAGCTTTCTTCAATGCCAGCTTCACGGGATCCACGGCGAGCTCAACCTCCGGCGAGCGGTCGGGCGAGGAAGAGTTGGGTATCAGCGAAGGTTTGTTTCGGAAAACAGAGAGGTTCAAGGGTTTTGGTTGTGGAGATGGAGACAAGAAGAAAGTGGGAGTATCGGCGAGTGGAGAAGAGAGCCAAGAGTGGTTGAAAGAAGCCATGGATTCATGGGAGAGAAGAATAGATGCTTAGCCATTTTTTTAAATTTTTTTTTGGAGTGTTTATCTCAGTCTCGTGGTTGCAAGATGACCACCCATCCATTTGTTTTATCCATGATTGCTCTGTTTTTTCCCACTCTGTTTCTTTTAAAAGCAGAGAAAGTATTTCTTGATTTTAAATATTCCTTTTCTTGTAACAAATATTAAATTTCATCCAAAATAATATTTAGGTAACAAGTAAACAATGTAGGTTCGTCCGAGGGAGATTTAGTAGTCCAATAGATGGAGAAACAAGAATGTTCTATGACATCGTTGTGGCTCCAACGAGTTATATTGCTAAAGGTCTTTTCACGAAAGCAAAATCAAAAGATATACTCGAGGCGAAGAAGTCATGCTCCAGGGAAGCAATCGCTCAGACAAGTTGATCTTGTAACTTTCACTATTAGATTCTGAAGAAAGTCTCAACAAGAAATGAAGTAACTGATCTGATGTTATAACATTTAAACCTTATGAGATTCCTGAAGAACTGTCCTTAAAACTTGTCATATTTTTTAGATTAAATCGGAGAGACTTGAGTATATATATATAAACCTCAGCCGGAGAAAAATGAAATTAAAAAGCAAAAACAAAATAATAGAGCTTACAACGATAAGTGTAGATGCATGAGAAAAGTCATATAATACTGGTTGAACTTTTGGTTTTCGGTTTGGTTTGGTTTGATATTTTGACTGAAACACTTCTCGAGCTCAAATCTCGGCCCAAGTCCAACTGCTTATACCTAAACAAAGTCCGGGTCGTGTCGGGTCGGGTCGAGCGTTAACACCGCCTTTATCTTCTACGTCGACGAAATTCTTCTCCTCCGCGAGGCTTAAGCCCTAAAAGTCCCACCGTACTATCATCTCCTTCTTCTGTATGTCTTGATATCTCCTCGTTCTTCCAGAGAAAGGAGCTTTCGCGTGAGAGATGACGAAGGTGTATGGAACAGGCACGTACGACTTCAAGCGCCACAGAGTGGCGGAGTACCCACTGGAGTTACCTAGCCATCCCGCTGAAAAGCCCCTTGAGTCGAAGCCTGGATCCAACTTGCCGAGCTCCATCACTTTATCTGAGATTCAGCATGACAGGTTGACGAAGATTGCCGAGGAGAGCTGGATTAAGACCGGAGGCAAGCTGCCTGAGAAACCGTTCGATCCGGAAGTTGTCAGGGAGATTTATGTGACGGAGCTCAAGGTTACCAGTGGCCGCAAACCGGTTCCGCTGCAGCGAGTCATGATTCTGGAAGTGAGTCAGTACTTGGAGAACTATTTATGGCCCAACTTCGATCCTGTGACCGCCACTTTCGAGCATGTCATGTCCATGATTCTTATGATTAACGAGAAGGTAAGCTATGCATCTGAGTGTATGCAAATGCCATTGTTGTGGGAGTTGCAAACAATGAACTTCAAATTCGCTTTTTTACGCTTTGTAGTTCCGGGAGAATGTGGCAGCTTGGATTTGCTTTCATGATCGCGAAGATCTATTCAAAAAGTTTCTTCTTAAGGTTCTTCGCCTTAAAGAGGTTCGTGGTCTTCTTTTTTTTTTTTTTGCTAATGTTGTTCCTGTTTGAGATCACTTGTGCTTTAATGGATTCACGTATCACTGCTTTGAACATTGTATATATTTGGGGGCGTAGTGATAAATGATAATCACTAGCTGTTAAACCAATCGTATATTCATGTCGTCTTTGGCTTACTATTGTAGGGAAGAGACTTGACTATTGCTGAGAAGACAAATTATTTGGTCTTCATGATCAATGCGTTCCAGGTTTGTTCTGTTTCTTGAATGTAATTTTGTTAATATAGGTAGCAAGTATTTTAGATTGCTGCTGGACATGCCTCCAGATCAGAAAATTCATGATGTAGTAAGCAGTAATCGCGGACAGTAAAACTGTGTACTACTCAGTTAATATGTCTTTCAGATTGTTATTTTGCGCGTACAACCTTTTGTTTCACGTTTGTGCACAAATCGTATCCTTTTGGTATATTTGTTTTCGTCAATTTCCTTATCTGCGTGATGTTACAGAGTTTGGAAGACGCGGTGGTTAATGAGACTGTTCTAAGTCTAGCAGGATTACAATCTTGGCACAGTTTGTCTTATGGACGTTTCCAGGTAAGGGATGCCTTCACACAGATTATGTTAAAGATGGTATAACATTTTGTAGTGGCTCTGATATCATCATTGATTTTCACAACTGTAGATGGAGCTCTGCCTTCAACCTGATCTAATAAAAAAGTGGAAGAGGTTATCAAAGAAGTGGGCAGCTGAGGCAATGTCAAAGGGAGAGCAATTTGATCCATCCTCGTCACCTGAAGCAAATTTTGTTCGAGGCCTAATTGAAGAATTCGTCGAGGTAATAGGCCTGTTTTTATTAGGCTGAAGTGGTCTATGTTCATCAAATATTTTTGCATAGTTATTCAAAATTCATATATTTTATTCCAGGTTCTTGATCACGGGGTTTTTGCGGATGAGGTTGATGATACTGCTCGATTTCAATTGGTCGTTGATTCTTCTGTCTTGTATTGCGAGAGATTCATGGAATTTCTCATTGATATGCTGAACCAACTTCCAACTAGAAGGTATTAATATTTCACACCAGGGCCACTTTGCAAGTTTTTTGTAGTAGGTCAGAACCTGTATTCTGCATTCTAGGTGGTTTTCTTCTGGGTCCTGATAATATCTCCTTTATTAATCTTGATACACTGTGTCCATTTCTGTACCATTCATTTGCTCGACCTTATTTTTTTCTTTCTCCATTTCTTCATCTTGATTATTACAGATACTTAAGGCCTCTTGTGGCGGATATAGCAGTTGTTGCCAAATGTCGACTGAGTGTCCTATACAAACATGAAAAGGGGAAGCTTTTCGCCCAATTAGTTGACTTGTTACAGTTCTACGAAAAGTTTGAGATTAAGGATCATGATGGAACACAATTAACTGATGATGAAGCACTTCAATTTCATTACGATCGTTTTATGGCGTTTCAGCTACTCGCCTTTAAGAAAATACCTAAGGTATTTCCTGGTAACCATAGTTTATTAATAGATAGTTTTGCGTACTACGTGTTGATTTTGTTACTGATGGAATTTGAAGCCTTCGGTGTCTGCTTTCTTCCTTATTCTCTAATAATATTTTGGGGTTGTCTTCTCTCAATTCTCAATTTTTTTGTTATCTTGTTTGCTTCAGTTGCGAGATGTGTCTTTGGCTAATATTGGTTCGGTTCACAAGAGTTCTGATCTTCGGAGGAGATTGTCTGCGCTTTCTCTTAAAGATTTAAGGGATGTTGTCTGCTCAAAGGTATGTCTGGAAGGCTCATTCTTGTAGGTTCACACTTCACATATGAAAATGTCATGATGGAATCTTGCTGCTGCTGATTTTTTATTTTATTTTATAATATACTTTTGTTCCCTTATAGTTCTACATACGACATAATACACCTTGTTACCTACATTGGTTCTCATTTTCATTTGCTTTTGTACAGCTCAAACTGGTTTCAAGACATGATCCTTGGGCAGATAGAAAGGATTTTCTGACTGAGGTCGTCGTCTCCTCCTTTGAGAAGCAACAGTCTCAGAAAGAAGCCATAAACGCTTTGCCTTTGTACCCAAATGAGCAAATCATGTGGGACGAAAGTGTTATTCCAAGCATTAACTATTCTGGGGAAGGTTGCCTTGCTCTTCCAAAGCTTAATCTTCAGTTTCTAACACTCCACGATTACCTCCTTAGAAACTTCAATCTCTTCCGTCTAGAATCTACCTATGAGATTCGTGAAGATATACAGGAAGCTGTGCCACATCTTCTTGCACACATAGATAACGAGGGAGAAACTGCTTTTCGTGGTTGGTCACGAATGGCCGTTCCGATTAATGAATTCAAAATCGCTCAGGTGAAACAGCCTAATATTGGAGAAGAGAAACCATCATCGGTGACTGCACAAGTTACCTTTAGTATTAAGAGTTACAGAACACAAATAAGATCTGAATGGAATTCCCTCAAAGAGCATGATGTACTGTTTTTGCTTTGTATACGCCCTTCATTTGAACCATTAGGCGCAGAGGAAGCTGATAAAGCTACAGTACCACAGAGGCTTGGGCTTCAGTATGTTCGTGGTTGTGAAGTCATCGATATCCGTGACGAGGAAGGTAATCTGATGAATGATTTTACTGGAAGAGTTAAACGAGATGAATGGAAGCCCCCAAAAGGTGAAATGAGGACTGTGACTGTCGCTTTAGATGCTGCACAGTATCACATAGATGTTACAGACATTGCTGAAAAAGGTGCTGAGGATGTGTATGGCACATTTAATGTGCTAATGAGGAGGAAACCAAAAGAGAACAACTTCAAGGCTATTCTGGAATCTATCCGAGATCTCATGAATGAATATTGTATCGTTCCGGAGTGGTTGCATAACGTATTTCTTGGGTATGGAAACCCTTCTGCTGCACAGTGGCCTAATATGCCAAACCTATTGGAAACCGTGGACTTCAAAGATACTTTCCTTGATGCAAATCATCTCAGTGAAAGTTTTCCAGATTATGAAGTTAGTAATTAATTTCTTTAGTATATAAATTTAACTAAAACTGCTTCTTTTTCCATGTCTCACATAACCCTTGCACGGTAGGTATCTTTCGTCAACGCTGCTGGTGCTGAAATTCTGGATCCAAGGCCTCCCTTTCGAATCACTCTTCCAAAGACACTAAAAGGGAATGCTAATGCTCTTTCTGGAAATAAGATATCTGAAAAAAATCCAGCAGACAATGTTGATATGGTGGATGTATCCCCAAAGGAGGAACTTATTGTGGAGGCATATACCCCACCTGACCCAGGGCCTTATCCTCAAGACCAGCCGAAGCAAAACTCAGTTAAATTTACACCTACACAGGTACTACTAATTTCTACATCCTCAGAACAGTATATTCATTTGATTAGGACCATTTGGTTATTATGTAATTGTGCTAGCTATGCTCATCAGCTTGCATTATTCTTGACACTTTTTCGAATAATGTGAAATTGATCATCTTAGAATTCATATATCCTCCGTACAGAAGAAGTCATACGAGAATGCTACTCATCATCTTTATACCGCCTCATTGTGTTTGATACCTGAAAATTAATAACCTATATAATCGTTTGCGCATTTGGTTTAGTCTCGTCTCTTTGATCGATTTAAATGGAACATATTGTTTCCTTGCTATGCTGTTTTATTCGGAGAAATTTTTAGCTGATGTTCAAAAGCATTCCCCCCCCCCCTCAATGATGAGACGTTTCCTCTCTGCTGATTGATAAAATATTCTAAAACATCTGGTTTGGATTCAGGATGTATGATTTTTAGTTGCAAGTTTTAATCAAACCCTACCTACTATTGTCCTGCAGGTTGGAGCAATCATCTCTGGTATTCAGCCTGGGCTAACTATGGTGGTTGGTCCACCGGGTACTGGAAAGACTGATACAGCAGTGCAAATCTTAAATGTGCTATATCACAACTGTCCTTCTCAAAGGACCTTAATTATCACTCATTCAAATCAGGCTTTGAATGATCTTTTTGAGAAGATTATGGAGGTACTAGCATCTCTCTATTTTATTTTTTACTGTATGGAGCAATGATTTAACGGGTTCTGACAGACAAATGTTACATGGGTTTGGTTTTCCAGAGGGATGTACCAGCGCGGTATCTACTTCGTTTGGGTCAAGGTGAACAAGAACTTGCCACTGATCTTGACTTTAGCAGACAAGGCCGTGTCAATGCCATGCTTGTTCGACGTTTAGAGCTGCTCAGCGAGGTTGAGAGACTAGCAAGATCTCTTCAACTTCCAGAGGATGTAGGTTATACTTGTGAAACAGCTGGGTATTTCTGGTTGCTTCATGTCTACTCGCGTTGGGAGCTATTTCTTGCTGCTTGTGCTGGAAATGAAAACAATCCATCTTTTGTTCAAGATCGCTTCCCGTTCAAAGAATTCTTCTCAGACACGCCTAACCCTGTTTTTAGTGGGGAGTCATTTGAGAAAGACATGAGGGCAGCTAAGGGTTGTTTCTCTCATCTCAAGACTGTGTTCCAAGAGCTAGAAGAGTGTAGGGCCTTTGAACTACTCAAATCAACTGCTGATAGAGCAAATTATCTGATGACCAAACAAGCAAAGATTGTAGCAATGACGTGTACACATGCGGCATTAAAGAGGAGAGATTTTCTTCAGTTGGGTTTCAAGTATGATAACTTATTGATGGAAGAGAGTGCTCAGATTTTGGAAATTGAGACTTTCATACCAATGTTGCTTCAGAGGCAAGAAGACGGTCATGCACGACTCAAGCGCTGTATATTGATTGGTGATCACCACCAGCTGCCTCCCGTGGTGAAGAATATGGCGTTCCAGAAATATAGTCACATGGATCAGAGTCTGTTTACGAGGTTTGTTCGTCTCGGTATTCCTTATATTGAGCTTAATGCTCAAGGAAGAGCCAGGCCAAGCTTAGCCAAACTCTACAACTGGAGATACAGAGATTTGGGAGACCTTTCCATTGTAAAAGAAGCGCCCGTCTTTCATAGAGCTAATGCTGGTTTCTCATATGATTACCAGTTGATAAATGTGCCTGATTACGAGGGGAAAGGAGAGTCGACACCATCTCCATGGTTTTATCAGAACCAGGGAGAAGCTGAATATATCGTCAGTGTCTATATATACATGAGATTGCTAGGATATCCTGCTAATAAGATATCAATATTGACGACATATAATGGGCAGAAGCTCTTAATCCGTGATGTTATCAACCGTCGATGTGTACCCTATGCTTTCATTGGCCCGCCTAGCAAGGTAATATATCCTACTCAAGTTGATGTTAATATGATAAGGATCGTGTGATAATGCATTGTGTGTATCTTAATTTGGTGTTTTGATTGTCTTGAAATTGTTATTTACTCAGGTGACTACAGTGGACAAGTTCCAAGGACAACAAAATGACTTTATTTTGCTGTCTCTTGTACGGACACGCTTTGTTGGACATCTACGTGATGTAAGAAGGTTGGTGGTTGCAATGTCACGTGCTCGGCTTGGTCTGTATGTGTTCTGCCGCCGCTCTCTCTTTGAACAATGCTATGAGCTGCAACCAACGTTTCAACTTCTTCTGAAAAGACCCGATCGCCTCGGCCTCAACCTGAGTGAGAACACATCAGCGTATACAGAGCGAGCGGTCGAGGAAGTCGGAAATCCTTATCTTGTTCATGATGTTGAAGAGATGGCACACATAGTTCACGATAGGATGACCGAGTTCTACAAAGTAACGACATAATCTCCCGTTGCTTGGATAACTAATTTTGTTTTGTTTCATATATGTATTTTTTTTTCTTTTGGGGGACAGGCACAGGGCGTGTATGAGCATTACCAGAATTACATGACACAAATTGAAGACGGTAGTCGCGACATGGAGAGTGATTCAGTTGTAGGTGCTGATGGTGAATCTGAGAAGAAGATGCAGCCAGAGTTAGATGATGCAGTTGATGAATCATCCAAGGAGATGGTTGGAATGGAGGTGGACAATGGACTTAGCAGTGAAAATGGAAAGGCTTGATAATAATTAGACAGGAGATGAAACTTGGGTGTAATAGAAGAAAATGGGTTGTAAGATATCTTCTTTTAAAGTAACTGAGTAAATTCTGGTTTAAGTGATAAAACTGACATGAAGAATTAAAAAAGTAACACTGTTTTGACAATTTCCATAGAGAAGAAGTAAACACCTTACTGTCCACGAGTTTTCTTTTCAAAAATATTGAAAATGCACTTGTCCAACTGGGGACAAATCTATTACAAAAATTATTGTTGTCTTTTATTGCATAACCAAATAACACATGGTCTAGAAAAGCAATTCTAACTCAACGTGTGTTGACAAAAAACGTGTAGAAAAGATCGAAAAATTTAACCTCATGTCAATGAGCAAATTTTTTGGAAGTGGTTTCTAGTCTTGATATGACTTGCCAAATTAAATGTTTGTTGGAAGTGGTTTATATTCTGATATGATTTGCCAAATAAACACAATCCCATCATTTCCTACTTCATTCATTCACTCTTTGAAGTCATCCTTGTCATCTTCCGGAATCGGTTGGTTTCTCCAGAACACGGCTAAGCCACTCCCGCCAAGCTGCAGAATGAAATGGAACATGATTACAGCAATGCCATTGTACATAAACTACCCTTGGAAGTTTATTTACATGTGACCTTTTTATACCCTTTGGTTCAAAGAATAGTGCCAATGAAAACTTACCGCCATACATACGACACTCACTGCAGAAGGAACAGCCACAAGAGGGTTTGTGAAATGCTTTTGTGCAAGCAAGAACCCGAGCGCTGAACTCTGCGGGTTGCCAAAACAATAAAGTTTTTCAAAAAGAAATTATAACAAAAGGAACAGCAATATGTATTGGTGTAGGAGAAATTAACTTACTTGCATTCCACATTCTATAGAAATGGTGCGGGAAGTGGACTCGCCGAAAGATAACTTTGAAATCCAATAGCCAATAGCAAAGGCTGCAGCATGAAGGAGTGCCACCGGGAGTATCTGTTGAGCTCCTTGTGTTTTCAAAACCGCTGAAACTTGTCCAATCTTTTAAGAAAGAGAAAAGTTTATAATCAATACTACTTTCAGTCTTCAAATTCAATAAAGATATATATCTAGTTGCATGTACTACTTACAGGGCTGGCACAGAGAAGAGTTGTCAGAATGACTCCGATAAGAGGTGTCACTGTTATAATCTTCGACGTAAATTTAGGAAAGAACTCATTGGCCAGAACTGTCACACAATGCACAGAAAAGACTTTAGTCTCTAAGAAATCATAGTCAAATACATTGTTCGGAAAAAAGACTTAGCAACATACTTACCTCCAACTATAGTAGGCACCAACACTACTTGAAAAGTGCTAACAGCAAGTCCCTGAGGTAAAAAGAGAAAAGGATCCATAAGCTTCCGTTCTAGCTTGGCTGCAACTATCTTATTATACACTTCTATTGTGCTTCTTTCTACTTTAATCATTCAATAACTTTTACTGAATTATAAATACTCATATTTTGGCTTAATGAAGGGTATCTTATAACCTAAAATTACAGCAATTTTGCATCAATCGATTCAAAATAGTCAGAAAGAAAACTTACAGCAGCATCAACGGGAACAAGCTGGCCAGCAAGAAGCTTAGTGAGAAGAGGAGTCATTATAATAGCCCCGATGGTTGAACACCTGAAATTAGAGAACAGATTATGTTTTTAAAAAAGTTGAGAGGCTTCCGACCATATTCAGAACGAAAGAAAGAAAACAAGTGAAAATAGAAGTATACGTTGTCATGAGCACAGAGAGCGCGACGTTCCCCTTGGAAATGTAGGTTGCAACGTTCGACGCCTGTCCTCCTGGGCAGCATGACACCAGGATAAGACCAGTCGCAAGAGGTGCGGAAAGCTTAAGCGTCTAAAATAAAAATACAGAAAATATTTGTATTAGTTGGCTCCTCGACAATCATCAACATCCAAATAGTAGTACAAGAGGAAGCTCTCAACGAGTAAGCGAGTATCAGAGGAATTATTGCGGTAGAAAGGAAACGTTGATTCAAACTTTTCAAGTAAAAAGTGAGGTTTGGACGTGGAACAACACTTGGATCTAAGTTCATCAAGTAATTATCAAAGAAAATATCAATTTATAAACATTTAACTTAGTTGAAGCGTATAACAGCCTATAGAAGTAAAAACGAATGGAACAAATTTCTTGTAGAAAACAGAGTGAAAAGAAATAAATTATCACTAAAATTGCATAAGCATCCATTCCAGAAAATAAAATTAGAGGGAAACATACCATTGCGATAAGAAAACCTAGCAGTGGCTTGATCATATATTGAGCAAGAAAACCAACACCCACCTGCATGAGGACTCAAAATGTTAAACGGGAAAACGTATCTAACAAGTAAAGAATACATACAGCAGCGGTCATTGCCCTCACCGTCCATGGATTACGTAAACATCTTCTGAAATCTTCAAATGTCAGAGTTAATCCCATGGAGAGCATGAGAAATCCAAGACCTAGAGTGAAGAGGTCTGTTTCCAACCATGTAACCTACAAAAAGACTTAATCCATTAGCGCCAAGGAGAAACACAAATTGCTATAGATAAACTAATAAGAAATCTGAAAAAAGCATACTAAAGATGGCTTAAAGATGCCAACAAGTGTTCCCAAAACAACCTGCACACACAAAAAAAAAGCATCACTTTCACCATTTTGAGATATCATATGCATATATAGAGTTCATCAAAGTAGAGTGGAAGGTAAGTAAGTACCCAAAGTGGAAAAAGGGTCGTCAAAAGTTCAATAATCTTCTCGTACTGGCTAAGTTCCTTAGGAGTGCTTTCAGGTACATCACCTGACAAATCTGCTGCAGCATTGCAAGTAACTCGGCTGCTCCTGAAAAATTACAATGAACAAAAAAAACTGAATTTAAACTCGACCCACATGCAACTAGAGCAAATTACATCAATGAATCAATCTATCTAGTCCCACAAAATACCTGGAGGAAGCTGATTCAAGAGCAAAGACAGAGCATAATGGTTTACAGTTCTGAATCCTCAAACTTATTCCAGCTTTACTAACGGGAAACAACTTGAGAGAATCTGAAAAAACACAAACATGATTCAGCAAACAAAAAAGAGTGAGACTTTGTACAAAATTAGGGAGTGTAAAGGATCTGTGATATTATATATACCTAATTGGGTTTGAGCTCTTCTCGTAGCAGGAGCAGGAACCCTGGAAGTGCATTGACTTAATCTGGCATCTGTTGGAAGAATTCTAGAAATAGACGCCATGAAAAGAGTTTTAGGATCACAAAGAAAGAGACTTGAAAAAAAAAAAAAAAACTAATAGAGAAGATGACTCCAAAGAAGCAGGAGGAAAAGGTATTGGGGAGCGTTGTGTGATTTTGGTGGGAGATGAGAGCCACTCATTTTTTATCAATGCGCAAAAATCCTATCTGCAAAATATCTCAAAGAAATATGAAACGGATCAATTTTTAGAGAAATATAATTTGTTGCATTTTTTGATTCATTGATTATTGACTCCCTCGTCGCCGGAGTTTAGGCCGTTTTGACGTAGACACCTTCACACGTGCCATTCTTGGTTATCCGAATGTTGGGCTTGAGTTGGTTTCTTGTGGCCCATTATGAAAGCTTTGGGCTGTGGCTCCCCTGATTTGTGTAATTTGTTTGACTATTTTTCAAATATACATATCAAGAGTTGTTTGATTATTTTTATAACAGTCCAAATCGGAGTTGGAAAATGAAGTTTTGATAAAGTGACAACAAGACAAGCCAATAATATTAGAATGATACAAAAGAAACAATCATATTCTGGAACCAAGTAAGGTGATGAGAAAGTCCTTGTAGTCTCCAGAAACATCACCAATAATAGCGTTATCCATGCTTGAATTGTACATATTGTAATACTCTCCTCTTACTTTCATCAGATCGATCTCTGCACGCGTCACAATCGCTCTCGTCAAAGAATCTTCATCTGTTCCAAATCCTTCAATCGAATCTCTCACAACCTGTAAAACAATAGAAACACAAAGGAATATATAATCTTCTTCACTTCTTTTGCTATATTTCCAAACAGATTCTGAGTCTTACGTCTGACCAATGTTTTTAAGTACCTTTGCAAAGTGTTTCTCAGGGTAATCAATGCACAAGATCACCATCTTCAATAGATTTCTCAGATTAGCATCTCCTGGGACATCCATCAACATCCTGCATGTATAACACCAATCATGAAGTGTTCATGAAAAGAAGTAAAAAAGAAAAGAATCAAAGCCAAACTAAGATCTGAACCTTATCTATTGTGTTCACGTAACTTTGCTTGTAAGCAACAAAAGTGGCTCTGAGCTGGTAGATACTGCGAGTTCCTAATATGTACAGGACATGATCATGATCTAATTGCTTCTTCGTTATCGCCTAACGTAGCATACCGGCCTCGATTGTAGCTACTTCTGTATCAACCTTTTCTTTGTCATATCTGAATGAACTTGCCAATGTCACCAGTAACTGTTCATTTTATACCATAAAGGTAACAGCTTTGAGTTCTTATGGCACAGTTAAAACCCATAAACTTGAAGAAGAAGAAGAAGAAGAAAGAAAGACCTTTGCAAGAGGAAAAGGCACAGAGGAAGCAATGTGTTCTTCAAGGGATGAGTCGAAGAGAGAACAATAAGCTTTCCTCACAGCAATCAAATGGTTTGGAGAAGTTGTGCAAGAGATCTCTACGATCACTTTCAATTTCTCTATGCTTTTCTTTTTCCCATTCAAGACCTTATTCGCAAGCCTTGCGTCTCTCTCTGCTGGATCATAAGTCCACAAAATCACAGCTTTCTGCGCATAAATCAGATTTTTTTTGTTTCGTTTACATGTTAAAGAAGAGAAGAAAAATCTATAATCTCTAATCAAAATGCGTTTGAATGAGAGATTTAAAGTACCTTGAAATCACCAGAGGAGAGGACATGGATAAGATCTTTTCCGTAAATATCTTTGTAGCTTTCCCTGACTCTCGTTACGTTTCCCTAAAACTCGTATAATCGCCTTCTCATCTGTTCCCCATGCATCCTACAAAAAAAATGCAAGAAAATTGCATGTAACGTACCTTGAAAAGCGTGACTGAGAGTTTCAGAATCCTGAGCTGGAGAAGGAACTTCGTCTGGTAATCTAATGGTCGCCATTTTGAGATATTCCTCTGTTTTTTCTCCGAAGCGTCTGTGTTTCACCTTACTACGTTACTGTAATAACTCCTTTTTTTATTTTTTTTATTACTGGGTATTTCCTTTAGCTTTAAACTTTAATGTCGGAAATTAAAATGAATGTGTTTGCAGATTCATTAAAATAAAAGCTTAGAAACAGAAGACTAATTTATATATATATTGTGTGCGTATAAACTATGTCTGCGTGACATATGCGTATATAAATAAAAGATTTAAGAGAATGGGAAAATGACTGACGAGTAAGTTTAACCAAATCAAATAAATGCAAATCATAATTAAGGCTTCAAAACGTGATCTGCAAATTCATTTCTTTTCTCCTCATGCATAAAACGATAACACCATGTCATGCAGATGTGACAAAACAAATGTGTTTGTAAAACCCTAATGACAGATACTATTCAGCATTAGTTTTTTTTTTTTATATATATATATATATATATAAACACCATGTGATATGCTCGATGGAGTATATTTATTACTAAACTAGTCATTTACTAGTCTTAAATAGAACGTGATTGAGGCTTCTCATCTACTCTTTTATATCGGTTACGTGCATAATTTATTTAAAGGGACAGTCTGAATATAATAAGAATGCATAATAAAAGACTTTTGTTAAAGAATGCATTAATTTTAAGGAAATATGATTTATGCTCTCTGCCTTGCCTTTATCTTCGATCGAACACATTTTTTTTTATTTTATTCCTGTAGTAAGATTTATGATCTTTGAACCTTGCCAAGTACCAAATGATAGCAGAATGATTTCGAGATTAATTGTTAAACAAAAAAACTTGTAGGAATGGGAGTTGATGAGAAAGCATTGATAACTACACTGGGGAACTCGCACAAGGATCATCGAAAATTGTTTAGGAAAGCAAACAAAAGTTTCTTTGTGGAAGATGAAGAAAGAGCTTTTGAGAAATGCCATGATCATTTTGTCAACCATCTCAAACTTGAGTTCTCTCGCTTCAACGTCAGTTTCCTCCTCTTTTTTTACATCTTTCCTTCTTTTATTTTCTGTGTTTTTCTATTTATTTATTTTCTTTCCTTTTTTTATTACCTACAAGTATACTAGTATTATTAAGCCTTTTTTGGCAAACTTTATTACTATCTAAATCTATTTAGTTTTTTTTTTAGTTTCTTTTAAATCTATTTAGTTTTTTTTTCACAATTTCTACCAGTTTTTTACCCAATAACAAATCAATTATCGTTTTTACCTAATAAAAGTACAAAATAAACCATTTCTTTCAGTTTAGTTAAAGGCTAAAAAATTATAAAATTGCTGAATTTGTTTAAATATTAAAGTAATTAACACAAACCAAGTAACAATTGTGTTATTATTATCCCTTTGTAATTTTGTATTGATTGATTCTCTGTTATGCAACTTTTTAGTAAGTGATTGGTTAGAGATGTAGTTGTTTATTAGTTGATGAAGAATTTAGTCTTATACTCTCAAGAACTTTGATCAAATACTCTGAAGTTTCATGTGCTTTGATCTCAAGATTAATTGGTAATTAACTTTGATCAGATATTAGTGTTGGTCTTTTCACGTTTACTGAAGAACCTAAGACACTCTTTAAGAAGAAGTAAAAAAAAAAAAGTAACCGATTCTACTAGATGGAAATGATGAATGTTTGGTATGTGATGTGTAGAACGCGGTGGTGATGTGGTCGATGCATCCATGGGAGAGAGACGCGAGGTTGGTGAAGAAAGCACTGAAGAAAGGAGATGAATCTTACAACCTCATCGTGGAAGTTTCATGCACTCGCTCCTCTGAGGATCTCCTAGGCACACGCAAAGCTTATCACTCTCTCTTCGACCAATCGATGGAAGAAGACATTGCCTCTCACATCCACGGCTCTCATCGCAAGGTCAGTAGTACACTCTTACTTACCCTACACCCTCCCGCACCCGATATCTTCTCACTCACTGTCTCTCTGTGTTTTTGTGCAGCTGCTTGTGGGCCTCGTGAGTGCTTATAGATACGAAGGGAATAAGGTGAAGGAAGATTCCGCCAAATCCGACGCTAAGATTTTGGCCGAGGCGGTGGCTTCTTCCGGTGAGGGAGCCATAGAGAATGATGAGGTTGTTAGGATTCTGAGCACAAGAAGCAAACTTCATCTCCAACATCTCTACAAAGGCTCTGATCTTCTTGGGGTAATTAACATATATATGACTACTCACTTTCTTATATTATATAATACATACATTACATAGTTTTCTAATGGATCAAGAAACACATTTTGTGGTTTGATCATCAGGGTGTATCTGAGTCTTCGCTCCTCAATGACGCATTGATTTGTTTGCTTAAACCATCTTTGTACTTGAGCAAGGTAATAAACTTAAGTTATATGATTATATCCACTTCAGCAAGAGTGTTCTAACAAAGTCTCTCTTTTTTGGTTCTAGATTTTGAATGCGTCTCTGAACAAAGACGCGGACAAGGGTACCAAGAAATGGTTGACAAGAGTGTTCGTAACGAGAGCGGATCATAGTGAGATGAAGGAGATCGCAGAAGAGTATAATCAGCTGTATGGTGAGACTTTGGCCCAAACAATTCAAGAGAAGATTAAAGGGAACTATAGAGATTTCTTGCTCACACTACTATCCAAATCGAATTGATTTCGTGTTGAGAAAGTATTCCCAAGACTTTTCGTTATCGAAGAGTTTATTTCCTTTTGGTTATATGTTTCTACTCCCATTTTATCCGATCAGATAATAAAGATTCAACAAGAGACGAGTGTGTCATGTTAAACTCAGTTTTCGTGTTTGAGTTCTTAATTTTTACATAATAATGAGTAAAAACATAAAACTACTAATAAGAACTAGTCAAAAGTATAATCATATAAAAGAAATGTAAAAAAAAGAGAACAGTCTTGAATTTCAAATGAAATCTCTAAACCGGATGGGGATATTCCCGGTTCACAGTTTTTGGCCTTTTGCGCTGAAGAAGCAGAAGTTGAAATCTCTAAACCGGATAAGCCGGTTTAATAGTTTTGGCCTTTCGCGTCAAAGAAACAAAAGCTGCCACGTGGTGAAGAATAGTCCCCGAATCTTCCTCTGACGGAACATAAGATCCCATTTCTCCTCTTCATATTCTTCAAATTTGATTCACTCTCTCTTCTTTGGCTATTTTAATAAAGCTCTCAAAACCATTCGCTTCTCTTCTCGTTTTGCAGTCGCAGATTCGTTAATTTTTCTTCTCATTTTCATCATAATGAATGGCTTCACTGATCTTAATCCTTCCGAGAGGTACACTTTTAGTTCTCCGATCGTCTTTTCCATTAATGATTCTTATGATCTCTGTTATGGTTATGCATGATCTGTACTCATTCGCCTCCATGTATTCGTTCGTTTGAGCTCTATGTTTCTACCATTCTGTGTATTTTTGTTATAAATTTCTGATTTATGCAAAGTGTTTGGGTCTCCAAGATCAATGGAACTCACAGCTAATCACGAAATTTTCTCATAAATCTTTTGTATCGTAAAACACAATAGATGGAGCTAATTGATAAGAAAAGAAATAGTTGCTAATGATTTTCTGCAAATTTTATCGATCGTAGCATTTAAAGTTTGATCCTTTTGATGCAATCTCATGGCTATATCTGAGGATTTTGATCTCTGTGTACTCATTTGTTCAAAAATATTCATTTTTTTTTGTGAAGCAGCAAACTTTCGCTTTCACATCTTGCTCCATTAGAAGCCATTCTGTTTGATGTTGATGGAACACTCTGTGATTCAGATCCCATCCACCTTATTGCCTTCCAGGAACTGCTCCAAGAGGTTAATACGTTTATGATCATATCTTCAATTTTCACATAAACACTTGGAAAACTGTGAGCTGTATATGCTTTGGAGCCTGAATTTTACTCACCCTCAACTTCTTGTGTCAAATGTATCATTCACAGATCGGTTTCAACAATGGTGTCCCAATTGACGAGAAATTCTTTATTGCCAATATTGCTGGAAAACACAATTCTGAGATTGCTGTAGCTCTGTTCCCTGATGATGTTTCAAGAGGGTTGAAATTCTGTGAAGAAAAGGAAGCTCTTTTTCGCAAGTAAGTCTATCTTTCCCAAAACTTTGTTTCGGGGTTGAGTTAATTTGGAGTAACTTTGTTTTTGTTGTTTTTTTTTTCTTATTGATTAGACTAGTTGCAGAAAAGATAAAGCCACTTGACGGGCTTACAAAACTGACAAAATGGATCGAGGAACGTGGATTGAAACGAGCTGCTGTCACAAACGCTCCAAAAGAAAACGCAGAGCTCATAATATCGAAACTTGGTCTGCGTGATTTCTTCCAGGCAGTGATTATCGGGTCTGAATGTGAGTTTCCCAAACCACACCCGGGACCTTACTTGAAGGCTCTTGAAGTGCTTAACGTTTCAAAGGAGCACACGCTAGTGTTCGAGGACTCGATATCTGGGATCAAAGCTGGAGTTGCAGCTGGTATGCCAGTGATTGGACTAAGTACAGGTAACCCAGCGAGCATACTTATGCAAGCGAAACCAGCTCTTCTCATCGAGAACTATGCAGATCCTAAACTGTGGGCTGTGTTAGAAGAACTTGATAACAAGAGGACTTCCGAAAAGTCTTGAAGGAATGAGTGATGAGGAGCTTGTCGTTGCCTCAGTTTTCGGGCTCATGAAGCCAACAGACGCATGAGCAGCCTCTCAAGATTACCTTATTCTTTGGGAATTTATGACAATGGGAGCTTTCAAATATCTGATTTAGCTGTCTTTTTCTATGTTATGTTCGTCTGTAGCATGCTCAATACTCGGATCGTAAGTTACTTTCATCAATAACCCTATTGTTTTGTGTGGTAAACACATACATTTTTATCAATGGAAGAAAAGTAAAACCTTTTATATTTTGGTTACGAGACAGTTGATCAAGGGTGTTATTAACTTGGTAAGAAAATTTAGAATTGTGACATTCTAGAACATTAAGGTCTTATCAAATCCAAAGATACAACTAATTGATTAATGATGCAGTCGCAGTCAAGTGTTCGAGTTCCCCTTCTACAGCTTCTTCTTTTAGAAATATTCATTACATATAAAACAATGTACTCTGTTGTGTACATGTACATACGATGGAGGGTTATATTAGAAGGAGTCGAATGGTTGTAAAAGGTAAAAGGTAGATTTGCAAACAAATAGAAAGTTCGAGCGTTTTCGTGCAATTTTCACCACTTAAATTGTAAGCCCAAGTAAGTACGAATCTGAGCCCAAAAACAGCTTTCATCGATGTTTAGACGTCGGAAAAACTGAGAGAGCAAAGAATCAATCATAAAGCAGAGAGACAGAGAGAGAAGGAGAAAAAAGTACCTATTTTTCCGAAGTTAGAGAGAAGTTTCTTCTAAGTACTGATGAATTCTGGAGGAGGAATCGTAGCTGCACCAACAGGAGCAGTAGCTCCTTCAAGCGGCGGTGGAAACGTGGAGTGGCACGTCCGACCACCGAACCCTAAAAACCCAGTCGTCTTCTTCGATGTCTCTATTGGTGGTATCCCCGCCGGTCGTATCAAGATGGAGCTTTTCGCCGACATTGTCCCCAAAACAGCTGAAAACTTCAGGTTCTCCCTCTCGCTCTGTTCTTCTCTATCTCTCTTTTTTTTTCTTCTCAGTTGATTCTGATTCGTATGTAAATCCTTTCTCCTTTCAACTTTCAGGCAGTTCTGTACTGGTGAACTCAGGTACATCCGATTTTCGACCTTCACTCTAAATTTGGAGCTTTTTGGATTCAGAGAGATGAGCATAATTCCAAATAGTCTTGCATTTGCTGGGTCTTTTATTCTTTAGTCTAGAGTTTGTATTGTTTATGCATATTTCTTGCACTTTGCTAGCTAAGCGTAGATCAAATTGTTTTAGACTAATTTTGAGAGGTGAGTTGACATCTCTTGAGTTTTTTTGTGCTACTTACTCTAATCTTCTTTTATCGGTTTGGCTCGGCTTTGATGTAAGTGCAGAAAGGCTGGAAAGCCTCTTGGTTACAAAGAATGTCAGTTTCACAGGGTCATCAAGGATTTTATGATTCAAGGTGGTGATTTTCTTAAGGTCAGTGCCCTTCACTTCAGAGATGAGTAGTAACTAATTCCGATGGTTTTCAACTGGCAGTGGCTTCTATTGTTTGTGCTCTTTTGTTCGTTACTAGATCTCTTGGTTTCTGCTCTTCTTACTAAATGCTCAACATGTTAAACTCTGCAGAATGATGGTAGTGGATGTATGTCAATTTATGGCCACAAGTTCGACGACGAGAATTTCACTGCCAAACATACTGGACCAGGACTACTCTCGATGGTATGCAATTTTAAATTTGCGTACCAACTTTAAGTGCTGTGAATATGTTGAATCAGTTCCCCTTAAATTGTTCTTTATTCATGTGTCAACCTCTGTCTTTGATATAGTACTCATGACTTTGATCACTAATATTAGGGCTCTCATTCTTTTGTTGTAGGCAAATAGTGGGCCAGACTCAAATGGGTGCCAGGTAATTTCAGTCTCATTGTAGTAGCCTTACATGTGAAATGAGACAAAATGTAACAAAAATGTTGACAATGCAAAAGCAGTGATGATTCGTTGCCTTCTGTTTTGACTGTGATGCTAATCTTATTTATAAATCTTAAAGAGTAAAAAAAAAATGAAGTAAGATATTTTAGTAGCTGGTTGGGCATAAAAATGTTATCATTTACCTTTGCTCTTTGCCTTGCAGTTCTTCATCAGCTGTGCCAAAAGCGAATGGCTTGACAACAAGCATGTTGTCTTTGGGGTATGTCCTCTTCTCACATACACGTACTGTATGATAAGACCAAGAAGCTATTCAATTTTTCTTCCATCAATTCTTAGTTCTCCCTTTGTGATTGTAACTGAGATTGTCTTAATAGGAAAAACTTTAAAGCCATAAATAGTTGAGGAAGAAGCATTTGAGTCATGAACATTAGTGCACATACAGTAATTGGTAATAGTGTTGTTATGACTCATTACAAGTTCTTTTTTTTTGATGTACAGAGAGTGCTTGGAGATGGTTTATTGGTGGTGCGGAAGATTGAGAACGTGGCTACTGCTGTAAACAACCGGCCTAAGCTTGCCGTTGTAATTACAGAGTGTGGGGAGATGTGAAATGTTTTAGCCGTAAAATTTCTCACCCAAAACACCTCTTAAAGATTATCTGCTGAAGGAGGAATGTAGTGGGTAACCAAAGCTTATTCGTTGTAAACCTTACATATCTTGACAGAAGCTAAATTCCAATATGGTATTTCACTTCGTTGTCATCATCTCCTGAAGTAAAACTTCTTGTAAACTTTCTTTTGGATAACTTGCGAGTGAAATGAGTCGCTTTATATTCATAGCTACCAATAGTTGTAAATTTTCATTAGCAAGGGAAGCATATCATCAACCAAAAGAGAAACACGAAAGAAAGTTTCAGCACATCAACAAGTAATGTAGGCTGTAGCTTATCTAAAACCCTAAAACTTTCCCCTATTGAGTGTGTCTTCAATCTTCTTTCTGAAGAGCAACATAGTTCAACGGAATTGGGGTATTGCCTCTTCCGATTTCTCTAAAATCTTTGCCACCAGAAATAGCAGAACGTCCAGGTGTAGTTCCAATCCGTCGACCAGTTGGAGTTTTAGTCACATTGTCTGAGTTAAGACTCTGTCCCAATGGCTTCTTCTTTGCAGACTTTGAACCATACTTTGCTTCTTTCTCTGTAGCAAGCTGTCCTTGTAGTCGTTTCTGCTCCTGTTTAGGCAACCAAAAAGAAAACGCAAACAAAGAGCTTTGTTTTGTTAGTTCACTAACACAGTGATTACAAATCCCATATTTTGACTAACAAACTTACTCGGAATTGACGCTTTTCCTCCTCTCTTTGAGCACGCAAAACAATGTCTTCCTCCAGCGTTTGTAACAACGGGTGCTGGAACGAAAATGCATAATTCATATAAGCTAAATCATACCATAAAAAAAACTGAGCAAATGTACAGTTAGTTTTACCTTGTCACATAAGAAGGGGACTCCCCTTTCTTTTTCCCAGGCCTTCACTTTGGTGGTCAGACCATCGATCATTGCTTGAAGAATGAACAAAAGAGAGGTTAATGTCATCTTAAGACAGTCAGCAACTACAGATTTTGTACAAACATCAACTAATTTTGGAGGATAAGCATCGCAAAAAAGTCTACAAGAACTTCAACTTGATTAGAATCAGACACTGTTACTAAATTCACACTCTATTTACCCTAACAGGTGCGAGTAACATCATCAATTCTAAACATCTAAAAATGTGTTTTCGAGTATTGGCTGGAATCAATGATCGAGTGACAGAGTTTTAGACCCCAAATTCTCTTATTGAACAGTAAATTTGGCATGCGATAGAAGAGAAAATAAGAGATCTTGGAATGAAAAGAAAAGTTGATCACTGAAAACTAATCCAAAGGGATATCTAATTACCAAGTATTGTTTTCAGAAAGCATCATACTGAAGTCAGACTAACTTGCATTAACCAAGTACTGCATGTATAACGACTTACTAGGAATTTTGCTGATAAGGATCCTGGCTTTCTCCGCGCGTTTTAAATTTTTGTGCGCTCCTCTTAAAGCACTGAAACGATTTTCATCCTGTTAAGAAACCAAATTAGAAGAAACAATCAATATGACATACGTGATAGTCTGTAGGAAGTTCACACAAAAATCGTTTCTCTAACATCAAACTATAAAACAAAATCTCTGGAGAAAAGAGTGATTCTCTCTAATAGGCTGCAGTTTTACTTAAGACTTGATAACCCTATATATTCATCAGATAAATGCTGACATCAGCTCCAAGGTCCACAGATCTTCTCTTGACCTATGTTCATAAAACGGAACTTAAAAAGACAATGCAGTCTTCACCTTTTCATAATCATCAAGCCATTTTTCTTCTTCCTTTGCGTGCCTCCACTTATCAACTTTGTCTAAAATTTCCTTTCTGCTTAAAGCTTCCTCTTTTGCCTTCTCGATCTGATCATCTAGGCTTTCCAGAATATCAGACAGATCAGCATCACCTGCAAAGGAAAACTTCGTCACTGCACACTCGATGAAAGATATCTTATTAAACCATATGCTAATTGCGTCAGTAACTTAGCAAAATGTGAAACATGTCCGTTGTATTTTCACATTAAGTTCTGCAACGTGTCACATTGGCAAACTTGACACAGAACCAGGAAATGGAGATGCACATGCTAAAGTTAGTCAAAGAGAGGAGTAGCAACTAGCATGATAGGATACAATATCCTATTTGGTATGAGAAAGTCAGTGTCCTGAACAAGAGGAAGAGGGGATACAAGTTTGAGGGCAGAGAAGGTAAGGCCAAAACAGGAATCATTTTGGCTTGAGCCCCCAACTTCAGTATATTTTGCATAGGCTTTCCATAATGCTTACTAAGGCGTACAAGCATTGTACCTTTAGAAAGTAAAAGCACAAAAATGCACTGCAAAACTGAAGTACTTAATTAATTAATCGACCTACTCAAGAAGAATTTGTATGGTACCAGAATCAATGAGGTCGACAAGAGTCTGTCTTGCAACATCGCTATTGATATCCATATGAACCTCTCTGCAGATTTCTTCTAGTTCACACTGCCTCTTCAAAACCAATTCCTTCATTTTTCTGGATTTCAGGGCATTCAATCTTTTCACTTCATCTTCGGCCTATGACCAAAATATTAGACTTGAGAAAAGGTTTGATACTCGCTGACTTGGACAATCAGAATAAAAAAAAATATATGTAACTAAAAAGAAAATATAATCACATTACCTCTCGGACAATATCCAGACCGAGGCATCCTTTTTCCAACGCTTCATCTGTTGGAAGAGACAGTAAATTACTTAACTTGTCAAATCTTCTTCTCTCATCCATAGGTATTTCCATTAGGTTCCACAGCTCTTGCATGGTTCTTCCCAAACCTTGTAGCTGCAATAAATAAGAATCTCAAGGTATCAATCTGTATTAGCTCTGGTTTCCTTTCATGCATTTCTTGGATTTCATTTCTGTGAAAAATGGTACAATTCCTATTTTGGTTGCTATCATGAGAAATCATATACATATACCAAATAAGATGTGCGGTTCCTAATTTGAATGTTATCATGAGAAATCATATACATATATACTAAACGGCCAAATATCTTAACTGATGTTCCAACCTGCAATCTGCATGCAAGTAAATTCGGAAAAAGGTCGGTTAGTGATAACAATGTCTTAATTTTGTCAAACATATGCTTGCCGCTTTTTGTGGGAGCTATATAAGAAAGTGAACATTATTTCCCATACATAATATCCGAAAGCAGTGTAAATCAGCAAACTAGCTCAAATAGTATATTTCAAAAATATAAGTCCAAACAGTTCGGAGGTATTCTTTGCTCACCTTAAGCAGCCTCTGACGTTTCTCCTTCTTCAAAGACTCAACAAGTTCTGTTAATCTAGCAAGAGTCTCATTGCTAATGCTTTTAGAATGAGTCTTCGAGAAGTCCGTCAAGCTTTTATGCACATTACTCAAGGCCTTAGAGAAATCGACTGACAGAATCCCTGACAACTCATGGATAGCACTGATATAAGAGTTTACTTTCTGTAGCCGAACAGCCTGAAATTGAGATAAAGATGATAAGCACGTTACCACACCAATTTTGAAACATATACTTAACGTGTATATATAAAGACAAGAACACCTTTTCATGGCAAAGATCCTGCAGATGTGCTCTAAGTTCATCCAACTTTCTTTTTGTCAAGTCACTTTCATCAATTTCGGGACCAGAGCTAACAGGATAATCATTCCCCGCAATTTTAGAAGATATCTCTGCTATTTGTGCCAGTGTCTCAGAGATTTCTTTCAATCTTAGATCCTTTTTCATCATCAGTTCTTCCAGTACAGGCTTTACAGCAGAGATCTGCTCCTTCAGAGAGCCTTCTTTCTTCTAAAAAAAAAGAAATAAGAACATATATAAGACAATAATATATGCTTTGTATGAAACAAAACATGTAGTGACGCTAAGAGTAGCATACCCTTGAAAACGAGATTTGTTCACCAAGTGCAGACATGAGGGTGGCAATCTCAGCTTCAGCTTGAGCTAACGATCGTTGTAACTCAGCTCTGTACTTGCGAGTTTTCTCAACCTTCTTATTGTATATATCCAGACATTCCTGCTCAAGTTCTAACAGCATCTTATCTCTCTCATCGTAACCTTCACCGATCTCATCCCATATTACCTACATCAGAATAAACATTGTGGTAAATAAATATCAAGGCATTCATATTAAATTGCCACAAAACAAGACATCAGCAGCAGTTACAAGTAGCAATATCTTAATCCCGGTTTCAGTTATCGATCAAATATGAGCTATTAGCAAGAGAGTTGATTCAAGAAATAGTAATAAGAAAGAGGCCAATAAGAAATCTAACATATTAAAAGCCCACCAAGGCAAATTACGGTACAAATCCTTCACAACGAAAACTTAAGAACTGTAAGCAAATGTAATTGCCGAGGCACAATTCGCCAATGCAAATTCGAAATACGAATGTGTTTAACTAGATAGATGCTTGAACGAATTGAAATAATGGCCTCTCGTAATGAATCTAACAGAGGGTGATAAGAAGCATGAACCATAGAAAAACAAAAATTGGAACTAATCGTCAATGAATCATCGGAAAATCAGATCATAGGAGAAAGAAACTATCGCAATCGACGGCAATCAAAGGCGTTAAAACTCGAATCAATCGGAGGGAAAATACAAAAGGTACGGAGAAAAGCGAGGAAATTGAGAACCTGCAACTCGTGAAGAAGAGAAGTGCAAGTGGTGGCCGAAGAAGAAGGCATTTTCTCCCGTCGTCGAGTAACAAATTTGACGCTGCTCGGAAACCCTAGAAAGGCTTATCAGGTTAAAGCGTGAAGATCCCGAGAGATTTTGGTATGAAGGACGAGTGCAAATGTCGATTTTGGAAAGAAAGGTTTTGGCGCTAAATTATAATTTTTATCTCCCTCTCGAAATTTGTGCACGACAAGTCCAAATGTTTTCAACTTTTTTTTTTTTTTACTAATCAGTGAATATATATCCAAAAATATCAACATTCACTGATTTTAGAGAAGAACCATACTTGATTTATTTATTTATTTTTAAACAAATCATAAATTTATATACATTTTAAAGAAAAAACTATAGTATTACTTAAAAATTTCGATTGCAAAATGCATTTGTATTTTTTTGAGAAAATTTAAAGCAGATATTAAATAGGAAATTAGCAATTGCGTATATTATGCAATGCAGACCGTTTTAAAAGATTTAGGTGAATTGATTTGATTTCGACAGTTGTCAAGATAGCACATTAATTTTCTTATAAATTACTTATTAATAAATATCATCACGCACAAATTTATATATAATTATCTTTTATCGTTAAAAATATATTGATGAAATTTTTTTGAACTCATAATATATTCACAAATATAGTTATTTTACTTAATAACATATATAATTACATTAGTAGTGGAGTGGTTAAAGAATTCGCAGAATTGGGAGTTCGATTCTACTCCAAATACAGCAATATGAATGCGTGTGTGGGCTTTTGGACTTTTGGCCCAAACCTATTCACTTTTTAAGTTAGTCGAGTTTTTTTTTTGACAAAATTAATCGGGTTTAATCCAGGCATTAGTAGCAACAACAACAAAAATTAATAAATATCAAAATAAAGTTTTGATAAATATATTTATTTCAATTTCTTATAAAACAGTAAAACCTTTTACCCAGTCGAGCAAGGGCGATTAAAAAAGCAGGGCCGTGATCAAACAGGTAAAGTCCTTGAGAAAAAGACACACCAACCAAAGCTCAAACTCAAAAGCTTTTATGTTCTTATTTTATTAAAGGGAAACGTACACACTTTCACCACTCAATCTTCGATTCTCTTGCACTTTCTTCAGGTTTTCTCCGCTCCCTTGTGTTAATGCTTCACATAATTGATATCTAATTCTTCTTACAGATCTATTCTCTTTTAGTTTTCGTGGCTTTTTATTTAATCCACACAGAGAAAAGAGATCAGTTTCCTTCTCCGATCTTCATCTGAAAAAAGCGATTAACTTTTCATATTATATTTATTTTTCGGAGAATGCTATGCTTTGTGTAATTTGTTTATTGGATTTTCGAGTTGCTTTAAATTTTGTGGGCTATGGGTAGTGTTTTAGCTGAAATTGGTATCTTTTCTGGTCATACGAAATATCGGGGAAATCCAGTTATAATTCCTCCATGCGTAAAGTTGTGTTCTTTCTTCGTCTTCCTCAAGAGTTGATTTTGGATATTTCAGGTTCACGCTACTTGCTAATTTTGTTTTTTTTTTTCTGCGGTTTTCTCTTCAAAGCAAAAATGGCGTCGGCGAACAGAGAGATGGCTGTCTACTGTTTCGATACTTTGATCTCTCACTACAACAACGAAGAGACTCCACCACCTGCCTTTGAAGAGGCCAATCAGTACGTTTCGTTTAACCTTTCCCTTCTTTTTTTTTGCCATGTTATGACATGCAAGTTCTGCATTTCTCTCAAGTATGCGTTTTGTGAGGTTTCTACCTTCCTTAGCATGACTCTCCCACTTGACTTAGCTCCCTTTTCAGTTCTGAGGACTCTCGGTCCTAGTAATCTTAGTTGTTACACCCAAAAGCAGATCCCTTTTTCCACATAAATTTGTGTCGCTTACACATGAAACTTGATTCGTTAATATCTTCTCTTGGTTTGGATTTGGCTGAGGCATAGACACTCGTCATCACAGCCCTTGCATGCAACATGTTGTATTCTATAGTGAAAACTTTTGCTGTCACTACTTGTGTTTAGTAATAGAAGTCGCACTTAGTTCATGTCCTGTCTTTAAGTATTTATGTTAACTTTTTTTTTTTGTCTTCTGGGTCTAATATGTTGAATATATGGATGGTTGGTTACTTGGCATATCCTGAAACACATATATTTTCTTACTCATAGCCCATTGTTTTTCTTGTAGTCCATTGTTTGTCACTTGGAAGAAAATAGTGAACGGTGGGGAGCCTCGATTGCGTGGATGCATTGGTACACTTGAAGCACGCCGCTTGATCAGTGGCTTCAAGGACTATGCCTTGACGAGGTACTTACTAGTCCTCGCACTTTGTTTTTGTTCTTTTCCACTTCTCACGTTATTTTTCTTGGCTAACTGCAACAATGATGTGGGTGTTTGATCTGTTTTGTCTTTAAATGAGCTTCCTTTTATAAAGCTCGAAATTGTTCTTCCTCAACTTTACTTATCAGATTTCTGTGTACTTAAGTCTTAGATATCGTTCACTAGAAACTTCTGTCAATTTTTTATTTTTCACGTCTGCGTTGCCTCTCTTCTTCCTCATGCTCTTGTTCTAAAATTATATGGTTTCCTAGGTTCTCAGAGGGGACAACGATGGTTTAAGATAGACTATTAATGGATTAACAACAAAATACTGTATAAGTACATATGTATATAACCAGTTCTTTGTGTAGTTAAAACAAACATAGACAAGTATTTTTTTCCCTATTACTGCGACCCAAAAGCATCATGTTTTTCCAGCTGTTTTCATGCTATCTTAGTTACATGTGTAATATATATTTTTTGGTTGTAAATGCACGTTTTTGTTTCATGTAATACTGCAGTGCTCTGAGGGATCGTAGGTTCCCACCAATACAACCCAAAGAACTGCCATTTCTGCAGTGCACGGTGTCTGTTCTGACTGATTATGAAACCGCAGAGGATTATCTTGATTGGGAGGTATTGTCTTCACTCTTCTGTTACATCATGTAAATCACCTGTTTCAAAACGGAATTAAGAATATGGTCGCCAAGAGTAGTGCATGCTATTCAATCCGCACATCTGATATAAACCTTCTGATGTCACATCCCACATTTTATATTCCCACTCATTTAGTTTTGTCGATTTCTTCTTATGTCTTACACACCTTCCCTGATTTTAACGATGAAGGTCGGGAAGCATGGCATTATCATTGAGTTCACTGAACCTGTGACTATTACAAAGCGAAGCGCTACATATTTGCCTGAGGTGCCAGCTCATGAAGGTACAATTTTGATACAATAATATAAACCAAATCTTACAGCTTACGAAGCTACGCTAACATCAACTCTACGGCTACTTCTGCTTTCGCAGGCTGGACAAAGATAGAGGCAATAGATTCGCTGGTGCGTAAAGCAGGATACAATGGCGAAATAACAGAGTATGTGCGTAGGCGAATCAATCTAACTCGTTACCAGAGTACATTATTCACCATGCATTATAGCGAATATCTTTCGTACGTGAAGGCCACGAGAGGCGGCCTTGTCCCGGTTATTAATGGGACCAACAAGCCCGCCACGGCCTGATTTGCACCACGGAGCTGCTGCGAATTGGTGCACAATTGATTCTGTGTGGGGGCATCTTCTCCTAATTTATCTTTCTATTTGTGATTAAAAGAAGCTTCTCTTCCTCGAGACTCGATCTGGCTGTTTCACAATTATATTACAACAATAAATTAAATCAAAGGGACCCACTTTGGTCTCTCTCTTCTTAACACTGAGCTAGTTTCAGTTTCATTTCATTTGTCAGAAGAGTTTTCGCAAAGCGGATTAGAAACGCAACCGCACTTATCATATTTTATTACAACCAATAAGATATCTTTATTTCCTTTCTCACAAACCTCACTTGGAACTTGTAAAAAACTCTTTTCTTTCGAACTCTCCGTCACTTTCATTTCCTTCTTTTATTTGAAAGTCTTCCAAAGATCTTTAGAGACGAAAAGCTTTGTGAGTTTTGGATCTTGAGTAGTGCCCGTATGGCGGAGGAGAAATGGGTGTTAATGGTGACGGCGCAGACGCCAACGAATATCGCCGTGATCAAGTACTGGGGAAAGAGAGACGAGGTTCGGATTCTCCCAGTCAACGACAGCATTAGCGTCACCCTTGATCCCGATCATCTCTGCACTCTCACCACCGTCGCTGTTAGTCCCTCCTTTGATCGAGATCGAATGTGGCTCAATGGCAAGGTACTTGCTTCTTCTCCCACTTTCATTTCTTAAGCTGAGATTTGCGCACAAATATTCTCTTTGCCTATGAGATACACTATTATGAGTGACAATCAGTAGAAGAATATTTCTAAATGTGGTTTTTATAAGAATATTATAGTCTTGTTGGTTTTAGTTCATGGTGTTTCTACTTTTGTTGTTTCATCCTAGTGTAGGAAATTTCACTTTCTGGAAGTAGATACCAAAATTGCTTGAGGGAAATTAGGAGTCGTGCTAATGATGTTGAAGACAAAGAAAAGGGTATTAAGATAGCCAAGAAAGAGTGGGAGAAACTGCATCTCCACATTGCTTACTGCTGCTGGCTTAGCATCTTCAGCAGCTGGTTTTGCTTGCTTAGGTACTCTCATTTTGTTCTCCGTCTCCTCGTGGATGTTGCTTAGCATAAAACAGGAAATATTCAATGCTTTTGGATTCTTTTCTTTGTCACTTAAATTGAAGGAACCACATGGAAGATCACTTTAAGGTAGGACTAGGAAGTGCATTCATGACAATACAGTATGCGGGTGTTTTCGTTTGTTGAATATATGAACATCTTCACACGCTCTGTTAAGTTTTGATTAGCACAATTCTCTGTCTAATACACAATCTCTTTCCTTTTAATAACTTAAATCAATAGAAGGTAAATAAAGGGAGAAAAGCTACAGCCACAATCCCTCATCTTCCTTTCTTCATAATTTAGCTTAAAATGGTTCATAAAAACTTTTCATCTAGATGACATTGATCCTGTCTCTTTCCTCCAATGATGAGATTCCCTAGGTCAACCTTTCTTTTTGAAAACAGCTAAGTGTCGTATATAACAATTAGTTTCTCTACAGTTTTTTCTCTTGCAAAGTTGATGAATGTGAATGAAGATTCAAGCCAACTTTCTGCTATAGCCAGGTACGACTTCCATAACCTGATTTGCATTTTCGCCCTAACTGATCTGTTTAGTATCTTCCGTGTTAATTCTATGGGCTACTAAGTTCCGTTTATTTTTATTCACAGTGATTGTAATTTATGCATCCAATGTAGTTCTATAAGTTTTCAATGTTGCTATGTGCTTTTTTTTTGCATAATGTGTAGTCAGACGTTCCCTTATACGTTAAGTGGTACTGGTTTATATGGTTAGATGTTCATGTCTCCATATAGGCAAGGTTCAGGGAGTGCTTGTCGTAGTTTATTTGGGGGATTTGTCAAGTGGGAGATGGGAACTAAAGAAGATGGAAGTGATAGCGTTGCAGTCCAACTTGCGGATGAAAAGCACTGGGATGATCTTGTTATCATTATCGCTGTGGTATGAATCTTTAAGTATTTTTGTTCTAATGCATTTTAGAATCAGCCGGAGAAGTATCCCCATTCTTCATCTTCCGTTTAATGTAGGTTTCTAATTAACCTTTTGGTACACTCTCTCATCAAATGATTTGAATGAAGGTGGGGTATATGAATAAGTCTAGTCTAACTGCTATCTTTGAAATAGTGTATATAAGAAGACAGTTGCATCATGGGATGGCTAAGACAAGCTTGAACAATACGATCTGAACTTTCTCATAAATCGATGATTTCTTATCATTTACATCTTTAACTGCAAAAGCTTCTTCTTTCATTTGTCTTTTTCACTCTTTTCAACTCGTTATAGCTTCTGTTAAATGCAGGTGAGTTCACGGGAGAAGGAAACAAGCAGCACCTCAGGAATGCGTGAGAGTGTTGAGACAAGTTTGCTTTTACAGCACCGAGCAAAGGTATGTTCCCTTTCTGATATATGACTGCAGCCTGTATCACCTAAGGTAACCTTGCTGAAAAAAATATGAATATATTCCTCACTTCATGCTCAATTTTTTGAGCGATTCGTGGAGGTGGCGGCACAAGCTTTGGAGTTATTCTCTCTTGGATAATCAACCTCGTCGAGGTTACAGAGATCATGATAGTATTTAAGGTTAACAAAACATTGGAACAAGAAGCTACTAATGTTTTCTTCAAGTGACAGCTTGTGGTAAGCAAATTGCCTCAAGAGTTTTTAGTGAGAGCAATGCCTCAACTCATAAATAAAGCAAAAACCCGATGATAAAACCATTGCAGTAAAATTCTACACTCAATTCTTAGGTTCGGCAGAGAATATAATGGAGATTGTGAACAATAATTTGCTTGAAGTAGGGCTAAAAGGTAAAGATTGTTACGAAATGAGCTGGCTTAATACGACCATGTTTTGGGAAGATTTTCCGGTTGGGACATCAACCAGAGTTCTTCGTGAGAGGCCATCGAGTCTGTCGGGAGGATTCTTCAAAAACAAATCGGATTACGTTAAAAAAAAAACGATCTCAAAAAAAGGAATGGAGAAGATTTGGCAAACAATGTTGAAGTTCGATAATGTGTGGATGCAATGGAACCCTTATGGCAGAGTTATGGACCAGATTCCCGTCGCGTTTCCTCACCGGAAAGGAAACTTGTTCAAGATTATCTATTTTGCGATATGGCCTGACGCAAACGCCACAGACGCTAATCTCAGTTTGATGAAAGAGCTTTACCAAGTGACGGAGCCGTAAGTGTCAAGTAACAGGAGAGAGGCTTACTTGAATTATAGAGACATTGATGTTGGAAGCAACCCGAGTGATGAGACGAATGTTGAGGAAGCTAAGATCTATAGATCAAATTATTTTTTGGGGAATTTTAAAAGATTGATGGAAGTTAAAGCTACGTATGATCCTGACAATTTCTTCAGATACGAACAGAGCATTCCTCTTGTTCGTGCAGTGATGTAACTCTTGTATACAAGAATTCATTGGTTAGTAAGTTATGTGAGAAAGCATTATAGCTCATGTAGTTTGCTAAGATAATTTTGTTTAATCTGAAATAACAAACAGAAATGATTTTTACATCTCATATGAAACTTCAAAATTAATTTTCAAAACATGATGTGATTGCATTAGTAATTTACAATACATGTTGTAAGAACGCTGTCGTAGGAATCAGAAAACGAAAAGGATTGATGAAAAATATTTAATTTTTCCAAACTATAGATATTCTCATCTCAGCACAGTTCGCAAAACCCATTACTATTGCGCTTGTTTTATCTTGCCATCTTTATTTTGTGTTTAACATAGAGCAAAGAAAAGAGAACTTGAGAAGGAAAAGCAAGAAGATTGAAGAAGAAGAAGATGATGATGATGATGCAAGACGAATTTCAAGACCGTAACAATCAGAGCATTAACGACATTGATCTCTCTCTCCTCCGCCTCTCCTCCCCACCTTACGACTACTCTCGCTCCTCCTTCTTCTCCGCTGTTTCTCCTGATATCAGCCCCTTGAAACGCTCCTCCCCTGTTTCTGAAGAATCCGATCAGTCCAAACGAAGGAGAATCTCCCCCCAAAACCCAATCTTTATCACCTCTCCTCTTTGCTCCACCTACCCGGAAACCCATTCCTCCACCATCGACGACCTGACCCCGTACCCGAATCTCACCGCCGGCCAGATTCGTTGTTCCCACGCAACCCTTGTTTATGAGAAGCAAGAAACGTCGCCGTCTGCTTTCAAGAATCCTGATAAAAAGGTTGGTTGTTAAAGCATTTCCTTAATCTTTCCTCTCTTCTGGTTTTAACTACTAATAAAGTATAACAGACGATGAAGATGGTTGATAATCACGTGCAGGAGATCAATCGCGAAGAGACTAACTATGATGCTTATGAGGAGATCTATCGCCAAGAGACTAACTATAATGCTTATGAGGAGATCAATCGAGAAGAGACTAACTATAATGCTTATGATGTTTGATTGCTCTGTACCTTACGCTTATTATTTTTTTGTGATTGAAAGTGATTTTGATGATTAATGGTGAACTTCATCGTACAAAATTTGCAGAATCAGCAAGAGGAGAACAAAGAAGAAGAAGGAGAAGAAGTTTGTGGAGAAGGGATGAGGATAGAGAGATCTGGAGATGGATTTGTAATTAGATTAAAGTGTAGATGCAAGCTAGCTTTTAGGGTTCTTTTCTCTGATCATCACCTCTACTTCAAGGCTCTCTAAAACTTTCACTTGTGTGTGTGATTTAGTTAGTATCTACTACCTCTTTTTTTTCTTATTTGTTTGGTTGGACCATGGAATCTACCTTGCTAAGAGGAAAGGGACCAAATAAAAGATTTACAAATTTGTGCAATGCGATGCTTAGAGAAAGAACTCGTTTTTATGTGTTGTACTGAAGATTGGAATACAAAAAGGTTACAACTTTGTTTAGAAGATGTTATTTGGGGGCAACCTCAAAACTTGTTTATATCCTCTGAATTAGAAGAGACCAAGCAAAGAGACAAAATTCTCGAACTTTTCCCAATAAAGAAGTAACGCGAAATAAAATGGCTTTTGTATCATCGCTGATGCGCGTTATCAACTTCTACACGCGCTTCCACGCGCCATCGTCAGTTCGTCATTCCGTCTTCCGCCGTAACCACCAGCTCACACATTCATCTTGCTGCCTCCGCCATGAAGTCAGTAGTCTCTCTCTGTCTCTGTCTTAATTGGAGTTATCAGCATTATCCGTATAAAAGCTATTCCCTTTTTATTTTCTCAGAATTGCTCACTGTCCAAAAATCAAATGGAACAGATTGATCTCTCCGCCAACACTGTGATTGATCATCCTCGAGCTCTCACTGATAAAATAACCCTAATTCGTGGCGCGGGTCCTTCCAAATTTCAGGTCTTTCCCTCTCTCTTTTCTCAGAATCTAGGTCGAAGTTTTCATCTTTCACAAAGCTTAAAAATTTGTCTTGTTTTGGGTCTGTGAATGTTGAAGGTAATTGCAGATTTCGATGGGACTTTAACGAGATACCAAGTCAATGGACGACGAGGCCAGTGTATGTTCATACACATTTGTCTTATCTCTTTCACTTAAACCAAAATCAATCAAAAGCTGAAAACAACTTTTTGCTTTTGCTTGCACAATCTCTGTTTTATAGCCAGTCATAGCCTCTTGCAGCAAGGAAATGCAGATTACGATGCTAAGAGGCAAGCATTATATGATCACTATCATCCTCTGGAGATTTCTCATGTGATTCCCATTGAAGAGAAAACCAAACTCATGGAAGAATGGTACTTTCTACTTATCAGTCACATTTATTGACACTTGCCTTGTCTTTTGATGTTTTAAATTGGGAAGAATTGGACAAGTTATATTGTACCAGGTGGAGTAAAACTCATGATCTTCTCATTGAGGGAGGGTTAACATATGATGCAATCAAGAAATCTGTTGATAATTCGTCCATAGCTTTTAGAGAAGGTGTGGTTGAACTCTTTGAATTTTTGGAGGTAAAGAATTGAAGTCAGAAATGCTGTTATACTTACATGGTGATTGTTATATTAATCCACCTTATTTTGCCATCTGATTCAGAAAAAGGAGATCCCAGTTTTGATTTTTTCAGCAGGACTTGCTGATGTTATTGAAGAGGTGACTGTAAAGACCTATTAGTAAATGAGATCTATCGCCTCTTTCTGTTTTCAGTGAATATGCTTTTGCTATATTTTCTCACATTTATTTTAACAGGTTTTGAGGCAGAACCTTCCTAGAACATTCAAAAATGTAAAGATTGTATCGAACAGGATGGTGTTCGATCATGATGGACGGCTTGTGTCTTTTAAAGGTAAACATTTGGTGTCTGTTAGTTAGTCAGACTCCTTCATTGGTTCGTATAACTCACATTTGTGATTTTTCTGCTGGAAAGTTAAAATCTACTTTGTTGTCAATTGAACTATGGGAAACTAATAAGCAGTTGATTTATAGTTCTTGTAATCATTAACTGCAAGACTCTTTACCTCTTACAATACAGGAAAGCTAATTCACGTGCTAAACAAAAACGAACACGCTTTAGACATGGCTGCTTCACTTCACGATCAACTCGGTGTTGACATTGGTGAGGAAGATGAAGGAAATGCAAATGTGAAACTAAGAACAAATGTTTTGCTTCTGGGAGATCATTTGGGGGATCTGAGAATGTCTGATGGTTTGGATTACGAGACTCGAATATCTATTGGATTTCTGTGAGTTTTTTTCTTTTCTTCTTCTATTTGCTTCTGCTTTGTATTCGATCTCCATTCACTATTTTTATTTCTCCAGGAACGATAACATTGAGAAGAGTCTTGTAAGCTACCGTGAGGCCTTTGATCTTGTTTATCTTGTAAGTCACATGTGCATTCTATGTTGAACATAAAGATATCTGAATTACCTGAAAATATTGCTAACAGAAGATTTTTATTGGTTTGTGGGTCTAAACAAAGAATGATGCACCTATGTGGGGAGCTCTGGAGCTTGTTTCTCAGTTATTCTCAACTGCAATATGTGAGTGAGTATAAAAGTATAGATATTGAGAGAGTAATAATAGCTCTTAACTAGAATTTCTTCAGTTGACTTGATGGAAACAATATCTTAACTAGAATTTCTATGTTTTGCTTTAGAGTATAAAAGTATAGATATTGAGAGAGTAGTTATAGCTCTTAACAAATCAATGTGCTGCCCAATGCTTGTATAAACAGAGTCATGATTACGTGCCTGGATTTAAGCTAATAAAGTTCCAAGTTTATATCAATAAAGTTTAATTATTACAGTACTTATATTCAGTATATTGAGAACGAGTAACGATGACTTTTGTTACACATGATAGTGCAATTATCATATCGGAACTATCTCTTTCTCACTATTCCAAAATCTGATCTCACTCAGGAATCCAAGTATGGCCATTCTTAAATGTGGTCGCTTTTGACAAGTTTAGTTAAGAGAATTGTTCACGTCTCTTCGTAGAACTGTGTTGTGTTATCTTTTAATGGAGTACATCGTTGGATCTTGAGATAGTAAACATAGACAGTCGTAAAATATTTGCAGTATGCAAAAACGAAAGTAAAAAATATTATCAAACATCCCAAAATTGAAGACAATAAAAGAATCAATTGGTGCTAAAACCATTAATATGCCCTCTTTATGTAAAGTGTAAACTAGAGATCAAAATGTGATAAGTAGCATTGGAGTCCTATCCAGAAACATCCTTACTATAGTCGGCACAACGATATAACAGAAGCAAGAAACCGATTCACACCCTTACAAAGCTCGAAGCATGTAGCTTAGCTTTTGATTCTATCAGTCGCCGGACACAAAAGACTTCTGCTCGTAGTACTTCTTCTCACTAGCTTCCTTTTTCAAATTACGCTTCTATAAAATGCAAAACGATTTTCCGAATGAGAACAATGGTCAGAGTGAAGCAACTAGAAGTTGAATGAGCAAGAAAAGCAACTTGCCTGATAAGCTTCATGGTTCGCTACAATCCTCCTGATTATGGTGGAAGTTGTGATATCAAGAGAGCTGTCTAGAATTTCGAATATACCCATGCCAATTGGTACAGCATATGGATTCTTTTCCTCCTGTTAAATAATCAACCACATTCTTAGAAAACGCAGCTCTGTCTTTTACCTTAATATATATACACTTACTCATATTCAAATCTCGTTTTACCTTTTTAAAATCATCGCTCTCGGCTACAGTCCCATGAACAACCAATGAAATATCAAATGTCGTGATCTGCAATATCCAAATCTTTTTGTCAAAATAAGCTTTTCATGAAAGTCATATGGGTTTTATTAAGTAACAATCAGAGAAGCTCACCGTATCTTTCGAGACTTCCCATGGAGCACCAATTATCACCTCATCTACATAGCGGCATGCCAGAACACTTAAGCTCCTTTCATGGAGATTCATGATTGGGCGATGTGCTCCTCTTTTAGCACTGTACAGCAACGTATAACAAGCACAATTTGGTCAGGCAATTTTAAGCAGAGATCCACTTATACACATCTAGACTTCTCAACACAACCAAGATTTAAAGTAGATATCAGAATGAGGACAAGAGCTATTTCTCTTTGCCTAAAACTAACATCACCAGTTAAAATGATCAGTCCCCATAACACTTGGCAGGAAATGAGAAAGAAAAGATAACGAAATAAAAACTGAAACAATCAAACAGTAAAGCAGGCAGCCAAAATTGAGCTTTTTTTACCTGACAGTCTGGTCATTATGTATTCCAACAAGAAGAAAGTCTCCAAGCTCTCGAGCACGCCTGAGAATCTGTTCGATTGAATAAAACCAAGAACAAAAAATTAACATCGGCAGAATAAAATTAGATATGGTCGCTCAATTATACTTGGACAATTCTAGTTACAAAGATATCAGAAAAGTATCCAGCTGATTAGCGCTCAGATTTGTCGACAAAAAATGCAAATTCAATCTTGAAATGAACAGCATAAAGAATATAAAGACTTCACAAATTTAACTTGTACTGAATTAACTTAATATACCTCAACATGGCCAGCATGGAAAAGATCAAAAGCGCCATCTATGTAAATTATGCGTGCATCAGGCCCTGGCCCCTGCCACCATAAGCATGTAAATTGTTCAACTACAGATACAATACGAGAAAGAGAATGAAAAAATGAAGTAGAATGACAGAAGTAAGGGAAAGGTGAATCTATCAAAGAAAAATATAGATAAACATCTTAGGTACGTTTAATGGTTGGTGATACTGTCATAGAAAGGGTGAACCAGTAACTAGAACCAAGGGTGAATCAGACAGTGTTCCCATTTTCATTGATAATCACAACAACTACAAAAGTAAGCTCAGAGCCACATGGATACATATTAGGAATAAGGTATCATGAACCTGTTCAACCTACTTGATCATAAATTTTAAACAGATAAAATAGTTGTAGATGCCACATCCAAAGATCTAAGTTATGGGCCTACGTAAGATAGCTGGTAGATAGACAAGTGTTCAGTAGATAAACTAGAGAACAGGAAACTCTTTAAGACTTGCATACCTTGCCATTGGAGAACTGAACAATCCTGCGGGAAGTAGGAAGAAAATGCGAGACGCGAGTACCAGCAGAAGAAGCTCCGTCATCAAACTTTGGACTATTATGCCCATGGCTGAACTGCCTCTGCAGAGAGGAATGACTATGACTGTCACTAACGGATCTTTCTCTTACACAAAGAAGCATGCGACCTACACAGTGATTGCAAATCTACAATTTTAGAAAAAAAAATCTAAGCCGTCATGAACCTTGAATTAACACTGAAATGATGCAATTTCTATCTTACCATAATAGAGAAAAAACCGAAAAAAAAAAAAAAATCCCGAGTTGAAACAATACAGCTGATGCGATCTAAACTGAATTCATAAGGGGCGAAGTTCAGTTTACCAACGATATCAGTGCTGGAAACTCCTTCAGTGCGCTTAATCTGCTTGTAACGACCAGCCTTCTTAGCGAGTGCATAAGCATCGCTTCCATCTGGAAGAACGCAAGGATCGTCCCCATGGATGATGTAATCGATCTGATATTCATCGAACAGTTTCTTCATGAATTCCTCCGTTATGGCATAAGGAGCATCCGATATGACTTCATCCACCCATTTCACAGCCTTGACCATTGTCATTCTAACATAGCAAACGAAATCCAAAATCAAACATAAACGCAATTGGATTGAATTGGATGGAGATCGAGAGAGAAAGAGAGAGACCTTTCATGAAGAGGCGTAACAGGAGGTCCTTTATTGGCTATGATTTCTTCGTCGCTAACAACGCCGACGACCAATTGGTCACCGAGAGCACGAGCTTGACGCAGGGCGTTGCAGTGGCCGTAGTGCATCATGTCGAAGCAACCATCCATGTAGACGCGAACGGGCTTCCGTTTTCTGAAGCTTTGCCATGGTGAAACCAAACCTATACCTAACCCTAAGCCTAACGGAAGCTCGCCTTTGAGGAAAAGATGGAGGAAAGATGCTCCGACGGCAAACGCAGCTCCTCCAACCAAACAACTTCCGACGATCTTCTCTTTCTCCCAAACCATTTTCTGTTTTTTTTTTTACAATGAAATGTTTTCACTCTTAGATCCTTTTCTTCGTGTTTGTTTCCTTCACATTTCCAGATGTCTCCCAGATCTCTCTCTCTCACAGACGTTTCTTCTCTTTGGAACTAGAGACTCGGAATCGGAATCCCATTTTTTTCCTTTTATTATCTAATCTTTCGTATTTTTTTATCTAAATTGGATGGTTTTGGTTGGTTGGTTCATCTGTTCAGTTGTATTTACCGAAAATTAATTCGGGTTTAGTTCGGTTCGGTTTGGTTTACAGAACACTATTTCATTTTCACTGACGTTTTGTAAAATTGGTTATGTGATCTGAATTAAAATGTTGAAGATTTTAAAATTAGTAGATTTTATTACCAAATCTGATGATTGTAAAGTTGTAAGATTCCATTTATTATAAAGTTATTTTTATGAAATTGAATAATTCAAGAGATTTTACTCTATCTTAAGCATCAAAATATGTGACAAGACAAGTTCCAAATACAGAAACTGTTTAAAGTAACGGAAAAATCAGGATTATTACTTGAGGTTAATTCTTTTTGTTTTAATTGTGACTAAACTTGAAGACGATGCATAAAAGTGAAATATAAAAATAAATTTAATTTGGTTTCAACTTCTACACAACTGATAAAACCGAAAACCGCAAACTGAATTAAAGGGGAAGAATTTCTTAATCGATATTCCTCCTCTCCCACACTTCAAGACACGTGTAAAGATTGCAGCAAGCATTTCATTTCTTTCGTAATCCTGTGACACCTCTTGCTTGACTCATCCTTCAACTACCATAGTCTCACATGCGTAACTAAAATGGCTTCTCATCTTGTAAAGAAACTGAAACAGAAACTGAAACAGAAACAGACTGTTTTTGTTGACCTTGATGTTCATGAGTAATATATACGATGAATAATGATAAAGAGCTTTATACCCAAAACACATAGATAGAATCAACCATTGTCTATAAGAAAGCAACAACATGATAATTTCAAATTAAAGGTGTGATTGTGACTTTGTGTCAACCCCAACAACATGGAATCTCCCATCTCTTTTGAAATAAATTTTAGTTATAAGACAGAGATACCATTTATTAGACGGATATCCGCTTGGCAGATTCCAAAGTATTGCAGAGTAGCATGGCAATCGTCATGGGTCCGACTCCTCCAGGTACAGGAGTGATCGCTGAGGCAACACCTAAAGCTTCCTCGTAACATACATCCCCAACAAGACGGTAACCATGCTCACAGCTACTATCCTGCCATACCATTTTTTTTTGCATATATTGGCATATCAGTACATCACTACAAGAAAACAACCCCAAGAAGAAACATTTGGTCTCTTCATTTAAGCTCTAACCTAAGGTTCTCTGTATCAAAATGGATTTCATGTTTTTGTATGAGTCTTTATTCACTGGGAAATACAAGACTTTTGATCAGTTTAGGTATACTTTAACAGAGTTTACTTTTATACCTCAACTGGAAATGTTCCGACATCGATGACAACTGCTCCAGGCTTCAGCCAACTTCCACGAACAAGATTAGGTACACCCGCGGCTGCAACCACAATGTCAGCTTCCCTCGTAATGTGTTCTGGATCCTTTGAAAAAGCATGCACCGTGCTTACTGTAGCGTCATACCTCTATCCAAGAATGTCAGCAAAAACATTAATGCATAGTTAATACTCAAGCCGAAATACTCAAAGCTGAGATGCTCAAGCATAAGAACCCTATCGCACCAACTACAAAGAAAAAAAACTAATACCTGCAATAATAAAGACATTGGCAGACCAACGATGTTGCTTCTTCCAATCACCACAGCATTTTTTCCTGCTAGTTCTACACCTGCTCTGATCAACAACTCCACACAGCCTTTAGGCGTGCAAGATACGAATAGCGGCTCCCTCCCTCTCATTGCAAGGTTCCCCATATTTAATGGATGAAACCCATCAACATCTTTCTCCAACCTCACCATATTCAAGATCTTTGCTTCATCAAGATGCTGTACCACATATATTTCATTACATGACGGTTTTTAAATTTAAAAAAGAAAAACAACAGTTAAAATACAAGAAAATCCTCTTGAAAAGATATTCACAGGTAGGATGATTCAGATTCTCAATGGCACGACATATGAATTATATGTCAACCTCAAAGAAAAAAATGTTTTGCTGAGAGTGCATGTTACATGAGGCTGGTTGAAATAGAGGAGCGTGTACAAAAAACTGGAACTGGATATTAAAAACTCAATGAAAAAAAGAGCACTTCTATAAAAAAAGGTGAAAACAAAGAAAACATAGCAACTTGACCTCCTAAAATAAAACTAATCTTTGACATCAACAACACTATCATCCCCCATCACAATGTCATGATTCATACTACACACAAAATATGAAACGTACCTGGGGCAAAGGAAGCTGCACGAGAACCCCGTGAATGGATGTGTCTTCATTGAATTTTTGCAATACACTGATAATTTTTCCTTCAGTGCAATCCTCAGGCAATTCAGCCAAAACAGATTTAATACCAGTTTCTTCACAAGCTTTAATTTTGTTCCGAACATAAGTTTGCGAGTCTTTTTGTTGGCCAACCAGAACAACGGCGAGACCAGGGACTTTTCCAACATCCTTTTTCATCTTCCACACTTCACTAATAATCTTTGTTCTGATTTCCTCTGCGATAGCTTTGCCATCAATTACCAAAGTCTTCTGTTCAGTCTCTGTTTGAATACATACACACAAAATAAAATACATAGTAAAAATAGAGAAAAGAGATGTACAACTAAGATTTCAGAAGTCAAACTCATACGATTAGAGAACTTTTTTCTCTGTAATATATGAAGAGAAGATAAAGCCATTATGAAACAAACAGTACACCAGAGAAGGGAGAGAGTTACCAAAGGGAACAGGAGATGGCGGATCAGAGTAAGGAACCCAATTTTCGGGCAAGTCAAGAGACACGAGAGGAGGAGACACTAAAATGGAGCTTAAGCAATGCACTTGCCTTGTTATCAAACGAATAGCCTTATTATGCGCCAAGGCCAAAGCTTTCCTCGCGATTAATAACATGCTCGAAATGAGAAAGTAGCAGCCACTGCATCACATTAAACACAGAAAAAAATAGTTGAAAGAAACCTTACTCGGTCAATGTAAAACACACATACCAGACAAGAGAATCTTAGACAGTTAAGCTTAAAATGAAAGCAAATGAGAGTGATAAAAAAATAAAAAGCTTCAAGTTTCCATAATTTGATCGTCTTAACTCATCTCCGTCATTACATCCACACAAACAAATAATGGAGGGACAAAGATTTTAAGAGACAGTCATATGCTTTCACAATTAATTTCTTTACTTGGCGAAATTCTTCGTACATAACTTCTTAACAAATACAACAGAAAAGGAAATCGGAAAGTAGCGAAACAAGGAGGTGGAGGAGGAGGAGGAAGAGAAATTACCAAGTGCAAAAGCGTCAATGGCGTCGACGGTGACGAATATCGCTAGGCATCCCGGACTTTTTTTTTGGAATTATCGGGGAAACTATAAACGGAGTAAGTAATAAAAAAATAAAAAAATGAAAAATAAGTCACCACCGTGTGAAAAGACACGTGTTATGATCTGGAGACAGATCTTGCAAGTGGGCTGAATAATCAAACGGCAGAGATAGTTCCACACGTGCGAAAAAAAGAGTTGAGTGTATTCATTCTCTCTTCCTTCGCCCTTCTAAGTAGCAAAAAGTAGAAGGAAAGGGACGATGCGATCGGGCTAACTGCAGCACTTAAAGTTCTGCATTCTGCAATACACACAGAGCGAGGCAAATAGAGAGAGATTGAAGTGAGGAGAGAACGAAAAAAAAAGATTGAAGCATCGTTACACGAGAGTGTGGATATTTGAGTGTTAAATCGAGGAGATAAGAGAAACATCGTTGCCGACTTTTTTTGGGATCCAATGCGGTCGTAATTTTGAAGGCATTGATTCAATCTAAATCGGAAATATGAAAGCTGGAGGAGGAGGTGGAGGCAGCGGAGGAAAACGCCGGTGGAAAGTTCTGGTTATTGGAGTATTGGTTCTTGTTATCCTCTCTATGCTTGTTCCTCTTGCTTTTTTGCTCGGCCTTCACAACGGCTTTCACTCTCATGGTATTTTCTATCTCTTTTCTCTCTTCCCTTACACTCGCTTTGATTCGATCTCTGTTTCAGATCTATTTCATATCTCATATCTCTTTCTCTTTCTTTTTTAACTTTTTTTTCTTCAGGATTTGTCACTGTCCAACCGTCTGCTCCTGTAAGCATTGCGTTTCCTAATGGTTTCTTTTATGTGTTGATTTTTTTTGTTCTAACACTCTTTCTTTGGAATCAGTTCGAGAGCTTAAGCAGAATCAATGCTACTAAACATTCCCAGGTATTGTCACTCTCGTTTCATTGATTCGATTCCCAATTTAATTATAAATCTTTTGCTGTTTTTTAATCTTTCTTTCTCGGTTTTTGCAGAGAGATCTATCTAACCGAGTCGATGAGGTTCTCCGTAAAATCAATCCGGTGCTTCCCAAGGTTGGTCCTCCATTTATATCCCTTCCATTTGATTCAGTGTATTATAGATTAGTTGTTTCTTACAAAATCTCTTCCCATACCCATAGAATCAAATTTCTATAATTGTTGGAAACACTTCATTATCTTACACACTGCTCTCAAGTTGACACACACGTTTCAGATCTGGTCTATATATTAAGCCATAGTTCTTGTAATGTTTCCCATCTTGTCACTCAGTGATGTGAAGATGTATAGGCTTTGTAGCTTGATCTAACTAAAGAAGTATGTGTATCACGTTCGCCACAGTACCCCTGCAAGATTTGATGAAGAAAAAAGCAAATATCTATTCCTGCTTGATTTATGGAAAACTAGGCAAGATTCCCCATAACTAACCAGTGAATCTGAAAAGTTTTCTGGCCCGACAAATAAACTAGTGGTTAATAGGCTGTTGTTAATCACTTTTGTTATGTTACTTGAGGGGTATAAATATTTAGATGAATTAGCGAATTTTTTTTTTTTTTTAATGTGACTGGAAAGTTGAAATGGATCCATGAATTATGTTTGCTTCATGTATATCAACTTGTATTGGGCAAGGTAAAGAATTGGTTCCTCGGGTGAGATGGTTAACTTGTTTATAACAATTTTTATACTAACGTTTCTTTTTTTGTTTTCTTGTTTCACATGCTAGAAAAGCGACATGAACGTGGGTTCCAGAGATATGAATGGGACAAGCATCAGTGATTCTAAAAAAAGAGGTCGGCTTTACAAGTCCCACTTTCTTGAAATTCCTCTCCCAGTATCTTATTTTGATTCTGATCCGCAACTTTACGTCTGGTCCCTCAATTAACTGCAGGATTTCCAGTGTCCCCAGCTGTTGTTGTTGCCAACCCAAGCCCTGCAAATGTACAACTGGATTATGTGGTTTCTGTAGTAGTCATTATTGTATCTATCACCAATCGTCTGAAGTTAACCTTTTTCTGGTTTATTCTGTGAACAGAAAACAAAAACCGAAGCCTCGTACAAAGGTGCTCAGGGGGCAATAGTAAATGCTGATGAAACTCAGAGAACTTGTCAATTGAAATATGGGAGCTACTGCCTCTGGAGGGAGGAAAATAAGGAACCCTTGAAAGATGCTAAGGTGAAGCACATGAAGGACCTCCTATTTGTGGCTCGGGCATACTATCCAAGTATTGCTAAAATGCCTTCTCAAAGCAAGTTGACTCGGGATATGAAACAGAACATCCAAGAGTTTGAGCGTATTCTTAGTGAAAGTTCAGCAGATTCTGACCTTCCACCACAGTAAGTTCTTTACCAGTTTGGTTTTAAACATGTTTGTACTGATAGTTCCTTAGAGTTGGATTTTAGTCACACGAATCTCACCTAGTTTGCAGTTAACCTTGTCTGGGCGTCCTGTTTTCTAGTGGTTTACTTGCTTTCAGACGTTTTTGTGTTATAAAAAAATCTTAATCATAACATTCTCTCTTCATTTATTCAATTTGCAGCACACACACAGAAACACTTCTATTTTGAAGCCTTTTCTGTGCCAATATATTAAACCAACATAAGAATCAATACATTAATGTACTAGATGATAGGAGAGGATGTTGTTCTCTTTGAGTTGAAGGTTTATGTATAGAATTATCTGCCAATTTCCTTCATACTTATTGTGCACCTTGTTCACTGATCTGTCAGGGTGGATAAAAAGTTTCAGAAGATGGAAGCTGTAATTTCAAAGGCAAAATCTTTTCCAGTGGACTGTAACAATGTTGACAAGAAATTGAGACAGATCCTGGATTTGACTGAGGATGAAGCTAGTTTCCACATGAAACAGAGTGTGTTCCTCTATCAGCTTGCAGTACAGACAATGCCTAAGAGTCTTCATTGCTTGTCAATGAGACTAACTGTGGAATACTTCAAGTCAGCTTCAGTTGAAATTGAGGATAGTGAGAAATTTTCAGATCCCTCATTGCTTCACTTTGTTATCATCTCCGACAATATACTTGCATCTTCCGTTGTGATCAACTCAACGGTTTTACACGCAAGGGTATGTATTAAATCCAGTTTCCTTTACTTACGGTTTTTCTTCTTGCAGTCATATAACCCTTATATCCAATTCTTCGTTTGTTGTTGATGTTTCAGGAAAGTAAAAACTTTGTTTTCCATGTACTGACAGACGAGCAGAATTACTTTGCGATGAAACAATGGTTTATCAGGAATCCCTGCAAACAAGCAGCTATTCAAGTATTGAACATTGAGAAACTCGAGCTAGATAATTCTGATACGGAGCTGTCTCTGCCTGCGGAGTTCCGCGTCTCCTTCACCAGTGGGGACAGTTTGGCGTCACAAGAGAATAAAACACACTACTTATCCCTTTTCTCTCAATCACACTATCTTCTTCCAAAATTATTTCACAAGTTGGAAAAGGTTGTTATTCTGGATCATGACGTCGTAGTCCAGCGAGACTTATCTCCCCTTTGGGAGCTTGATATGGAAGGAAAAGTGAATGGCGCAGTGAAGTCATGCTCTGTGAGATTGGGTCAGCTAAAGAGTCTCAAGAGAGGAAGTTTTGATACTAATGCTTGTCTCTGGATGTCTGGATTGAATGTCATTGATCTTGCTAGATGGAGGGAATTGGGAGTTTCAGAAACCTACCAGAAATTTTACAAGCAGGTCAGTTTTCTGGAAAAACCTTAAAAGAAGAAGAAAATATTAGGTGAATTTGTATGCTTATGAGTGATGACTTTATTTTCCTTGTGCAGCAGATGAGTGGTGGGGATGAGTCGAGAGAAGCAATTGCATTGCAAGCAAGTTTGCTTACGTTTCAAGACAAAGTGTATGCTCTTGACGACAAATGGGCTCTATCCGGGCTTGGTTATGACTACTACATCAACACCCAAACAATAAAAAACGCAGCCACCTTGCACTACAATGGGAACATGAAGCCGTGGCTAGAGCTGGGAATCCCACAGTACAAAAACTATTGGAGAAAGCATCTGAATCGGGAAGATGGATTCTTGAGTGACTGTAACGTGAATCCTTGATGAGAGTAAGTAAAAGAAACTACACGGGCCAATGCTTTAGAAGCAGGTCACACGCAAAGAAAAAAAAAAAAAAAGATTTAGAGTGGAAGGTTAAGAGCGACATCTCAATTTTTGGGGTAAATAAACCCGAATGCATTGCAGGAGAAATGCTGAAGGGGGAAGAGCACGCAGAAGTGGGTTAAAAGTGATAGCAAATTGTTTTTTTAAGAGACATGATGAAGATGATTGAAAATCAGCTTTAACATGATATTACTAAAAAAGAAGGATGTGAAGAAACTTTGATGTTGTATATGATTTTTGGCTTAAGAGGTGTGCCATTCTTTTCCTCAGTGTTTTTTTTTTCCATTTTGTCATGTATTTTTTTCTGTATTCGCTTACCTTTGAGTACCAAAATAGAAGGGGATAATAATTTAAGAATTTTATGTTTTTATCAGTGAAGTAAAGAACCTATTTACAAGATTTTTTTTTTTTTTTTGGATAGATTTCAAAATTGTCTCAAATGCAAAGAGACTCAAAACCAAAATTCATCTCCGTCTAGAGAGATCAATGATTGGCAATAAACATGTGATTGGAATCATCGATCGAAACAAAAGGTCTCATTTTTTAAGGATTTACTTAAAAAAGCTTCATTCACATAATGCCCATTTTTGATGATAAAAAGTACGAGGTAAGATGCAAAATTATCATATCAACACACACAAAAGCTACTACCATGAGGAATAATAAGATGGTATAAAGTGAGGAATCGGATTTGTTAATAAGACAAATTTGGTTGTGTATTTACACAACTGCAATGCATTTTTTTATATAAAAAAAAAAAAAAATAAAGAGCAAAAGAACATACATATTCTTGAAAGTGCAGAGCGTAATTTTCAATCCGTTGTTTTCTTGGTGAAAGTGGGACGCGTCTTACCTCCCAAAAGTCGTAATCACTTTTTGTTTATAAACAAATGAATAGGAATATTAAAAAACACAACAGAGGTCAACGTAAGTGGAACATTTCATTATTATAATGGACGTGGAAAAATATCATAAGGAAAATAATTTAAAAAAATAAATTAATTATATTAAAATAATTAGTGGAATTTTGTTAGGGGGTGGTTTTTTCTTTGCTCTTCCCACCGCTAATTGTTTCTCCGCCACACAATTTCTTCTTAAACTTAATTATTTATAATGATGAATGATGATATAGTGGTTCTCCTTCGTCATATCATATTAAAACCATGGATTGGTTCAAAACTCGATTTCTTTACTCATTCTTATGTCATGTCCATGTTTGAAATTTTGACATTGTCTTTTTTTTTTTAATATACATATATGAACTTTGCTTTCCACTCATGCTTATCCTCTACTTGATTATGTTTTCCCTTGGCTCAAAATGTCCATTGTAATAATTCAAAGCTTGATGTTTATAAATATATATTATCTGATGTTGGAAACATAATTGGCCTATCCAGTAACCAGGACTGTATTGGGGACACGCGAGAAGTTTGATCCACAAACTTTTCTTTAAAATTTGGCATGAAGAATAATAATTTACATATTGGCCACCTTAGATTAAATATATCATAATAATATCTTACTTTAGCCTTTGGGTTTAATTTTTGGATAATACTGCCATAATACTGCAGAAAAATAGTTATTAATATAAAAAAAAAGATGAAGAATATTTCAATATAGAAACTCCTGTTTTCCATTATAAAAAGATGCACTGGAAATGACGATAGATTATGGCCCGTAGGTTTTCGTTGGCATATATTCTCTTTTTTTCCTTTTCTTTTGAGGCAATAATATTCTCTTTTACTAATAAAAAAAAATGTACACGAAAAAATAAGAGAGAAAAATTAGTGAAGTGTTTAACGCCAAAAGTGATTAAACAAATAGAAAGAAAGTAAATAAAGAATATTTGTAGTCTAAAAAGTAAATATAAGAGAAAATTAGATAAATATATGATAATAGTTTCAGAAATCATAATTCCAACGTATTTTTGTAGTCTGCCTTGAATAAATTACATAGTTTATTAATTTAAGGAATTACAATTGCCAAAACTATATCTTAATCGTGTTTTTTTTTTGTAAATTTCTCTAAAATCTCGACCATATGAACTAGAGACTACAGTTAGCGTGGATTTTTTGTTTTTACATAACAGTGTTAGCTTTAGATTAATATTAAACATTAGACCCTAAGCTATTTTGTAGGCCAATATTGGTCAAGATCAGTGATCAAAATAAAAAGGTTATGTATAATATTTTGTTGGAGTTTAGGTGAAATTAAACCGGTATTATATATAACGCTTGATTATGTATAAAGGAATCGATAATTTACATGAATACATAAAAAAAAATAATGACCTAAATAAAAGACTAGATATCTTATAGTAATAGACTGAAAAGGATATCTCTCTCTAGTGGAAAACAAGAAAATGAGAGCATTCTTTTCATTTGGGCACCACATTCTCTCTCTTTCTACATTTGTATATATAAAGACGCAACTACCTCTTCTCATTTGTCCAACAAACAAAGATCAACTCATCTTCTCTTACAAGAATCATCCAAACCCACAAAAGAAAAGAAAGAAACAGAGAATGACAAAAGTTCACCCAAAGTTTCCAAACACTTGCGAGGAGAGCTTGTGCGATAGTAAAGCAGCCGCCGTTTTGACGGTGTGGAAGAAGTCCCTTCTCTTCAACTGCGATGGATTCACAGTTTACAACTCCAATGGAGATCTTGTCTTTAGGGTCGACAATTACATGAATTCTCCTAAAGATAACTTTGTCCTTATGGACGCTTCCGGCTTACCCCTCCTCTCCATCCGTCGCAAGGTACTTTTCTTTCTCTCTTTGTTTTTTTTTTCTTTCCTTTTTGATAACCTTAGATCCGTATATAGTCTTGAGCCTCATATTATTGTTACTTAAAATCCACAATGATCAACTATAACACGAGTTGGTTTGTTCTGAAACTGATCTTGAATTTCTTTTCTTCTTAATTTATCTGATCAGAAGTTGAGCCTTGGAGATTGCTGGATGGTGTACGATGGAGAAACACAAAGAGACCCAATATTGACGGCAAAGAAAAACGTTAGTATAATGACAAACAAGAGGAGCTTGGCGTCGGTTAGCGTGAAGAAGACGGTATTATACGAGATAGAAGGATCATACGGCCAAAGAAGCTGCAAAATATTGGACGAGAGGAGGAACAAGAAGAAAACGGCGGAGATCAAGAGGAAAGAGGCAATGGTCGGAGGAGTTGCCTTTGGCAAAGATGTGTTTACACTTATAGTTGAACCGGAGATGGAGCCACGTGTGGCCATGGCATTGACCATCATCCTCGACCAAATGTTTAGATCTTATTGATTTTTCATTTTCAAGCTTTGTACGTATATATTAGTTCCCTTTTTTTGTTATGTAATTTATGCATGTGTTCTTATATTTTACACATGAACAGAGACAACTTTTGTTTTTAAGTTTTTTTTTTATATATATATTTTCGCCTTGATACTACATAAATTCAGACACTCAATTATTGATTTAAGTTTTGAGGGGCGGTTTAACAGAAGGATGCGACTGATCAGCAGAATATATTAAATAATTGTCGGTTCTGAAAGTTTGAAGATTGTCGGTTATGAGAATATGGCGAAAAAGAAAACAAAGGTTTAGTTTATTACTTCTTTACCGTAAACGTTTGATCAAAAAATTCGTTACAAAATGTCATCAGGTTTGCTAAAAATGTTATGTTTCTAAATTATATAGTGAATTAGGATTAATCAGTTTCAGAATTTTTATGTCGAAAATAAATGACGTAGCTTCTGCACATATGAGTTACATTGAGGTCGTGCCTATCAGTCAACGCTTGTCTAGTGGATCGAGTCATCGAGACATGACCGATGCACTAATTGTTGAGTGAGTACCTTTGCACAAACACGGTGACATTGGTCTGGAGAGAATTATAAATTCGAAAATCGCATAATCATTTAATCATGATTAGGGGATACAGACTTGCCGCAAAAAAAAATGAAATCGAAATTAAACACACAAATTAAGTAATATTTGACTAAAGTATCATTAAATCATGTTAAGATGATTTTTTTGACCGAATGTTAAAATAAAGATTTGATGCAAAAATAGCTGGAAATATAAATAATTACAAAATCTGCATAATAACTATAGAACTGCATAATGATAAGAATTTTGGATTTAGCATGAAACTACAAATTTAAAATTTGAGAGTATAGTGATTTGATGTAAAATTTAAGTTTAAATAACTACAAAATTAATATTGCATATGAAAACATAATTTAATATATAATATAAAAAATTTAAATTTAACGTGAATTTAAAATTTGGCATGTATTTTGAATTTGGCGCGAAACTACAATTTACAATTTTGTTAACATCAAAGTTACATAATTTCTTCATCTTAAGTAATATTTAATACCAAAACTATAAAATCATATTTTGTGTATGTAAATATCGCTATGTACAATTTTAGCACCAAAGTTATGAAATTAGTCAAAGAAAACGGAATTTAGAAAGAGCAAAAAAAAAAAAAAATGGAAAGAGGTACATTGTACATAAAGATATTTTAATACAGAAACAGAAGCAAAGCCGAAGTTAATTGTTTTTCCATATGGTTCCTCTCTTGTGCCAGAGGCCCACAGATTCAGATTGACAATGAAACTTATGGAAGAGGGAAGACATTTGGATTAGCCATTGAAACCTCTGCTTCACCAGTTTCTTCTTTCCTCTTCTTCTTCGTTAGAGTTTCTTCAGGTCCATGATTCTTCTGCCCTAAATCTTCCAACTGAGAATAGGAAGCTTGATGATTGAAGGAAGAAGGATCATAGCTCACCCTAGACCTTGCAGCGGCAGAAGAATTGTCGCCAAAAAGAGGTCTCGTCCCGATGGATTCGTCAACAGTGTTAAAAAGCTTCAGCGCAGAGAAATCTCTTCCCGTATGGATCGCGGTTTCTCCATTAGCACCGCTCAAGAGAGGTTCCGCAATATGCGTCTTGTGGTATGTTCTCAATTTTCTTAATTGCGTCTCGAAACCCATATCAAAGTTGTGCTCTTTTTCTCAGCTCAATTTTGAAAAAAAATATTGAATCAGGAGGAATATGATACGCACGACCCTAAAGGGCACTGTTTAGTTGCATTACCTTTCTTGATGCAACGAACCAAAGTTATCGAGATTGTCGCTGCACGGGACATTGTCTTTGCCCTTGCTCATTCTGGTGTTTGCGCATCTTTCAGCAGAGGTTAGTACTTTTTTGCTTTGTCACTGTGTTTTGATGGCGACTTATTTTTCTTTTGACCTTTGAATTTGTTTATGTAATGACAGAGACGAACAAAAGGGTTTGCTTTTTAAATGTTAGTCCCGATGAAGTCATACGGAGCTTGTTCTACAACAAGAACAATGATTCTCTCATCACTGTTTCTGTTTACGCCTCCGACAATTTCAGCTCTTTGAAATGCAGATCCACTAGAATCGAGTATGTCTAATTGTCTACTCTTGTATTGTTGTGTCTTCTTCAGTTTAGTTCTCAGACTTTTCAAAAAAATGTGATATTTTTGTTGTTGTTGTTGTTGTACTGTTAGATATATTCTGAGGGGTCAAGCAGACGCAGGATTTCCCCTTTTTGAGTCTGAGTCACTAAAGTGGCCAGGTTTTGTAGAGTTTGATGATGTTAATGGGAAGGTGCTGACATATTCTGCACAGTACAGGTGATTTCTGTTCTTCGTTACCCGAATTGTGTTGACTTGAAGTTTCTCAACTGAGTCATAGCCTTGCTCTGCAGTGTTTACAAGGTGTTTGATCTGAAAAACTATGCCTTGCTATATTCGATATCAGACAAAAATGTCCAGGAAATTAAGATCAGGTGAATTTGTCTACATCTGTATTTCCCTTTCTATGTTTCCTGTTTGCAAATGTTGAAGTGATTTGCTTATAATTGTTCTGTGTACTTTGACTAGATACGAAGACTTGTCAAATGTCAACTGAACTATGTGTTAACTCTTAGTTCATGCATGTGTTTGTGTTACCTGCATCAGTCCAGGGATAATGTTATTGATTTTCAAGAGAGCTACAAGTCATGTTCCCTTGAAGATTCTATCAATTGAAGATGGCACTGTTCTCAAGTCCTTCAATCATTTGCTTCACCGGAACAAGAAAGTTGATTTCATTGAACAATTCAATGAAAAGCTTCTAGTTAAGCAAGAGAACGAGAATCTCCAAATACTTGACGTGAGTGGTATTTTCTTCGTCCAAGCTGCTTTCTTTATTTGTGTGTTTTTATGTTTCTAACAGAGCTTTTGTTCATGAAAGGTCCGAAACGCTGAGCTGATAGAAGTTAGCAGAACTGAATTCATGACACCATCAGCATTCATATTTTTGTATGAGAACCAGTTGTTTCTAACATTCAGGAATCGAAACGTTTCTGTCTGGAATTTCCACGGAGAGCTTGTGACGTCGTTCGAGGATCATCTTCTTTGGCATCCAGACTGTAACACAAACAATATCTACATAACAAGCGATCAGGATCTGATCATCTCATATTGCAAGGCAGATACTGAAGATCAGTGGATCGAAGGAAATGGTAAGCAAACTCAACTCCACCCTTTGAATCAAGAACCCTTACATTAAAAAATGTTCAAAGTGGATATGTAAAAATAGTCTGATTCTGTTGTTGTTTTGGTCGATGCAGCGGGTTCGATCAATATAAGCAATATCTTGACTGGAAAATGCTTAGCTAAAATTAAAGAAAGCAATGGGTTTCCGAAGGAAGATGAGTGCAGTAGCAGTTTGGGGAAGTCCAAGCAAAGAAAAACTGCGGTTGCTGAGGCTTTGGAAGACATAACCGCTATCTTCTATGACGAAGATCGTAATGAAATATACACCGGAAACAGATATGGCTTTCTCCATGTCTGGTCTAATTGAATCTACTCGTCATTTGGTTGTGTAGATTAAATAGCTATGGAGATCTCTCTGTATCTTGGCTTTTTCTTAAAATTGTGTGTAATGTGATTTGTGAACTTTCTAGTCTTTGAGCAGCAGTTGTAGTTGTGCAGGAATTATTTGGGGAATTCAGCTCCCATTTTATGTACACTAATATGATTTGTTTGCTTATAAAAAGAAGCATTTGGTTGCATGTCTCTTTGCTGCAGTTTGTCATCTAATTAGTATTTAGTTCTGGAACGTTGACTTTTCTTCAGGGTTTCCCATTTTTGCATGATACAATTATCCTTATCGAAAATCAAAATTGGCCACTTGAATCACTCTTGCAGAACACATTGCATTCTCTTCAATTGGACAAACAAGCTTTTCTAGTTTGTTTCTGTAAAAGTAGAAATCTCTCAAACACAATGCAGGAGACACTAATGTGGTAATGAATAACAGAATGCCAAAACCACCAAGAGGATGAGCAAGCAAGCAACTTCCAAACTCCAAGCAGAAGCCTGATCACTACTAAAATATTGCAATTTGCCAGAGGGTGAAGGGAGTTTCGGTCACACGCGTGCAGCTTCAGAACTGAGATTTATCAAGGCTGTCAAAGTAGGAATGGTCGAGAGCTGTTTTTGCTGAAATTCTTTCAGCTGGATTATACCTCAGCATATTCTGCATTTATTCAAAGGTTCAAACTTTAAGCTCACATTCAAACAAATAAGCATCAACTAGAAAACCAAACAGATGGAAACTAAGAAACAAACAGACTTTTAGACTACAGAAGAGAAGTAAGCATGCAAGAGCATCTTAGGCCACATTTCATATTTTGGTCTGTGCTTTTATGCCCGATCACAGGGAAAGATTTAGAAGAGCATACCGTGAGAAGATCAACCCCTTCAGGGGATAGAGATGGAACAGCACGTGATAAGTCTTGCGGCTCCCACTTTGGATAGACATGCCAGTCACGCAGAGTCATTACACCAGGCCATTGCTGCTCAGTGGGTGTTCCTAGCAATCTACAGAGACCAAAAGAACCGTGATTAAAGATTAGATTGGCGATAGTATCCTAAGTCAGTTCATGAGAACTGCATTCTTTAAAAATGGTCATGAATCAGGAACTGACACGCACACACACTGGCATCAAACTATCAATGAAATGTAATTCAGATTGGTAGAAATTAAAATCCGAACAAGAAGCAAATACCTGAAGATATGAAGCAATTGCTGAAACTCGGAATCACCTGGGAAAAGAGCTTGCCTCCGAATCATCTCGGCTGCAAGTTTTTTTGTGAACAGTAAGAGAACAGCAACAAGGCAAATGGTAGAATAAAGACACAATTCAAAGTAAGTACGGGAGACTAACCAAAGATGCATCCAACAGACCAAATGTCAACCGCAGTGGAATAATGAGTAGAGCCAAGAAGAACTTCAGGAGCTCTATACCAAAGAGTAACAATCTCGTGAGTGTAAGACTTGAGAGGGACAGTGAAAGCACGACCAAGACCCAAATCGGCGATCTTAAGGATTCCTTTATCCTTATCCAGAAGAAGGTTCTGCGGTTTGAGATCACGGTGAAGCACACCGTGACTATGGCAATGAGCCACGCCTTTAAGAAGCTGAAACATTAACCTCTGCACAAGAGAAGGCTCAAGTGGCCTAGGATTGGTACCCTTTCTATGCGAATCAATGAACTTCTTGAGATCAGTATCGAGATACTCGAAAACGAGATAAAGGTTGGATTTTTGAGAGTGAGAAACAGGTGGCGATGGAGAAATCGAGTCCTTTGATTGAAGCACATGTTCGACGCAGAGTAGTCGAACGATATAGATTGACTGAGAGAGCATCTGGAGAAGAGAAATCTCACGAAGAGCGGTCGGTGGTATACCTTCTTCGTCCATTTCCAACCTCGTCTTCTTCAAAGCAACAAGCTTTCCAGTGCCTTTCTCCATCGCCTTGTACACTTTCCCATACGTTCCTTCACCAACTTTCTCAAGCTTCTCGTACTTCTCCATTAGTGTGGGATTCTAGAAATGAAATGGATTTTGCTCTTCTAGTTGTGTCTTTTCTTTATAAACCCTAAGTCCCTTTTCGATTAGATCTGATAAGCGCCTGTTCGCTTTGTCTTAGCCGAGACCGTTCCACGTGGCATATCGTTTCCCGCTCCTTTGGTCTTTGAACGCTTCGCAGGTTCCTTTTAAAAAGAAATACGACTCATTTGGTCACATTATTAATTTTAGTTGCGTATTTTGTTATAATTCGTACCCACTACATGTTACCACTTTTGGTTACAATTATGACATTAATGTAAATGAACCCCATTTTTACGTTTTGGTGATACTTCATTTTTGTATCGAGATCGGAGATAACAAAAAAAGTGAGAGTACGAAGCTTTTCTCTCTCTCTCTTTCTCTCAAAGATTTTAGAAAGAGCGGAGATAGAAAAGGCCTCCACAACCGATAGTAATTTTTAGGGTTTTTCAACTTCTTCTTTTTATTTAGAACAATTTAAAGTTTATTTGGGTTTGGGTCTTTTTAATATATCAGTTCAATGTTGATGTTGGATTTGAGTTCTTGTATTTGCATATGGTAGGAGTGAATTTGCACAGAAGCTAACTATAACGCATTGACTGTCTTTATTAGTGGATCATATGTTCGTTTACTCGGTTTATGAATCTATTTTAAATTTGACTATCAAAACTATATTGACACTCCAATTATCACATGATCTTTCTTTATATTTTAATTTCATTATAATATTAAAATTAGTTTATTATATATCATACATCATTTTATTATTTCAGCTCAAAAATGCTTTAATTCTGTAATTTTTTTCTGAACAAATGACCTAAAAAAAATAGTCTTCTTTAATAACATAAATAATCAAATCAACTTTAAAATATTTCTACATACACTACCATATATCAACGAAATATTACAATTATTTCCACTCACAAAAAAATTACATCCTCTTTCCCATCAAAACCAATCTTACTAGCTCCAATGTCAATTTTTTTTACGTACATATTTTCGTTTTTCATTTAATCTTTACAATTCATTGAAGATTTGTATGTGTGGCTTTTGGATTCGTAATTTCATAATATACAGCCTTCTTTTCTCAATCTTATTTGATGGATAGAGAAAAGCTAACTTTTAATTTGATATCCCAATTTTTGCATTTTAATTTTTCTATTAACTCTTACAGATTTCTTCCAATTTATAGTTAGAAACGATTTTAATAGTGTGTTTTTTTTCCTGTGTAAACAAGTGCAATCCAAGCAGATTATAGAAACCATTGATGTGAAAAAATGTTTCGTGCTATAAAATCATTACAATATGAATAATCAACCATAATGATTTTAAAATATTTATAAACTCTATCTCTACTAAATAAAAATTTTGGTTTTACTTTGCTTTGCAACTAGTTATACTATTTAACCAATATGTTAAATTACAAAAAAAAAAAAATCTGAAAGAAACACATTTTATTTATTTCAAAACCAACTAACAATAAGTACCTTAGTTTGCTTTTGAGATGATGATTCCAACCGAATCCATTACAGTACTAATAACATTATATATATATATATAGGCCATCTTAGTTATATCAAAGTTTACTATTGATATCATATTAAATTTCATGAATTTTTAATTTCAAAATTAGTAGCATAGTTGATAATAAGAGGATTGATCTATGTTCTATTATATTATTGTAAGTTTCATCTCCATTTTGACAATTTTCGTTATGTTAATTTTATATTTCCTTTGGTTTTATTTTATTTTAATTATTTATGCGTTTAACCCTCAAAGATATGAAAACTAATTGTGGTTTTTACAAAAAAAAACATTTTAGTTGTGGAAGAACTACACTGTAATTTCCATCAACGCTCACCAGAAGCCGATGGACACGCAGCCACCCGATTCATTTGTATTAAAATGATTCAAGATTTCTATACCTTACATATATACCTTCTATCTTAAAGGTTATATGAACTTATTACACTTTTCGTATCTTATATAAAAAGCATAATCTATTAGCAGTACTGCAAGCTCAATAAAAACTTAGAACAACTTCCCGAAGCCTCTTGATATTCAGTAAAGTTTCTAACACTATACAAAACGTCATAATCACTCTTCAACCAAGAGTCTAGGTGGCTAATCTAAAAGATATGGTTCTGAGATTTCACATTTGTTTGACTTAGTCTCTGTTTGGTGTTTTTTTTTTTTTTTGCTAGCTTAACTTTTATAAAATTCTCTAAAAACATCACATCAGGATCCCTGAAATTCAATGTTCGTTGTTTTTTTTTTTATTGCCATTTTCATGATCAATTTTATTTGGTTGTATCCAATTTGGAATATTCAAACTAATTTTATTTTCACATAAATTTTAATTTACTTTAATTATTCATAAATAAAAAGAATATATAATAAGGTGTTCGGAAAACAACAGATAACTTTACTAAAAGTATATTACATAGATTTTATGTTAATTTGTTATTGATAAAATAATCACATACTGTATATAATAACATGTTTCAAAACGAAAAAATAATCCTATTAAAAACACATAAAATATAACTTTTTACCAAAATATTGATGGTTAGTGGTAATGTAAATAAACCGACTCTTTTGTGACATAGATTCAACCTCTTTTAGCACAGATTATTATTATTTATAATTTAAATCAGAATTTTCAAAAAAAATAAATACAAATACTTAAAAAAATTATATCAAAAACATGCAAATTTCAGTCTTACAAAAATATTACACAAAAATGTAAATGTACTGTTGCTTAGTATGATATAAGACTAGAAATCAAAATTCATCATCCTTACATTGTTTTAACACATTTTCTTAGGGAAAATGACAAAAAAAACACTTAATCTTCTGAAAAACTTTCAATTTAATACTCCATTTGTCACATGCATCGTTTTATTTACTTTAGTAGCTAGCAAACAAAATGCCAATAACAAAAGCTATTATATTTTTTTCTGGAGTTATGATAATTAACTTGACCGTTACAGTTTGCAAATGCCATTAACTTGGTTTATATGTTGATGCCATGTATATCTACTAAACAATCATATAAAATTGTAAATAAAATCTTCTTTTTCTTTATGAATAGTGTCCAAATAAAACCCAATTAGTCAGAATACGTTGATTTTCTATCGGTCACATATACGCACACACATATACAGTATATATATTGTTTTCCATAGTTTGACAAGTCTTGTAACTTTACGAGATACAATATGGTTTCAACATTATAGGGCAGCAAACTATCATACGAATGATAGTTCAAATATTTTATAATTAGAATCCAAACAATCACCAGCATATTGAAGCCTCATTTTTAGGTATTTAAATTTAAAATTTTATATGTGGTTTTATTCTATATCTTTATTTTATTCTTTTAGAAAATTATTAAAATTTACCTATAAAATATAACAATTTTGTTCATTCACCACAAAACATATATAATATCACTCAAGTCATTTACCTCTTTCATTTATTCAAAATAAAACTTTATGCTGTTCATAATTACTTTTGAATTAAAATTCATTATAGATTTTGTCAAAAAACCGATGCAACCTAGTATATATCATTAAATGAATTAATATTCATAAAACAATATAAAATATATTTTTTATTAAACTCTTTTAAATTATACTATATTAAATATCTTATTATTTCGTATCCACAAACATATATACAATTTAAGTGTCTACTATCATAATTTTCTAATTATTATAAAAGTCTTAACCATTAGTAAATTTAATATTTAAATTTGTTATATAACTATAAAACAAACATCATAAAAAAAACTCGCAACCGGTAAAAAAATGAATAGATATTTTACATTGGACGCAAGTTATCACCTAATAATATTTTAACTATAAAATTTAACATCAAACTTTTTGACCATGAAATCTGTAGCAGTCAAAAAGAAAAGAAAATCCAACATCATTGACTGCATTATATAATAGCAAAAAAGTGCCATAAAATATGGAACTTTGAAGACTCATTGAACATATAGAGATCACTCACTTAACAACCACCATACCAAAAAGAAAATAAAAAACACTTGGACAAATTGCAGAACACAGGAAAGACAGCTCTGATGAACGATTGCATGATTGACACGTGTTACCTTGTAGCGGCGCTAAAAGATACGATCTACGTAGTCACGCACACAGACAAAAGTTCCACCGTAATCCTTTTTATTTTTATATACCCAAACGGTGACGGTTGAAAATCACAAAATCACTTTAATTTTGTTTCAACCTTAGTAACAGGGAGATCCACGCTGTCGCCTAAAACTTTTATTTTCTTTAATCTAATTTTATATTTTCCCAAAAATAAAATATTAATAAAGAGAAATTTCAGAGCGGAAAAAGGAAGAAAATAAAATAAAAAAAAAGTCAGGCGTCTTTCTGCAGAATTCACATTTGGTGTCTGCTAGGTTTTTTGTTTTTCTCTCTCTACATTATTTTTTTGGTTGTGTTCCATTTTTCGTTCTCGCTTGTATTGTACACGCTTCTAGAGGAAGAAGAAGAAGAAAAATTGAGCACAAAAACTCATGTCTGGTTTATACAACAACTCCTCTTACTTCTCTCCTGCTCGAGCTGCTTCTCCTCAGATTAGAAGCACTCCTGAGATCGACAGGTATGTATCTCTCCTCTCTTTGAAAAGACACTCTTTTTGTTTGATTTTATAGGAGTTAAAATTACCGATCTGTTTTTTTCTTCGCTTTCTTGCTCGAACAGCTCTCAGTACTTGACGGAGCTTCTCGCCGAACATCAAAAGCTTACACCTTTTGTGCAAGTCTTACCGATATGTAGCCGCCTATTGAATCAAGGTTTGTCCCGTTTTTTTTTTGTTCTCACTCTTTGCTTGATTTTGATTCGGATCTAAGTATTCTTTTTGTTTCAATTTTTTTATCCACAAGTGTATATTCAGCTCTTATCTTCTTATTTCACCAGATTGTGATGAGTTCAAATCATTGATTTCTTTCTTCACTATTGCCCTTGCCTCGCTAATTTTCTTACAGAATGTTCAAATCAGTTAAATCAATTAGCGAAGACAGTGAGATCAAGTTGAATGAAGATATCATTGTTTGGTCTATGGAGTAAAATCAGTTAATCCAGTTAGTGGTTGTAGTCTCATTTGATTTGTTTCTCAAGTTGTTCTTGTTAAATCAATCAATATGTCTCAACATTACTTACTGTAGTACTAGCCTTAGTGTCTTCAATTGCCCTTGTCTTATTGCTCACCATTTAAAGCTTTCTTGATGTGCAGAGATGTTCAGGGTATCGGGAATGATGTCTAACCAAGGATTTGGCGATTTTGATAGACTCAGACACAGAAGTCCCAGTCCTATGGCTTCTTCTAATCTTATGTCTAATGTGTCTAATACCGGGTTAGGTGGCTGGAATGGCCTTTCTCAGGAGGTATTATCATCTATCTTTAATGTTAACCATCCTCTTCCATAACACTAAATCAACTTACATAAGTATTTCATGTCGCTGACTTCTTCAGTTACACAGTTTTATAGTTGTTGATCTGTTTTAAGCTCTGTCATTATGTTATCCCAAGTTTCATCTTTCATTGACAATCTTAGTTTATACCTGAGTAGAAAGATATCATTTACTTTAGCTTCTGTTTTTCACAATGCTTCACGGAGCTTGTCTTACATGTGTTTACGCTGGTCGATTTTACATGTGTTTCTGTTAATCATTATGAGATAAGCTTAAAACACTCAGTTTCCTACAGAGACTTAGTGGAACGCCTGGAATGACAATGGATTGGCAAGGTGCACCTGGAAGCCCCAGCTCATTCACCGTAAAAAGGATATTGCGTCTGGAGATTCCAGTAGATAGCTATCCTAATGTGAGTACTCAGGTTTCCTAGTTACTCTTTGTGTTTGCTCATCATTTACTCCATACGCAAAGGTATTGGTGGTGATATTTCTGATTTTATATGCTTTTTTCCTCTGTTTTATCAGTTCAATTTTGTTGGACGACTTCTTGGTCCTAGAGGCAACTCATTAAAACGTGTTGAAGCTACCACGGGTTGCCGTGTGTTCATCAGAGGGAAAGGTTCAATCAAGGATCCCGAGAAGGTGAGATCCATGAAATATTTGAGACTTTGTCGATCATTTTCACAAATTGACCAACCGGTTGGCTCCAAATTGGTGTTCTGGCAATTAAAAGAAGTATTGAGTAACGTGCCATGTACTTCTGATGAGGATTTTATTGAAATCTCTGTTGTTTTTTGTTTTGCTTTGTTTTGATGATGATAAAATATAGGAAGATAAGCTCAGGGGAAGGCCGGGATATGAACACCTGAATGAGCAGCTTCACATCTTAATAGAAGCAGATCTACCAGCCAGTATCGTGGAGATACGTCTGCGACAAGCTCAAGAAATTATAGAAGAGCTACTAAAGCCTGTGGTAACACACATTTTTACTCCACTATATTCAATTTGTTCTTCTATTATTTGTTTTTGGTATCGGTAGTACAACTGTACAAGGCATCAAGAGAGTAGTCTCATCTTCCTTGGGGGTATTAAATGGAAAGGCCACGTTTTTCTTTTAGGTTCTTCCTTAGTTGTTCTGCTCCATTCAGAATCTCTACTTACTACCTGTAGGGCCACTTGTTTTTTGTCACAACGTTTATAATTCAGTACCCACGCTTTGTAGTTTGCGGTTAGTATTCAATTATGCAGACATGTGTGACCACAACACCAGTCAAGGCAGCAATTGGTAGTAATCGCAAACGCCAAAAAGAAACAACCTTTTGTCCAAATACTTCATTGTCTTGTCTTTGATCAACTGCAAGCATACTATGTAAAATAGGATTCCAGTAATATAACATTTTAACATTCATTTTTGTCTTTTGTTACAATGAAGGATGAGTCGCAAGATTTCATAAAGAGACAGCAGCTGAGGGAACTAGCGTTGCTAAACTCGAGCAACCTGAGGGAAGAAAGTCCAGGACCAAGCGGTGGAAGTGTTTCGCCTTTCAATTCAAGTGGTAAACGCCCCAAAACAGGATGCTAAGGAGCGTTTTGTTGTCTCAGTCAGAAGCGTCTTAATGAGTTCTTCATCAACCAAAAGTACATGTCTGCATACACAAACACTCATGTGTATATTTGGTATGGCCTGTAGTGGCTACAATGGTGGTGGTCAGTAAAAGGCCTTCCTCTGGTCTCTCTCCGGTGAGCGACCCTGTGGCTTTCCTTCTTTGTTTATTTATATTTGTTTTATTCGTCTTTATGAGATGACATCAGAGATTCATTACAAATTATTAAAAAAAGATTCAGAAAAAAAAGAGAGACAAGGAGAAAAAAAAGGTTGAGATATATATAATATACATGTAGGGAAAAAGATGTGGCTGGGGAGAGGGTAAAGGGCGTGGATTGAAATTCTTATTGTAGAAACAAAAAAAAAACACATTTATTGGATTGATTCTTATCGTTTGATTTTCGAAACTTTATGTAAAAAGTTTGGTTATTTTATTTACTTATACTCAGAAATTATATTCATATACATATATTTTTCTGTCAACTGTATTCGTATTGTTGCTATATTATATAACCTTGAAATCTGATTGGTAAAATATACTCATGCTCTACAAAAGAATTATTATAGATCACAAGGTTGATCTCTGAGTTTCTTATTGACAGAACTCGGGATGATGGGTATTGCGAGCAGGGTCATACTGTACTTTGCTTTTCTACGAAGTTCTATAAATTGAACGAGCTAGTCTTATCTGTAGTATGAGCAAGGAGGCTTTATTGTGATTCCATTGTGAGGTGAACACAGAATTACTAGATTGAAATCTAAAAATATACTGTTGTAACGATTCACGGAAGAACAAACCGGATCGACGTATGACATGTTGAGACGTACCCTTTGGTATATATTGTCCTGTTGTACATGTAATAGAGTGAATGGTTACAGTAGTAAAAGTCTTAGCCTCTTAGGGGACAATGTACATAGGCTTAGGAATCTTGAAGGTGCGATTCCCTGAATATTCTTCTTGTAAGTCACTCCATTGGTCACCTTGTACATTGCCCCATATCCTGTAACCTTCTTCCATCATTTGCTTTCTGATTGTTGTTTTGTATGTTTTTGCGCTTTGTTTTTTGTTCTCTGCCGTCCTGAATATATAATATTTGTCCACATTACGAAATACCTACTTTATTCCTTTTTATTTACATTTGTGTTGTTTCCAAATGTGGCTTTACCTTCGAAAAAAATGTCTTTAACTAAGTAAAGCTTTTACCTCATAATCAATCTTTCATAACCGGTGAAGCCTTGATTATGCAAATGTTCTTATGTTGCCTGGCGAAGGGTCTCTTCATCTCTGCCGGTTACTAGGATAACTTTGAAGCCTGTTTCTATCAGATTATTGAACAACTCAAGAACAGGTTGTATCGCTGAAGATCCTCCTTTCATCGCCCATGTTCTAAATCCGGTTGGATCATATGGGTCGCATCTACATATTAACAAAAGAGAGCATACCATTAGCCACCTTTTTTTCTAACTTTTAATACTCAATAAAAACAAAGAAAAAACAAGTGTTACGACCCGTATCTCTTTAGCCGATAGTAAAAGATGTTTAAGAAGCAAGTATCATCAACATCCAAGATCCATGCATCCATGCCATCACCAGGAATGACTATTTCATTGAGATAAACCCTAATTTGTTCCAAAATCAACTAAACGTCTCTGTCATATTGACCAGCAAGCATGTATACATCAACGTAACGCATACATTGCTGAGGAACGATGCGCCACGCACGTACATTGTTGGTTTCTATTGCTAGTCTCCAGCTTAAGCAATAGCTAGCAGGATTGTTTCCGTCCATCGGGATCCATGGACTTGCGCTGGTTGCCACTGAGAAGATTGTTAGAAAGATGACAAGCAAAATCACTCTCTTATATATATCTCCATAGCTCTTGATTCTTCTGCTTTCATTTGTGAAGAATGAAAAATAACAAACGAAAAGAAGAGTGGACAATACAATTAGCGACTTTCTTTTGATCACACAATGAGAGAGATCGAGAAAGAGAGTTTGTTTGCATTGAGATCAATGGTGAAATAATTAAGAGGAGAAAGTTGTATAGGAGAAAGTTGTATTGACACTTAAAAATTGAAGAGTAATAATACCTGTGAATCTGTGATGTGGTTGGTGGATCAGCTTAATTTAGTATTGATGTCACTAACACATCCCTATATGCGCCACTAATTATATTCTCACTCTTTTCACATATATACCATGCATATCGTACGCTACTATATATTACTAATAATAATATATACATCATTCACATTTTACTAAGTGGTATGATATCTTTTAGTTCGTATATATCACTAGGTGGAGGAGCTCATTACTCTTTCAATATATAATATCATAAACCTACTTAAAGCACTTTCCATGCAGGGTCAATTATACCAAAGTTTTATCTTTCCCGTTGAATTCTCACTTGATTACTTTATGTTTGAGATATACTGTTCAGATCTAATCAAGAAGACCTCGAAGCCAACATAGTGGCTCTCTTTTTCTACGTCATTGAACTAGTTATGTGTTTTTAGGATGAAAGTTTCTTTTATTTCAGTTATTTTGTTCTTCGCTCTTTAAATAGAAAATTTGATTGTTTGGCTCGTGTGGTGCAAAACCAGTAGAAGATTATATGTTGTTGTTTTTGTAAGCCATGTTCCTCAAGTTTGGCTTCATCACCGGTCTTTAATATAATTTCTTTAATGTTGATAAAAACAAAAAAAAAGTCATGAGTAAACACCAACTTTCACATAATATCCAAATTTGCAAGATTACAATAAAACATTTGTGTCCTGTTAAGTTTTCTGCAAAAATCTAATCAATGATCTTCACTGTGTATGTGTAATAAAAAAAAAAAAAAAGAGGAGAGATACAGAACTGATGCATCTTCTCTGCCTCCAAATGTGTTGTTTGGGTTTTACAAAACTATTTCTTTTCCGCCAAATCTGCACCACTCACGTATCTTGCTACAAACGAGACGAGCCTGAACGGAGCACCGATCAGTGGAGCGTCCACCAGAGGCACACCAGCACTTACTTCGTCCTCTCCAGCTACTACAACCTGTGATTCCACGTCCATTTCCCCATTCGGGTTCAAAGAAACGGACACTCTTTCGTCTGTTTCCCCTTCTGACAAGTTCTTCTCTACCAATGCAGTATCCATGTCCCTAGACTTATCAATTCTAATCAACTCGTCGTGTATGGGTATTTCTTCTAATGATTCAGACTTCTGTCCTTCAATCGCCAGGTTCTCAGGGGATGAAGGAGAAGCACGTTGCGATTGGTTCAGTTTAATACACAACTCGTTCACCTGACATTGTAGTAATAATAATAACCAGTGAGATTTTCAATCACCCAATAAGGTAAGTAGGTAACTCAGTAAAATCTATATCAGTACACTTCACCTTCTCAACAAGTTCCGCATTTTCAGTGATAAGCTTTTCAACTAGAGTACAAGCTGCTTCAATTTGTGAGTTTAATTCTTCCTCAGAAGCACCCTATATCAACCAATAGAAAACGTTGCATGCATTTCTGAGAACTTCATTGGAAGGAATTTATAGTCTGACATTGATGTTTTAGAATTAGAAGTATTCAAAGCCTAACCTTCGCATTAGTCTCATGGTTTTCACGCTGGACTTGAAGATTGGTTACGGTTTCAACAAGACTCTGGTTCTGCTCCTGAAGATTTCTCCTAGATTCTTCCAACTCCATTACCTGCCAGACTTTGTTTTAATCTTCATATCAGACTAAATCGATGCAGTATTATGCTTAGCACTAGCAGCTTCCTGTTCTACACGAGTAAAGGGCTAAACTTTAACTTAGGATGCTACAGTGACACGTTCAGATACAACTCAATCGTCTATTCATGGAAATGAAAAAAATCACATAATTTCCAAAATAAAAGATGAAACACATACCAATGCTTGGAGTCTTGCAATTTCTTTGTTCAGGCTCGAAATCATTTCTCTGGATGACTTCTGCAAGATTAAATGTCTATGATGAGTAAACCATGGCCATCTTATTCTAACTCTTAAGACACTTTACCTTAAAAATGGGTATCAAGCTTTCTAGTGTACGATAGAGTTACCTCTAAAGCCACCGAGGATTCTTCATCATGTTGAAGTTGTTGAACTTTCTTTTCTAGACTTGCCTGATTGACAGCATGCAATTTTGACTGAGCTTATGCGACCAAAATGCATTATAATGCAACTACTATCTACCAATGAATGGAAACATACCTCTTTGTGAGAGAAGGTAGATCTTTCGTCTAGCAATTCTCTGATTTTGACTTCTGTACTAGACTGGCAAATTTATATTAAATGTCAGAACTTCACATAACATGTTCCTTCATATGGATTGTAATGTGACATCTAACAGCATTCTAATATTTCTTGACAACATGACTTTCTTTCACGTTAGCCAATATCAAATTTCCTAATCTATCAGCTTTGAGGGTGGTAATATTTGTCCCTCTTAAGCATTCATTTACTGATTTAATGCTAAACACCCGATCGTTTTATTTTGCATAAAAGAGATAATCAGGAAGCAAACCCAGTGTTAAGAGATGAAAGTAACTCGCATATGATCACACAAAGGAGAAACTAAAGGTACTAAAAGACCGTTCCCAGAGTTGTGAGGATGTCTCACCATTTCACGAACAAGCACGTCGTTCTTTGTTTTGTACTGCACAAGTCTTTCCTCCAACTTTTCCTGCATAAACACTATGTTACTTTGACCTTCCGCTTGCAGATGATCCCAAAAAAAAGAAACAAAGATACGAGTACAGCTGTACGCTATTTTCCTCACTAACCTCGTTCTGTTTGAGAGCTTTATTCTCAGTTCTCAAATGCAACAACCGTTCTTCTAACAATGCCTGTAAAACACCACGTTATTGCTAACTTCAGCATGCAGATAATGTAGCAAAATAGCAAATCTATGGATACGGATTTATGCTATTTTTGCACTAGCCTCATTTTGTATGTGAGCTTCATTCTCTGTTCTCAAGTGCAAGAGCCTTTCTTCTAACAGTGCCTGTAAAACAACAAGTTATTTTGACCTTCGGCTTGCAGATAATGCAGCAAAGTAGCAAAGCTATAGATAAAGGCTATACGCTATTTTTTCACTAACCTCACTTTGTATGCGAGCTTCATTTTCTGTACTCAAATGCACAAGCCTTTCTTCTGATAGTGCCTGTGAAACACCATGTTATACTGACCTTTCAGCATGCAGATGAAGCAATAGAAACAGGAAAGTAATGAAAAAGGGTTTACTGTATTCTTCACTAACTTCTTTCTGTATGTGAGTTTCATTCTCACTTTCCAAGCGTCTAACAGTTTTTTCCAAAACAGCCTATTAAGACATGGAAATCCATATTTCACCACGGAAAGAAGCATGACTAGGTGTTGGATAGGTTTCTTTTACAGAACCAACAGAAAAAAAAATGCTTGATAAGAAATTGATCACCTCTTTCTGAAGGTAGGATCCAATTTCGTCACGTAACTGTTTAATTGTTTCTTCCAGCAACGCCTACGAAAGAATTACATACTAGTTTTGGGATTCAAGTGAAAAGATAGAAAAACAAGAGACTCTTCATGGTAACAAGGAGGAAAACTGTCGATATTTCACTCAGACAAGTAATAAAAAATACTACTGTTAAGAAAAACATTATTAGCCCATGCAGGCAGATTATCAAATTAAAGATAGAAATGTAAAATCAGAATTGCATTGCCTCTTTCTACATACAACAAACAGTGGTATTTGATATTTCTCTTCTACATTAGCCTGTCAAAACGACAGTGATCTACTCTGCCTGTCAGAAAGAGACCCAACAAAATCCAGTGACGCAAAGATGGCAAAGACTTGCTTACATATACCAAACAACCAAATTTACATTCAAAGACACATCGAGAAATCTCACCTCATTGGTCCGAGACTTGTTTTCAACACCAGATTCATCTGCCTGCTTGAAATAAGGAGATTTAAAAAGTATCAGACCATGGACTCATGCACTATCCCATCATATTTGGTCTACCATCTCTAAAGAAACCACATGGATTACAATTTACAAGTGCACACATCGATTGCAATAAGCAAAGATCCAAAGTGTCACGAGTCCTTTCAAGAGATGAAAAGAATTGCATTCAATTACCCTTACAACGTGACATAAAAATGTCAGCTTTAAAGAAATTAACCAAATTACCCCAATGTCAAAACCAACCAAATCAAAGAACAAGATCAGAAAATATTCAAAAGAAAAAGAGAAAGCAATACCATAGAGCGGTGTTCCGTCGATCTAAGATTATTGTGAACTTACGTTTCCAACGGCATTGATGATCTGTTGACATTGTTGTAACTCATTGGCATCAGGGACTTCGTTAGTTTGAGCAATGTCACCGTTTCCGGTATGATTCCCATCCTCCGAGGTTGCAACTCCGGTAACTATAGCGTCGTCTGCACGCTTATTGTTCTGCTTGTTCTTCTTTTTCTTGTTTCTCTTCTTCTTCTTCTCATCATCCATACCTGATCCAGCTTCCAAACGTAATCAGTAAAGGATTGAATTAAAATCTTCCAGAGGCTCTTGACTTTAATCTCACCAAATTAGCAAAATCGTCAAAAAAAAACTATTTTACGAAGTCAGATCTGAATGCACATAGAGAGGAAAGATTTATGCGAAAAACAAGAGAGAAAGGAACCAAATTGAAAGTGAGAAATGAGAGAAGTGCTCACTTTCCGACACAGGGGATGGTGAAGCGAGTGCAAATTCGACACGAAAACTTAGCGCTTTGAGATTTTTCGAGGAAAAAGACAAAAGAGAAAAAGGAAGTTCTTTTTTGGTCGGACCCGGACGTCTCCGAGCGAACAATTTATTAAACAAGTTTTTAGAAAGCTAATTAATTTCTTACCCTTTTGTTCACTCAATTTTTTTTTCAACATCTCTTCTTGTTAACTCATTTCTATCGAACCAAAACATTACATGCATGTATTAAGTATCTTAGCTCGCTACAATCTCATAGATGATTGCAACACTTTTGTGTGGATTATTTGGCAATGTGTTTGGTCTGGTCTAGACACTTAATTCCTGATGGAATTAACAAAAAATTTGCGTTTACAGTTTCAGAATGGTCATCATCGCATGTTTTCCACACAAACAAAATTAAGCTTGAAGCGGCTCTTCTTTGGGTTGTCATCAAATAAATCATTGCAAACGACATTAGTAGAATTTTCAGAAGCACAGAGATTTTACAATTCTACTACCATTCAACTTTATTCCATATTTCACAATTCGGATGCTCTCTCTTTATTCATTACTGACCAAAACCAAAACATGTAACTTTAAATTTTAGTAGTGCGCTCGGACTCGCAAGTTTTTGTGAATTTTCTGTGAAAGAAAGTGAATAGATTCGGTTTGGATGGTATTTTATATGATAACCATTTTTCAGTAACTCTTTTGATGTTGTGTGTTTTTTTTGTCCTTCGTTTGTGTGATGTTCTAACTGATTTTCTGACGAAGTTTGCCCGACCGGACACATAGTTTCGGTTTCTTAAAAATGTTTGTTTGACCCAAAAATAAAAATAAATTTTTTTACTACTTTGATTTCAAAACCAACTCAAAATCAGAAATCAAACCCATCTTCCTTGCCCCACGTAGAGTTGAATTATAGGGTTCTTCTCTAGCTATGTGCAATTGCTCCTCTTCCTTATTCCTTTCTCTTCCCTTATGCGATGCTCGACTGGTGAGACCCAGTTCAGAGAATTGTAGATGGAGACTCGGACGAATTCAGCATTCGGTCCTCAACAGCTCCAGGAATAGTCACTTCTCAATCCATGAAATTCGTGCTTTTTCCTCGTCAAAAGCAGGAGCTCGATGTTATTTTGGTGGGATTGATTCAAAAGACTTAGCCTTTCTCGGGAAATTAAGCTTTAAAGAGAAATCGAGTGATAAGTTCGTCTCTTGCTTACACTCATCACTACCCAGTGAAGAATATGTGGTGGATTCTTCTCATTCGGATTTCCTGGAAAACGATTGTGCAAAATCTCCTCGAGATGGTGTTTTGATTCGGCAAGTAGGTGAAAACGATCTGATTAACACTGTCTCGAAAGGATTCAAACAGACGACGATGAGATCGAATCTTGTTGCTAAGCAAGTTATAAGTATACAATCAGCTCTGAGTTTAGGATATATCTCTCAGCTCTGGGTTGACACTACTTCTGTAAGTTCTTTGTTGAGTCGAATCACATTTTGAATGCAATATTTTCACAAGCGAGTTTCAAAGTCTGGCTCTTTTACCAATTCTGGGAAGCTATGAAGTCTTCTTTCGAAACTCCTTGTTTGCAATGAGAGTTCGATCGATCATTCTGAAATATCTATCTGTTGAATGACCCGACTTGTTTGTGGATTTTCAGTGGTTGGTTTTGGTTGTTGATGTTAAACCCAGCTTGCTATCTGGAGAATCTGAGAGATTCCTGCTTAAAGACATTGTCCGGGTAACTACATCTGGCTTCTCCTACGTTGAATTAGTTTTTTTTTCTGAAAATGTGTTTACACCTTAGTTTATGTCAAGATCTTTCTGTAGGTGGGTGATGTCGTTCTTGTGGAAGATGAGGCTGTACTGGATACTGAATTCAAGATGGTTGGACTTGAAACACTGGTATAGATCGATTATGTTTCTTTATGCATTGTCTTGTGAGTCACCCACCTTTAAAGCAAGTTTGAGATCGAGTTCTCACCTTTTGTTCAGGTAGGTTACAGAGTAGTGACATCAGGAGGGAGAAACATCGGAAAGGTGTTCATAATCTTCCTAGATCTTATTCAGTGATGACATCTCTCTCTCTCTCTCTCTCTCTCTCTCTCTCTCTCTCTCTCTCTCTCTCTCTCTGCCATTATCTTGTTTATTAGCTGAAAGCACAGGGTTGATTTTTCAGGTTCGAGGTTACTCATTCAACATTAACTCGGGAATAGTTGAATCGCTTGAGCTTGATTCGTTCGGAGTAACAATCATACCTTCAAGCCTGGTGATTAACTTATGTCAAATACGGTTAATGTGAGATACAGGCACAAGAATCTAATCTGAAGTAGAGAATGATTAACTAACTGTCTGTGACAATGCAGGTGAGTACATACAGACTAGATGTCGAGGACATAATCGAGGTCTTGGAAGACATAGTTGTCGTTCACGAAGCTGCAGCTTCTAGAAAACAGAGGTTGACAAAGGTACATATGCCTCGTAATGGCATGGCTTGGGAATTTCATGTAGTCTTAAATGAATGATTGAAGAAAGACTTTTAAATACAGGGTCTCTGGGATGCTCAGTTTGGTAGTGAATACTCTGATGTTGAAGAGCTTGAAAGTCCATCTGATAGAAGACGGCAACGGAGAAGCTACAATAGATCAAGCAGAAAGAAGAGAGATTTAGACGATGACGAATGGGACATATTTGACTAGAAGTCATGCATCCATTGGTATGCGATTCTCTTGACTTTACATCTTCAGCTGTGTCTGACAGTTATGTAAAAAAATGTCTTGTTGGAATGAAATTTCGAGTTCACAATGACAATATGATAAAAGAAACCACAAAAAAATACACACAATTTGCAATAAACTGCAAAACTTTGATAAAATTTGCAAGAAAGTTGACACGTTTGACATTTTGGAATGAAAGAAGCAAAAGAAATAAGAGCTACAGACACCTAAATTAGTAAACTCCCCTACTTGCTAATCTCTAAGACACTGAACTGATATCCTTAAACAAACATCAGAGCCAGAACATTCTCAGAATGCCGGCAAATGGACATGACGCTCTTGATAAATCAATCAGAGCCTCTATGTCTTAGACATAGTCTCATGAAATATAAAAAGAACACACGTATATCTCCTCACCTTAACAGAACTTCCAGTGGTTGTCGCAGTTAACACATGTAACATAAGTCGTCATCGGCTCATCAGCACTCCTTGTTTGCATCTGATAGTAGGTGCATTTGCGCTGACCACAACGCCCACACTTGAACTGGTCCGTACTTGCTTTTGGTGCCTGACCACGCTCACAATCGAACAGGAATTTCTCTTTGATCTGGTTGGTCTCTTGTTTCCTCTTGTCGCTTGCCATTTCTTCAGCGGACAGTGTGATGAGTTTCTCGGGTGAAACCTCCCCAGTGAGAACTCTCCTTCTTAGGTCTGGGTTGTTACTGTCTCTCAGGTTGAACATTATAGATCTGTACTTGATCTTCTGAGCTCCCGTTGAGCGGCCCAATTTCTCAAACATATGAGATTCCACAGAGACAGCAACGCGGATTGGATCACATCCAACAACTCTCGCTCTATCGTACTCATCAGATTCTGCATGAACCTTGGACATGGCATCCACAAGCAGCTCACGGATCTTGTCACGCACAGGATCATTGCATTTGACCATCGAAGTTAGCTTCGGAGCACCATTAGGTGCCTTAGCTGGAGCCGGAGCTGGAGCTTTCATACTTGATTGGGTTTCTTTTGAGACCTTTTCAACTTTGACAGCCTGACCACGATGATCTATCTTGGCTGAGGCATTGACTTTGTTGTCTAGTTCCTTTCTCTCAATCTTCGCACCCGCAGTGACTTTGTTGTCGGGTTCCTTTCTCTCTACCTTGATACTCTTAGCTGAATCACCCCTCTGAAGTTTCTGGATTTTCACAGGCGCGGGATTTGAAGTCTTTTCAACTTGCTTCCTGTCTAACTTACCCTCTTTGCAACCGTTTGTGATTTCGGTTTTCTTAGCCTTGGATGTCTCTTCAATGACAACTTTCTTCCATATCTCAAGCAGATCAGTAGCTACGCTTTTGATTTCCTCAATAGGATGTTTTGCAAGAGACCTCAGCTTCTTTCCAACCTGGAAGCAAGAAAAGAATATAACTTTCTATAAATCAAACAAAACACTATCAATGTCAAAGAGGATAGAGAATCAACAATAAGCTTAAGGGATAGCTTAACTATACAGGAAAAAGATGTATTTCTAAATGCATGACTTGATTTATCCAGGAAACGGGGAATCTTGAAAATTTCCAGATGAAATCAAAGAACCCTAATAAAGATAACACAAGTCAATGCTACGAAATTTATGCAAGCAACACCCAAAGAACCCTCCAATCTAATCAACGTATCAGCCGAAGAGAGATAAGATTTTTCCTAAGTGCCAAAAAAAAACCAAAACCTTATATCGTAAAGAGGTAAATCAGAAACGCACCTGAGTCGCAACGAGGGTGTCGTATGTGACAGGAAACTTCTTGAGTTGTTTTAGGGCATCGAGAGATCGAGAAACCTCAGGACCTGAGGAGGTAACACCGTCAAGAGCCGCCGCATCGGCCGCCTTCTTCGCCGCCTCGAACAATTCAACCAATTCAGTTTCCATCGTTCCTCAAATCCCTAGCTCCAAGAACAAATCGCCAATTGCTAAGCACAAAAAAACACCGACAGATCCAAGCCGACTCAGAGAAGAAAGAAAACCCTAAAAATTGCAACTTGCGATTGAAGAAGAATGGAGGAAGTGATAATCTTAATAACAAAAAAAAAAATTATGAGATGTGTTCGGCGGAACTTAGTTCTGTTCGCAACGGAGAAGATAGAGATTACGGACTGAAACAGTGTTCCTATTTATTTATAAGGCGATCAACGGTTTCAGTTAAAACCTTAGGGAATCAACGGTTTCGATCACGTGGCTAGGTCTATGGATGTTACTAGATTCACGCTTCTGCTCCAGCGTATGGGCTAAATAAGGCCTTCATTGGGCCAGAGTCGTTATATAGTATGTTTGGGTTTTTTATAAAAACAAAACTTTCCTTTTTTTCCCATTTGCAACAAAAATGACTATTTTCATTTATTTCATTGACTCACAATTGGAAAACTTGGAAAATATATGTAATTGTTGTTAAATCATCTGAAATAATTTTTTAATGATAAAAAAGATCTAAAGTATAATTGTTAGAATCCACACACATTAAGTATTTTAAATGTTATCAAGATTTAACCAAGATAACATTGAATCCATTGGTCCAATAATCCTTCAACAATTCTACAATTATTTAGAAAGGATTTTAGCAGATAGAGTGTCGCCAAAACTCAAGAATCACCGTAAATTTAGGCATATTTCACGTTGACGTAAAGAAAAAAGAGAGAGTGAACTTTAAAATGGATGACACGTGAGTGGTGAAGGCAAATGACCCACTCTTCGACGTACTCGTGCTAAACCACCGACGTGAAACACGTGCGTCCCATGCATTATGAAATATGAACACTAAATACTTTTTTCCCAATTAAGTTTAAACAATCTAACAAAACAATAATCTCTTCTTTCAGAATGAACAAATGATTAATTCATCAAAGTACTATGTAGTAGAGGGATATAAAGGTTAAAAGAAACAAAAATAATAGCACTAAAAAAGAAACTCTGAAACGTGATTAGTTTAACTTTTTCACAACCATCAATCACTGTGTTCAGTTAGAAAATTGGTACACATTGACATTTCGAATCCTACTTGATTCTCTGCCAAAACCTCAAGCTTCCTCGTTGATCTCTCCGTCTCATTAACGATAGATACGAATCATCCTTTACGCCTCGCAAAGACTTCCTCCATTTTCGAATCTTGATCGCTGCCAAGCAGAAGAAGCACTGAATCTCCAATAGAGATTGATTAGAAACCGTGAAGATGAAGTTTGGAGCTTTGGCACTCTCTTTTGTTCTGATCTTGGAATTAGCTTTTGGTAAATTCTTGGTGGAGAAGAACAATCTAAAAGTAACTTCACCTGAGACCATCAAAGGTGTTTACGAATGTGCCATTGGGAATTTCGGAATTCCTAAATACGGTGGAACACTTGTCGGAACCGTCTTGTATCCCATGTCGAACCACAAAGCATGTAAGAGCTTCAGTGAATTCGGCGTCTCCTTCAAGTCCAGACCTGGAAGCTTACCCACCTTCCTTCTTATTGATCGAGGAGGTTCGACTTGTTTCTTTTCAATGTCACTTACAATTTGTTAACTTTCTGGATTCTCAACGGTTTAATGTGTTAGTTTCAACTGAGTTTGCTAGCGGTTAAATAGTTAGTTATGTTAATGAGCTAAGTATAAAATGTATGTTTTGTAACTCTGTTTCAACTTAAGATGTCATAAAATCTTTTCTCCGTGTTCCCTCTCTTACGCTCCTTACGGTACAAGTTTAAATGTTTTTGATTAATTAATTTATTTACTTTGTTTGCATTTCGTTTTAGTATCTTAGTTTCTTGCTTGTATGTGTATGCCATTGTGTCTTCTTCCTTGTGTGGCTTGTAGAGTTGTTTAGTCTCTTAAACCGAGTTGGTTCTCTATGAACAGATTGTTATTTCGCTTTGAAGGCATGGAACGCCCAGCAAGCTGGAGCAGCGGCAATTCTTGTGGCTGATAACAAAATCGAGCCATTAATCACAATGGATACACCTGAAGAAGACAATGCCGATGCGGATTATCTCGAGAAGATTAACATTCCTTCTGCTTTGATCAGCAAATCGTTGGGAGACAGCATAAAGTCTGCTATATCTGATGGTAATATGGTTAACATGAACCTAGACTGGACCGAGTCAGTTCCACATCCGGACGAGCGTGTTGAATACGAGCTGTGGACCGATAGCAACGATGAGTGCGGACAGAAATGTGACACACAGATTGAGTTTCTCAGGAACTTTAAAGGAGCAGCTCAGATTCTTGAGAAAGGAGGTTACACTCAATTCACACCACACTTTATTACTTGGTATTGCCCTAAGGCTTTTCTTCTGAGTAAACAGTGCAAATCTCAGTGCATCAACCATGGAAGGTACTGTGCTCCGGATCCTGAGCAGGATTTTACAAAAGGATACGATGGAAAAGATGTTGTTGTTCAGAATTTACGCCATGCTTGCGTGTTTAGAGTGGTTAATGAGACCGGTAAGCCATGGATATGGTGGGACTATGTCACTGACTTCTCTGTTCGGTGTCCCATGAAATATAACAAGTACACAAAGGAATGCGCAGACCAAGTTATCAAGTCACTTGGTGAGTGTAATGCTTCATTAGCTTCTGAGTTTTTTTTTTCCTCTATCATTTGCAGCTGATTAAGCTAAGTCTACATTTCGTCTCGGTGATGTTGTTTTAAGGCATTGATCTCGAGAAGGTAGACATGTGTATTGCAGACACTGAAGCTGATGTAGAGAACCCAATTCTTAAAGCAGAGCAGGAGTCACAGGTTTGTCTCTTTTGGGAGAGCCAGTTGACTTGTAACCAGTGTGGAGCTCATTGTTACAGATTTGAAATATATTAAGCTACTTCATTTCGTGTCCTTATACGAGTCTCTAATACAGATAGGAAAAGGTTCCCGTGGAGACGTTACTATCCTCCCAACACTTGTGGTGAACAACAGGCAATACAGAGGTACTACTCGAGCCATACTAAAACATATTTACCGTTATCATTGTTTCTGATATACTTCTTGTGTGTGGTCCTAGGTAAGTTGGAAAAAGGAGCAGTGCTCAAAGCTATATGCGCAGGGTTTCAAGAGTCAACGGAACCAGCCATATGTTTAACTGAAGGTCACATTTCTCTGAAAGATTGCCCTAAAACATAGTTATTTAGATTTTCAATAACTTGGAGGCCATTTTGTTTTGCTTGTTTGTTATGTTTAGCAGATCAAAACACCAATGAGTGTTTAGAAAACAATGGTGGATGCTGGCAAGATAGAGCTGCTAACATTACTGCATGCCTGGTATCCACTTGGGCTTGATCTTTTCAAATACTTTTGCTTTAAAATTTTTTGTTTTGTTGTTGCTGCTGAATATATCTGATTGCTCGTCTTTGTTCTAAAATTGGTATTTTAGGATACTTTCAGGGGAAGACTGTGTGAGTGCCCTACTGTTCAAGGTGTCAAATTTGTTGGTGACGGTTACACTCACTGCAAAGGTGAATTGGTTTTACTCAGTGAAGCTGACATTTTCGCATTGTGCTATAGTTTGCAACTGTTGGTTGGTCTTGCTAACGTAAAATGTTGTGTGGTATCAGTACCAAAAAAAAAAAAAAAACTATGCTTTTACTATTTCACTAGGTGTTGTTGCATGCTGCTAGTGATTCTTTTCTTCTTCTTCTAATTCGTGCGTGTGGACAGCTTCTGGAGCTTTGCACTGTGGAATCAACAATGGAGGATGCTGGAGAGAAACCCGAGAAGGCTACACATACTCTGCTTGCGTCGTAAGTATATGCCATTACCAACTTCTAATATCTTAACAACCATTTTCTTAAATATCAAAGAAACTCTTTCTGAAATGGGTTTTATTAGGCTGATCATTCAAGTGTTTGCAAATGCCCGCCTGGTTTCAAGGGCGACGGAGTAAAGAGCTGTGAAGGTACATTTACTATTATCTTTATCCATGTATAGGTACCAGTCTTTCATGTGCGACTAACTTAGTAAAAGACTTAACATCATATTAGCTCTAGCGTTAACTATATGCAGCAGTCAAGTAACTAATCAACCTGCGGCATTGGTTTGCATGTTAGTCTGGTACTGTTTGTGGTTCAGATGTGATCTTTTTCGGTTGTTCTATTTGCATTTGCAGATGTGGATGAGTGCAAAGAGAAAATGGCTTGCCGGTGCCCTGAGTGTAAATGCAAAAACACATGGGGAAGTTATGATTGCAGCTGCGGGAAGGGTTTGTTTTACTTGCGTGAGCATGATACCTGCATTGGTAACAATTCTTCCAGAATTAAAATGCGAGCTCGAAATGTTACCATTAAGAAACTCTGCACTCTAGCCTGAATTGTGTTTGCTGATCAGGAACATTTGGAGCGGTGAAGCTAACCTGGAGCTTTCTGTTGATACTCATACTAGCGTTAACTGCTGTGAGTCTTTCAGGATATGTTATCTACAAATACAGAATCAGGGTAATGTTCACTTCATATAGAGATTTGAAGATTTTCATATCTCTATCGATCTAGTTGTCTATAATCGAATTATATTCTATAACCAAAAGAAACATGTATTGCATATGTGCAGCATTACATGGACTCGGAGATTCGGGCAATCATGGCGCAGTACATGCCTTTGGACAGCCAACCCAACAATACTAGAACTCATATGGACATTTAAACCCCATCAATCTGTATGATGAGTTGAAAGATGGCTTTTTTTTAGTACTACCAACGTTTTGTTTGATCTAAATTAGTATAATGTAACTTAGACCACAAAATAAGCATACTACTGGTTCCTCTCTTTTTTTAGTTTGAATCTGGTTTTTTTTTTTCTGCAAGACCATGCTTTTATGTCCCCATGACACAAAATATCTAACTGTATGGTCAGGTCATAGATGGATCTTTTAGTCCCGCCAACTTTGATCTTTGATGTAACTTAGAAACTCAGAAAACTAAGCCTGTCACTCGTAGTCAACACTCGTTTGAATCTGTGTAGTAAGGACAGCAAAATATGCGAAAATTTTCAAAAATTTTGGGTGGCTATTAAAGTAACCACTAGTCACTTTACATCTGAATATTGCACGTTCAGATGTAACAAGACTATGGAGGATGGTGAAGTTTTGACGAAAACCAAATGCTAAACGTTCACATACAGTACACGGAATGCTAAACGTTCTCAAGTAATGCTAAACGTTCTCAAGTAATGCCAACACCATTAATCGGAGTTTTAACATTTTAAAGTAATAAGAATCTCACTTGAATTCATTATGCTTTTTGTTGATCGCATCTCCAGATGGGCCTTAACCCTGTTATTATGTTGATATATCGTAAAAGGACTCACCAATCCACATACAGTACACGGAATTTTGGAAGATGATAGATCGCAAAAATTGTACACAACTTGAAGAGTCACAAAGGAGAGTTTAGAAATCAAAATAACATAGAATAGAATATGATGCTCATGTTACCATTTCTTTATCCTTCTCTTCTTACAAACCCATCGCTTGATTCATCTTCTCCTCCAGCTTCCCCCAACTTTGGTCCCTTTCTTCTGTTGCCCACCATCTTGTACACGTAAAACGCTAACACACCACCACTGCAACAGCAATACAACACATTGAAGCCTTCTTTGTGATAATCTTAATTAACCATTATATGCAGTGTGTTTTCTTTTCCTCATGGAACATTTAATTCTAGGAACTGATGTGTAAATTATGACTAAATCTTCATTAAAATATCTCTTTGGGGTTTAGTTTAGGCTCTTCTTGCTATCGTCTTCCTCTCATGTTGCTTTTACAAATTGCAAATGTAAAAGCAGATTTGTTTTGAGTGTGTACCTCGTAAGGGTGGTCAAAAACCCAACGAACGTAGATCTCTGTAGAAAGAGAAAAAGAGAGAAGTGAATGATATTGCATTCGAAGCAAGAGTCCAAATATATGAACCTTTTGAAATAATATTACGTTACCTGAAAGAGTAGCAACTTCAACTCTCTCAAAAATATGATTGCCACTATAGCTGTTGAACAAAAGATCACGGAAACAAATGAATGTCAACAAGTTTGTTTTGCATCTAATTTCATACCAAAAATGTCGGACAAATCACATTGGTGAAATGATAATCTGTTAACTAATATGAATACATATATATATATATGTGTATATGACTGTCAAGTCCCAGTATCTCCTGAAATAAGACTCAGTTCTATACAAATCAACAATGCAACTTTAACTAAACCCTTCATGGTTAGCTACCTCGCATGTCAGAGGGTTATCAAAGCTTTTACCCAATCAAAAGTACAAATTCCTGTAGTTAAAGCAGTGGCCTTTTGATTATATGTGAAAGATTCAATACAGATGACATAGTTTTTACTAACCCATCTGTCCTTTTAAGAACTTAGCAGATGATTCTCCTTTCTTCTGAGACTTTAGACTTGCCAGGCTCAGTGCAAAAAGAGCTCCACCTAGAATGACCCCAAACCTAATGGCTGGAATGCTTCCCGATATCATGAAGGAAAGAAAACCACCCACAAGCAGAAGAAGACCTGTAAAAAAGACATTCTTTTATTCATCCAATTATGCACCATAAAGGTTTAGAACGGGAACAATATATATATATATATATATATATATATAACATGTATACCATAAGGTATTCCAACATGAAAATCTTGAGTTCGCGACACATCTTTCAGATCCTCAGTGGATGCGAATGCTTCAACGATCTCTTTCACATCCGAAGGTGATTCTTCTGCTGCTTTCAAAATATATTCTCTACCCTCCTCCCCAACCTCTTTTGCCTTTGTACCCAACTCTTCTTTGGCCTTTTCCGCTTGAATCCTAAGTTGTTCAGAAGTATCTTTCAAGATCGTCATTGCTTTTTGGGAGTTAACATTGTATGCCTCCGATGACACGCTCTGAATCTTCGATACTTGCTCTTTGACAGACGCAAGGGTTTGCTTCCATGCTTCCTGAGATGTATCATCATCAGCATCTAATACACTCTTCTCCTTCTCCACCTCAATACCTGATTGTTCCTGTTCGAAAGGTAATGATCATAAAAAGACACTACTGTCACTTGATTGCCAATTTTAGTCAAAACATGCATAAAAATGCCGATTTCAAACCCCAAAAAGGGCATAACGTGTCGAAAAAGAGCATAACTTTCATTGATTTCAGGAACTCTGATACCAAAAAGAAAATAACTTTGATTTGGTAATCGAAATCCACACATTTTCGAGCCTCTAGCAATTTACAAAATTAAGACATCTAAATTTACGATATTATTAAACACAGAAATTAGAAGGCTTTGAGCACGACCACTACTAGTACTCACCGATTCCTCGTGGGATGCAGCGAAAGCAACGAAGGAACGATTAAGCATGATATCTGAGCTAAACCCAAAACGTAGCCCAGTACAAGAAACGAGAGCAGGAGCAAACTTTGGAGAATGGAAATGGCGTCGGCTAGGAAGGTGTTGGAAACGGAGAGAACGTTGAGCACAAAGCGTCACTGGAGGACGAGAGTGAGCTATGTAGAGCAAGCTCGAATTAGGGTTTCTGATCGACATCAGCTCCATTGGGATACTCATCGCTTTGATCAAATGAATACTCTCAGCGAAGAGATTAGAGAGGGAGAGGGAGAGGGTGAGGGAGAGAGGTTTTGGTTTAGGGATTCAGGAGCTGTGTATTGTTCCGAATGCTTCTTCAACTACGAAGCAAGGAATTTTCACAAAAGGACTACACAAGAAAAGGATGTTTGAAAACGACGTCGGAACATTTGGAATTACCTAAGTAAAAGCGAGTGGGCTTTAAGAAAATATCTCGATGGGTTTTGACAACTTTGCAACAGTTATAGACCCTCTAGACGATTTAGAGTCTTTCTCTGTTTTAACCAATCTTCGTACCGCTCTAAACCAATCGTCTCTATCCGGTTGGCTTTTAACGAATTTCTTTTGTTCAATGAATTTTGAAGATTAGTTACGGAATTTATGGTTGACGTCGTTGGTATTTTGTTCCGGTAAAACTTATATATAAAAATGTTCAAATTAAACAAAAATACAATTAGATGGAGACCACAATCTATCTACCATTCATATGATAATTAATTACGGCTTGTAGAAGCAGAAGCCAAACATTTAATGCGGAATCTAATCAAATTCCCAAGTAAGGTGATCGGAGAAATGAAGAATTGCAGATACAATAAACACTTAGAAATACTAATTTTTCATTGCCTATAAATTTCTTTGACACGTGTACGCATTAAGTAAATATCAACATTATTTTTTTCAAGGTTTTTATATAAAACTGTCAACTCTGAAGAAAGCAAACCATTATTTCTTCGGTGATCTAAAGAAGTACAAACTTGGAGTAATTTACCTTCTGTAATAAATTTTTTTTGTTACTTTCCAACTGTAATGCAAGTTAATGAATTTGTTCATATTAATGAAAAATTAAACCAAGCTTTAGTAAGAGCCGTAAAAAAAAAAACTAAGATTTAGTAAGAACATCATATATAGATGGTTAACAACAACAAAACAAAAGAAGATAAATAATATCATAGAATAACGTAAACATCAACTCTGAAATTGATATAACGTTGTTTGCAGTACAGACTTAATGGAGATGACAAGTAATGAAAAATTGAAAACTCGTAAAAGACAGCCATGAGAACATCTTACCCTTTTTTTGATCGAATGGTTAGAACATCGTACTTAATAATCCAAACCAACGAATTATCTCCAAGACTTGGCAATTTATCCTCTAATTCAACAAATGATATATATTGGAGATTTTTTGTGTGTTTGAAATAAAATATTCTCTGGAATTTCTTATATATTTGAAGAGAAAATAAAAAAAAGGTATATACATAATTAATATATATATATATATATTTGTTATATTCCCATCCGTACGGATACACACGAGAAGCTGTCGGTTTGCATAATAAAATTGAATGGCACGACACATGGGTATATTAAAGCCACTGTCGATTTCCCCATACTACGTACTATTACTAGTCTTCTTTTTTGGTAAATTTAGGTTTTTCACACGTACAATTCGCTAAATCTTATTGGGGGTAAAATCAAAATTTTTAATGGATCTATCGAAGATAATCATTTTAAATGTAATATCTGCCTTTGATAATAAGAAGATATTACAGTTTGTCAAAGAAACGATAGAGTTAAACGTGAAACAACCATACTCTCGAGAACAAAATAGAATTAAAATGTAAAGCTGTAAGTGAAACAATAGTTGGTTTTATTATATATAAAAATATGTGATCCTTTTTGACAAACTAAAATTTTTAACTTGGATCGAAGTTTACTTATCAGACTTCGTTTCCACGTTTCCAAGCACGATATTGATACTTTTACGCTCCTCGATCGGTCAGTTAGCCGATCAACTCTGCCTTCTTTCTCATTGCTTCGATCTTTGCTTCATCATCCTTGACGCAGTTGTCATCCTAAGTCTCCTAATTAGTGTTATTCCTCGAATGCAACCAGAATCTCCACATGCAATCAAAAAGAATCTAAGACTCGTAAAACTCATCATATAAAACCCACTATATGCATGCACGAAGATTAAAGATAACAAATAAAAGGAAATTAACATAAAAAGAGACACAACATGAAACACGATCGACAAATACCAAAGGTTTGATTGGTAATTCGGCAACAGTACAAGGTTTATCGATTTACTAGTTACCGATCGCGGTAAGAATTAATTAGCAGTATCAAAACGGTTTGATACTTTTCTATCCGCATCCATTCATCTCACCCCGCACCATCACCGTTACTTCTTCACAACTTTATCGCAAGTTTGTTTTTCACAAACTTTAGGCACGGTTCTGCATATATGTAACCAAACTAAGCTTTGGTAATATAATAAAATAACGTATATTTCAAATATGAGATCCATATTACGTTGTCTGAGAAACATAATACAAACGACCAGTTAATAGAAACTTTAATAACATCCCATTCGAACATCTTATTTATTATTCTCATCCATTAATTTTACAATATTCGAAACATCCGCTCAAGCTTCATCCGACCACCGCTCATTTCACTCTGCAATTCCACATCCAAATCAGACATAAACACCGTTAATATGACAACCTTAAACTTGGTTAGACCGGGAAGCTTTGAATCATCACAGAGCGAGTGTGAGAGATTCATCACACACACGTACCTGTTGCAATCGGTGCTGGTGCTGATTAGGATAGGAACACTGACTCCACATGCCTTAGGAAGTCCAGCTGCACGGCCAGTGTTGAGACTAGAGCCTAAGGCGCTAGCAGCAGTTTTAAGGCAACGACAAGCTTGCTGACGGTCCGGGGTTGTACGGGTAATGCTGTTAAGGTTACTAACACCGGTGCAGCACGCTCCTGGAAGGGGTCCACCTTGGGTCAAGTAGCCAATGCACGCTGCCACGTTGGTGTTAACGGTGCCACAGCTCAGAGCCGCGTTCGCTGTGATGGGACCTGCCACAATCATGCAGGCCAAGACCAAGCATGCCAACTTCGTTAGACCAGCCATTTTAACCTTAAGTGTTTTTGTTGATTTGCAAAAGTAGAGGTGAGTAATTGTGATATTGGGTGAGGAAGAGAGTTGAGGGAGTGACTGTTTATATAGAGGAGAAAAGTTTGTGTTATGAATGTAAATGCGATTAGGAAGAAAGGATTAATTAGTTGGCTGGCTATTGGTTACATTTAATGTACACTACCTAATTATGTAGGAGTGTACCTCTCATCTACAGTATTTTGTTTTACATTATAATTCAATTTTATTTTCTGAAAAGTGATACCAAATTACATTCTATTAGCGGATCAAACAAAATACACACGTAAGAACTTCTTATAATGAGATGGGACACCACGAAAAACTAAATATAATATAATAAACAGATATATATATGTATATATATATACAATCTCCCATTTTCCAACAAATATATGTGCTGGTATGTCCATTAAATTATGTTATTTTTTAAAAAAAAAATTGATTAAATTTTTCATTATATAATATATGTTTTAATTCATTTGAAGAAAAATTTGATAGGGTCAATATCTCTTTTGGTGGGCTCAACTTTATGTATTTATCTTTTACAAAAAATTAAAATATTTTATGCAATTTAATAGGGTAAAAAGGGTCAATTGACCCCCTCCTAATACACGACCTTCGCCTCCTGTGTGCATCAGTTCATGTGTAAATTTAAATTGCAATATTTATTTAAAACTTTTTATTTAATTACTCATATATATATAAAACTATATATATATATATATGCGCTGAAGTTCACACAGATTATGTCACTCTTCATGAAACAAGAAGAATACATGAGTTATAACTAAAGCTCTCTTCATCCTCAAATAAAGTCTAACTTTTTATTTTTTGGTCAAAAAATAAATGCTTAGTTTGTTTACAAAATGTAGATGTTAATCTTGAGAGCTACCGACCCAAGACCATTATTTGGTGGATCAGATATATATTTTGAAAAGTATGCTAAACATTATCAGATAAATATTTTGAAAAGTATGCTAAACATTTTTTGGTTGTTTAATAATCTTACGGTTCACAACTCAATAAGCAAGATATCAAAGTTTATATCAAATGAACAAATATTAAAATCCGACTATTATACTTTTTAACGTTTTAACCAGGAAATGAATTTATAAAGGCTAAAACTAAAGTGATTAATTCAACAGATAATGGAAATTTATCGCCAAAAAAAAATACAGTTTTGCAAAATATAATTTTTATGTAAAAACATGATCCCACAATCTTTTCCACTAGAATATGACTTTGCTTTCTATCAAAAGTCCGGTTCTATAAATTTGTATCAAAATAATATCTCGTAACTTTTTTTTAACAAATACGCGATTACTTTTTTCCTGTCAAAATGCAAATCATTCTAAAAAAAATTGATTCCGTAGTACGAGCAGTTTTTGAAGGGTTTCTCCAATCGATTTTTTAAATTGAATTTCCTTGAAAGTGTCCGTTTATTATAGTCACCGTTTAACAGAAAAAGCTGTGGTTAACCGTTAACACTTCGAAAGCAATCGGAGCTGTGACTAGACTTTTGGGAGCCGTATCATTTAAAAGATTTTTGACTTTTTTTCTTTAGAAAAAGATTTATCACAAGGTATATTGTAAATTGAATTAATTGGAAAAAAATTAATTATCAATGATGAAAAGATAACCAAACTTTAAATAGGAATATTATTTCTTTTAACTGTCCAAATCATCATCTCGTAGGTCATAGTTTTTCAAGAGTTGTCACGGTTCCTTTAAAGCCGTCCATCATTTCCTCGACTATTTTAAGTCTAAACAAAGAAACAGTACAAACTTAGAGAATGTCCCGTAACTTCATTGTCTGTAATTTTAAAATGCTCCGTAGCTTCCTAACTGTATTGCAAATTAATGATTATATTCTTTTTGTTATTGTTTAAGGATTATTGTTTATATCTATGAAACTAAGGTAAGCTTTAGTAAGAATATAGATATCTGAAATTCATATAACGTTGATTGCGAACATATTACAGACGACCAAAGTAATAGGAACGTCACAACAGAAAAGACAGGAAATTGAAAAACTCTTTTTAAAACATCTATTCAAACATCTTATTTTAGCATTCTCTCATCCATTACTTAATATTTTAAACTTCCGCTTGAGCTTCATCCGACCGCCGCTCATTTCACGCTGCAAACCACAGACAAATATTCATAATATTGTTATTATAAAATACTCAAATCTTTATGCTAACAAATTAAAACTCAATATTTCCATTAGAACATGCTTAAACCGGGAAGACTTCAAAATCGTTAATATAATCTTTAGTAAACATGAAACCGTTAATATAAAAGCTCAAGTTTTCATTCAACAAAAACCAATTTTGATATTGTATCATTCTTTTCTTTTTTTGAGAAAAATATTGTATCATTCTTGTTTTAAAAATAACCTTTATTAATATTCATATATATATATTAGAGAGAGAGAAAGATAGGTATTAAGACATACCTGTTGCAGTTGGTGCTTTTGCTGATTTTGTAAGGAATATTGACTCTACATGTACTAGGAAGTCCAGCTGCACGGCCAGCGTCGAGAGTAGGGAAGGCGTTAGCGGCTCCTACAAGGCAACGGCAGGCTTGCTGACGGTCCGGGGTTGATCTGGCCATGTTGTTTAGACTAGTAACGCCGCTGCAGCACGCTGGGGGAAGGGACATACCTCGGGTCAAGTAGCCAATGCACGCTGCCATGTAGCTGTTAACGGTTCCACAGCTCAGAGCCGCGTTCGATGTGATTGGACCGGCCACAATCATGCAGGCCAAGACCAAGCATACCAACTTCATTAGACCAGCCATATATCTCTCTTAGTTTTCTATTGTTTGCAAAATGAGTTGTGTGTGTAATGATGAGTGATGAAGAGAGTTTGGGGAGTGAGTGTTTATATAGAAAAGGAGAGTTTGTGTTATGAATGTGGATGTGAAAGGAGTAGTTGGTTGGTTGTAGGTTTCATTTAATGTCGAGGTCCCTAACTCATTAATATGTAAGACTTTTTCGTTTGACATTTTAATTAAAACCTTTTTTTCTGTAACTTCTACAACCAACGTACTAGTTTTTGCAATTGCATCATGTCTTTTAGAGGCTTTTAATATTTATGGATGTGTTACGAAAAAAAAAAACAAAACGGGAAATATAGATGTGGATAAGTAATTAGTTAATTTACATACAACTAACATTCATTATCTATTTTATCTTAACATCACGTTCAATATCTTTTAAAGAATCATGACGTACGTTGAATATTATCAGCATATATGATTAAACGAATATGTGAAAATTTGATTAATGAGAAAATTGTTAATGAGATTAGACGCGCCACAGGAAAGACAAATATCTCTCTCAGTTCACTCCTGTAAGACTACAAATATACTCGAGTGTACACAAAAACTATTTCACTCTTACAAAACCAGATAAAAGACATATGAGTTTTAAACTTTCATCTTTCTCATTTTCTTTCTCGAACAATTGGTGAATGATCAAATAAATAGATTGAAAAACATGTCAAACACATAAGCTTACTGTATATTTTCTATGCGAAGATGATAATATATGATCAAAAATTGACGAGGCAAGAAAAGTCAACAAAAGCTGTTTTTTTAATCCAAATCCGATGGTATTTAACATAATATAACATGAATCTTTTTTAACTAATTCAACAAACAAATGGAAATTTTAGTTAAGTTTTAAAAGATAGATTTTTTAAAGATATCTCCAGAATCCCGATCTATTTTAACTCGACGTTTTCCCTACATATAATTAATTTGATTTTAATAAATAAAAATGGTTTATATTATGTTTTTTCTCCATAAAAAAACTTATCCGAAAGGATAACAAACAAACGTAGATGTCGGTTTGTGCTGCCATCCCATACTGTAGAATGTATATGGTTCGTCATTATGTGACAAAAATTGACTGATACACACAAGAAAAATTGAATGCACAACACATGGGTAGGATGGGATCACTGTCGGTTGCTTTGTTTTTCAAGGCCATAATCACTTTGATCTTCTCCCCTCTCCAATAATACTATTTCTAGTCGTATTCTGGTGAAACTAGGTGCTTTAACGTGTACACTTTTATGAGGTAGATATTACACATATCGACTCTCATTCAACTTTTTCAAATAGCAATTATACATTTTGTATATATACATGTATTACACATATCGACTCTTATTCAGTATATACACCAAGAAATTGAATCGTTAAAATTTTTCTTATCTACCATTCTACTGCAAAATTATGATTTTGCTCTCTCAGCCTTAATATGTGATATTCACATTCAAATTTCAAAATATATAAGCTATGATAAACCACACCAATTAACTTATCCTTTTTGTAAGAATAAAACTTCCATTTATCTATGTTAAAATTAGTATTTTTGTAATTTTATCTTTAGTATTATTAGTTTTTAATTAGTGTCTTTTTGTCAGCTAATGTGTCAAATATTCTTTATGTGGCTATGAATAGACATATAGGAACATTGCCAAAGTATTTTTTTTTGTTTTTTTAAGAAAATCAAGCCAATGTAAGTTTTCTGTAGTTTCATTCGTGTGTAATCTTATTTACTTTAAGAAGAAAAGATCGTATTAAGTATTTCAAATATATATATACATGTCGGTGCCTAATGGGCTACATTATTTATGCCTTTTTTCCTTTGTTTTCGCCTTTTTCGGTTAAAACTTAAGAATTAGGCACCGAAAATGCCACATGCAACATATTATATGTGCGCGCACAACACGTGTGACATTAAAGTACATATGACCCGAATCACTACTACGCATGCAAAGATTCTATACGTGTAACATGTAGATCAATATATATATTGTATGAATCACCGTTATCAAATTTACATAGTGACGTCATGGGCCTATTACTTACTACTTTATTTATACCAATTGATACTGAGTCGAAAGTTTATAAAACTCAAATGTTGATTTGACCCAAACAAATGATCCGTATATATTGGGATTCGATTTAAGTGAACTGAAAAACATCATTTCGAAATACTATTTTTAATTTCCTGCTAATGTTTCTTGGATGTTACCCCTTTCGATATGTTTTGGTGCATTCTGCGTCTTCTGAAATTTACATATCGTATAATGCATACACATATGTAATTCAGTTCGAAATAGAATGAAAAGACGTTGTATGAAATAATCTGTGGCAATGAGTTTAGTAACACTGCTCATTCAACATCGAAGAGCGCGTTTAGCGTGTTGGCATTGATTATAACAACCTCAACAGTGACACTAGTAGCAAGAGGCAATACTTTAGTGAGAGAGGTTTTGTATTTTAGTGGTAGAAAGTTTTTTTTTTTAATGCTAATTTTTAGTGATTTTTACTCAACATCTGTACAAGCATGTGATTCAATTAGGATAAAATATTATTTATGATAAACCAGAGAATAATCCTGACTATTGAGGTGACTATAAAAAATTCAGATGTAATGATTTATGTGTCAAAACTGTGTTATTTGCTTATGTAACTTTAAATGTTATCGATAAAATTTAAAGTTGGATGGAAAAAAATAAATGTAACTCTCATTTACTATCAAATCACCGCTTTCACATCCACTTTCACATTTTAGTGGTAAAAGCTATTGGAAAGAAAATGAAAAAAAAAAATAAGATATTTTAGGATTTAACTAAGGAATGTGAAACTGGCATACCATATACACAGAAGTGTCAATCCAAAATGAGAAGTCACTGGATACAAATCGTCCAGCCGTGGAGCGGGTCCCTAAATTTGCTATGCAAAGAAGTAGCCTATGTTCAGCAATATATATAACGCATCACAAAAGAACAAAAAAAAACAAAAAAAAACAAAGGTCCAAATATATTTCACATATATACGATTACATAGACACGATTGGGTGGGACTGGTTTAGGGTGAATCTGGCTTATTTCTTGTTGTATACATAATGCAAAGGCATCTGTATGAATCATATATAAAACTTCCAACTCACTATATACTTCTGAGTTCTGATTTAGTTAGAAAAAAAACTATAAGAGTGGAAGTTATGATTTCTGTATCCACCGTTTGAAATTTCAAAACATAATTACACATAATTGTTAGTTTTAGTGGTTTTTTTACGACATTAAATCTAATACCAAATCATTTAATCAAATTAAATTAGGGAACCAAACCCAAATTAAACAAAATCCAAGCCCGACTAAAAAAACCAACTCAGAAATACCTTATCCAAATTTCTTCATCTTCTCCTCGCTATTTGTGGAAACTTTTTTTTTTTTTTTATTGCCTTCGATTCAATTGAAGAAAGTTGGATTATTAAATTACAATTAACAAAAAAACTCAGAAACTCAATTTCGTTTTCTTTCATCTTCATTAAAATTATTTTAAACAAAAGCTCAAAATCAAAAGGTAACCCATGAAATGAATCAACACATGATTTTACGGGATTGTGGAAGGATTTGGTTTGTTTATCTAGATAGCTGATATGGATCGATGGCCATGTTCTTGGCGTCTCTTTTTTAGCTTTCACTTAATACATTGATATAATGGGTTTTCTATAATTGCAGACAAATTTCTGAGACTTGGAGAAATTTATTGTCTAAATTACGACCATTTTACTAGTGTTTAGAGTTTGAACAAATGGATATAATTATCTTCTGATTTTCGGTTTTATTTATCTATTAAAATCCAATGTTTACAAGAAAAAGTACAAGAGAATGACAAAAATCAAGAATTATGAGAATCGTTTGGCGGAACAGGTGGTGTTTGAGTCTGTCAATGTAGAATTTGAAGCTGGAGAATCAGCCGATGGAGGAGCAGATCCACACAAAAATTAAGATTTTGGAATTTTTTGGGTATATATCTTGGTTTCGTTAATTTTGGTTTATCCATTCTAATTGATTCATAATCAGGATTATTCTCGTTTGCTATTGGTTATACATCGTTTTGGTAAACAGTAAATGGAAATTAATTACCGTTTATGTGGGTTTTAATTAGTTTTCAACTTTGTATGCATGTGTTAATAAGTTTGAAACTTTGAAATTATGGGGAAATATGTTTATAACTTTTAAACCATGAGATTTTAGGTCTAGCATCAAAATTTATGTGAATTTATTGTTATATGATATTTTTGAAGGTGAAATAGTTTGTTTATTGTGAGAATTTATGTGATATAATAGTTGTTAATTTTGAATGTCTAGTATTCACCTTATATTATTAAAAGGAATATTAAATTTAGTATACTAAATTAACAAAAAAAAATAATTAACAAAAAAATAGATTGTTTACTAGTAAAAATTTACGAGATAGTTTGAGAGATTTGTTTGATATGCATATGTCACTTTTAATTATATAATTGATAGAATTTTTCTATTTAATTGAATAATTTATCTTTTTTAAAAATACCCATTTCGACAGTCTACACCATTGAAAATGTTCTAATAAAATATTAATAAATAACCAACATACTAGCTTACTACATGTTAACAAAACTAAGCTCGACCAATTAAAACGTACATATGACTCCTTTACCAAAATATTAGTTATGACATTTAGGATGCGAATCTATCTTGGGTATTTAGTTTGCCGAAGAAAAAAAAAGGTCCTATATATAATTAGCAATTTATCGACTGAAAGTTTCAAAAAATGCTAGATTAGTCATTTGTGTTTTGTAATAAACCAATCTCCAAATCATTACTAACACCATCATCATCATCTTCGACTTCAATACGGATGGTTTCTTCTTCCGAATGACTTCTATCGGTGGCAGAGGACGTAAGTTCCTCCGCTCGCTTCACCTGGTGTGTCCAGTCCGTACGAATCAACGTACACAGCATCATAACCAAACATGTAATCTGCGCAGCCAGCATTCCGTACCATAGCCCACAAAACCCAACTTTAAACCCAAACGTGGTCGTGATTGCCACAGGCAAGCCTACGACGTAGAACGCGCAGAGGTTAACACGTGCCCCATCTTTAGGCCTTGCTGTGCCTGTTAAAACTCCGCAAGCGGCCGTCTGTGGAGAGTTCCCGATCTCGCAAAGCCCCAAGATTGGAAGTGCGGACGAAATCAACCCTAGAATCTCTGGTTCGTCCGTGAACATCTTTCCCCAAACCGACTTAAGCGCGGTCACAAAAACAGCAGCTGATAAACCGTACGCTACTGCGAGTATCAAACCAATGACGGTTGTACATTGAGCGCGTGTGGGCTGCCCGCCTCCGAGGGCGTGGCCTACACGGGTTGCAATGGCGCTGCTTATAGCGAACGGAACTACGTAGAGTAGCCCTGTAGTCTGAATCAGTATTCCCATGGCCGACACACTCGCTTTAGGGTTTCCGAGAAGCCCACAAAGGAAAAGCATGATCTCATACCACCAATACTCCAAACACACCGAGATGGCGCTTGGTGCGGCTAGAGAAAGCAACGGCCACCAGCCGCGGAAAAGCGATCGCAAAGCAAGCCCTTCCCACGGTTTGATTAGAGAATCCGAAAAACACGTGTAAACGAGCAGTCCCACGTTGATGTTCATAGTGTTAAAAGCCATTGCGACCGCTACGCCTTCAACGCCTAAACCCATACGCACAACGAAGACGTAGTTAAATAGCGGATGAAGAAGAATGGATACTATTGCAGATATCGTCAACGGTGACGTTAAGCCTTGCGTTCTGAGGAACGTTCGGAGCGGGTGAAGCATGGCTTGAGCAAGTAGCTCAGGGACGAAGAAGACCATGAAAGTTTTGGCAACCCGGGTTATATCCGGGTCCTGACCCAACCTGAGAAAAATGGGTTCGATGTTGAGCCACGCAACGGCGATTGGAATTGAAACGACAATTAAGAGACAGAACATTTTCTGAAACGTGTGGCTAAGTACGGTCCAGCGTTTGGCTCCAAAGGCTTGGCCACAGATTGGGTCCATACCAACGGAAAGGCCTTTGAGTACGGACACTCCGGTTATGTTACCGAACCCCATAGCGAGTGCACCCCCAGCGAGTTCGACTTTTCCGAGGTGACTCAGGAACCACATTGAGATTAGTGATCTGGAGAAGATGAGGAGTGATGTCATAACGATCGGGCATGCTAGTTTTGTGAGCGACGCCATCTCTTCTCCCACCTGGATGGTAAAAAAAAAGTTATGTTATTTTTAAGTTTATTCAACTATTGAACACTCTCTATATTTGTGTATCGCTCAATATGATATTTCATACACATTATATTTGTACCATTCTTTTTTTTTTTTTGAAAAAGGGTATTCTGATATTTATACCATTCATTAGTACTTGTTTTTTAAACAAAACTAAACATATTGAAAAAAAACTAAACAAGTTTCGTTTTTATATTAACAAAATGTATAAAAATAGTATTTGAATAACTTTTCTACATTTAAAGTATAAAACGCAAATTTTGTTAAAAAAGAGTCTTAACGAAAATTTTATTGTGATAAAACAGAAGGATATTACATCTGATACAAATATCATTAAAAAAAAAAAGGAGCAATTTGGAAGCACGAGGAAGATGGTCGCATCACATGGCCACTGGGACTGGAATGAGAAAGTTCAAAAAGAAGAGAAAAGGTTTTAACTCTATAACTTTTAGAACTGAATAATCAATTTTACAAGTGACATAAAAGCGAATGACTAACTGTACCAACATTCTAGGATCTTTTTAAACAAAAAAAAACATCATGGGTTCTAAAAAGCTCACCTTTTTATTTTCTTTTTTGAAAAACAAAATCAGCTTAGATATATTTTTTTCATTTGATGAAGTTCAATAGAAATATCAACACTTTTAACATAAAATCGTCTAAGAAGTATATATATAATAATAATAAAAAAAAGTATAAATTACTATTGAGATTAAAAAATAGATAGGATGTCAAGAAAATAAATAAAAAGGCAACTAGATTATATTAAAAATGAAATTAATATAATTAAGATAATAAAGTACTTTGTACTAACTAAAGGAACTAGTAAAGAATATATATATTGAGAGGAAACATATATAGAAAACTTTCCTAAGTAAGTACAACCTCCAAGAAAAAGCATATATCTCAGTCCATGAAACTAAGGATACACATCATACTAGTGACGCTTTATGCATATATATGAATATCAATACACACACACACACGCACACTCGAACATCAGAAATACATATACAATGATTACAATATAATGGATGTCAATATATATGTTAACTAAGTGAAATATTTGAAGTTTTCTTCAAACTTATTGTTCTAAAAGAGATGCATTACTTTCCATTAAAATGCTAAAAATACAGTCAAAAGCAGCATTAAGTCCACAGTCTAAGATCAAGTCCCAAGACTTACATAATATGTAAACCCCCAAAATACTGTAAAAGTGACTGAAAATGATATAATCGAAAAGAGTATGATCCTGAATCATGAAAACTAGTTGCACCGTAAAAACACACGAGAACTATGAAATCAAACAATAAGCAGAGTGAGCTGTCGAAAATTATTTTTTGGAAGAAAACCTAAAAGGCAAAAAAGAAAAAAGGAACGCGATACAAGCCTCATTGAAAGGGATGCGACGGATAGCAGCGGAGAATTTGGCGTTGCCGTTAGTTTCTTCTTTGTCGGACGTTGAAACGTCGCATTCTCCGTTTATAATCTCTCCCGATTCAGTGCTTTTCATGTTGGATCCGCACATGCTCATATATATATTGATATTTGTATATTATATTTATCACACACTTCACTTATAACAAAAAGAAATGTTGGTAACTACGAAAAAAGGATTGCCATAAAAGCTTGAAACGAGTGTCTGTGTGTGTGTGTGAGTGTGAGATAGAGGAAGAATGTTTAAGTTCCTTGCCCTCGTATTTATGTACGATTCCATTAGTCCACCATAATTAATCTCTGTTATTTTACAATTTTACTCGCCTTTCCCATTCTTTTAAAAATGTGTATAGGACAACTGTTTTTATTTTTTCTTGGGGGGAACCTGTTCCTTCGTTTAATTATGTGGACAATTAAGTATATATTTTTAAATATACTTCCACATAGTTAATCTTAGACTTAACCAGTTAACTAAAGTGATTCCTTTATACTTTATTTTCCACTTATGGCTTGACACTTATAGTAAAAAAATCAAATATACTATGAGTTCACCTTGGTGTTTTTTCGGAGCATAAATTAAAATATTTGCCAACTCGTGCTTTTTCATTATATTCGTCTCTTCGATATTAATGTTTGTATATTTCTTCTTATATATAACGTCTTTCAAATGTCAATTCTATAATATTATTATTTGTTTGGTCGAACGTCATTGTATATTATTTACTTCCTTCATCTAGTACCTAAGACTAAACTTTAATATATTTTAGAGATACATATATATTAAAAAAATTCTTATAAAGTTGAATTTCTTAGTACTTAATTATTTTATATATTAAGGAATATATATATATATATATATATATATATGTCTATATATAACTAAAAATCGAGAAATACTATAACTAACACAAAAAGTAGTTTTTGATCCAAAGCTAGCGCAACAAAAAAATAAGGTTCCAAAAATAGCACAACTATTGTGTGAAAAATGTGGTTACAAGCTTTTTTTTTTCTTCATTTTGCCTTACAATATAAAGTAATCTCTCTTCTTTGAATATATAAGTTGTTAATAAAAATAAAAATATAGAAGTTTTTACAAAATTACTTAGGTTTTCTGACAAGAATATGTAGAAATATATCCGGAATTAAGTACTAATATAATGTGTTTGGATCTAACAAGTACCGTAAGGATGAAAATACTTTTGTTGAGGATATGTTTTTATATAGTTTGGTGAATTATGTGGAACACATATGATGTTTGATTCGGACAATGAAGAGAAAGACAAACAAAACAATTATCCCATTTATTTCTCAAAAAAGGTAATATAATTGTCCCCTATATATATAATTAAAAAGCTCTAGCGCCTATCAGATGAGAATGCCATTCATGATGAAAGTGAAGAAATATGTAAAAAGCTTTGGGAACTCTTGTATACTATCTTTAGAGAAACCTCGCTAAGATTGAATTATTATTATTATTATTATTATTATTATTATTATTATATATTGCTACACCTATTTGTTTACTTCATATAATAATGAATGGATAAAAATTCCCATCAAGAACTAGTTACAGAAAAATTGAAGTCTAATTTTTTTCTTATGTCCAATAATAATTGTATAGTGATACACCATGTTCGAAGACTTTTTTCCCTTATCTCCAAAATATAGGCAGTGAAGAAACTTTGCCTGGTTCCAAGAAGATGGATTGATATACAATTAGACATGGTAAATCTGATGATTGTCGAGCTTGAGGCTTTGATGCAGCAGGATTTTTGGGGTACCTCACGACTAACAAGAGTTAGATTGATTGCGTTGGATATTTCTTAGTTTCAACAATCGAAGATCATTTGATTTTGTCTCTTGGTAAAATGATTCTCATTAGGGTTTTGGACCCTTTTCGCTTAGCTTTACATATCAAAGAAGATCAACAACAGCAAGAAGTTAGAACAATATGATTATGTTATATAGTTGGGTAAATCTCGAGAATTAGTTGTTAGAATATTAGATGTATAGGTTATCCCATTATCCATAGACAGCATCATCATATATCTTATCACCAGATAATAAATTCTACAGTTTCCATCAGATTCCATTTTAGCTCCAATTGTTATAGGGTCAATTAATTTTTCTATCTAGAACTCGGTAAACACTCTTACCATTTTTGCCGTCCATATCTAATTTTATATCTTATTAGACTAGTTTAGATTCACTTCACATTCTATATATTGTTATGTTTAATTAGTGTCTTTTATATATGCATATTCTAATGCTAGATAGCTATTAATTGTGGGAATAATAGCTAACTACTAATACTATATAATCAATTTTAAATTTTACAAATTGTAAAAAGTTAGGACTTTAGACTCGAACCTCTTTCTTTAGAAAACTCAATCCCATATACATACAATTTGACAATGTTACCTGAAAACTGATCGACGGTCCATTAGAATTACAGAAAATTTCATCATTAAACCCGCATCTTCTTGTACTTTTATCTACTGATGTTATTTTTTGGTCAAAAATGTGTGACATTAATAAACAAACTGAGATGTTTGAAAACTATAAAATTGAAACATAAAAAGCCAAAATAACACTTTGTTTTATTAAACTGATCTAAAACATACTACATCATAGAAAAAAAAATTGACATACGAAATACAAAAAGAAACTAATAGTTTGTACCGGAAATTAAGATAGGACAATCATCTTTAATGAAACATTAGCCATACGAAAATAGTTTTGCTTCAAATTTAAGATACAAAATTAAATATTTTTGTACCCACAATAGCACACAGATTTGACTAAAAACTAAATATATAAAACAAACTATAAATTTTCTGCGAGAGAAAAAAATAGTTGCTAAAATTTCTACCTTAAAAAAAAAGAGCCCAAACAAGAGAATCACTCAATGTCCAGCGTAAATATGCTAAAACTGAAAGGTATAACTCTCAAATTTGTAAAGTTTTTAGTCAAATTATTTTCTGTTGTTGAACTAGCCAAACCGTTGAAATCTCTAATAACAATTCAACAAAAAAAAAGCATTAGTTTACAAATCCTTTCACGATGTTAGTGAAAAAACAAAAATTCCCTTATTCTTTCTCTGTCTGATAGCTAGGGGTTTTGCATATTTTGTAGCTATGATACAAAAATCATGTTCTTTACTAGAAATATCCGACCTCACGTTGTGTAGTGGGCTATTTTTTCCATGCGGTTTTTTATGGTTAAAGGTTTTCTTTTCCTTGTTAATTGAGCTTCATTCCTTGTGCATGCTTTTTAGTTGAATGGTTTATTGTATAATTTTCATTTCCCAACTTATTTTGTATGACATTTTTCACATATAAGCGCGCGAGATATGGGTTTTTAATTAATGCCCGTTTACATTGACTTACACTAACATTTTCCTTTTCTATTCTCTTTCACAAAAAAAAAAAATATATTTCTAATTACTGGAATTTTTGTAATAGTTATCGTTATAAACTTATTCATTTATAAATGATGTACACTTAACATAAAAGTTTTAATGCAAAGGGTCATTTTGCAACGAGTTAGATAAGGATAAACATCATATTTATCACATTATACATGGTCGAAAGGGATCAAGGACATCTAGTTGCAATTTACATTTTATAAATATAAATTTCTACGATAATGTAAATGATTCTGAAAAACAAAATCAATGATGATGTCATCTTAAAGGCATTTTTAGCTGCAATTATCTATTATAAAAATAAATTTCTTCGATAAAGTGAAGAATTTTGAAATACAAAATCATTAGGGGAGGTTGTGTTTTGTCTACTCGGACCCATACAAAATGAGTTTATAAGCTATTTGATACTTTAATTACATCTTCTTTGATAGCGACAGCTTCGATGTCCAAAAAATTTGTTCCATGTTTCCCTATTGCGACACCTACATACAATTATATCGTTTGTAATAAACAACTGTTTTCTATGTGTGTTAGGTTTAATAAAAATTATCCTTCAAATAGTTCTTGCCTCCTATTCGTTTTGATAGTTAAATTTTGTCATCTTATTGCCCAAAATCAGATGGGTCAAATTATAAAGAGTAATCGAATGGGGACCATAAGCGAAGCTTACTAAACGTACGGAAGATGCTATGACTAACCAATTAGTGTATAATCACATGCATGCCCTTCAACTTCAATTATGCACACTCGTCACACTTGACAACTTTTCCTTTTTTTTGCAAGTAAAAATGTAGAATTTACACTTTTTTTAACTTAGTTGGTCCACTTATCTTAAACTTAAACAACGAAACTTGGTTGGTACAGATTTTTATATTTTTAATTACTCCAACAAAATGGAACTACAGCCAATAGCTATATGATATACACTTGTACTATGAATACATATATCTATTAGTAATATAACGGCCCTTCGATTAACTTGGGGTTCTTATCAACTAACTTTATACTATTTGTTTCTGTTAGATTTGATCATTCACGTCAACGTCGGGCTGATTAACTATTATATTGTTCTTTCCATATAAATTTATTGTATATGACTACGAGCTGGTAAAATCGTAGTTTATGGGGCATATTTATCTATATTATTAAAAGGGTAGCTATGAAAGTGAATAATAATATATTTCATCCAATCACATAATTCTACTTTGTTTTTCAATATTATTTTTCCTATTCTTTACTGGAATTTTTTTTCAAAACAGCACCTTTTTAACTTTATGTACCAAACATAGCTCACTAATTAAAACTTCTACTAATAGTACAAATTCAATATTAAAATAATTCAATACTCTTTTTGATGACATAAACCTAAACATTAAATTAAAAAAAAAATGAACTCAAACATTATATTCTAATGTTACATCTATCATCAATCATAACTCAAAAGACCAAAAACCCAAACTCTCTAATAAGTTTAAATTTCAATCAAACTATATTAACCCTAGAAAGATCTAAAAAAAAACTCTCCAATGTTTGTTTTTTTTTACAGTTCAAAAAAAAAGTAGATCTAAAAAATGAAACGACCAAGTCTCCTCTTATGTGGTCTAGGTCATTGGGAGGACAAGTTCAAAGCCTTTGTGGCTTAGTCTCTAAATTGTATATAAGATTATAACTATCTTGTCCAAGAATTAATTCGCAACCATTTTATCATCCGAAACTGAACAATTGGATCGGTTCAAACATTTAATGCGGCCCACATAACGGCCCAAGTCCAAGCTGGCTATATCTTCATCCTAAAAGCTTTCCAATCTGATGACTGACATATTCGAATTACAGCGGAAATGAAGTTAGAGACGCACATGATGATGATGACGATGATGACACATCTTCATCATCATGATTGATTCATTTCATTCAGCATATCTTAGTAACTTTTAAAAAACAATAATTTTCTTCATTTGAATTCAGTAATGGACCCTCACTTTCTTTAGAAAATTAAAGACAGAAAAAATTAAAGAAATACACGATGAATGTGCCTCTCTAGCAGTCGAACAAGTCTTCTCCATATATATTTTTTTGGATTCTATAATTGAAATCGCCCAAAACCTCGGATCCTTCTCTTCTCTTCTCCAATGGCTCTGATGCGAACCAGGAGCCAATTGAACGTTTCATCATTGACTCCACCACCACCACCTCCGTCTCCGATCCCTAGAGCCAGAGGATCGCGTTCAGCTGCGAGCGAGATCCTTACCGAGATCATTGAGAGATCGATCCAGGTTCCAGAGCTCACGCTCCCTGAATCTCATTCCGGCAGTGAATCGTGCGGTTCACGCCACCTGATCCCTGCGGAGATTGATTTTCGGCTGCTGGCGTCGAGGAGAGAAGGATCGGTGGATCGGCTGGTGCGATCGGCGAGGGAGTTCGGGGCGTTTCGTGTGAGCTACCATGGGATATCGAGCGAGGAGCTGAGGTCGCTTGTGAGGGAATCAGGTCGGGTTTTCGGAGTTTTGGAGGGAAGAGACACCGGTTTTCGCAGGAGTGTTGTCGGAAATAGAGATGAGATCGTTTGGGTTCGGTCGTGGAAGGAGCGGATGGAATGGGCGCGCGAGTATATCGGACCGGAAAGATACCGCTGCTTCAGGTATTGGATCCTTATTGGGCCGCATTTTTTTATTAAAACAAATTCGAACCCATTTTGTTGTCTGTTCTCTTCCACTTTGATCTTAATATGAAGTGATCTCTGATAGATGAAGCATTAAGGTAAACAATATTTTTGAATGATAATAACGAAAAGTGAAGACACTTATTTCTGTAGATGAATAAAGTTTCGTTTGAGCAAGTTAGCACTTGCTTAACGCATAAGCTAAGTTACTTTATAAAAACGTAGGAAGCTAATTTATGTCAGTCTAGTGACTGAATGATGCCTTAAAAGCAAGTGACTGAGAATTTGGATATTTTGTTGAACTTATTGCAGTCAAGAAATGGAGAATGTAGCTGATAAACTTGAAGGGGTAGCAAGAAAACTAGGGCATATAATGGTGGAAAACTCAAGGAGACAGACTGATAAAAGGATACAAAGAGGAGAATCTGTGCTCAGCGTTTACAGGTACAATCATGAAAACGTAACAGAGCAAAGCCCTCCTTTGCCCAAAGAGACGACCGAAGAAATGCTTGAATACACACTCAGCCTTCACCTTCCGGCTAAGAACTGCGAGTTCCGTGTCAACTCAGGGAAAGGCCCGCTTTCTTTCCACGCCGATCCCGACACTATTCTTGTCACTTTTGGTCGGCAGCTTGAGGTATGTATGAACACTGTATACATATGCCACCTATAGCAAAAGCTTGTTGTATGATGTAAAATTTTTGTGTGATAAATCTACGTAACTAGGAATGGAGCTTAGGAGAATTCAAATGTCGTCAAGGAGAAATCATTTATCATCCAGATGTGTATGGCTCCCGCACTTCCTTCTCCGTAGAGCTCAAGTGCATGTCTCTTTTCTTATCACATGCTTCTATTGCAAAAAGTTCCAAAACGTTCTCTTTAGCCCATCAGATTTTCGCTGCGTTATTTCTACTTTTTTTCTTCCAATCTTTTTGGATTTATGGATCCCATATGGCCACTTAGAATCTTCACATATATTATATTTTTGTGGGAGACATCCTACATTTTAATCTTGCATAATGGACTGGTAAAGTGTGTTTATTTATTAGGTTCAAGCTTCGGTTGTATCTGTATATGTAAACACAACACAAGGCGACAAGGAAAAAAACAACAATTTTTTTTTTTAATGCCAATGTAGGATTGTTTGACTTTTTAGTTTGGAATCATATTGATCAACGCTTTAGAAACGCCAAATATTTGTTGCAGAGCGTCTGTCGTTTTGTGTTGTTGAATACTTTGTTTTTCTCTTCTGATGAGTTTGGGATAAAATTATTGTCATATGAAAAAGATTAATGTAAATTCGTAATTAAAATTTGAGAAAATCGCAATACAAATCCCTAACGATTAATTGAATTCATTGTAAGATCTTGGTTTCTAATAATTTATTTCTTTTGTTCTACAAACGTCGGATCGAACTTCGTTTCGTCAATCTTTTTTTATAAGAAATCAAGATTTTTTTTTAAAGAGATCAAGACATGATGATGTTTGACATAGAAGAAACGCCCTAGATTACATGTGATGGTACGGACGACGGCTTACGTACTTACACCATTACGGTGTCTCTTTGAAGGAGATGTCTTTATTCGTGATGACGATAACGATGAGAAGCTCAATAATAATAGTAATAAAAAAAAAAAAAAGAGATGGTAATGATGTATTTCTTTTCTCGAAAGAATTGCTGTTTCCATGGCACAACTAAAATAGTTGACCCTAGTAGCCAGGTTTGTCGCTATAATGATTCAAAGGCTGGGCTTAATGGTCGGAATTACACCCAAATGTTAGTGGCCGATGATCCGACGTCTGATGATATAACCGAAATGACCTGGCGATCTGGTGTTACAACAAAAATGGCTGCAAATCCCAAGATTAGATGCTATACAGCTTAATTTCGGAAAAGAAACACCAATTGTCAAATAATTGATCATGTCCAATTTCATTTATGTTACCCAATGAAATGTTAGCAATTTCATATTTGTACTGGAAACCACGAATAAGCAAGAGTTTTGTCTTTATTTGTTGACTACGTTGTCGAGTTTTTGCCTTGGTATCTTTACATTGAGATTAAGATATTTTATTAATTTAGTATGATATTAATTTAAAAATAGAACTTATAGAATATATAGAAATTGTATTGTACATATAAAGGTTAAATTTACGTATCTAGATCCACATATTTTACTACTCCAGTTCAAATCCATAGATTGTATATTGTTGACAAAACAAATTTCATAAGTAATAGATTCCACATTTATAACATCGTGTCTAAACGTCTTTAATTATGGGTTTCTAAAAGTTATGCATGTCACACAAATCAAAAGTCCTCATATGTAATTGATCTTTGTGACTCTTATCTTTTGAGACAGTTTTGTTCTCAAAGGAGCGATCCCTCTCCATCATGGAGTAACAATTACATAGTTATGTTTTGATGGGAGCAAAAAAACAATATTTTTCCATATTGTAAGAAGAGAAAAACTAGTCACAAGCCTAAGCACATTTTATGTTATAATGTGCTTTGTTCTAATCCGTAGAACAACTACGTACTCCGCAAGTGCATGAATCGAAAGAACAAAGCACACAAGTTATACGTGTTCATCGAGATCAAGATCGATCTTCAATAAACCTTGGCTCGATAACATGAACCAAAATATCAGGAAATGAAAAGCTGTTCCTTGAATTTAAATGATTTATCCTCAATTTCACTCTAAGTAGTAAGCTAGGAGGAATGAGCCTGTTTCTTTCTAATTCGAATTAGTAAAATTATAAAGGTATCGCATTGAAAATTGTCGTACTGATTTTATATTTATACAGTTATATCCGAATAAAGTCAACGAAAATTTAAACCTTTATTATAAAATTAGCTGACGTGGCAAGCTGAAGAGTTTTTTTAATAAAAAGAGGCAACGCGCGCATGTCTTTTCAATTTGTATTACTGTTTTCAATATTTGCGTTTATTCGTTAAAAATGGCCGAACAAGACTCTTCCGATTCCATCATCGTCAACGTCATCGGAGATGATAACACATCGGCGTTATTCGGTAAGTACGACCTCGGAAAGCTTCTCGGGAGCGGCGCGTTTGCCAAAGTCTACCAGGCGGAGGATCTACACAACAACGGCGAAAGCGTCGCCATCAAAGTCGTCCAAAAGAATCGTTTGAAAGACGGGCTCACGGCGCACGTTAAGAGGGAGATATCTGTTATGCGCCGCCTCCGTCATCCTCATATCGTGCTCCTCTCCGAAGTCCTCGCCACCACCACGAAGATCTATTTCGTCATGGAGCTAGCCAAAGGCGGTGAGCTTTTCTCCAGAGTCTCCAGCAACCGTTTCACCGAGAGTCTCAGCCGGAAATATTTCCGGCAGCTGATCTCCGCCGTGAGATACTGCCACGCAAGAGGAGTTTACCACCGTGATCTGAAGCCCGAGAATCTTCTCCTCGACGAGAATCGAGATCTGAAGGTTTCCGATTTCGGTCTGAGTGCGATGAAGGAACAGATCAAAGCCGACGGGATGCTCTACACGCTCTGTGGAACTCCTGCTTACGTGGCGCCGGAGCTTCTCACGAAGAAAGGCTACGACGGATCTAAGGCGGATATCTGGTCATGCGGCGTCGTTTTGTTCCTTCTCAACGCCGGTTACTTGCCGTTCAGAGATCCCAACCTCGCGGGACTCTACCGGAGAATCCGCATGGCTCAATACACAATGCCGGAGTGGACATCTTCAGAGCTACGCCACCTTCTCCGCCGTCTCTTGGAACCAAATCCGGAGAAACGGATAACCGTCGAGGAGATTCTAAAGGATCAGTGGTTCAACCACGGAGTTGATCCCAGTGAAATCATTGGGATCCAAGCCGACGATTACGATCTTGAGGAAAGCGGGAAGAAACTAAACGCCTTCGAGTTAATCGCGTCTTCATCCACCGCGAATCTCGCAGGTTTGTTCGGAAACTTTGTGACGCCGGATCATTGTGACCAGTTTGTCACCGACGAGAGTCCGGCGGAGATTATGGGTAAGGTCGTGGAGGTTGCGAAGCAGTTGAATCTGAGGATTGCGAAGAAGAAGGAGAGAGCGATTAAGCTGGAAGGGCCACAGGGAGTAGCCAACATCGTAGTCAAAATACGCCGACTTACAGACGAATTAGTGATGGTGGAGATGAAGAACAAGCAAAGAGACGTGGGCTTAGTTTGGGCCGACGAGCTCAGGCAGAAGCTACGTCGTTTGATTAACCAACCGGTTTATAGGGGTCCGTAAAAAAATTTCCAACACAGAACCAATTTACTCGGAATTTTCAACGTAATCCACTTGTGTGAGGTTCAACAGCTGAACAATACGACCGTTTTTAATATTTAAAGTTCATTGAGGATTCGACAAGCATTATAGTGAACCGGTTCGGTTTACTTTGGAGCAGAGAGAGTAATGGGAAGCTTGGCTTCTTTTGTATATAAAAACGACAAGAAGAAGAAAAAATGAAGAATATGAACCGGGATTCCATTTTTAGTTTCTTTCTTTCAGAGTATAATTTAACATAAAATAATATCATTTGCTTTATTCATGGGAGAGAATTTGAATATGACTCTGGTCTTTAGGTGTATGTGTGTTTTGCTAATTTGGGCCTTTGTTTTTGCTAAGGGACGTGCCAACCGTTTGTAATATTTTTCTTTTGTTGATTATTGGGAATCGGAAGATGCATTTGGGTGTCTTATCTGTATTTTACTATTTTAAGCTATGAAAGTTTCTTTGCAGCATTAAACTATCTAATAAAAGTATTCTCATACACAGAAGAAAAAAAAAGAAATGTTCAATATTCTCTTTTAAATTGAAAACCTGCCCCAAAAGCAAAACGTTAGTGAAACACATTGGCATTTAGTCTGGTGTGCAAAATATGTCGGCTTGAAGAAATCATCTTACAGAACATCACAACCAAAGTGGAGTTATACTATGATGTATTTCATACGCTCGTATGTAACACCAGATTAATGATATTATGCATACTAAAATTAATTTAACAGAAAACATGCATAGTAAATTAACTACCATAGTCTAAATATATTTTAGTGCGATTACACATTGGTAATATTCCTAACCCTATAAAATCTATGATTATCAAATTTCGGTAAGTTATCATAATAAGATTAGAAAATCAGTGTTGGATCAAATAATGCCCAGTTAAAAAAAAATGTGGAGCTTTAAAAATGTACCATGCAATCTATCAAGCGAACTAGTCCAAGTCGAGTGTAAAGAGAGCTGTTATAAAGCAAGTAGATGTCGGTATTAACGTGTTAAGTTTATGTAAGTCTATCGAAGCTAACCGTTGCCTTCTTTAAGTAAAAACTCAAAATGTGTGGTTGAAGAAAACCAGAGGGCAAAGACAGACGCGGTATATATCTGTAAGTGTCCCAAAATGATTTTCAATGTTTGTTTTTCGTTTTTTTTCTTGAATTTGTGACTACCAAAACGACTGTACATCTTGGTTTAGGAATTGACCCTCCACAAATTGCCTCCCAGTCCCATCCCCAGTCTTCTTCACTTTCCTGCACAATTGTGTTCACAAACACCACAATCAATTACACAATTCTTGCCATTGTTCCAAATGTAGCAAAGTTATAAACAACCTAATCTATAGCCAATGCGATCGATATTCAGAATGTCAAAGAGCAATTCTATAGCATGTTACAAGCAGTAGCTGCTCTTTTACCTAGGACAAAAGCAAATATGCTATTTCTACCTTGTCTGATTAGGATATAAACAGTATTGTGCAGTTAGCTAGCCTGGTTACTAAATGATTTGAAACTGACAGGGAAAAAACAGAAATTAAAGTTTCAGAAGAAACTAGTCTTACTTGAGCCAGTGATTTGGAGAAGGGACTTCAAATGGATTCTCTGGAGCCAACCCAGTAGGACTCATGTATGCAACATTATTTGGACCAGATTCTTCTGGTTGACTTAGGGACAAAAGACTCTCTGTGCCAGATGATGCTGGGAGGAACATTTTCTGTGACCAAGGATCATGGTTGCTTAGACAAGAAATGGGACTGAACGCGCTACTTCTCTGATCATTTTCAAAACAGTCCTTCCTGTGTGAATAAGTACTGTGAATAGGATCATCTTTTGCAAATAATGATGACGTCCTATTATGAGGCACATGATGCAAGGCAATTTCCTCGTTAGATCTAGTATTGTCTGAAGGTAGAAGGAGGTCTTGGCCAAAGGTGGTCTTCCACATTTGCCAGCTTCCATCATTAACTTGTTTTTCATCTGCAACTCGTAATCTTGACAAGGGAGACTCGATAGGAGATGGTTTATTGGCTTCACAAAAAGCTGTATTCTTCAACAAGTGGGGTTTTTCAAGTCCTACACCAGTTTCAAACTCAGCTCTTAGATTAAGTGATTCTGAAATAGGTCCCAGTAGAGATATTGGGTCCGGAACATAACACGGATCTTCAAAACGCTCTTCTTCAGGCATAAAAGCACGAGAATTTTCCCCGCCCTGTGGGGGAACAATATTTCTTGCTGATGAGAAACCTAAGCTACTGATAGTCGATCCACTAGAGTATGTTGGCATTGTGAATGGTGATGGGAGCCCAAAACTGATTGGATTGTCAAAGGTTCGTATTGAATGATCTTGATTAGGAACCTGGGAACTCTGAACATCTTTGGGCTTTGCACTAGGTCGACTTATAACATTAAGATTGGAGGAAGCAGGCACAGACGGCGTACGGGCGAATAGTTGCTGCCATGATTTTTTAGGTCCTCCACTTGGTTGAGGCTCAGACACAACCTGATGGGCATATCATAATAATTTTAGTTATCCTTTATAAAACAAACTAAAGAAAACTAGAACCATATCTAAGTTGAACCTACCTCAAGAAAAACGATTTTAAAAAATCATATAACAAACTTATTAACTTAACAACACACAAAATAGATGAGTTCATAAGAGAGGAGTCGTTTATAACTGCAAAGAAAAATAGATTGGCTAAATTAACCAAATCAAAATGGCATAAGAAATTTGGCAAGAACACTTACAGGACGATTAGTATTCTGTTCCCCTCCATTTGAACCAGATTTTCCAGCCACAAATTCAGGAGGATTAATATGCCTAGTAACAGCAGATGAATGTGAATGGTCTCCAGAGCCGATAGGCTTATTTTCTTTTGCAACTGTAGCAGACATATTGACACCTCTCCCAAAGAACCGGTTATCTGTAAAAGCCTTAGAAGAAGAAAAGATCGTACCCTTCACTCGATCAAAGTACCTACCACTAGCACCTGTCATGTTACTGTTACTACTAGCATTATTATCTACTCCATGCCCATGTCTCCTTTCCATGGAACTCCTGGAAATATCAGACGCATGTCTCTGAAGTTCAAAATGATCATTTTTACCAAGGTCACACTTATTCTCAGTTTCCTTTCCTACTCTCTTGTCAAATTCTTCCGCATCAGAACTGCTCTTACTAGAGGCCTTATCTCTTTCTTTCTTTCTCTCCTGGCGCTTCTTTTCTGCCTCCTTTTTGGTAGCTTTTCCCTTGGAAGCAGGTGACGATTTGCTGCATTTCTCGGCTTCAATTTTCTCATCTCTCAACTTTCTCCGTTCCTCCACTAGTCTCGCGACTTCCTCTCGTTGTTTTCTTTCTTCTTCCTCCAAATGTTCCTTTTCCAGCCTAGCTTGTCTTTTCTCCTCAGCTTTCCTGCGTGCTTTCTCAACCCTACTCTCATGATAGCTGGCCCCATTCTCACCCTGCCTAGCCAGTAATCGTCTCTTGTCAGCATCAGTCGACAACTCATCAACAGAAGAGCTAAAGCTAAAAATCTTTCTCCAAAGCCACCTAATACTCATGAAAAAAGAAGTAAGAAGTCGGCAAGCAAAAACAACGCCACTAGGATAAGATTTCTCCACCAAACAGTTCTCATCTTCTCCGAACGTACTACCACTATTATTCCGCCAATAGGTTGATTCGCTAGCCCATGTGCTGTTCTCTGACCATTCTTGCCCCTGTATCCATCCATTATCATTCCATCCCTTTCCAATCAACATATTACCACCTCTTCCAACAAGATCCTTCGAAATTCCAGAACCAGAAAGCCCTAACGCTGGAGGCACAGGCATATCTAAAACAGGCCTCTTTGATATATGCCCACAATACGAACACATGAATCGTCCACCACCTGGATTCTGGTCACGGTAAGGCGTTGAGCAGTTACGGCAACGTCGTGTAGCAGTTTTCTTAAGCTTATGAAGTTCCATAGCTTCCAAACGCTTCCTCTCCCTAAGACGTGCATTTCTACGAAGGCGCCAAGTAGAGAGCTGAGGCATCAAAACCTCGTACCAGAACAAAGTAACCAAAAGAACAAAGACACAAGCTAGCCTCGGGGAAGTAATTTCGAAACGAAAAGCGGGTGGAAGAAGCTGAGAGAGAGCCCATAGTCCAATCAACGGTAAAACCAACCAAGGCAGCATCGTAGCAACCCGGCGAGACCACTTTTGAATAACACACAATATACACATTATCCTCTCAAACCAACCCTTTTTTTTCTTCAATCCAAAAGAAAACCCTAAACTCGGAAATGTCTCAACTCAGAGGATGTGTGCACAACAAGAACAGAAAACCCTAACTTTAGTCTCCCTTCCAGGTTGTATACCATCGAAGTATACAAGCCCCCAGCTCGAAAGAACTTCAGCAAAAATTAGAGCTTGAAGAATCAACCTAATGCACAGAACGACATTTGAATCAAAATGGAGAAAGTCGAATCGATTTATACACAAATAACGACCAGAAACAGGAAACCCAGTTGGGCAAAGAGCTCGAATTAACTCACAACGCAATGTGAATGAGAGAGTTAGAAAGCTTACCGATATTCAAAAGAAAACAAGCAAAAAGGGGCTCTCTCGTGATTGGGTGGAGTTGGAGTGCAGATTTGAGATTCAGATCCAATTCGGGGGTAGAAGAACGTCGTTCAATTCTTGGTAGCGAAGAAACCGAAAACAGGAAAAATGAAAGATTGATGACGATGATGATGATGATGATGAAGAAAGGGTAAGCCAAAACCGGGTGGTGAAATCGGGGATGGGTCCGTTCTAATATGATCCCCAAAACCTATTTTTTTATTAGTCGGTGCTGCCTTTGGTGCGCCCCCTTCGTTTTAGGTTTATTCAAACACATTAATTTTTTTTTTTTAATATCTTTTTAAAAATAGTTTTTTTCTTCTTTCAATAAATTACATAAAAATTTATAATGAGATAAGATATAAAATTTCTCCATTAATTGGGTATTGCTTCGATTTAAAAATTAGTACCATTATCTTTTTCCATTTTTTTACAGATTAGTGTAATGTTGATTTTTCCACTTTATTTTCTCATAATTAATTGGTTTTTAATTGATACAGCAAAATAATGGAGCATTTACAACAGTAGTTAAAGACTTTGTAGTTTAGCATACATATCACATTTAAGAAAATAATTTACTTTACCAACAAAAACTAAAAAGGGCATGAAGAATTAATCAAAGTTAAATTATGTCCGCATTAATAAATTTGCATAAAAAGTAAAATAAATTAAGTTTTTTTAAAAACGCTTTTGTCGACGCCACAATTCGATGTGATGCCTGATGTGATGATCAGATTCTATATGTTGGTCAATGTAATATTTAATAAGCTTATGGCCATAACGAGTTCTAAACTTGTCCAAAGTCGTTACGGTTAGAATATCCTAAAACAACATAATGAAGACTACAAAAGGTTAAGAAATAACATATCTTAGTGTATATGTTCATCATTTGACCTTTTATCTTGATCAATCATGTCATGCATGTGTCATGTGTGGTTGACTCTGTCAAGGTCTTGCCTTCAATGCGTAACAAGGAGGAGAGGTTAACTCGACTTGTTTTCTGACATAAACTGTAAGTTGTTGAACTATTTTACATGGTAAGCCTGACTTACTGTCATGAGTATGGAACTAACTAATCTCCCCGAAAAAGTAGCTACTTAGTCGGTGCTGCCTTTGATATTTAGTTAGACTACAAAGTCTTTTACTACTGTTAAATGCTTCATCAATTTGTAGCCTGGCACACATACGACATTAAAAACAAGGGTAAAAATCAATCACAGTTAAATTGTGTCCTCTAAAATGAATTTGCATTCAAATAAAAAACAACTTATTCGAGATGTGGTGCCTGATGATGGTCAGATTTAATGTGGTGGTCAATGCAATGTTTATTAAGCTCCGCCATGACGAGTTCTAAAGTTGTCAAAGTCGTTAAGGTTACAAACTTACAATATCCTAAAACAACATAATGAAGACTACACATAGTTAAGGAACTACGAACATATTGTTGATTTTCATATTGATCAATCATGTCATGCATATGTGGTCGACTTAGTCAAGGTCTTGTGTTCCAATATCTAACCACGACAAGAGGCTAATTCATAACTAAATCCCTTAGAAAATAGGAACTCGACTTCTTTTTTGATAAACTTTAAGTTCTAAATGAACATGGTAAACATGACTAACTGTCACGAGTTTGGACCAAACTAACAGTTATTTTGTTTGTTTTTTTGTATTGTGTCTTGACAAGTCCATTGATCATATTGACAAAAGAGACGTGTGCCTTGTTCTAATTAATAAATTTGAAAATGTATTGTTATTTTTTAAAGCTTGTTTAAGATCTTCCAGCCTCGAATGCTTCTCGAAAGTATAGATTGTTAACGTTGCAAACCTATTCACCATGTTCATGCGTCACAAAATCTTCTAGAGAATATAGATCCTTCAATAAATTCAATTTTGTTTTATTGTGTAACGAACTAACGATGAGACTCATATTTTAAAATTTACAAGGATGGGCTTTAGTTTATTGCGGAAGTGATTAACATTAACAAAGATAAAGAAGGAACATAAGAGTTTAACGAGAGATGGAGCAAAATAGATAATCAGTCAGCCAATGAGAGCCCCAAGCTTCGCTGTCTGTAAAATCAACAAAATGCAAGACATCACGCGTCGTTTTTTTTTTTTAAATTTTATATTAACAACTGTTTTTAATCACTTTTATTACCTTAATCACTCCCGTCATTACGTGCTTTCCTCATTAAATCCCGAAACCTTAATTATATGTCCTAAAACCGAATTTGAAGTTTTCTTTTCTTCAAAGTTTGTTTGATTCTTCGCATTGTAAGAAGGGTGAAAGCATAACCAATTCCGATCGAAAGTTTTTTTTTTTTTCAGATCAAATCGACATGACGAATCCCGACAAGCAGAAGCCGGTTGAAGTTTCCGACGTCGAGACAGCGGCGAAGACGGAGACGACTCCGGCGTCTGCTATTACTCAGAGATGGAAAAGAGAGGATTTGATAACGAAAGCATCTCCGATTACGAGAGGATTGTGTCTTTTGTTCTCTCTCCTTGCCTTCATTATTATGGTCTCCAACAAACATGGATACGGTAGAAACTTCGACGAGTACGAAGAGTACAGGTGCAAATTATGAATCTTTGTTACTTGAAATTTGAAATTCAGTGGAATCTCTTTTAAAAGTTTCGAGCTTTCTTATTATCGGTATCTCAATTTTTCTTCCTCAGATATGTATTGGCGATTGCGATTATCTCAATGTTATACTCTGCGTGGCAAACGTTTGTACATCTCTCGAAAAGAGAATTCTTTGATCGTCGGACTTCCATCTTGGTCGATTTCTCCGGCGACCAGGTAATGAAGAAAGACTAATCTAATAAAATTATGATCTTTTGATAAGCAGTGAAATGTGTTTCTGCACATTCATTGAGGTTTTTGTGACTGACTCATACTTTGTTTCTGTGATCTGCAGATTGTGGCGTATCTTCTAATATCAGCTGCATCGTCTGCAATACCATTGACCAACAGATTCAGAGAAGGTCAAGATACCATATTCACTGATTCAGCTGCTTCAGCTATCAGCATGGCTGTCTTCGCCTTCGTCTCTTTAGCTCTCTCTGCTCTCGTCTCCGGTTACAAACTCTCTACCTATTCTTTTATCTGAACCTGCTTAAAGCCTCTCTCTCTCTCTCTGCAATATGTGCTTCACTCGTTTACTTATACCGTGTTGATCAATGCGATACGTGTAAATGTTATTTTTTTATGTGTGTGCATAAAGCTGGTACTGATGAAAACATTTTTGTACTTCTGTTATTCTGTTTATGTTCTTCTTTGATACATTGTACGAAGTGAAAAGATGTGAAAATTGATTGGTTTTATTCCATCTTCTATGGTACAAAAGAACTAAAGATATTATTACATTACAGGCGTGTGAAAGCTCTCGCATGAGCAACGAAAAAACAAATGAAATAATAATTTTCTCTATGGACTACATAGACTATAGTATAGTCTTAGTATCTGCAGGATCACTAGTAAGTAGTCAATCTTCTGGCAGAAATGTACAAAAGGAAAACGGATTTTCTTATCTTCAGGACAAAAACGAATCGAAAAACGAGGACTCCTCGCTTGGTTCTTCTTTTGCTCTAGAGAACCCACCACCAACAAAGTTGTTCTGTTGCGTTTGAAGGTTACTGTTGTTGTTGTTCATAGCGTAACAAAAAGTCCCGGCATTTGTGTTGTTGTTGTTGTGCAGCATCTGAAGTGTATATGGTGCTTCAGAAGAAGTAGTGTAATTAGAGTGACCAGCAATAGCAGCTGGTCTAATTGGGGCGGCAGAAGGATCTTGTGCCGGTCTGTTTGTGGCGTAACCGCTACCACGAGCTGCAGGTACGTCGTGGTTGTGTTTCCCTTCATACGTTGTGATTACGGCTCTCATATCGTGCGATGCTCTCTCAACATGTTTTCTCACCGGACAACCGATGGTCGTGCACTTGTAGTAGCTTCTGTTAAGATTCATCAAGTGATGAGAAACTCAAAAATGTTTAGATTCTTAAGAACATTAGTTTTGATTTTGAGAAACAAAAATGTTTATGTTTATTACCTTGGATTTGGGTTTCCCTTAACGACCTTTTGACCGTATTTTCTCCATCTGTAACCGTCATCAAGAATGTCGATATCACTTGTTGTCTGCACTACAATTCTCGGCTCTCTCACTGTCTTGCTTCCGTTACCAGCCCCACCGTTTGTTTCACTTTCTCCTTTCCTGAAAAAGAAAAAAACATGTAAAAAATTCTGATTCAAGATTGTTCAAAGATTAGGCGAATTAAGTGGGTGATGATTATGTTTTACCATCTCTTAGCTTCAGGTTCACTCCCACAATCTTCTTCTTCTCTGCTGATAACCGATGAGCCTCGCTCAAACTCATCATCTCCAAGAGAACCAGAAGTAGTATTATCATCTTGTTGGATCGCAAAGGAATCAGAGTGATGGAAGCTATTATTGGGATTAGGTTGATCAGAAGAACCTTGATGATCAAGTCTGGCATTGAACACAGCTGAGTGAAATGTTGAAGAAGAAGATGATCTTCTAGTGGACTGAGGCTTAGGATGGTTATGGCTTCCTTTATACACAATCTCTGTTATCTGACCTTCAAAAGACGTCTCCACTTTCTTCTTCGTTGGACAACTTGGGAAAGTACACTTATAGTAACTCCGAGGATTCTCGCTCCCTTTCACCTGTTTCTGTCCGTACTTTCTCCAGTTGTAACCATCTTCTCCTTTCCTTTGCTCCCTTCCATTGTAAGATACAGCTTGATGATTGTTGTTGTTTGGACGAGTCTCGGTTTGGCTCCATTGATCTGACTGGTTCTTCCTCTGTTGTTCCTGAAACATAAACATTTAAATTTAAGAAAAAAATTGATGAACGAAAAAAATAGTGATTTGAAGATGTTGAGGAACTTACCTGTGACTGAAAGATGGAACTATTTGTTGTTGTTGTTGCTGTCGGGGCAGGAACTACTGATGATTGTGTCTGAAATGAGAAATCGAAGAAGTTAACATTGTTGTTGTTGTTCGTCTTCTCTTCCTCATTTATACTCTTCTGATTACTTTCGTTTGTGATAAGAGCTCCTGTGGTTGGAGAAGCAAGAACCTACAAAACCATCCAAAGTAGAGAGTTTATTATCATTTTGCTCTGCTTTTTTTGTATTCAAGGTGAGAGGCAAACATCAACAATTAAGAAACATAACCTGAAAATAGAATCAAGAATGATATTTGTAACTCTCTCTCTCTCTCTCTCTCTCTCTCCAAAAGAAATCGTTGAGTCATGACTTTTATCACTTCCGATCACAATTTATTTTCTTGAATAGCAGATGTTAAATTAATGATCTTTTCAAGAATTGGAATCAAGCCCACTTAATATCAATAGTTAAAATTCATCTCAAAAGCAATTGAAAACAAAAAACAGAGAGGCTTACGTTAGCAGAGGAAGCGACAAAAGCAGGGGAATCGAGGAAAATAGAGGGACTGAAACAAGTGGAAGGAGAGATTGAGATTGAAGAAGGAGCAAAAGATCTGAACTTCGGGATCTCAAGATCTTCCAAAGATGCTGATGACCTTCTGGTTAGTTGTGGCCAATTAACAGAACCATTCATGTTTTGTCTGGTTCTGCTATTGTCCATAGTAAGAAGAGAAGAAGCAGCCATACAGAAAAAAGGAAAGTTTTCTTTGTCTTATGAAACACCGATCTATGATATTTATAGAAAGTGTTTGTTTATGAGTGCTTGAAGAAGGGGGCGACGCAGAAAAAAAAGAGATGTGATGTTTATGTATTTTTGTTCGTTATGTCTGTATATATAAAACATATTACGGTCTGATTGGCTAATTAATCTTTTTAGTTTTTTTGTTGTTGTTTGATGGCACAAATGAAAATAATGAAGAAAGAAAATTGTAGTTTCTGAGAAGGTGATGAAATGTTTGACCGTTGAAAAGATTAGAAGATGGAGAAGAAGAGGAGCTGGTCAGACCTTGTGGCCTTGACTTTGAACGAGGCGGCTTCGATCAGCTTCACGCTTTCATCATCTTTTAGCCTTTTAGGATGCCTTTCTTGCTGCCACGTGCAATTTCTTCTTGTTCAGTTAACTTGGATAAAAAGAATACGACTTTTCCAAACATTTGGAGAATCTTGGCAATTTTTTTGACTGTTTTAGTAGGTGTAGCAGAAAAGGTCCTTCTCTTTCTTTAAAGCACATGAGTAAAGATTATATGTGATTAATTAGCAAAACATTCGAATTAACGTCGATATTAAATCCATGTGCGGCCACTTAGTTTCAAACTACTTGTTAGAAAAAAAGCTATTTTTTGGAAAGTCGATAGTAAAGATTAGGACTATTTGTTTACTTTTGCCAAAACTCAGTTTAAATCCAATTATATCTGAAAAACAGATTTTCTGCTTATAAAATTTGCATGAGCCCTCGATTAAATAAATAGACATCATTAAAAATAGTAATCTGATTGTTTACAAAAAGACTAGAATTCCACTGTACAAAATAAAATTATTTCTTAATATTATCAAATTTTCTCTATAGAAATAGAATTCTACTTTTTTTTGTGTCAGATATTATTTCATTATATTCACTAGAGACTGTTTACCCCCCACATATATTTTTATTGATTTTTAATGTTGTATGTAACGATTTGTTGTAATTAGTTTTTAGTTATAGTTTATTGCATGGTTTGTATTTTTTGGTCATTATTCATTTCCATTTTCATGTTTCTTTTTCTGTTTATTCTAAATATAATTACATTTATTTTCTCTTATTTTAATATTATATATTTCTGATCTATTTTTAATTTTTGTTATGCTTAATATTTGTTAATAAAAAAATGATGAATTTTGTTTGTTTTTATGTGAAAAATATTTGATTAATGCTTTTTGGCCTAATTAATCTTACATGTGTTTGTGTCTTAGTTTTTATTTGAATCTTTTTTGCTTGGTTTCTTCTTAAAAATTCATAAGTTTACAAATCTAGATAATTTCTCAAAGTGTACACACGCGGTTGCATTGCATTTTTATTTTTATTTTTTTTATGTATATTTTGCTTACTTATTCAGTCATTCTAGTTAATCATGTATTCTTTTGTGTGTATGTTTATCTCCATTAATATAACATTTTAAAAATATTTTCTAGTTGATATTCATTTTCATCTATTATTTTTGAGTTTCTATTTTTACTTTTTCACTTTATAATATACTAATCTTTTTATCTATTTTTGGTATATTTAGATAGTTTTTGATTTTTTTTAATCCATTTTTAATATTGGAAATCGTAATATAAGTTAAGTAAAAATAGAGTTAAAGTTCATAGTTATATAATAGATTTTGTTTTCTATTCCACTATATTCATTTTGTCTTTAAAAAATTAGAAAAACAGTTTTAGGTTTATGTTATTATCAATTACTTAAAATCATGATTAAGACTCTAATGTATCAACTGTGGGCCCGAGTAGGATCTTAGGATTGTGACCACTCACTTGCTTATTTGTTTTATTAACACCTATGATTTGCGACATAAGTTTAATAGATCCATACTTCTTTATTCATTGTATGCAGTTTAACAAGACTTGTGTGTTTGGTATTTGGTTTGATAACTTCTCCACAAGGCTTGTGTGAGGGGCGACACCTTAGACACAGTTTAATTATGTCATTGAAGTTTTTTTTTTTGTTAATTGTTTGATGCTCCTCTTGTGCTCTCTTCACGTAAGCGTCCTCTGATTTTTCATATGGACATGGTTGCAATGCTTAGCACAATAAATTGCTGCAATTTTGCATGTTTTGGTTTGTCTTGTTATATCTCACCAAAAAATGAGATGAGATGAGATGAGGCATTGAGTGATATATATAAAAGACATAAGTCAAGTCCACTGACAATTAGTATCGAGTGGATAAATCAGGTGATCAGTCTCTTGCAATATGAACCGACGACAATTTCAGCCCAAAAGCCCAATAGTAAAGGCCTCTTACTTTAGTACACGTGTGTAATCTCTACAGTCAACACGTACAAAAGACGTGGCAATGTTTGCTTCCTGAATCATTTGTAGTTAAAAAGAATCTCTGGCACAAGAGAGCAGGTGAGATACACATCTCGTAGCCTAGCTTTCAAAATCTCTCTCTTTAAACCCAGCGTTTTAAGGTCCCGATGCAACAAGCTAACACATCGAAACGGCCGTCGGAGTCTCTGACGGATCGGGTAAAGACGAACTGTTTATCCATGGCAGTCACGTTCAAGGAAGGGCTTAGCTACGTGAAAGCCTTTTTTGTCGGCCAGGTACGTTTTAGTAATTGTCATTTATCATTCGTTAAAAGTCTTTTAGGCTTCCCTAGAGTGTGTGGTTCAAGCCACTGAACCAAGCAGTTCAGAGACTCATGGGTCTTGCATCATGATCACGTACGTGACGTGTTTGGTGGCTCATGTATTGCTTAATTGATTAAGTACTTCATATTATTCAACTTTTTTTTTATTAATCATCAAAATATCTTGTATTCATGAAATTTCTTGTTTGGAAGACAAAGAGGTTGACGGCCAAGAACGAGAAAGAAGCTACGGAAGCTCATCTAACGGAGACAAAAATGCAAGTTGACGCAACCGATGAAGCAGAGAACGCCAAGAAGAGGCTTCATCAATCTTCTTGATGTTTTTGGTGATTAAATATGTTGTTTACTAACTCTAATGTCGTAATTAATATTGATTATATTTGCGTTTTTATGAAGTTACACGGATAATTTTAAAACGGATGACGTTAAAAAAAAAAACGAAACGAAATTACTACGTTAACGCATAGATTATTGATTAAAACGTTTAGTCAAATACAAACGCTATGTGAGGTAAACTTTGTATAGAGTAATCTTGCTAACGTAACCGAGGAGAATGCGATAATCGTTAATATCCATCTGAAATCACATTACAAATACATTATGATCTCAAAGGGAGCTTATTATGTGTTATATTTTTACGTTTATATGTTTTAAACAAAACATATTCGTTTTAAAATATAACACATTTTGAGTTTTTTTTTTTTTTTGCAGCTTAATTAGTTTGTGTTTGATGGAAAAGGAGTCATCAACTACAATGATCCATTAAATGTAAGTGGATTTTGTTACCTTTGGATTGGACAAAATGATATGCCAACGAGTTTTGAACTCCTCCAACCACACAACGGTTGGATTCTGAAACTCGATCCTAATTTTCAACAACAACTATTATACCCAAAAGGTTTTAAAACTCACGTACTATAACCATAAAACCGAAATATTCACATACCTGCATTTTCTGGATGATGGCAAGATCAAACATCCACAAGGCAAGCCTCGAAGCAGCAACTTGATGACTGCGCCACCAGCAACGTTGTAGGAGAGGTACTGATACACGAGCCATAGTCTAAGAAGTTTAACGATTTATTGCCCCACAATGGGGCCAAATATGTGTTTTATTTGCTTCCTCAAACAAAAACACCCTTGCGAAGAACAGAGGAAACCTAAGTCGTGGAGAAGATACTTATAAGCTCGTTTGTAGTTCATTTTTGAATTTATGAGAGAAAAGAAGGCTCTGAGATTCGGAGAAAACATTCAAGGAAAGAAAGCCTGCCTCGAGCACTCTTAACAACGTTGTCTTCATGGCTAATGCTTCTGCCACCAAGGCTGAAGAAGTGAAACTCGGATTCGCAGAATTCTGAATCAGAGGAATAAAAAGAGGATTTCTTTAACACCAAACCCATACTATAATCTCCAGACGAGGCATTCCACGCCACATCTTCGGGATAGGAGCGGAGGAGAGAAAGGAAAAGTAGGCTTTGCCGGTTTAGGTAACAGAAGTTGAGCTTCATGCCACTCGCGTGCAACTCTCTAAGCTTTGAAGATAATCTCTTAGCAAAAGCTTTGAGGATAAATCTTTTTGGGCTCAGGGGCTGTACTAACTCAGTTTTTGATTAGCATATACACTTCTGCTAAATATTCTTCAGACGTGAAGGGAGAGACAGATCATACCCTCAACTTTTTATTCGAATTCTTATTAACTTGCTTATGAACTTTTCATCCTTACAATTTGAAGAACCTTCCTGATACAAAATTCTTTTTGCTTGCGTGTGCTTGTAGAATTAGTGTGATACAAAAAAATTGAATGGTTTTGAACCGTGTCCCGTCCCAACCATTCAGAGAGTTACTACTAATCAAACCATAAATATTAAATATGGCTTTTGGAGCATTTACTATTGATACTTCCGACTCTTTCCTACTGAAGACTACGATGCTTCTTGTTCCCAAATCTAATCCAAATTATTAATCTCTACTCCTTTGTTACTTTGGAAAGCAGAAAAAGAAACGTGACAAAAACGATACCTTAAACCCCTTTTTTCATTGCTATGAACATAGAAAATCAGCAAAGGCTTTTTTCACAAAGATAAAAAAAAATAAAGCTACAAAATGATTTGGCGCGGGGACAAGACATTGGTTGGATTGTTGGAAACTGGAACATCAAAGATGATGATCAGACAATAAGACACAAACAAGCTCTTTCGATAAAACGATTCATCTTGTGAAATGAGAAATACGCTAATCAGATTCTGAATCTGAATCACTCGCGTTGTAACCTGAGAGACAATTCAAGACAAAAAAAAAAAAACAAATCAAAGAGTTGAATCCAAAAAGAAATAAAAGGAACAAATGTTTTGTTTGATAAAACAGCAAATTGAGTTGTGATTTAAAAGAAAAAACCTGGTCTTTTATCCTTCACTTTCCACACTGAAGAACGAACTTTTGATGCTCTCGTAATCCAAATCCTCCCCTGGAAGCAAAAAAAAAAAAAAAAAAACTCAAATCGATCTTATTAATTAGAGATTTATCTTCACTAAACCCTAAAAGCTAAAAGTCGATGAGACTGAAGGGGGAAAAAAGGAGAAACCTTTCGAGCATCTTTTGGGACACCATAGCCAGAGTAATACATCTGACCCAATAAAACTTGCATAGTGATGCTCCCAGCTTTGGCTTCCTCGAGAGTGTCTTTGAACCACCGCTTCGCACAATCGGCGACAACCGAGGAAAGCGGGACAGAGCGGCGGCTACTGTTGTCGCTCGTGGTGGCAGCGGCTGAGGAATCTTTGTCGGGAGACTCCATGGGGTTTGAGGAAATGGGTCGGATCGGTTTCGATGATCTGAAGAATCTAGCTGCTGCAGCGGACGCTCCTCTTAGCCCTGTGTTGATGGGAATCGATTTTCCCATTTTTATAATTTATACCAAAATATATAAAAAAAAAAGGAAGAAGAAGGGATTTCGATTTTCTTCTCAATCTCTCTCTCTCTCTCTTATTTGGTTTGGTTTGGTTTAGGTTTGTGGGATTTTTCTTGCGCCGATGATCGCCTTTAGAAAATATAAAAGTAAATATCAGCAATAGGGTTTAACCGTTTAAGCAAATTCAACCTTTTGATTTGGTGATTGGTTTATGTACCGGTTTGATTTTAATTATAAAAATGTTACAATCTAAAAATTTTGTTTGTTGGCAAAAAAAGAATTTAGTTAATCCTTTTAGATATGGTGATAATTATATTTATAAACTGGAAAACTTTTGATTTTTTAAATATTTTATTCGCTTTAATTTGGTTTCATTGTAATAAAATCCAATTAGGTTCGTCTCTGAGTTTATAACTGATTCGGTTTAAATCGATTTGGTTTGAGATTTTTGATTCCGAAGAGTTTTTTTTTCATACACCTAGTATCGAACCGGTGACGTCCAATGCTAAAACCTGTTCTTTTCTTTTTGATTTGACATCCAATCACGCCAACTTGAAGAGAGAATTCACGAATATGCGTTTTTAACACTCATAATCTTTCAAGATTAGATAAATTTGGGAAGATCTCAACTTGGTGCCAAGAAAACTAATCGATCATATTATTTCAATTCTGTAGATATTCACTTTCCAACGATAGTAACCAAATATTGACTTTGAAATGTCCGTTGTGTCGTATGATCGGTTGGAGAACCACAAATACAAAGGACACGCAAATGATTGAGGGAACACATTACATAGCCAACTAAAATAATGTTCTGTGAGATAAAGAATAATTAAAAACAACAAAAATTAAACCCACATTAACATCCGTAAGACAAATACAAATTCCGGAATTTACTTACAACATGCACACAAACACACACCTATAAGTAAAATAGTATACGATATACGTACATGATACCATAGATATATGCGATGACAGTATGTATTTGATGTTATGTCTGAAATAGAACTTGTATAACCTACCTGCCTCGAGCGCTTGTGCACTCGTCATGAAACAAGAACCAAGCCAACGATCACGATTCAAGAATCACTCCAACTATCTGAATCTTCATCCTCATCGCTTCCAGCCATTGCCTGCACCAATGAGGCTTCTAGGATTAGCAAGGACCACAAAGCTTTAAAATATTTTCCATTAAAGGAGATGAAAAGAGAAGCGACGGACCTGGCGTATTGTGTTTGCTTTCTCTAAGATTGCAGCTACCCTCAAGTTCGTTTTAGGACCAGGTTGAATGCTGGGTCGTGTAGCTACCGCAGGCTTCAGATTGACGGACTGCATAAACAAAACAAGGTCATACAACTCCTAATCTATTTTTTTCTGTTAATGATATTAAGAAGTCACAGGTGTAAGGTCAGAAAAATGTGGGTTACCTTGTTTCGTATTTGTGCAAGCAATGAATCTTTGTCATCTTGCTTTGATTTGATTGGAGGTTGGACCCTCTCAGATACTTTCTTCAGCTGGCAAATCATCAGAACAAGGGATTAGATACACATTTTTTAGCAAAGGCATGGTATTGCAGACAAAATGTGTAGTTGTTACCGTGCGTCTGTCATGAGCTGCAACGGCATCGACAAGCGGACTTCTTGGCCGAGGAAGCCTAACTATAGGGATCTCTTCTAGCTTATCTGTGTCCAAGGTAGGTGCAACACTGAATGCGTTGACAGGCCACATAGCATCTCCCAATGAAGTTATCTTCTGAATCGACAAGTTTGATGGTTCTGCTGTTTCTGCTTTTGAAGCATCAGGATCAGAATGACCATTATCTTCTAGCTTTGCTGACTCAGTTGATGTCAACGCTTCGGTTTCAGGACAATTGTAATGACCACTTGTGCTTTTTGAAACATGATCATCTGTGTCGTCCTCATAATCTTCGTTTTTAGCTGATGGATCCTGAGGCAGCTGCAATGACGACTCTTGTGAATCAACGAGCTCCTGGCTTTGAGCCGCATGGTCAGCCAAATGACTGTTCTCTTCAGAACCAAAATCCTCTATACGCCCGTGGTTAGGCATTGCAGGGAGCTCATCAGAAAGATCCGCTGACTGAGTTCTCTGAGAGCCAAAACTGTCGTATTGACTATTCAAATCCGTGGCAATGGATGGGAACTGAATGGATGACTGCAACGGCTTTTTTGATGCATTGTTTATAATCTCTCCAGGAAGTTGTTCTGATTTCTCACTTCCTAGAGATACAGACATCTCTGATGTATTAGACCCATTTGGAATATTCAAGCTAGAACCAATGGGTGGTGCCGCTGACGGACCCGAACTACTTGTTTCGACTGATTCTCCCATGAAGTTAGGAAACGAAGAATGTGGAGCCTTCCCAATACGCCATTGCATAGGAGGAAGGGGCGGGAGCGGTGGCATATCCTCCTGATTAGGTGGAATAGGCTCAGGGATCAAACAAAAGCTAGGGAAAATAGGATCCAGATTCAACTCTTGCTTAGGACTATTCAATTCTGTGCCTGCTGATTGTGGTACAAAATCTAATCCCCTGGAAACACTTGATTGCTTCAATTCCTCATCTTCTAATGCATGGCTTGCACAAGGTGTTTGCACATTGACTGACTGCTCAATAGTCAAACTCTCTAAAAGGTTCAGATTATTCACTGGTGAAGAGTCTATGCTATTTTCATCAAGAAAGCTCTTACAAGAAGGTTTGGTTTCCGTGTCTCTGTCACTTTGATCCAGAGTTGTCATGGGACCTAACGATTCACCACTTGCCAGGTCATTGTCTAAGGAAGTAGCCAGACCTTCTGAAGACTCTTCCAGTGGGCTTTCCGGCATTTTTTTCTCTGACTCTGCATTATTTTCTGCTGGTAGTGACTCGTTAGACTCCACAGCTGTATCATGGCAAACCTCCCTAGCTTCAGAAGATGATTTAGAAGTACTGGTCGATATCCAAGGCAGAGAACCTATCAAACTAGTAGATGACGGGCTAACATCATCACTGGAAATGTCAGTCTGATTATCAGACACAGCAAGGTCTTCCTTTGGGACAGTGTCTGTGGCTGTGTTATCCAGCCCATGAAGGTCATGAAAGCCTTCATCATGCATATAACTGGAATGAAAATCAGTAGGTATATCACAGATTTGTTCATCGCATTTGCTACAAGTAGGTGAAGCATCTCCCACCGATTTCTCTCCTGAGTTAGAACCAGAAGTCAGTTTACTATCAAGTTCAGTAGGCGTGGTTATTCCATTCTCCAGTGTGTCTTCATTGGACTCTGAAACAGATGCCTCAGCAGTGATTCCAAAGGCACATGACTGTTCATTGTCAACGTCAGCAACCGAGCTTCGAGAATCAACACCAGCAACTGCATTAGTCACGGTAACGCAATTGGTTTCATCATCCGGAGTATCATCTAAGTTAATTTCACATGTTGTACCAGGAAGACAGAATTTAGAGGGCATATCAGGTGAAACTGCCATCCCCATCCCAGCTGACCAGGGTAACAGTTCTCCTATTGGGCTACTACTATCACAGCTTTTAGTATCGCTGCCTGGGTTTGCTGCAACTGTAGAATTTGTCTCAACATCATTATCAGGGACAGGTAACTGTTCTCCTGTTTGACTATCAACAAACAGTTGAGGACCAGTGCCCGAGTTTGAAGAATAATCAACCATACAGTTCTTTTGAATGGTCGTATCGTATCTACTTCCTTCAGAAATTGAACTAGTTGACGAAGTTTCAGAAGGAAAGTTAGAGTTTTTAGCCTTAAAAGACGCACCAGATTTTGAAGAACCGATTGGATCCACCTCGTTTCTATCATTACCTCCCTTAATCAAATCAAATCTAACAAGTTCTGCAGAAGTTTCAACGACTTCTGGTGCTAAAGATTGAACAGTCAGTGAACATGATTCAGCACTCTGAGAGATTGCCCTTGGACTTGAACATGAATCATTCGAAATAAATGATATCTGGCCATCTGCATTGCTGCTACTAACTGATTCCTGAACAATAAAATCATGGGACATTTTGTTGGCTTCAGGAGTTGCGTGAGACGTTAAACCAACCAGCTCACTCTTAACACTAGAAGTAGAAGGTAAACGTCCAGAAAATTTCTCTCCGTCAGATTGATCATCAATTGATATGCTTGCAGTGTCTGAGTAAGATAAACTAGTGCTCCGTTTCCCATACGAGCCTCGCCCATTTTCTGATACTGGTGTGTTTTCAACTGAATGAAAAAATGAAAATTGAGGTGGATCTTCCCTCTCTTCATCCACATCAGAATATGCGTGATGATTCCCATCTTTCAACGCACCTGATGTATTATTAGGTCTACTACACTCATCATCTGTTTCTGTTTCCGACTCCATGGTGGCTGGTGCATCCACATAATTGTCAGCCTCACTGGTTAAATCTTCAGAATAACTCCTATGTTGAAGAAATCCTTGTTTTCCATTCAAATTAGTGTGTGAATCCTTTGATATAGTTGTACCAGGGAACCCGTTGTGAGTAGATTCAGGCACAGTCTCGATGTCTTTTTCAACAAAACCCACATTTTGCTGCTCATTTGACAATGAAACCTCTGCTCTGCTTCCTCTGTGAGACTTTTCCAGAGCATCCACCATACTGATTTCAGGTATATCGGTTACTACGTCTTTAGCACTATCCATATTCCATGTCAACAATTCGGGCTGGTTTGGTGAATTTTTTTCATAACCTGCATTGTTATTTACAGATGTCTGCACAAATTTCCCCATGTAGCTTTCCCCTGATTTTGAAATAAGGGAGTAGCCATCTAGCTTTCTAGTTTTCAGCTTCACAACTCGCGCTGGATCTGAATGATGAGCCTCTAAATGCTCCTCCATAAATAATTCATGCAATCTGTGCCAGTTGAATGATTTGAAGCAACCATCATCAGTCACAGTTATATCAAACATAGCAACTTAGGTTACTAAAATATTTAGCATAATGGAAATGACAAACATACAAGACATAAAAATAGATAATACCCACTTGGCGTGTGATGTTAGCGCATTCTCGGGTGTTCCTCCATTCCTCCAAGGAGATGCTCTCCTCTGCAAGAGATTTATAAGAAAAAAACTTTGAGGAACTGAGAAATGTACAAGAGGAAGATAGATTACACATTCAAAACACCAAGAGCACAAGTATCCTCATAGGACCTGCCTAACTTTAATGCTACGCTTAACAAGAACAGAAAAGAACAACTTCTACTTTTTCAGCAAACCTACCATGTTACGGAAACAGAAAAGACAAAGAAAGAAGGATCACACTGAAACGCACAAGCTACAGCCTCCCTCTTTTGGGAAGTACTATTACTACCTTTGCTTTCTGTGATTTCTTCTCTCTCTGAATATCATCCCATGATGCTTCATAGGAAGATGTTTCGTGCCTAACAAATGATGGATCGGTGTAGCGTTTCAAGCATGCCCCAGCTCCCGAAATATCAAACCTAATCAAAACCATACAAAAAGATGTTATATCACCCTCAGCTCTCACAAAACCACCAGAGAAAATAGATTACAAAAAAGAAACAAGGTAAACCATACTTGTCCAGAAGAAACAGCCTTGGGGGACCCCGACATTCCTCGTAAGAATCCATTACACAGCGGGGTAAGTCACCACGTGTAACCACACTCTGCTCCAGTTGTAGATTCGGATGCCATTCCGCACCTGAAACAGAGTTACAGAGTTCGCTTATAATGCTATCTTCTATTTGCCTTGCTTTGCATTAGACTCAGACCTAAGACCACAAAAGCAAGTACCAATGGGAGAACTTATATCTGACCTTTATTGGAGAAGAATGGTGAATGATTGGTCTGGCACAACAATGCTTTCTCGATGAAAGGGAATTCAGCTTCGAGCTGTTGTACACGAGCCATAAGACCGTGGCTTCTAGAAGCAGTAGCCATTACTTCTTCGTGCAAGTCGTGGAACATCTCAGCAGCAAACCTTCATCACAAAATAAGTCAAATTCCGATCAAAATTTTAACTTTTCTGTTATCCAAACCGAGAGACAAATTCCGAAATTGTTGCTTAAAATCTCGTGACTCAAGCAAGAACAGTAGTAGAAAATTCCCGAATTTAAACGCGATTTAGAGAAAACTTACTCGGCGAGATCACCGAGTTGACGCAAAATGCCAACGAGACCAGCCATGGCGACACCTTCGAGCAGAGCTTCGGGGTCATCTTTATCGGCGGCTTGATACAGATCCGGATCTGCTAATCCATACTCGTTCCGAGCCTGGTACCTCGTCAACGGCATTGTTGAGCTTTTTTGGGATCAAAAAGCTTCTTAATAAATAATACTTTCGCTTTGTTCAATGAAAGGAAGAAGAAAAACACAGCTAGCTACTACGCTCTCTAGCTATCTCTCTCTCCATTGAATTTGTGGCCGCCCAAATTAACATCTTTAAAACAAATGTGACGCCATCACTACTTTCATGAACCGGAACGGACTTTCTGTGGTGGATTCGATTCCAGCGGCGGATGTTGAGACGGAGAGAGAGAAAGATAAATAGAGAGAGAGAGAGAGAGAGAGAGAGAGAGAGAGAGAGAGGATGGTAACAACTAATAACAGTAAAATATCAGACGCTGAAAGGTTTTAGACCCCAAAAAAAAACATTTTATTTCTTTAAAAACTAATACAATTTGGCAAGATTACCAAAAATAAAGTAAAAACTGTAGTAAACTAAAAACAAAGCATGATATAATAACTCAAATAATTATGTTAATAATCAATTGCGATCTTCAGTTTTATTCACGGAATTACACGACCCTAGTTAAGTAATATTATTTTATTTATATATATATATATATTGGCTCAGAGGCTCAAAAATATAAAATAATATATTTTTGGTTGAGTTTCAGGTTCAGACATGTCTATTACTCAGACCAAAACTAAAATAAAAATTCTATCAAGATAATGCTGAGTGCATATCATAATTTCAGATGTCATAGCAATAAATTCGGATGCAGAGTTGAGAGAAGTTTTTTTATGGTTGTGTAAATCTGAGTTTTTTTACATACTTTTGTTAAGATTGAACAGTTTTACTTTTTCTTTTTTTTTTTTTTGTTGGTTGAAAATTACATATATTTATTTGTTTTCAGATAGAAACAATTAAAATACTTACAGATATCATGCGTCTCACGCAATGTGACACTTGGGCATTAGATATACCAAATCAAACACATCAAATCTTATGGATGGTCTGTTTTTTAACCACAACTGCAAATTAATGTAATCATTTGAGTATTTGTATACGACTGCGAAGGCATTCATTTAAAAATTCAACTACTTTTAAACAAGAATAATACTAGTTAATAAAAATCCAAATCTCTCTCTCTCTCACTCTCCCTCTCCCTCTTCTGTCTTTTCTCTCTCTTTGTTACATGTTACAAACAAAAAAAAAATTTAGTTAATGGTCATCTGAATACAAGGGAGGAAGACATAGGTCGAGGAGGACCTCGTGTTTGGATATGAGCAAGCTAAACAGAGCAAGGAGGCTCATCATCTTTCAGATAATGCTAAGTTGAGATTGGTTGCTAGGTTTGGAAATATATTATTTTATGGCTAACCATTTCAAAATTCTGGTCTTACCTTTTGTTTTGTTTTGTTTTTCTTTCTTTTCAGAATCTCATTTTCCCTTGTTTTTAACTTATACGACATAAACCTAGGCGAAAAGCTGGTCATGTCGTTGAGATTGAGATATATTTTGGACTTAGCTTACGTGATCTTTCTATGATGGACAGGAGATTGAGATAAGAAACATCCAAGGACTACTTGGTTCAGCGATTGTTGATCCGAATGTGAAAGGCAGATTAAGGTGGCCGCATGGTAAATATTCATTCTTGGATGGATACAAAATATTTGAAGTTTGTCACGTTAGAGCTACTATCTACGAAAACCGAACTCTTGGGCTTAAGGTTAGAGAGACTGATAGATTTAATGAGAGGTATGGAACAGGGGAAATCGAGAAGAGGGTGACGCTGATACTTAAAGAGATGAACACCAAGCTACATGTAAAATTATTGTGTTCTGCATTTTTTTAATTTTAAAAAGATATAGGAAGTAGGTCTTATATGAATTATTATACTTGTGGATCTGCAGGAGCAGAACACTGAAAGGGGTTGTGTTTTGGGAATGCTTCGAGATGCTCTTGGAACTATATGGGACTTCATGCATTGTGATGCTTCTCTTACATAATAAAGAAGCGTGCGGTGTTGCTGGTGGTATTGGGTTCCATGTATGTGAATATGGTGTCTGCATGACTCAGGCTCAGTCTTACAATCAGAAATTGCATTGCATTAGACCTGAAGTATAGACACTTGTAAGATTTATCTTACGGTTTGAACATATAGTTGATCACTTCCCACATTCTTTGCCAAAAAGATTAGTCTTTCTTCTATTAAATTATAAATATCACCCATAATATTAAACACATCAACTGCAGGTATGATATAGTTGGTCCACAACTATAAAAAGTAGGTCATTCCAATTTCCAAGCCACTCAAACCAGGTGTGCTATAAGTTCCACTGCTTTATCCATCAAACCTTTGTCACATAACCTGGAAATGACTTGCTCGGTTCTTGAACTCTTAACAACCAAGTTCCTGCTAAATGCTTCCTCCAGTAAACCCTGAGCACAAACAACCGCATCTACTTCAATATACGCACTAATCATAATATCATATGTGTGGCTGTTCCGATCAACTCCATTTGTCTCCATCTCTTCCCACAAATTCTTAGCTCGACTCATATCCCCGGCTTTGACCAATGCCCTAATCAATATATTGTATGTAACTACATTAGGCTCAGAACCTAGCTTGCTCATTGAAGACATCATCTTTAAGGCGCCTTCGATATCGTTCTGCTTACACAAGCCATTGATATACACATTGTAGGTATAAACATCAGGAGTCAAACCTATCAAGAGTAACTCATCAAATAACTTGTCTGCTTTCGGGTAATCCTCATTCGCAATAACGCCTTGCAATATAATCGTATAACAAACGATGTCGGGCTCTATTCGATCACATTTCATCTGGTTCAGTACACTGACAACTTCTTTTCCCCTTCCACCTTCGACCAAGAACTTCATTACGACTGTATAATCGCGCAAATCTGGTGAAAACCGAATCTTTCTCAGATCTTCAAAATATCCAATGACATCGAAACATGAACAGTCCTTGTGCTTACAGATAGAACTCAGCAACCGAGAGTATAAACTTGGATCAACAATGTAACTTTCATCACTCATGTATCTAACTAACTCAGTGGCATAATCTACCTCACCGATTCTACAGAGCGCATCGATCAATATCTCGAAAGTAGATTCTTCTAACCTCACACCCATTCGAAAAGCTTTCAACAAAATCTCAGGCACTAATTTCAGACTTTGCCTCTTTCTCACAAGAACTGAGAGCAGAGCATTGAGTGTGTAAGCAGAAGGCACGCACCTGAAATTTGGGATTTTGAAGAACACATGGATTGCTTCATCGACCTTACCGGAGAACCCATAAGCAAAGATGACATCTTTGAAAATGGTTTCGGGTGTATCGAACTTCTCGGAGGTTTCGAGGTGATTGAGAACAGAGGCGATGCTCTCGAGCTGAGAGGTTTTGGCTAGGGTTTTGATAACAAATCGGTATGCTTGAGGCGTGGGCTCGCAGTTATGGAGACGGAATGAGTTTGTGAGTGTTCGCAGAACACAACCTTTCTCGCTCGAGCTTGAATCTGAGACCAGACCGTTTCTTAGTTCTTCCATCGCATATTTCTGCTTGAGATTTTCGTTCCATTTCGTTTTGAAGGAAGATTGAGGGATTTTTCGAAACTTTCTCATGAAATTTGACATTCGGTGCCACGATGAAGATCTTGCCATTTTCAATCGATCGGTGATTTCTACCGTCGGCGTCAATTAAGACTACTGAGACAGAATATCTAAAAGCCATTGGAATTTGGCTACACTAACCGTAATTCTTTTATAATTAATAAACTAACTAAAAAAATAATTGTACACATTAATCTACACTAATTTAGAAAACCAAGTTTAATAAACTTTTTTATATTCAAAGTATATCTAGATCCTTTTTATATACTTTTAAAAAAATAAATTTTATTTTCTGATTTAGTTTTTGTAATTTATAGTGTAATAATTTCTTCTTTCTTTATCGACTTTTCCTATATTTATTAATGGGAAAATGCGAGAGATTCAATCCAAAACAAAGAAATCATCTTAGTCACTTTGCCTACTGTCAATATCACATTGGTCTTCCATAAATCAGAAGATATTGGCCAATACTGAATGCATAAAAGAAGACTAGAGATTGTCGGAATTTGAACAATTTAGTAACCATCGAATCTCTATAAGTAAATCACTCTTCCGAGTTCCGATACTACTCTCAATCTTATTATCATAACCTCCATCGTTGCTGTGAAACTTCCCAAGCCACCAATCTCCTTTCTATCCTTTAGCTACTCCACGTTCCTACCAATCACCCTCTCTGCTTTAACTTTTTTTCTCTTCGAAAACGAATCCATGGACTATACGCTGAGACATCATTGCATGCAAATTGTTGACTAGTGAAAACCGCTGCAAAAATCCTCCGTACCTCCAGATTCGAGAAAACACAAATGTACCGTGTGATCAACAATCTGCTCATTGAGACACTGCGTAAACTGAACAATGGGTTCCTTAAGATAGCATTCTCTACGCATGCGCGCCACACGCCTCCGCATCACTTCTCCTTACTCATGATTTTCGGGAGCCTTGTCTCCACAGTTCAGCCACTTCACTTAACATTGTAGCCATTCGATTTTCCATTTGTAGACCATCAAAACAACCGTTGAATCATCTCTATTTTGCATTATTATAACTTCCACTTCATCAGTTGGTATAGCGCAGCAGAAACATGGTGAGCTCATAATCCAAAAGTCACAATATAAAAATCTGGTTCTGATACCAAGTGATGAAAGGCAAATCTGTAAATATCTTATTTAGTTTTAAAATATTTAATAATCGATAGTTTTTTTTATCCGTCAAATTTTTTTTAGTTTTAATCGTAATGTAAACGATTAAAAGTTTAGACTTTTCTTTTATTAAATTAATTAAAACCGAAATAAAATAATAAACATAAATCGTAAATTATAATAAAAATCAAAAATTTTAACTTTATTTAAAATAAAAGTTTACTAAAATATTATATAAATAAAATTAATTATTTAGATATACATTATTGAAAATAATAAAGATATTTCGCTGCATCACTAAATCCACTGTTTCAGACACAATTCCCCCGACCACTTTTGGATTTTCTTTCGCCAATTTGAATTTTTTCTCTTAAGTCTGCCATTTCTAACACAAAACTTAACTAATTTCTCCGGTAATTTTTATCTTAGTTTTGATGGATTAACAAGATTTTTTAAACTTAAGCAAATAAAAGAGAACATATAACCTATTTTAAAACTATTAAAATTAAAAAGAATTATAGGTTTTCTTTTCTATAACTATTCATTAAAATCAGATCGGGTAATCAAGTGGAATACATCCGTCTTTTTATTTTTGGCTGGAATACCACATCTAAAGCTATAAAATTTATTTTGAATGTATATATTTTAATTATCTGAATAAGAAATAATAAAGTCCTTTTCATCTTTATTTAAGTAGCACCAATTAAAATCTAAAAACTTGTATCCCAACTTTTATTAAAACACTTTTAAAAACTTTTATTATACACTTTGCTTGGTTGATCTTCAACACGTAACCGTATAAAATAAATTAAATCCCACCTCTATAACAACAATGAAACAGCATTGAAAAGGTGACGTAATTAAAAAAAAACAGCATTAAAAAGGCATTATCCAGTAGTCTTGACCCAAAATTATTATTAGTACTATACTATATTCTTAACGTTGACCAAAAATCGCGTGGTCCCACGCACTAAAGAAGAGCGTGGAGCGGGAAATTGCCGTCCTTAAAAACAGAAAGAAAAAGAGAATAAAAAAAGAATTTGATTTTCTTAATTTTCTTTCTTCTTCCTGAGATAGAAAAGGAAATAAGAGAAAGAAGGCGAAAAGCAGGAATAAAAGCAAAGATTCCCGCTGACTCCGTCTCTCTGCGCTGGAAAGATAGAGGTGAACATTTCCTAGGGTTTGATTTTCGCGACCCAGAAATTGAAAAAGAAAGTTTAACATATTATTATTCGTTTCCCCATCGTATTAAGCTCTCTCGGCAAAAAGATATGGCGTCGTCTTCAGCTTCGGCGACGGTGGCGGTTGATAAAGCAACCAGCGATCTTCTTCTAGGTCCTGATTGGACTACGAACATGGAAATCTGCGATTCCGTCAATTCTCTTCACTGGTAAATTTTCCTTTTCTTATATCAACCGCGTTCGATTGAGAATTCTGGAATTGTTTGACTTAGTTGATTTGTTCTCTGTTAGAATTAGATTATATGGTTGCTTGATTCATGATTGGAGAACTATTGAATTGCTCAGGCAGGCGAAAGATGTCGTTAAAGCTATTAAAAAGAGGCTGCAACATAAGAGCCCGAGAGTTCAGCAACTTGCGCTGACGGTATTGAAATTTAGGGACCTTGTTCTTCGTCCAATTCTCCTCTTGCGCTTATTTTTCGACTCTCCTTTTAACTCTCTACATATTCTTGTGTGTTAGCTTTTGGAGGCTTTGGTAAAGAACTGTGGAGATTATTTGCACCATCAAGTTGCAGAGAAAAACATTCTCGGGGAGATGGTCAAAATTGTGAAGAAGAAGGTAGTTTTTTGTTTGTGGTTCTATGTACATGTTTTCCATTGTGGTGATTCTTTATATAGCTGATGATCCTTTCAATGGACTTTTTATAGGCGGATATGCAAGTGAGGGATAAAATCTTGGTCATGCTGGACTCTTGGCAACAGGCTTTTGGGGGTCCTGACGGAAAATACCCGCATTATTATTGGGCGTACGATGAGTTAAGGGTGAGTGAGTAACTTGCTTGAAAAATACTTGTCATACTTTTTTTCGTTTAACTTGCTTCTGATAATTTATTTTTCCGTACCCTCTTTTAAGTTTCGAAGTACTGTGTATTAGTAAAAAGGCTGGAACTTGCTGCTACACATCTTACAGGATGTTAACCTTGTGCTAAATGAAAGATAGTTTATAGTTGTGGAGTCCTGTTACTCTGTGCTTTTTTTCTACTTGAGATCTCTGCATACGTGCCATCTGCTTGCGTTTTACGCAGATGGTCATTTGCATGAAATTCTTATTCTTAACTTTGCTGTTGTATGTTTCAGCGTTCTGGAGTTGAGTTCCCTCGGCGTTCACCTGATGCGTCCCCTATAATAACTCCACCAGTGAGTCATCCACCGTTAAGACAGCCTCAGGGGGGTTATGGATCACCGCAAGCTGGTTATGGGATGCCGCAAGTTGGTTATGGAATGCCGCAAGCTGGTTATGGGATGCCGCAAGCTGGTTATGGAGGACCGCAAGCAGGTTATGGATTACCGCAAGCGGGTTATGGAATTCCTCAAGTGGGGTACGGAATGCCTAGTGGTTCGTCGAGAAGACTTGATGAAGCGATGTCAAGTGAGGTTGAGGGCTTAAGGTAAGTAGATTTGTTAGTTCGATATTCTGTCGATGTGGACTGGCAGTTTTAGATTTCGTACAAAATTTTCATCAATTTCAATATTCTTGTCTTTGTTAAATTGTAGCTTGTCAAGTATTGAGTCCATGAGGGACGTGATGGATCTCTTGGGCGACATGCTAAGCGCTGTGGATCCCAGTGACCGTGAGGTATTGGAATGTGTTATAGATCTATATTGAGGTTTTGGGAACGAAATCGATTGTTTACCCGTGGTTTTCATATTATGTAGGCTGTGAAAGATGAAATCATTGTTGACTTGGTCGAACGTTGTCGTTCGAATCAGAAAAAGCTGATGCAGATGCTAACCTCCACTGGGTTAGTCTTCTATTTTCCGGAATCTTTCTGTATCTAAATATGTTAGAATGTGTAGTGAAATTGTTGACTTTGAGAAATTCCATCGTTTTGCTAAACAGTTTTTTTGTGTATATGTTGCAGGGATGATGAACTTTTAGGCCGGGGACTCGATCTGAATGACAGTCTTCAAATTCTGCTAGCGAGACATGATGGAATAGCTTCTGGTTCTCGTTTGCTAGTCCCGGCTTCGAAACCCGCTGATTCGAGCCCCAAATCTTCTGAAGCGAAAGATTCTAGTTCCGTAGCTGGTTCTAGTTCCCCAATACCCGCCACTGTTTCTACGGGTAAAAGCCCAATTGATGAGGAGTACGAAGAGGAGGAAGATGAGTTTGCGCAATTAGCTCGAAGGTCTGTCGTACATTTGGATTTTTGGAACATTGCGTATCATAAAATTAGTATTTGACATATCATGTTGTGTTGCTTCAGGCATTCCATACCACCAGCATCTGTGACTACAGACCCCGCCAGTTCAGAGTCTCATATTGCTGCAGGCAATGCTCTTGCTCTTGCTCTGCCTGACCCGCCTCCTCCAGTGAACACCACAAGGGAACAACACATGATTGACCTATTGAGTTTGACATTGTCATCAACTCCGCCGCCTCCATCCTCTCAACCTGCTCCTTCTCCTCCTCCTACTGCCTCAGATAAAAACACACATATCTATCCACAGGCTTTACAACAGTTTGATAGCTATGTCGCTCCATGGGCTCAACCCCAGCAACAGCAACCTCAACAACAACAGCCTCAAACACAGCAGGGCTATTCTCAACCGCAACAGCAACAGCAACAGCCTCAAACACAGCAAGGTTATACTCAATCGCAACAGCCTCAAACACAACAGGGCTATTCTCAACAGCAACCACAAGCACAGTTCCAGATGCAACCACAAACTAGACCTCAGAATCCATATGAATATCCTCCTCCGCCATGGGCTTCAACATCAGCGAATGCATATTATACTCCACGAGCTAATGCAACTGGGTCGTACACAGACACATCGGCACTAGCCGGGAGATCACTGCAGCAATCCAACTCATTCCCCACAAGAGGCGGAGATCCCCAGGCTACTTCAGCTGCAAGCAATCCAGGTGTCTATGCAGGACAGAAGCCGTTTGTTCCTTCGTACAGACTGTTCGAAGATCTCGATGTCTTTGGGAGCGCAGAGGGGAAGCATAATAATAAGTCGACGAACAGTAATAATGATTCTCAAGGCATGTCTGGGTCTCAGGCGCAGCAAAGTATGATAGGAGGGAGGAAAATGATTTAACCTAAGTGGATGCTTCGTTATTTTCCCATTGTGAATATAATGGTGTACAACTGAATGTACATTTTTTCTCCCCCTTCGTTTCTCATCTTGTTTGATTTTAGGATTTTGTATGACATAGTGAAACGCTTTGATGAGACCAAGAGATTTTTTTTTATTTATTTTTTTACATTTTTCACTCTGTCCAATATTTTCTTACCTATTTGTCGAGTTCTGTGATCTATGTTGGTTTGGTAAGAGTGCTTCAGCAGCTGGAAGGGGTTTGGAAGTGAGAAATGGGAAATTAGTCGGTTTCTAGTCTGAATATTGGTCTTGTTTGGGTCCTTTTACAAAAATATACAATGTTCTTAATGGCAGTGGAGCGTAGCGGTTGTTACGATTACATTCATTTTGATGATTGACAACTCAAATTAGCAGTATGTAGACGTGTCGTTAAGATGCTTTTAGCTATGTTTGAAGTGGCAAGTCTCTGATGAGGGTTTGTCCGGATCTTTGTAGATCGGGATTAGTTCATGGGACAACTCGAATTATGGGGGAACAAAACATGTATCAGAATCTACTTGATGACATTGTCAGGTAGCGTGATTGGTTTCAGCAGATCCCATTCAATTTTTCGCCCCTTGTTTAATTGTCTTCTACCAATGTTCCCAAAAAAAAATAATTCTGTTCATTTCGATGACACAATATGTATAAATGCATTCATTTTGAAGAAGAAAAGAAAGTTTCTACATTCAGAAAATATAGTGATTGAGAAGCAACGAGATGTTGGCTCATCAATCATTTTGGTTGTTCGAAGCGAGATCACGAGCATAATTTACCGAACTTATTAGCAAGCCACAGAGATATTTCCTTTTCTTCAACATTGTGTTTTTATTTAGCTTCTTCACATCTTCGACATTGAGTAGTCCATCGCTTCCACCAGATAATCTGCGTCGTCCTTAGTGAAGCAGAGAGGTGGTGTGATTCTAAAGACGTTTCCAAAGTAGCCTCCTTTTCCAACCAACACACCTAACTCTGTAAAACATTCACATAAGACATTAGTTTAGTTTTCTTTAGTACGAATTTCACCTGAGAAGACTAGAAAAACCCACAACAAGCCAACCTTTCATTTGATCCATGATGTGCAGAGTCTCGGCGGTTGCAGGAGTCTTAAGTTTGCGATCACTCACCAGCTCTACTCCTAGCATCAGTCCTCTTCCCCGTACATCCCCAATAACTACATTGGAAAAACATATGTATAAACAAAATGAAGCAGTTCAAGACAATTTCTGAAGAGTGCGAGTGACAGAGAGATTTACTTTCGTGTTTCTCTTTCAGTTGATTAAGTTTCCCTTTGAGATAAGATCCTACCATCGCTGCATTCTCCTGAAGCTTATCTTTCTCAATCACATTCAGAACAGCGAGACCAGCGGTAGTAGACACGGCATTCCCACCAAATGTGTTGAAGTAGCATCGGCGAGTCAATACTCCTGCAATCTCTGGAGTTGTCACAACCGCTCCCAAAGGAAACCCATTCCCAATTCCCTGTTTTAACATCATCAAAGAAACGACAAATCAGTTCTGTTCCATTTTTCTCAGAGCTTGTATCCCTTTAAAGTTGGGCAGAACAAACTAAAGTTGGGACTTGGGACAACTCTTACCTTCGCCATGGTTACTATGTCAGGGACGACATTGTGAGCCTCAAATCCCCAGAAATTGCCAGTGCGAGCAAATCCTGACTGGACTTCATCCGCAATGAACAATCCTCCAGCTTTTTTAACAATATCGTAAGCTGCTGACAAATAACCTGGAGCTAGTTCCACAATCCCTCCAACTCCCTAATCACATTTGCAGTCAATGATGAAGCATTCAACTCTTAGTTACATGAATTCTAAACATTTATTTTACCTGTATAGCTTCACAAATAAAACCAGCAATGTGTCCGGTGGTGCCATATTGAATGAGATCGTGCACATCTTTGGCATACTTCTCTCCATCAGAACCAAACACACCTCTATATGGATCTGGGTTCAAAGCGTGATGAGTTCCAGTCTACCACCAGCAAAAGAAAAAAAACAAATATCAGAACACAGATCAACATCAAATCTCATCCAACGAAGTTGAGTAAACCCCAATCTCTAGTACCTGAACCACGTTGAACTTCCACATGCTTTGAGCAGTAGCACCCATTGTACCAGCCGCATTCCCATGATACCCATTTCGAATCGAGACAATGTCTTGACATCCGGTATATAACTTGGCCATCATGAGTGCCAATTCATTAGCCTCCGTCCCTGAGTTGGTGAAGAACACCACCTATTCCAATAAACCAAACTGCATAAAGTAAACAAATTTTGAACAGACAAGACACAATGACTCAAACTTGCATGCTCTTGTGTGGGTCAGTAGTACCTTGAGATCACCAGGGAGTTTAGAAGCTAGAGCTTCAGAGAACTCAGCAATGGCATGGTTAAGGTAAAGAACGGTAGGATGCTGGAGTCGCTTGATTTGATTAACAACTGGCTCAACCACATCAGGGTGACAATGTCCACAATTTACAACTGCGATTCCTGCAAAGGCGTCTAAATATCTCCTTCCACTCTCGTCGAATAGATACTGCATCTTCCCATCCACAATGTTCAACTGCAACTCCCAAAGAAGAAACCAAATACTAATTTTTTTTTTAAAAAAAAGAAAGATTTTTATTATCAGATATAACAAAAAAAGAGATTCAACATTATATTTTATAGATTTCATTATTGGCCAGAGAATATTCGGATCCCAGCAAAAACCAGAATACGTCCAAGTGATTTGAGAACATCGCAGTCTTAAGCAAAGATATTTAAATTACAACAATTTAGCTGTTTTCGATGAGATAAACAAAATAAGATATTCATGATATATCTCAGATAGATGCGATCGGAAAGTTACCGGCTTTTTGTAGAGACAAAACATGGAAGGACTGAGAAACTCCTTCCTTTTGTTAAGGATAACATCAGCGGATGGGCCTGTATACGGCGGAGGGGAGTAATCAAACGGCGGAAGCGTGGCCAAAAACTCTTCGGAATCCTTGACGGAAGCAGCAGCCGTTGCCGTATGAGACGTCGACGAGATGCATCGTCGCCAGAGGGAAACGGAAATGTTTTGGACCGATTTTTTCGCCGCGAATCTCTGCATCATCCTCTTTCTTTGTTTTTCCTCTGAATGGAATGAATGAAATGTTTGCAGAGAGACTTACGACGACACTGTTTTTATGGTTACAATGATGATGATGCGGGAGAAAGGTAGATGAAGTTACGTGTATATATATAGAGAGATTGATGACAAGCTCGAAGAAAAACATAACCCATTGGATCAATGCTGACGTGTCGCTGTTATATATACTTACGGAACTTGATTTTGACAGGTTGGTCCTTAAACCTCTATTTATTTTTAAAAAAAAAATACTATCATTTTTAACATTACTCTCGATTTAAATTCTAAATATATGTAATAAATTTTAGAATTAGTACAATTTCTACAATTTCTATTTGATTTATTAATTTTTCATATGAATTTTTGAAACAAATATTATGAAAGCTAACATTTTTTCTTTTTTTATTAAAATTAAACGATTAGCTGATTTTTGAAAAATTAACAAAATAATTGTAATATAAAGTTTTAACTCTTTAAGTTATATTTAAACCATAAAATTAAAATTTTAAGTCTGAAATTCTAAGCCATAAATTCTAGATTTGACTAAAACCTTTTAGTTTCTTTGTTTTTTATTTATTATCAAAAAAAAATCCACATTTGAAAATTTAGTGTTAAATCTTCAGCAGAATAGTGCATTTTCAAAATTTTGGAAATTTAAAATCTAATGAAGTTCGATTTTTTTTTAGTCGGAATTATGTGACACAATAGTCATCTATGAAATTCATGACACATGTTTGGGGTTCGAACCCTGCATCTCTCAATATTATGAAGGATATTAAAGCCACTTAACAACAAAAAAAAATTTCAATTTTTTAATATACTTTTTCGGTATCGTTCATAATTTAGTTTCCTAAAGTAGGTAACAGAAAACAAAAGATTCTGCAAAATGACATTATTACTATTTATTGTATCCAATGAATGAATGTTGACTGACATAAAAGAGAATCGAGTACAGAATTAGTAAAACATGGTGTAAATCCCCAAACTCCATGGGAAAAGAACATATTTAACATAGTTTTCTATTTACATCTTTATTTTCTTCTTCATCAAAGATTTATCTCAACTACTAAGCGATCAAAATAGCAAACTCATGTTCCAGCTCATTTTCCGCACTATCGAGCAATCTAAAGTAGTGTATAATAATATGTTTAATAATACATTAGTTGTTTCGTAACAGATTTCTCTCAATAGTTAAGTAAATGTTAAATCATTATTTGAGTGTATTTGGTATACTACCTAAAAAAAAAAAAAAAATAGTAATGCATTTGGTAGATGGAATGGGTGTCAATAATGAGAATGATCATCTACGGTCTACAACAAAACTAAAAATAAATTTGTTTTTAAGGAAAATTTACAAAATTCAAATGGATCTATTCCAAATATAGGATGAATAGTTGTCTTACCTTTTTTCTTAACGTGTTGCTACAAGTCCCAAAACCGTAGCATAACAGGTGTATAAAAATAGAATGTAATGGAGGGGGCCATATGTGTATGGGGCACGTGCAGCGCGCATGCTAGTGGAAGTGCTGGTTCGTTTGTCCCAATGAAAACCAATTAGTGGAGTTGGATTATGCGTTGCTTAGTATTGTAAATCAATATGTCTAGTTTTTGTTCTCTCAATAAACAATGCCCATCAATGAAACCGATGAGCTTCAAATTTATGGATCGTGTCCTTCTTATCTCCGGTAGATAGATAAAGATTGAGATTATTTAGTATGTTTTCTTTAGTCAACAATTTGTTTTCTACCATTTTTAAATCTGAATGGACGAATAAAAAATGATAGCATGACGACATTAGTGTGTAAAAAAACTAATATGTTATTGTATAAAAACATCTAAAATATCAATGAAAAAGAGGGAAGTTATTACATTGGAATTATAACAGATATGAATGAGAGGAAAAGGGAGAGTTTGATGATGTACCAACCAAATCTGCTTATATCTTCTTCTTTTTTGGGTTGTGTGTGGTCAAACTGTTTACAGCTATTTAAAATTGGGCTTTTTGTGTAGTTTTTTTCGTTTGGGCTTTTGTTTGCTTACAACAACGGTAAACCCCTAGTTTCTTTTCTATTCATTTGTTTTAGTTTGAATATGTTTGGAACTTCTGTCATTAGGTTTGTAGTTTCACTACTACAAATAGTCAAACAAGCTTTGTTAATCCTTTCTCTTTCTTTTTCCAAACCGTGAAGTTCGATAAATCTCTCTAATCAGATTAACTTAGAAACATGAATACATGTCCGAAATACATTGGTTTACCTAAATTTAAATATACCAGTGCATGACTTAATATAATACGAGACAATACGCTTCCGTTCTCCTCTTGCGGATATTTGACTCATTGCTCATCAAACTAGCCAATGATCTCATTTCACAGAGAAACATATTTCAACGAAGCAACCATGCAAACCAGATTCACGTCTAATTGATAACATTAATTAGCGATAAACTTTTTTTTTAACGTTACGAGCGGTAAGAAATGGCTAAGTAGTAAGAAATTGATGCAAAGATGGCTGTATCACTTTTGTTGAAATGTTTTTTTGTTTCTGCTCATTTTATATTGTTATTGATTACCATCCAAACGGTACATTTTTACATTGCTATGATATAGAGTTACTAATCACACTCTTCAAGTGTTTGATTGACGGTATTGTTATAAATTTTGACATAATGTTGTATTATATATAACCACGACGAGTCATTGCGTTATGAAATATCATCCACTTTGTAGTGATCAGAAATCGAATCAATCAAGAATTAAAAATGTTTAAACAAAAACCAAAATTCATAGATAGTTATCTCATAACTCATGAGAACATTTATTTAATCGAAATACATATATATTGTTTCCGACACATTTTATAATTTCTTACATATCCATATCCCCAACATGATAAAATCGAACTAACAACACCGTCATTCTCATTCTCCATAACCCTGATTCTCGAGTTCACAACCCTACAATTCATTATAATCTCGCCTTGATTTCCAGTCAAAGGTCTAGATTTCCCATCCGAATCATTACTTTTACGAATGCTCCAAATAACACGAACTTGTTTCTGCAGAATAGTTCCACTAGTGGAACCGTATCAGCTCGTGGAGTCTATAACAGTTCTTGATCGCTCTGAATACACCTTTCCCATTACGAAGACTGTAATATTGACTATGGAAAGCATTTGGAGTCACGGGTCGCGAAGTTGACCAAAATGGTGCCATTTCCATTTTGAGGGCACAATTTATGGATCCAGTTGGGCGAGGTAAGTTGGGTTTAGACTTGGGTTTGGTCTATTGGTACAGTTGAAGTTGTACAGACGAGGTGGCACAACTTGACATTGTGCTCTTCCAAATGTATGAGCAGCTTAACAATTTTGACCCCAAAAAAATGATTTAGATACATTTTTAGATGTTTAATCAAAGATGATGGCTCACGTTTTATCGGATTACCATGCTAGAGAATGTTAGTTTGGAGATGGTAGCATGTTTGGTTATATTCTCTCTTTTTTTGTTCGTTTTATATTTGGTCATGTATTTCAAGGAATGGGTTTTGTTACTTAACTCATAGTAATGAGCGTATTGCCTAATTCATATGCCTTAAGAAACTCTTTTTAATAATACAAAATATCTTGTGCTATGATTCAAACTTGAAACCTTGTACAAGAAAGTCATCGCATTTCAATATACGAATTGTTATTATTAAAATAATTGTATACTTTCAATTGTTTTTTATATACTATAAAAAAAATTTAAAATATGCTGGAAGAGAAACAACATACAATTAAAAAAATATGGGAAATTTTATTTTAGTTTTATTTTAAATACTTTATCATAGAGGCCGATTAGTTTATCTTGTAAAACAGAAAATTATCAAAACAAAAACCAAAGTATAAACTGAACGTTAATCAAGATTACAAGTAATGCTAATAAGTTAGAAATAAATAAAAAATATAAAATCATATCGACTTTGTAATTGTGCAATTTATAAAGAACCATGTAAGTTCGTGATACTTAGTTGAGAAGTGCATATAGCTAGCTATCAATGTATAAAACGAACTCTATCTAGATCATCAACATAAAAAAAAAAAACCGAAGTAAAGTTAATTTGAAAAAAAAACGAAAAACAAAACTTAGAAATTTAGGAATCAAATGATCGAGTGATCTTTAGAGTATGACCATATAACATGTTTTGGTTTAGGACTTAGAGAAATATACAAGTCTCGATCATCACATACTAGGCCTCAGAGCTGCTTCAGAAAAACTTGTAGTTATCCAAAATACCTAAATCAAAATTTGATAGTTTGGTAATGAAACGAGACCCAAGTTGGTTTGCTCATTTCTAATTTGCTGAGAGAAAAATAAAATTAGACTAAAACAAAAACTTGTTGACCGTGGGCGTGTCATGTCGTTTCGACACGTCTTAGTCATATTGACGCCAGTATCAATCTCAAAACAAGAGTTTTGGTTCCACTCTCGGTCGGACTAATCTATCTCTATCTCTTTCCCACTTCACTCTCGCGCCTCCCAAAGATCTCTCTTCTTCCGCTTCTCTTTTGTCCGTACCTCTTCTAATGGCTGAATCCCCAGAATCGGGCTCTGTAATTGAGCCTGGGAGCTTAAACCCTGACTCGGATCTGTCGTTTACTGCGAATGGCCGAGCGGAGATCGACACTACGACACCGTTTCAGTCAGTCCGAGAGGCGGCCAATCGGTTCGGCGGTTTCGGTTTCTGGAAACCTGCTCACAATTATAAACCACCACAAGCCTTTCAGGTTTCTTCTCCCTCACTCTGCATTTTGGTTTTGTCTGAGGGAAACATTTATGATTTTAGGGTTGTTTTCTTTCGTTAATTGATTACGCGTGCTTGTGAATAATTATATGTTCTGTATCATATTTTGGAGAAGTAAAATTCATTTGTTTAGTAACATCTTAAAGTATCAGAGTTGTTACAGTTAGGATATGTGAGGGTAAGGTTTCTGATTTTTGGTGGCAGGAAAATGTCCAAGAAGGTGATATCATGGAACTTAAGACACAGGCTGCTGAGCTACAGAACTATCTTACCGCGAAAGAGTGCGAGACGCTTGAGGTGTTAAAGGAGCTTGAGGCGACTAAAGCCACAGTTGAAGAGCTTAACTCAAAGCTGCAGCAGAAGAATGACGAGGAGTCGTTGAGGAAAGAAGTTTACGGTCATATCAAGCCAGCGGGTGTTGTACTGAAGGATTTGAACAAGGCAAAGATGAATTTGTGCAAGACGACGATAGATCTTGAGGGTATACGCGGCTCTGCTGAGGTCTTGAACAAGCAACTGCAGGAAGAAAAGGCTGCACTTGAGAAGACACGCCAGAGACTTATGCAGAAATCTTTGAAGGTGATTTCTCTAGAAGAAGAAGCGAGACTAAGATTTGCTAAGAAGGTTGAAACCCGCGAGAAAGATGTAGAGAGTAATGCGTTAAGAATGATGAATGAAGTTCAAAGACTCAGCTGTGAAGCTCAAGAGTTCAAGAAAATAGGAGAGGATGCACGGTCGGAAGTTGTGAAAGCAACGGCTGAGATCAAACACACGAGAGAAAAGATTGAAACGGCTAAGATAAGGTTGGTGGCCGCTAGAAAGATGAAGGAAGCAGCCAGAGCGGCTGAGGCTGTTGCAATCGCAGAGATTAAGGCTGTTACCGGAAGTAAAAACATCGATGAGGCCGTGACTGTGACTCTCTCTGCTGAAGAGTACGCTGCGCTCAATCTTTACGCTAGAGACGCAGAGGAAGAGGCGAGAAAGAGAGTGGAAGATGCAATGTCGGCAGTTGAAGAAGCAAATGTTTCAAAGATGGATATTGTGAAGAAAGTAGACGAAGCGGTGCAAGAAATTGAAACCAGCAAGAAGGCATTGGAGGAAGCTGTGGAGAGAGTCGACACTTCAAATGCTGCAAAACGCGAAGCAGTAGAGGCGCTACGAAACTTGCAGTCAGAGAAAGGACAGAGGAGAAGATCATCTTCATCAGTGAACAACACTTCCAAATTCAAGAACAGAAGAGAGACAACAACAACAACAACAACGCGTCTGATGGATGTTAACGGTCTGCATCTGACATATGATGTTGTAGTTGGGCCATCATCTTCAGTCCCTGTCTTGAAGCCAACAATGTCAATCGGGCAAATACTGAGCAAGAAGCTACTTGTTGCAGAGAATTCAGATATGAATGTCGCTAGCGAGAGAAAGAAATTGTCGTTGGGTCAGATGCTGGCAAAGAATAGCAATGGTGATGGAACCCCGAGCAAGAAGAGTGATGAGAAGGAGAATGGGAAAAGATCAGAGACAACTCGAAAGAGAAAGAATATCGGATTGGCTAAGATTGCTGTGTTGTTACACAAACAGAGCAAGAATAAGAAAAAGTCTAAAAAGATAGCTTTGAACTTGCGGTTATAAAATGATTCAGTGTTTGACTTCTTTTGTTTGTGTTTAGTAAGTACAAATATTCTATTACGAAGTCTTTTTTTATATATCCTGACAGTTTAATTACAAAAAAACAATGGCTACGAGTCCAACCAAATCATCAATTAATCGATTAATAATCTTCTCCAACTTTGAAATGTGTTGGTAATGAATATCTATATAAAAGAATTCACATGTTTAGGTTTATCGATATTTGAAATTTATTATAACTTTTTTTTTTTGTAATAAACTATTATATAAATACGAGATTTAGTTGATAATATTGTTGTTTATAAATCATCAACTATTAAACTCGAATAGTATAAACTGAAGAAAGAAACGGAAAAAAAAAGAAAAAAAAGAAGAAAATACAAAGAAAAATAGTCACGCTTATTGTCGGTGACCCGTAGCTAGGAAGGAGAGAGGAAAGGTCAACAAATTTCTCTTCGGTATATATATATATAAATATCTCTTTAATTACTTCTCACGCCATAATTTTCGATCCTTTAAATTTTCTTCCCCCAAACTTTGTTTGTTCTCTCTCAGATTTGCGACACAATGGCTTCCACGGCGCCACCGATCCTCCCGATCTCCAATTCTCAAACCGTTCCATCCGCCGCCCCCTCTTCCGTTGAATCTCAGCCACCGATTGCAACTCCGGCTTTCCGCGCCTTCATCAATCAGATCTCTGAAACCGTCAGAAACGGTCTCTCGTCTCGTCGTCCCTGGGCCGAGCTCGCTGATCGATCCGCATTGTCCAAACCGGAGTCGATTTCCGACGCTGCCGTCCGGATCCGCAAGAACTATTCGTATTTCAAGGTGAATTACCTCACCGTCGCGACGGCCATCGTCGGATTCTCATTGGTGACTCATCCTTTCTCCCTCGTCTTCCTCCTCTGCCTCCTCGCCTCCTGGCTCTTCCTTTACCTCTTCCGTCCGTCCGATCAACCGATTGTCATCCTTGGTCGCACATTCTCCGATCGGGAGACGCTCGGGTGCTTGATCCTGTTTAGCATCTTTGTGATTTTCCTCACCGACGTTGGATCTGTTTTGGTCTCGGCTATGATGGTTGGAGTCGCGTTGATCTGTGCACACGGCGCTTTCAGGGCTCCGGAGGATCTTTTCTTGGATGAGCAAGAGCCTGCAGCCACCGGATTCCTCTCTTTCCTCGGCGGCGCTGCTTCATCCGCCGCGCCTGCTGTCGTTGCCGCTCGCGCGTAACAATGCTACTCTTAATTGACTCGGATCTACCGTCTGGGTTTAAACTTTTTGTTTGTTTTTCTTTTTTTTTTTTCGTTTTTTGAAACATCTTTTTATATAATTCGTTTGTTCAATCGATACTTTAGGGTCTTAAATAACGTGAAAATGTTGTGGATCTGTCCTAATTCTTTTTGTTCTGTCCTTGGCATTACTGTTACAGATGAAATATATGTTTTACAACTTTCGTTAATCTTTATTAGCTTCTTCAACCTGTTTGCTCTGTAATAGTCTAATTGTGTTGGAAGAGTTGGGATCTGTTTCATGTTCAAACTCAAGATTTGAGCTTGTTCATTGGATCTTGTAGCTATCTTATGATTTTGTTAATGACTAACGTATATAAACACCATCGAAAGACTCAAACTTTGATATGCATCTGTACGCAAAGAATTTATCCACAGATGGAGATGATAAATGAAGGTTCTTTATGCTGTTTCGTTGACTGATGATACAAACTAGTAAAATCTAGCACCTGATCCAGAGCATAGGATCTGTGAATCGCTTCCCGATGAGCAGAACAATGTGTTTTGCCTTATTGGGTGTTCGCGTCTACGATAGAGCTGTAATAAGATATAGCCGAGTCCTGCGCATCTGAGTTTTTGTTATTCGGTCTCGTCGTACAATTACATACTCAATGGTTCGATTATCTTAAACCGTACTTTGCAGTGGGATTCACAATTAAACGACTTTTTACATATTCTTTATGAGATGCAAAAAAAAAACTACGGTTTGAAGGTTTGGCACGCATATAGGAGACTAGAAATGTGAAGAGTCCAATCAATGTCAAAACTTGAGGTCGTTGACCTCAATAGCCATGGACAAAGACTAATTTAGTTTCTCAATATATCTTTGACGTAGCCGTACCATGAGAACGAAAAAAAAACGGTATTGACTATAACATCGTATAGTCACTTTCACTTCATTACTTGAAAATTCGAGTCTCTCTATAAAGTTTATGAGTTTGGGAAGAAAACATGTTTTCTTGAATAAGTGGAAAACGTCAGATGGTGGCTTGCGCCATAACCCTGAACTTTTAAACGGAAGCTTTCTGTTTAGGCAACTTAATTGATGTTTAGGGTTTCGGCTTACGGTACACGCCACCTGTTTGTCATCTTCCACCAAACCAAAATTAATAATCTATGAAAATTCAGAGTCTTAATCGCAAAGAAATCAATAACATAAATATCCAAAATTAAAATTGATGTATCAGAAAATAATAAGCTTGGGAAGAAAGTTTCATTCAAAAGGTAAAACGTTTACTGGATAGAAGTGGAAGATGTCAGATAGGTACCTTGCACCGTAAGCTAAAATCCTAAAGAAGAAGATATCAGTTAAGAAGAAGTTTATCAACTTAGAGAGGATTGTTGCCCAAAATTGCTATTATATATTGGTTCTTTTCAGAAAAGCATTAAAATTCAAAGTCTTAATCGCAAAGAAATCTAATCTATATAACCTGGTAAAGGAACATTGACCCCAAACAAATAAAATACAGATAAAGAAACAAAAAGATCTCACGTGTCTTGTAACTGTACATTGATATTAGCGCCACGCGTGTTTCCAGACGATATCTAAGACAAGCGTTCACACCTTAATTTTCTGACGTCTTCCACGCTAAATAGTAAAATACAAAGGGCAAATACCAATATATTCAGATCGAAATTTCTAGTTTACTGTTTTGGTTTTAGATTGGAAGTTTATAGGTTCCTCTCGTTTTATTCTGCATATTTGTTCTGCTGTTTCTGTGTGCAAACGATGGAAAAGGAACATAAAGGTCCATCGCAGAGCTCCTCTGCTTCTGTAGAATCCTCCAGAAGACGAAGAAGAATCTCTGAGCCAGTGGAAGCAACGTTATGTAGATGGGTGGAGGAGGAGGAGGAGCAAGGGTTGGAGAAGGTTCGTAGGGTTCAAGCGAAAGGTTCGAAGAAAGGTTGCATGAGAGGAAAAGGTGGACCAGAGAACCCGGTTTGCCGGTTTAGAGGCGTTAGACAGAGGGTATGGGGAAAATGGGTGGCCGAGATACGTGAGCCTGTTTGTCGCCGTGGTGGAACCTCAAGCCGTAGCAAGCGTCTTTGGCTTGGAACGTTCGATACTGCAGCAGAAGCCGCCTTGGCTTACGACAGAGCTGCGAGTGCCATGTATGGACGTTATGCCCGGTTAAATTTCCCGGACGATCTAGGAAACGGTCCGGATGGGGAAATGAAGAAGAACGATGAGCCAGAAAGTTCTAGAAGCTATTGGTTGGAAACTGACAACGTCTCTGAAACCGGTCATGGCGTGATTGACAGGAAAGATGGGAAGGATTATTTATACGAAGAATATATTGAACTTGGTGAAGACAAGACTGAGAATCTTGATCGTATGACTGATAACGAGATAGTAAAATCAGAGGAAGATTACACCTTTGATCGATTCGAATTGGATGACGGGTTGTTGTACAATGAATCTGGTTATTACCACGGAGGTGGATTCGATCCGTATTCAGATTATTTCAGGTTCTAGCTAGGGTTTTTATGTTGCATCATTATACTGTAAGACTATGCTTTTACTCTGTTAGTTCACTTCATTTTTATTTATCGGAAGTGTCACATATCGTACCGCAAAAAAAATATTGACAGAGATGCAGGATCGAACCGTCTCATTCTGGCTTCTCTGGGGCTGACCACAACAGTTTCCATGGACCGGTCCTTGTCCCCAATCTGAAACATGACGCAATATCTTAAAAAAAAAAAAAGAAGTTCTGACATGGTTGATACTAGAATGGTCTTTTAGTTTCTTTACCTCCAGGCTCCGGCAACTATCCGCAAGGCCATGAAGAGGAACAAACCCGTCCAGATCCCGGCAAGACCAAAGGTTGGTGCAGCCAGAAGCATGAACAGGGAAGATATGAACCCGACAATCACCTGTTCCAAAACGGTAATTAATTAGACTTTTTTCCCGGGTGAAAAGAGAGAATCAAACCAACTGACGAAGAAGAAAGAGAGACCATAGAGTAAGCGGCAAATCCAAAGTCAGAGACTCCGTAATAGAGCCCATCAATAACAAATGCTAGAGCATTCACCGGTTGAGATCCAGCCACAAACTGCATGCAGACGAAGCTACTTAGAAACATTTGAAGTTTTCTGAGATTACCCTTCTCAAACTTTAAGGAGAAATAAAGGACAAGATCTTACTAAGGTCCCTGACAAAGCAATCTTTAGAACTTCCGCATCCGTAGTAAATAAGCTCGAAAATGGTTCAAATGCGATGAACAAAACAGCAGCTAAACCAGTTCCAGTTGCTAAACCTACCTGCTTAAAATAACATTAATGACGCAAAAATATTGCGAGTTTTGTATATACAAAATGGGAATTATAAACAAGGGTGCTACGGAATACGAACTTGAAGGACTCCGAAGAGAACTTCCCGGGATTGTTTATATTCTCCTTGAGAGAAACTGGTCGCAAGAAGACTCTGAATATACGGGTAGAAAATTTTAGTGAATATTTCTCCACAAAACGTAAAGCTAATATCTTACTAATGAGGGATTATATTATATCTCAAATAAGAATCTGCTTGAAAATATATGTTCTTCAAAGTTGAGTTGCAAAAGATAATAGACCTGTGCAGCAATGGCTAAAGCATCGGTGAGTAAAGAGACAGCCAACCAGATTTCCAAGCAGATTTGATGGCCGGCCATTTGAGTAGGTCCCTTCTGAGCAGCTAACGAAGTAGCCAACGTGAATGGCACAAGCAGTGCAACCGTTCTACCAATCAGAAGCCCACCTAAATATGGATCAGTTCATTTCATATAGCAGCATTTTGATTATTGAGTCGTTTAAAGAATCTTGACCAATTTGTGGAGATACCTGATTTGAGGTACTGGTTGGCTCTACCAACTTTTAATTGAGGAGAAAGCAAAACCACATTCTCATTCAACTTCCACAGAAGAATAAACGCAATCAAGTATCTGAAGAAACATTTGACAAGTGAGAAAAAAAAAAGAAGGCACAAATTAAGACAAACGCACTTACAGAAAACGAGTATGTAAAGAATCAAAATTTTACCACATTTTTGGACGTACTCAGAAATCACGGTAGCAGCCGCAGCACCCGAGATACCAAAGCCAAGAACAAATATCAGAATTGGATCCAATATCGCATTAAGCACGTTCCCCGCAACTGTTGGTCCAGAGTTCACCATGTCAGAAACATGTAACGTAAAAACATGCAAACGAAACTGCTACTACGAATATACAGTTGTAAAGATGATAGTGCAATACTTGCCAACGGCATATAAAGGCGTCGTCGTGTCCTTGAAACCTCGAAAAGCTCCTTGCGCAGCCAATGCAACTACAATTGGTGGTGCACCATACGCCCTAAGTCTAAGGAACTGTTCTGCTGGTATTCGCATTGGTGAATCCTGAAAAAAAATTACAAAACACTTACGAAACTCTAATGATATATATATATATATAGCTAATATAAACTACATAAGTTTTTGTGATCCAAAAGAAGCTTAAAACATACAAAAGGTATAGCCATGACGTCCATCAAAAAATCAGATCCAAGAGAGAGCGCAATGGCCTCTGCTAAACCAACTCCAGCTGCAAGAGCCAATGACGTTGAAACAGAAGGCAGCACTTTCTTTCCTTTAACACCAAACAAAAAACAACAGATTCAAAGTTTAGAAACAAAAGCAAAATCAATCTTTGAATAAAGTACAGTAAAACACCCTGCATCAAAAACTACTTGTTTCCGTTGAATCGTTATCATCCTTAGCTGCAATTGCCTGCTCTTCCGCGACAAACGATGTAGTGACGTTTAGCAAAGGAACATTGAAGAGCTTCGACACCAAATTGAATACAGAAACCGAGACTCCTACTGCAGCTAACTCTGCAGAACCTGTCATATTACATAGAGAACTAATAAGCAATGTTAAATATTAAAAAAAAGTTTGAAAATTTTGTGAAACTGAAACCAAACAAAGAGCATGTAAATGAATTTACCAATATGGCCAACAAATGCTGTGTCGACAAGAGATGTTACAGGATCAGCAGCTAAAGCTAATGCCGCAGGTAATGCAATCGACATAATCTCCATACCAATTTTACCAATCCTAAACCCAATAAACAAGAGATTGACTCAAAAATATTAGCAACTAGAAACAAGAATATAGAAGCCTACCCATGATCCGGTTTGGGATCAGGATCCGGTTCAGGAGATCCCACTAGATTCTGCAAAGTCAGAGGATTCTTCGGATATTCCGGTGGCCGAGAGGAATCTTTAGAAGAAGCGGCGGCGGTGGGAGATTCATCCCGAGGCGAAGATTTAAGGACGATTTTTCTTCGAATCGATGAATTTGGATTCCGAGGAAGATTTTGAAGTTGGAAAACTGAAGGAGATCGAAGAGGAGGGAGAGAGAAGAAAGTCGCGACCGCCGCCATTGCGGAGAGAGAGAGACGGACAGAAAATCTCGGCGGAGGGGGAAGAAACAGAACCGCATGTTCTTTATCTAATCTACTAAAGTACATACTACTGCACTACTAACTGATTAAACGGTCGGATTGAGAAGTTGAAGTAATCCGAGTTCTAAACTTGTTGCACCTTAAACATGGGCTTTTATTGGGCTTTTAAATAGCTAGCTTATTTTTAGTTCTTGCGTTCTTTCTTGTTGTCCCCTTTGTGACTTCGATTTTGTGTAGCATACAATTAATTTTTTAAAAAAAAAAATAATGGATTTGGATCAGTTGACTCCCCCTCTCCTTAACCTACCTCCGTCACTAGATATAAAACCCGCAAAAATTTCAGGAATCCAAATCTTAGATAATTGTAACTCGTAAGTTGGAATAATCGGAATATCATAAAATTTTAAGATATATGGACTATTTTCATAGTGCTTGTAGCTCATATCATCTTTGTTAACTTTTCTATAGAGATAATTACAGTTCAAAAATTATATTTCAACCAGGGGTTTCAACTAAAAACTTACAAATTTATAAAAATTAAAACGACAAAGACCAAAAATTACAAGGAAAGAGGATAAATATTATGAAGATCATCGGTTCATAAACATTCCATTTTACTAGTTTAACCAGAAATTTGATTTGTTTCGTATATATTAAGTTCTATACAAGCTAACAAATAATGAATGATTAACTCATATATGTTATATATTACTTAAAATTAATTCTAATTTCTGATATGGAAAATTACATTTTAATATATTCTTTTGAGATGATGATTTTTTAACTATTAATCTCAGATTATTTGAATAAAAATCAATGGATTATGTTTTTGATCATATCGATTATGGATCATGTTAAACTATGTGAAATAGTCTCTAATACCATATTAAATTGTATAAAATCTAATTAACAATGAATAAATTGTTTCATATTTTTATATATTATTTAAAATTTATTTTGACCTACAATGTGAACATTATGATAGTATGTACATAGTGGTTTAATTATTGCATGGAGACATATTTTTCCTTCGGTCATTAATGTTAACATGCATTAGGTTTATTGGCGTGAATTTGCATACATTTTTTAATCTGATATTTGTCGCCATATATGTATATGACGAACTTTAGTTCGTGTAAGTCGGGGAAAGAAATCTTAAGGATGCTTATGTATTTCTAATTTTATTTTAAAAAATCAAATTGGAGTATTTGGGCACTTATTTGGAATCTCCCAAAGAATGCCGCTTCACGAAAAAATAATATCTGAAAAAAATATATATATATATATACGTATTTAAGGATCGACAACGTTTTTACCATTTAGCAGAGAATCGAAGCCAGCGATTTTCATCGTAAATTGGGTAAATTTGTGGAGCGTTCGTTAAAAGAATTAAATAATAATACGGAGAGTGTTGCAACGCCGTGCAGCACATCAGGCAGAGCAGCTTCACATGACTTGCGGTCACAGCAAACTATACAGAAGAAGACCTATTCTTTGACTTCATTTACTTTTCCAATATCTGATTATCCACGTTAATCTACAGCAACATTAAAAACCAATGGAAGTTTATGAGCAATTATGTTCTTGCAGTCCAATATGGTACTAAAACCATGTCGACAACAAATAATATTAAATGCACCAGATCTCTTTTTCGACTCTATCAATTAGGGTTGGGCATAATATCTAAACCTGAAGATCCAAACCGAACCCGAACAAAAAAAAGTAGAACCAAACCGAATCTGAAATTGACAAAATACCCGAACGGATTCTAAATTTTTATAATATAAAAGCGAACCCGAACCGAACCCGAACCGAAAACCGAATGGTACCCGAAATATTCGAACTACAATTATTATTTCTAAATATAATAATTATATTTAAATTTATAATAATTCAAATATTCAAATTTACAATTATAAATATAAAATTATCAGTTATTTGAAAATTAAAATAATCAAAACATTAAAATATTAAAATATTTAATGATTTTTAGTTATAAATTAGGATAAGTAAAAAAATCCTAAAGAAAAAGTCACAGAACCGAAGTTAGAACCGAACTCGAACCGAAGTTAGAACCGAACTCGAACCGAACCCGAATGGTATTTGGACATAAAATGAGACTTAAAGTATGTTATCAGAACCGAACCGAACCCGATGAGAACCGAACCAAATTCAAACCGAACTAGAGAAATATCTGAATGAGACTTAGACTTCTCATCTAAAAACCCGAAAAACCCAAACTGAACCCGAACGGAACCCCGAACGCCTACTCTTACTATCAATAATGTAAGTTTGTGAGCTAATTATATGCCATCGACATGTTTTCTCATTCGTGTTTTTTTTTATGAAATAATTGTTGTAGATCATAAGGCTTTAGTCAAAAAGACATTGTTATGGCATCATTAACTACGAGATGTCAGTCGTTGATGAAAAAAAAAAGAACCTACGATTGGTCATAAGCTTTGGTTTAGTTTCACTTATATTTAAACTCTACACATTTTACGCTTAATGATTCTGTTAAAATCTGAACTCATTAACTCATTTTCGTTTGAATTCTTAAAAAATAGTATTTCTTTTTTTCTTCTTTATTGTCTATATTATAAGCTATATACATAATTATACAGTTTTTATTTATTTATTTGTCTATACGAAAATGATTCGGTTACATGCATGTTTTCTCCTTTTTGGTTGTATCAAATATTTCGTTTACCTCCACGCAATACTAATAAAGTAGAAACATTTCACAGATTCGTTTTTCCAATTTTCGCAACGTGATAGTATTCATTTGTAATGTGGATTAGTCCGACATAATGATCGTATTTATTTTATGTAAAAACTTTAAAATTTACCTCTTGAGTTACACAGGGTTACATTCAAAATAGTATAAAACGAGCTTACACTATATGGTAAGTATTTTTTAGTGGGCAGGTTAGTTATATATAAGGTCCATAGATACACACACTTTTCCCGAGTATGTTAACAATCTTCTTGATTTCAATTTCTGACTATGTGTAATGTCGTATATCAATTTGTGATATTTTTAACTTACATAACTTTCTAGAAATGAATTATATATAATATAGTTGATGTAATAATAATTTTCTTAAACAGTTGGAAACATTTTATTTTATCAAAGATCCCATCAACAACCCCTTTAATCTGTATAATATGGATATTTCGATTTAACTGTGTCTGCTTACCCAACGTTTGGTAGTTGACGAACAAGAGACAAACTAATTAAATAGTTCAGTTTATAGCGAAACATTTTTCTTCTTTCAACCACTTAGTAGTTTCCTTAGGTTTAAACAAGCGAAATGTATAATACATTCGAATAGGGCAACTACTTTGTGGTTAGAACTCCGGATTATAAATATATTGTTAGAGAAACTAAATTTTTTAATTACAAGTGTTCTCTTTTTCTTGAATATTACCTAATTTCAATGCAATAAAGATTAAAAAAATATAGTGTACATGAGTGAAGAAGGAAGTGAAAACGTGGAAGAAGAACCATCAAGGTTCAAGAAGATAATATAGGCTTAAAATATAATGAAAAATGAAACCTATGAGGAAAATAAATGTAACTGTGTATATGCATGTTGGTCCACGTGGTTCATGCAGCAGAGCATATCTGTTCCCCACTTAGCCTGGCTCCAACCACAGGCACAGGCACTATAAAGTAAGTAAATCCTAACAAATCTAAAAGAAAAAGACTGATTGATTTGGGGTTTCACCTTTTTCCAGAATAATTGGTTTAGAAGGTTTGGCCCGACATTAATCAAATCATTTTTTACCAAAACGGTAATAACAACACTGATTTATAGATGAAACCTACCCGTCGGTGACTGACTTCACCGGAGGAAGAGGCTAAAGACGATTTTTTTTTTTTCTCTTCATGATTTGTTCCAGAGACTAATTTTCTTTGATTAAACAAAAAAATAGAAGAAAATAGGATGAGACTCTAAATATAATTGATTTTGAAGTTGTTTATGTGTCTGTCTACGCCTTTTGCATTAGAGTAAGAAGAGCCAATGAAACTCAGGATGGATAGCGCCAAAAAAATCGATGTGAATGTGATCATGATGGCGCTATCCCTCCTGAGCTTTACAGATTCTTCTCTACTTTCTTTCTTGTGTTGTTAGAATTTAAAAAAAGATATTACAAAAATAAAGATTAGAGAGGAAAGCGAAGCTAAGAGGATGGGAGTGAAGAAGAACAAGAAGAGAAAGTGTTATTTATAGACAGAGGATGCGAGTTTAAGGAACTTGGAATCAAAGGAACACACGTCATATTCTATTCTTTGAACGTGAAATAATTCATTTGCATCTTCTACCAACAAAAAAAAAATGATTAGGTACTCCTTTTTATGTAACAATTTATACTTCTGTAATTTATTTATTAAAAAATTTAGCATTTTTTGGAGGTATAATTATACTATATAGTCCAGATGTGATTTATTGGATCCCGTATCGTTTGTTTGACTTTCTTTCTTTTTCTCACAGAAATGAAGGAGACATAATTCAAATACATTATAAATGCTTTTGTTGACGAATCAATTTTGGATGCATCTATTCTATACTATATGCTATCATACTATCCCGGACTTTAAGCATATGAACAGATATATATATATATATATATATATATATTAGCATTAAAATAATTTTACAGTGACCCAAAGATTTGTATATATCAATGTTAAGACGAAGGTCTAAGAAAACCTAGAAACATATTGAAAGCTAATAACTTGCTGTTGCTTTTTATTTGGAAAACCCCATAATTTTACCACGTACATACGTTTCTTCATTATTATATTTTCTTTACCGCATATCATTAGATATCGTTGGTTCGAGATTCAAAAAATCGGACTCTATGCACATTTGCAACTACGAGACTTCACAGTCTTTTTCATTACAAGGTATAAAAAAATATTATTATTCGACATATGCACATATATTTTTTGTTAAAAATATATATTAGAAACTATTTGAAAATAATAGTAATAATAATAATAATAATAAACTAGCAAGAGTGAACAATTAGATATTTAGGTGAATATAAAATATCAGAGTTACATTAATTCTTGCCAAAATAGGTAAATATTGGTGAAGTGCCTTTCCCATATATGTTTACCAATATGATTAGACTAATGAATGTCTAAGACTTTTTTTTTTTTCTTAAGAAAGGTGAATGTCAAGACTTTTACTTTATGTTTTTAGATTGTTATTATTTAATTTGTTTCTTTTTCATGCATTCCTGCCGACTACGGTCGTAAGTAAAATAAATACGTTATACGTATCCGCTTGGTTTCAAAATATATATGATGACAAAGATTGACGGACTAGCTAGAAGAAGAACGTACACAATAAATTTAGCTTTACCCATATTTTATTTATTAAACTTATTTATATATCTAATATAGAGATATATTATAAATTCCATAGTATTTAAGAGAATTAACTTACATAATACCTAAATTATTTGCTATTTTATAATCTGACTTAAATTGCATGGCGTATATATATATATATATATATTATATACTCTAGAAGTTAGAGAAAAAAAAAATATTCCAAGTAACTTACAAAACTACCAAATTTGCTAAATTACAATGCGCTTCGCTCGAGAAAAGAACTAACTAACAAAATGGCCTAATTGTAATGATTTTGTCTAAAGAAATGGCTACCTAATAAAATGACTATAATAAAATTTTATCATTTGGCATTTATATTTATGTATACGGAATATTGGTTTTGCCAGTCGGCTCAAATAATCTTATCTTTTAATTACAATTAAAAAGTTGAAAACATGAGTTAGTTCAGAAATTTAGAAAGTTTATACAAATTTCATCCATTCAGAAATTGTAATAGATGGCCTTTTCTAAGTACGTGATAGATAACTTGTTATTTTGTATAAATTCCAAAGTACTAGTCAAAACTTAAGTGACTCGCGAAGATTTATTTTTAAAATTTTTTTATAAAACATTTGATTTTTAATAAGACTCTGAACGATTTGCATTGAAAGAAAGCGATGCCAGAAATGCGGTAGTAAATATATATAGAATAATCCGACTAAGTTCAAATATGTTAAAGGCGAATTACAATGACTTGTGGGAAGCACTGAAGTCACTATAGTTGTAAAAGCTTAGATAGCTTTCCCCATTTACTATTATATATGCTTTAGAGTCCAATCAGAACGGATTATCGTATTCTATAGAAAATATATTATTGAACGGTGTACTGGATGTTCAAAATCATATATTGTTGGTAAGTTTTTTAAGCTGCTAATGTTTTTGAATGTGTGGTTAAAAGAATATATAAAAAGTTAAGATTCATACCAAAAGTTTGGATGGTTAAATAAGATCCAGAAAACAAAAAAAGAAAGAACAAGAAATGGTTGTATTGGTTCTTTTCAAATAATGATGATTATGTTCCCCTATAGCGCATCTTAGCTTTAAACAATATCATTTTAAAAGATTACATTTTTCTCATAAAAGTGAATCTGGGTGTTATTAGTTACCATACTCACATCATCAATCTGATCATATCATGCTGTGTAGTCAATGCTTACAATGGTCCTCCCATATCTCTCACTTTCATCTTTTATTTGCTTTCATTTCCACTTATCTATTTTCTAAAAGAATAAGAGGGTTTGGCCACCAAAACAATTTTAGGAACTATGTGATTAATTGAGAATCGAAATCAGGGATTCATCACCAAAACAGTTTTAGTTTTAGTATGGTCATACCCAGTTGATAAACTTATCAGATATATAAAGCATGAGTTATTCAGTTAATAAACTTATAAAATTTCTAGCATGGGTACGTCGTATGACCATGTTCCGATATTCTTTTAATTGTCGTATGACCATGTTCCGATATTCTTTTTATTAAAACCAAATAACAGGTATATATATATATATAAGAGACATTTTTCTTCGCAACCCTTTCCCCAGTTTATTTGACACTTTTTAACTATATATTAATCAAAATTAACTTAGAGATGTCAAATAGACTGACCAAGCCCGTTAGAAATTTGCCTTTTTGTTAACTTCAATAGATTAGTCCCCTTCATTTTTGTGTTACAATGAAGCTTAACATAGTACATAGTCTAAACTATACTTTTTTACAATTAGATATCGTTTTACATTTATATTTTTGTTTTAAATTATCAATCATTCTCAATTTTCAATTCAATTATACTAAAAAAAATTGCAAACATAACCTCAACTAAATTAACATAATTTATAAAATAAAAAATCACAATTAATGATATTCATAATAATTATATTGATGAAATTAAATATGTTAAATAAAAAATATATTTAATCAAATTTTTTTTTTCTAAAATGATACTTAATATAATAGATATGAAATATTTAACATAGGATATTAGTGACTATTATGTTCCTGGTATGAAACTAAAATTAATAGCACGTGAAAAAAGGAAATTAAGTATCCAACAAAACATGATGCTTTATTTTTATTTTTCGTTGATTTAACCATTAAAAAAGTAAATAACGAATCATATATACTGTTCCTTTAATTTTTACAGTTAAATATGTTGTATATTAGAATATTGATATAACTATCAACGAAAATACCTTTAATTTTATGAGAAAAATCGTTTTGCAGAAAAAAACAGTAAAACAAAGAAAAAATAGTAAAAAATTCATATGAGGTTTCCAAAATTCGTCCATAATTTATCTTAATATTAATATTAAGGGATCAAATGAGGGGTCCCTTTTTGGAGCAAGGTCCATGTGTTCTAAGTAGCTGGAGAACTTACAAATATAAGAAAACAAAAATAAAAATGAAAATACACACACAAGAATAATCAGTTAGATATATGTATAGAAATCTTTTATTGGCTGAGGATTTACAAATATTCAATCTGACATTATTCAATTTAGTTTGGGTAAGCTTTTCGTTCGGTCATTATCATAGGCAACAGCCCTCAATCAATAGCCTGATACATTAATGTTAAAAATATTTTGGAAACCACATAAATAAATGAAGAAGAACGAATCTAAGTAGGAGTGTTATTTTGCTATTAATATACATGGACTTCTATAGTCTTTTTTTTTCTGCTAGTTGTGCACTTGTGCTCTTATGGTGTCGCGACACAGAAATTATGAATATGGCTTTCTTAAATATTGGTTAGTATGTGGTTTTAAATACCTAATAAAAGGGTTAATTAAGTTTGATAATATCCGGAATTATATTTTATAAATTCACTATTAAATCTTTAGGATTACATATAATTAAAAACTTAAGATACTCATACTTTGAAATATCTACTTGTATTATCATCAAATGTTTGTTTATATGAAACTTTTTAAAATCATAAACGAGGCAAGATACATAGAATCAAGGTAGTGGGAAGCCTCCATATAAAAGGAACCAATAAACATTCAAAAGTATAATTGGCTGAAAATTTGCAAAGACATTCATTCTGACAAATTCAACTTCATTTGATCAGCTTTTCGTTAAATTGGTCATCATCCACACAGTCCTCAATCAATGGGGGTCTATCACCACTTTATATACGTCAGAAAAGAAAAGAAAAACGAAGAACGAGTTTCTTCGAAAAATCCAAACAAAAGGATGATTGAAATTTAAGATTTTTTAGTTTTTCGAGATTTGAGAAATAATGGAGGAAATTCTGGGAAGAAATCAAAACAATTATTGGAGCGTCACTTCAGGGCGGCTTTATGATTCTCTCCTGCCACCTTCGCAGTTACTCCACCTTCTACTTCGTGACACAGAATTTAATATACACAGTTTTTCATGCACATATTTCTTTAGGGTATGAACGATAACCATATTTCGAAATTATCAATAATTTAACTGGTGATATAATCAAATATAGCAATTGCAAGAAAAATAAAGAAAAAATGATTGGAATAAAAAAGACTTATATACTGGTAAAGTAGAATCTGGTTTAATTTGTACACCGTTGAACAGTTTAGTAGTAAAGTACTGGTAAAAGCTAAAAAAAAAATCATTAAAAGCATTAAAAAAAATTACAAAGATTGTGACCTTTTCTTGAGAAGGTTACATGAAAAAATATATCCAAGCTTAACTTAAATGATAAGAAATAAGTTCCAAGCTGAAGAAGAGTTAGATAAGACATGCAAAAAAATTGACCATATAAATGGGTATCATAACCGCGCTCAATAAAAATTTAGAGCATCACTAACATTCCCATTTAAACCTAATTCAATAGCCATTACAGCAACATATGAACTGAAAAGGAGGCAGAAAGATTGTCCAGTGATCATATTTAATCATAAGAGCATATGCATTGGTGAGATTATGTGTGTATCATCTAATTAAAAATAAATAAAATATAAAAGTTAATAAATTTTTGAATAAAATCGTCTTAGTAGAAAGAGACTTTAGAAACTCTTTCAATAGACTCTTTCACATATGTCATAATATTAATTGTTCAATATTTAACTACCAAAAAAATTAATAAAATTAAATAAAAATCATTAAAATATTACTATTTTTAGACTCTATCAGTATCAATGATGTTGATGCTCTAATTTATGACAAACATGATTCTTAGCAAATGATAAACTAAGTTGTGACATAATCATGATTAAAATTAAATAAACCACATATTTTAGCTTTTACATACAATTACCAATTTAATTCGTATAAACGATTGATTTTTAGGAATTTTATTTAATATGCGTAATAATCCACACTTCATAAATTTCTGAGTTAAATACGGTTTGAGAGGTAACAAAATAAAAGCACACATGTTTTCGTTTTATGTTTGTTTAGTGCGAAAAAAAACACACAAATATTCATATTATGGATTTCCTTGTAGAACAATCCAAATTTTCCGAAATCTATTCAAGGCCCAAAACAAAAATTGTTTTGACCTATTAATTTTATCCTTTCTTAGATGATATATAATCAGAATTCGAGTGTACTTGATACTCAAAGAGAGGAAAACAAACTTATATAGTTAATGATTATGATTATAAAAAACATAATGTTTATGATAGTTATTTGCAATATGAAATTAAATAGACTAACTAGAGAAAAAGACTATCTCACGCAGAAGAATCATCAATATTATAATAAGAAAAGACAGGTGGAAAAAGTTGACAAAAGATTAATTGAAGGTTAAGTAAATCAGCTGTACAATTGAAGTGGAATATAACTATATAAGAAAGAAAAAGAAAAGATGTAAGAACAGTTTTCAAGTAGAGTGGTGGTCATCAACAATATAAGCATAAAGGAGTTGATTCCAAACATCTGGAACTCCAGGCAAACACCAATGTATACAATTTGAGTAACTACTTGGATCCAGGACTTGATCTTCCTTCAAAGGTTCCCATTGTTTTCTGTAGATCGAAGGGTGTCCGTCTTTTCTATATTGCGTAATGTTTATCATCTGCATGTTCAATCCTCGCCTATTTAGCCCGTCAAGCACATTTTCTACGACTCTCATCACTTTGGATCCAACCCTTTTCCATTATATCCTTCTTTATCTATTAGACTATTTTCTCCGTAACAGTTTTGATTAGTTTTCCCTCCCCATTCTTCATCGCTGCATATTTTACTTGCTATCTTGTGTAAGAATGTTGACCAAGTAAGACCAATATGACAATCTCAGTTTGTCATTAACGAGCATATGCATCATTCAAAGTACTCTTTCAACATATCATGCCATAATATTTTTGATCATTAAATATTAAAGAGAGAATATTCAGCTCTGTAAATCAATAACGATATTCAACAGATTCACCTTAAAAAAGACATTGGGAGGAAAACATATTGACAAGAAAAAAAGGTAATTAAAGAACGATGATACGAATCTTTGCGAAAAATAAAGAGACAAAAAAGCATTATTACGGATATTGAAAAGAGTAAGAGAGAGTACCTTTCATGAGTGGGAGACATGGACATGAAGAAATGTTTGGTAAGATTGAAGTTAACGTGAACTTCCAACCACTGAGACATTGTTTGCAAAGCCATCTCATAAACTCTCACCATCTCCACTTCTTTGTATATTCCATCTAACTTCTCAAACGATCCCCACATTTAATTTATTTATTTCACATGTTACCAATCTATTGAGATATATATATAGAGAGAGAATCATTGAGTTTAACTTTAAGTAAATTAAGAAACTTACAGTGTCTTGATATGAGGCCTTCTCCACCATAAATAAGAGTTTAAGACAATGATATCAGATTCCGTCCAATGCCTCGCATGTCTGTCTATCGATTGGACCCGAACTATCCGTTCGGGTAACCTGTGGTTTGTTGGATCGTCCGAGTTGGATTCCACCAGCAAGGGAGCCCAATAAAAATCTATTGTAGCATTGTATCCCTGATATTGTTTATCCACAAAGACCGTCTCGTATTATACTTGGTAATCCCTTGCAATATTATATAAAATGTATTTCTGATGAAAAGATAGAAACTAGAGGCTTTTTAGTTTCTATATACATTTAAAAATGTTCTTGAAAAATAATTTTGCAATAGGGAATTATGTACAAATGCACTATTCGCGTGTGGATTTTTTGGAGTGACTTACGAGGGATTTGAAAGTGATGCGATTAGAGCCATTGTTGTGCATATACATCATCACCATTGATACCCATTGGCCTCTGTTCAAGGAGTCTCCTACATACACCATCCTCTTATTTCTTAGCTTCTCCAGCAACTTTGTTCCATTAAACCTTTTTTTTACGTGCATTGGAAGATTTTTTTTTTTGTTTGTCAAACGTACATCAAAAGATTTAAAAGGATGATAATATTGGTATCATTTTGGGTAACAACCATTAATTGTCTTGAATTCATAAATTGTAGTAATATTTATATTTCAGTTCATTTAGGTTGAACAAAAAACAGTAAAAAGGCTCAAATTAGGAGGCCCAACCACTGGTAAATCCACTTTCTGAGGACATGCAATGGTATTACCAAGCAATTGAAAAAGAAACAAAAAAAGTAGAGAAATATTCATTCGGATTCCTCTAGCTAATATACTGATAAGCCACAAAGAGTTTATTTGTTGCATACATGGTACAACCAAATATCTCAGTTAAATGAAATCATTCCAACCGTTTGTGTACAAATTGAGATACATAAATAGAAAAGAAGAATAAAGGAAAAAAGTTGGTTGAATATTATGTCAATTCTTTCCCTAGAATAATAGAAAAAAATTGAAAAGGATATTATCAACGGAGATATGCAAGATTCTTATACTAATTGCCATAAACAAAGAAAGAAAGATGTCAAAATGTGAAGTGGAAACGATAAAGAAAGAAATATAAACCTGGGGAGATTGCACGTGTGAGGCTTCCACCTCCAGAATTTGTAACTCGAATCTTTTCTTCCAAATTTTTCACAAGCCAGCTGATCTGACATGAACTTGCACTCTTCTTCTTTATAAATATTATATAATTTAAGTTATTTCAATGTAAATTGGTAAATATAATTCAAGTTACAATTGCTTTGTAACCCACTGAATTCATACAATAACTTATGGTGTCTCTGCTATATCTTCTTGTTATTGTATGTTATAAATAATTATAAGATGTATAATCTTAGATGTGGAGAAAATTATTGAATTACAAAAAGTCGTCAAAGACTTTCACAAAATAGAAATTCAAAATGGACAAAATTGTAAGCCTTTTTTTTGTTTGTATTGGTCACCATTATAAAGATTATATATATACAAATACTAGCATGGAAAGGTATAAAAAATATTATATTACAGTTGCAGCAGAATATGAGATCACAACGGAAAAGATTCATCGAATGGAGATTCTAAATCAAATATAAGATGAAACCGTAAAAATTGGGACAAAAAAACGTGAAGGGACAAACACATCTCTATAGGGGAAATGTTATCAAGAAATGTGTTACACAGGAGAAACTTGGATGCTAATGCGATTTAGTCACCCGCGAAAGATAATACAAAGATATTTGATTTTCATACGCAAGACCCAAATATTTTTTTCTAACCTGGCTGGCCATGAACAATTGTTTATCAACGGAAGATAAGATGAGAAACTGGAAAATAGGACAGAAAAGTGATTATCTGCTTTGTGAAAATCCTAAGGAAATACAAAATCACTTGTTCCTCTCCTGCCAGTTTTGAGCTGCGATTTGTATCATATATGGTGTGAATGAAACAATCGTTGAAATGCGTATCACACATATAGATCTACCACAGATATACAATTCTCATAGTTAACATTTTTTTATAAATTATTTCATATATTAGGTTGATATATAAAGAGCCCGGAGTCTACGTGTAATCCCATTTCCATAGTTAAAAGCCTCTCTAACTTATTAGAAAATTGCTCTCCCTTCCTTAAAAAGTCTCTTTCTTCATGATCCTTAAATTCAGTATTAAAGTCGTTATATTATTAGATATGAAAAATCGAGAGTATAATGGTCATTTCGGTTATTAGAAAATAGAAAAACTTAAATTCAATGTTTTGACGAATAAATACAAGATTAAGTGTATTGTTCTAGAGAAACTCCAAAACAAGTGACATTGTCGTGTGTGTAACTCTGATTACGCATTAGTTGAATTTGCGATCATATATAGACTGGGCCCAGTTGGGTTTAGAGGCGGATGCCCTCGGCCCCTGGGTCTTGATTTTTCCCACCAGATTCATCTACAGACCACAGTCATGCTCAAGGTGCTTAGGTCGTCATAGATCTTGATCTTGTCACGCATGTTCTTTGGCATAGCTATCGGTAGGACTTCACATCCTCTATCTTGTCATACAATTTCTTTGTTTTTTTTTCATATTCTCGATTACTTTTATCAAACCATTGGTCGAACCCTAGTCTAAAACTACTCGTCATTCATATTAAAAAATATATATATATATAAACGACTAGCTTCTGTAAACAAATTATTCTGCTGGAACCTTTTTCCTCCCCATGGATGCTTTCAGTTAGCTTCTCAAAAAGAAAAGATAAAACTAGAACTATAATGTGAAAAATGTTCTACTCAATGCATAGTAAGGAAGGATCCTACTTGTGCTTAGTTTTTATACAAACTAACCAACACACTTCAAAAATAGAAGGTAGGAATCAGTTAATATAGATTAATCTAAAGTATTTCCGCTACGAATAGTCTTGATCAATGGGTTAAAGATCTTTCTACATTGCCATATGGTACAAATGATAAAGCCACCTTAACCTGACCCAAAAATAGCGTCAAAGGCCGCACGTCCATATTGGTGTCTCGCTTTAAAAACATCACCCGATCCCGCTTCTTCGTATAAAGATGCTGGAAAGTACTAATCTTTTTTGCAACTTGTGAATATATTCATTTATTTGTATTAGAATTCTTTTTGGTTATTTTCCTTCTCTTGAACGAGCAGAAACTTGGGCAAGAGGTCCAATCAAATTAGAGGAAACGGTGGCGTGAAGGATCTCAAAAGCACAATTTTTTTTATTTTATTTTCTTCAATCAGAAGAAATATTAAAATTTAAAATCAAATCACAATTAATATGTTCTGCCCAACTTGCAAAATATTGCAGCTACCCCAGTGCCACTTGCACCGCCAACTTTTTCCCAGTAATTTCATTTTACACCTTTCGTGGCCACATTAAGTATGTATCTTATGATTAGTAAGCTATGCTATAATTGTCGATTCTTGACGTCCACAAGAAATAGTAGTTGAAAGTACGAAACCTTATTTTTTTTCTAACGTTTTGATTTCATTGTTTTGCTATGTCGTCTTCATTGTTATATATTTACTATATGGACAAGAAAATTGTTATAAGCATAGATTTAAAACCGAAATCCAAACTAATACCAAAAACTTTATATCCAATATTATTATCATATCAAATAAGATCAACATGGTTTGAATTCTACTTTTCGTAATCCCATGATAAATTTTCTAATCACTATACTACTATAAATTGGTTACTTAATTGTGGAAATATGAGTTATATTTTTTTTTAACATGGCTTTTGGACTATAGTTATTGCAAGTATAAAATATAACTACTGGAAACTTTTAAAAATTGGTGGATAGAAATGTAGATTTAAAGTTTAAAAACCACTTGAGTATATAAAACAAATAAAATGAGTTTAAATATTTTATATTCTTAAGAGATCACTTGGAACCCCAACGAAACATATCGTGACTCTCGTGATGTAAAAGGACATGCAACTTGCTCTCTTCTCTATTCTATTTTGTTTGTATTATTATTAAAAAAAATTAATATCATAATTTTCAATTGGGAAGAAGCATAAAGAAAGGAGGTGGATATAAAAAAGTTGCAACTTGCATTCCTTTCTATTATGTGGAAAAACAAAAAAAAATGAACAGCTTGGCTTGTTGGGTTATCATTCAAAACGTTGTCCACTTGCAATTTTTTAATTCATTTTATTTCATCAACATGTTCATATATTTTGTATATACTAAAGTATGTATGTATCTATGTATGGGCGGGTGAATGGATGTATTTTGTTCATTTTAATTTTAGCCTTGACCTTGAAGCCTAAAGAAATTTAACTATTCGCTGCACACAATTCTTTTTTCAATATAGACTTTAAATATCAATCCGTTTTTAATTATTTTGGAAAAATAAGAAAGTAAAAAGTTGGAGGAACGATTTAAAACCCTCAAGAAAAGGAATTCATTATATCATGCCAAAGTTTAAAGTTCCCATTTAATCATCGAATTTTCTCAAAAGCTGTTTATACGTACGTGAGTTTGTGTCTGAAATGGAGATGGTCCGAAATTACTTAATGTGGTGAGCTATTTGAGTCGATTGCGCATTGTATATTTAGCAAATATACGGACTGAATTTTTCTTTTACGCAAAAAAAAAGAGATATTAACTTGAAAAATCATACTAACTAATTTCTCCTATCATTAGTTTTTATTATTTTTGGGTGGTGAAAGCCCGAAGAGGGCTATCCGAATTGGTTCTTTACGGATATAAAATACAAAAAGAAGTAAATGATAATATAAGATTATGATGCATGAGATATTAATTCACTGATATATTTTTTTTTCACACAATAAGCCGGGAAAAACATAGATCACACGACGGCTTAAAATCTATAAAACGACGTTGGATCAAACAAAACTACTCAACCACGACCAAACACTCATCGCAGGGACGTCTTCTTCTTTCCCTCCGCCGCAGAATTCTCAGCTATTTTAGCAAGTGATTGGAGGTTGCATCGTAAGATAACGTCAACGAAGTCGCATGTCTCTTCCTTTGTATTCCCTGGAGGCACATCAACCACGTAAGACTCAACAACGACGGTCCCCGAGATCGGAGAAGGATGGAGAGTCGTGACGGATCGGTAGTTAGATAGCCGGTGATCCCCACCGACGACGCTGAAGCTGATGACGTGACGCTCGTCGTCAAGGATGTCGAGACGCTCAGTGGAGCTCGCGGCGGGTAAGCCTGAGACGACGTGGACTTGACGGAGACTACCGACGTTTCCACCGTCTCCGCCGATGACGCTGCAGCTTTTAAGGAAGTGTTTGTAAGCTTGCGGATTGTCAAAGCGTCGGACGACGGACCATACGGTGGAGATTGGGGCGGAGATCTCTTGGATAACGGCGGAGCAACACTGGTTAGGACCAACCTCGTGCGTGTGGAAACGAGCGGCGGTTGAGTCGCGTGAAAGAGAAGGGAAACGTTTTTGAAGAGAAGCGATCATCATCGGAATCTGGACGGAATCTCCGTTTGATACGGCAGAAGAAGGGCGATGAACGGCTAGCATGTCGATCTGAGTTATGGTGACGATATTATTCTTGTTTTGTAAAATCTTGATCGATCGTTGATATCGTTCTTTAGGGTTGGGAGAAAATGGAGGATTCAAGAGGAAGATGTTAAGGGAGGAGAAGATGTGAGTATAAAAAAAATGGAGCAAGATCAACTTTACAGCGACTTGCAAAAAGTTGGGCTGTGCCTTTCGATTTGAGAGAGAGAGAGTTTTTAATGCAGAGTTCAGGTGAGTGGTGATAACGAAAAAAAAACCCCAGCAAGTTGCTCTTCATTAATTTACGTATTTGCCCCTGGCTATTTTTGTTGACTTGACTGTTCGGTACGAAATATAAGTTGGCAAATGACCATAATTCTCGTGTAAGAGTATTACATAACATTTTAAAAGTCTGAAGTACAAATATCAATGGGTTTTAGTTATTTAACATATTTGCCACATAATTTTATCTGTTTTCTGAATTAGGGGTTAAGTAGGGATGACAAAAAATGTGGACGAAATCATTTTGAAATATGATATAATATGTTTGGAAATTTGGAATGGTTAGTTCCGGATAGTGATACGTAGCGAAATTGTTTTAAAATTTAGTATAATACGTTTTAAAAATTTGGAACGATTGGACTAAAAAAATAGATTACTAAAAAGATTTAGTAATATACCAAGTCCATCGAAATCAGATTTGGTTTTGGATATGCTAGTCTTATAAATAAATAGATTTTTAAATTTTATACATTTTCAAATGCGAGACATGTTTATAAATTAATTTGACTTTTTTAGTTAGGATTGAATTTAAGCATATGTCTATAGTTTTTCTTGTTACAATTTTATTTGCGGAGATACAAAATGAACATGTAAAATTTACTATTCTGAATTAGGATACTAACATTTCCAATCCATATCTAGATAGCTAAAATATCAGATCCGAATATCTTGAAGTTCAAGAATATTCATAACCATATTGATGAACAAGTAGACAGAAAAAGCTTTTTCTGAGAAAATCCTTGTATTGCTTTGATTATGATATACTAATGTGTAATATACAAAGCAAATGTCTCTCTTCCATTTTAAGTCACGAGAAGGAAATGCACTTACAGATCCATTTTACAACATGTGATGCACCAAATAGGGAGAGAGTTCGTCATAGTGTTTGCTAATTGAAGATGATTGAGATGTGGCAAGAGCAACTTTTTTAGTTAATCAAATCATGTTTCATATGGTTAATGTGACCACGATGGATCATATCTTCATCTCCAAAATAAAAATGAGCTTGCCTAAGGGAAATTGGACTCCTTGAAACGTGATTAAGGCGTTTTGTAACTTTTCTTTGATGTGGGAATTGTTAAGTTGACCTGAGGGTCTTTGACTATTTCTTTTATAATGACACAAGTACAAAACAATTCAAACAACACGGCAGAATTAGGGAGAAATCATGTCGTTTCGAGTATTAAACGGTGAACATTGTGCTGTTTTCAGGTGTTTTGTAGTACAATTATAGTAATATACACGGTGAGAGAACAGAACAGCAAAACATCTTCTTCATACGCGTCGAAGTAGAACGTCGAAGACAGCCATCGTCTTCTCTCTCTCTCTCTCTCTTTCGGCGAATTAGTAAGCTTTTAAAGCAAGAGAGGAGGAGAGATGGATCAGATACTGAACAAGGTGGGCTCTTATTGGTTAGGACAAAAGGCAAACAAAGAGTTCAACTCCGTCGGTGACGATTTCAATGTATCTTTCCCTATTCCTTTTCTTTTGTTTATTTGCTTTTAATGAAAGTTTCAATGTACCATTTTGATCGTGTTTTAATTTCAAAGGAAACCCATCGGCCTTAATCCTTTTTGGTTTAGAGCTTTTGCATTTTGGTGGCTATTTAGTCTTTACAGGTTTCCTGCTAAACAAACCCTGTTTTGGTGAAGAACAAAACTCATCGGAAATGAGTTTTGTTGTAACAAGTTTGTGTTATCTTTTGGTGTTAATCCAAAACCTTTCTGTGTGTTTAATGGAAATTTCACTGCTTTTTTCATTACTTTCGTAGCTTTATTGAAAATCCTTCATTTAAATTTGGGGGATATTGGTCCATAGTAGAAGATGCTTGAGTTACTATAGAAAGAAGAAGATTGGTTATATATATTTACAGCTGGTCTTTGAATCCCATTTTAACAGCTGATGTTATAATTTGTACTTGAGAAAAGTTTATTGCTTCCGGTCTCCTAATCCACAAAGTCTCCTGAGTGTGATGATATTTGGATTCTTTCTTGCAGTCATTGTCTAGCAGTATTGAAGGGGGTACCAAGTGGTTGGTCAACAAAATCAAAGGTTTTGTTTTTTTTGTTTACTTCTTCCAGTTCTCGTTTCATGAATTTTCTTATCCTTTGTTTGTTACTCCACACGCCTGAGGTTGCGAGTGTCAACTATTCCATGTGGTATTCTGCGTTCTGGAAGATATTGAATGTAAAGATTCCACTGATGAGATTCATGTAGGTTAGATGTTTCTTCAATGGTTATTTTAGACTTGTTGAACACAGTATCTAGTTCAAGATTGTGTATAATTATGGGAATCTCCTTCGTTCTTATAGTATCTGCTAAGTCGAGCTTCAGAAGCTTAAAGATCCTCCTTTTTTTTCGTTTCGCATTGTTTATAAATGGCTTATTGACAATTGAACGGCTGCGTCTTGTTCTGAATAGGAAAAATGCAGAAGCCATTGCCTGAGTTGCTGAAGGAATTTGGTCTACCGGTTGGGATCTTTCCACAAGATGCCACAAACTATGAGTTCAACGAAGAAACAGGTAAGTTGACTGTATTCATCCCTGAGACCTGCGAGGTTGGGTACAGGGATTCATCTGTCCTGCGGTTTTCAACTACGGTAACGGGTTACCTGGAGAAAGGGAAGCTAGCGGAAGTGGAAGGGTTGAAAACAAAGGTGTTGATTTGGGTGAAAGTGACTTGTATCTCAGCAGACGCATCAAAGGTATATTTCACGGCCGGGATGAAGAAAAGCAGGAGCAGAGATGCTTATGAGGTAATACGGCTTGGTGTTGGTGTTGATAAGTTCTGACTTATGGACCAACTACGAGACGAATAATAAACAAACTTTTCCAAGTTTGTTTTTGTATGTATGCTTTTAACTCGTGTTAAACTGAATCTGATGAAAAAGACAATTTACTTCTTAATGTATAAGAATTTTGGTACTTGAGTTTTGTTGTAGTAACCAGAGATCAACTACAAATATGAAACTTTAGATCGCTCTTGGTACATTATATAGATATTACAACAAGTAGAGAAGCGAATAGGTAGTGTGAGTAACAGTAAGAGTTAGTGTTGGTCATGGATCATTTCTTAGGAAAGATTCGGAAGCTTCATAAGTGGACCAGCAAATAGCAGCAGCAGGTGCATGGAACAACATCCTAGGAACCCATCCACTCTTTAGCCCTCCATACCCATCTCTCTTCACCACTCTCTCTGTCACTTTAGCTATCGAACTCGTTGCATATCTGTCGCAAATGCAAACTCACTGCCCAAACCAACCATTCACTTTTCACTTTTTAGCGATGTTTGAACATATAAACCAAACCAATCCAAGTTACGTTTTGGAACTACTTACTTGACACTGCAGTCTCGTCTTGAAAACGTCGAGTGTCGCGGCTAAAGCCCCTGCGGCAGCATTAGCTGTCGCGTGAACAATAACCTTCACATCTTCAGCCTTCTCGGGTAATAACTCAAACAGAGCTCTCTAGCCGCTTCATAGGTCTTGAAGTGGACGGCCGTAAAAGGAGCGTACATGATGACGGTTGTTCAATAGGAAGAGAAACGCTTTTGTCCCTTCCTCCATCACCACACGCCTCACGCAGTCTCCAAGATACGGACTTCCCTTAAATTAAAGCCTTTGTTCCACCACGTCCATCGGGTTAATAAAGGCGTCGCTACCCACCGTTGCTACAATCCCTGAAACTGCATGAGTCGATCGCGTGGTTGTTGTTAAAGTTGAACCTGTTCGAAGTCATGACACGTTTGCAGAGCTCGTAAACAGAGAAGTACACCGCGTATGCTGGCCCCGCACCAGCTTTCGCTCCGCAGAATCTTTACAAGGACTTTTTTGGGTCGTGCCCTGAAAGGACCTGACCCGTTAGTTATGGCTTGCAAGCGGCTCTTGAGAATGTTCACAGGGAACATGGCCATGTGCTCGACGGAGCCTGCAATGGAACCGGCGATCATGAACTGAAAGTCCGTTGTGAGATGAGACAGTCGAGATCTGGTGTTGGAGATCAGACCGATCATCGGTGCTCATGGAAGCCGTAAAGTAGAGCTTTAGTGTGGAAAATGATCATCATTGGGGGTTGTAAATATATTGAAGTGGAAGTATATTGGATGAGAATCTCTTTCTTTTTTGGGGGACAGAAAGATACTGAAGAGCGAATGATTCGGTAAATATAAAGAGTGATTCGGCATATAGACAACATATGTGAATGTGATGTGACATTCTATTTTTCCTAAAGTTTGAGGCCCTTAGCTTTTTGACATCTGCATAGCTCCAAAGTTGAGAAATATCGTTCAGATTTTTCAGGAATCTGAAAATACTGCATGTGGTTTATTTCAGTTTTTGCTGGATCTACAAGTCTATAACCATATTTGGGTATACCATAAAGGTCTAATTAAAAATAGGTCACAGTAATACCAAGAGGATCTTTTGTTTCTAGTTCTCGTTTTAACGTAATGATTCTCAAAAGATTAAAAGTCGGCAAAACAAAGGCATAAAAGTCTGAGAAAAGGACAACAAGAAAAATGTAAAAAGACAACATAGATTTCTGAAACTGAGAGAGAGAGAGAGAGAAAACAATTTAAGCTGCTTGTTGAGCAGAAAGCCTCTTCCTAGCTTCCTCAATGATAGTAAGCTTAATACCTCTACCCTTTGGAAGAGAAACCCATGGCTTTGTTCCTTTCCCAATCGTGAACACATTCCCTAACCTCGTGGCAAATTCATGTCCCGTTGAGTCTTGAATGTGGATGGTCTCAAAGCTTCCCTTGTGTTTTTCACGGTTTTTGATCACACCAACACGCCCTCTGTTTCTTCCGCCCGTCACCATCACAACATTTCCAACATCAAACTTGATAAACTCCACAATCTTGTTCTCCTCGAGGTCGAGCTTGATGGTGTCGTTAGGCTTGATGAGCGGGTCGGGGTAACGGATGGTGCGACCATCGTAAGTGTTCAGGTAAGGAATTCCCTTCTGACCAAACTGGATAGTTCTTACTTTGCACAGCTTGAACTGCATACAGCAGGCAAAGAAACTTTTTAGATTCCATACAATTAACACAGGACTGTAATCATCAAGTAATTGGCAATATAAGGGATGTGAGATCCAAACCTTTGCTTCCTCGTCCTTAATGGAGTGGAGACGGAAGCGTCCCTTGGTGTCATACAGAAGGCGGAAGTTTTCATTTGTTTTTGGGATAGACACAACATCTGTTAAGAATAACAAGTACATAGTTAAGTCAGCAATGATAGAATCATACAAACATCTGTTAACTGAAAATAAAAATCTAAGCTTTAGCCTTGACTCACCCATGAAACCAGCAGGGTAAGTCTTGTCAGTCCTGACTTTCCCGTCAACTTGAATATGCCTTTGCATCAAGATTGAAATCACCTCACGGTATGTGAGAGCATACTTCAATCTATTACGGATGATAAGAACAAGGGGAAGGCACTCCCTCGACTTGTGTGGTCCAGATGATGGCTTGGGGGCCTGCGCAGAGAGAAAGAGCATTGTAAGCATCGAGAAAACGCATTGGAATGAATGAAAGATTAACGCAAGTGACTTACAAAGGCACCACCAAGTTTGTCAAGCATCCAATGCTTGGGAGCATTAAGCCTCTTCAGATGTTTCTTCAATCCCCTCGCCTGCAGAGAAACGTTTAACACAAAAAAATGAAACCACATTTCTGAAAAAGTCGTATACTTTTACCCAAAAGCTTTGCCATAACAAACATCATTCACGAAGTCCAAGTCAAAGAATAGAGAACAAAAGCGGTCTAAAACCGAAGCCAGCAGAGCAATTAACTTATAAACACTAAAAAGAACTCAAACCCAAATCAGAAGATCTCAAGAGAAAGACAAGGATTGTAAAAGCCACGACGAACACATGCCAATGTTTCTCAAGGAAGAAGTAACACTGAGCTCGAGTTCAATAGGTAAAATCGTAACTTGGTGATCACTATGAATATTACAACAAGTAAAAACGATCTCCTGATTTCAAGAGGGGCGCTTCTTACTAGAATCATAAAAACCAAAACTTTTTTCCAAAAGAGACATATTTAAGAAAACAGAGAGCTCAAACAGCTAACGAAAAACTTAATACGACTTAGTGTCAGTATCAAAGTTTGACACGAATTACAGAATGAGACAAACTTAACCAAAGGAAAAAAAACAAAGAAATGGCAAACAGCCAGCGAATACGACGAGAGTAAGGGGGTGACGAACCATGTTTGCAGGTGAATCTCCGAATGCGTTCTGATTCCTCCGACGGCTGAAGCAGAGACGTTCTCTCTGCGCTAACCTTCTTATCTACGAGAGTTGCTGAGCCCTAATTTTTTTAAAAGCCCAAATCAATATTGGGCCAAGAAATAGACTTCTTAAAGTTTGGGAAAAAAACTCGGGTCCAGTCTTCACTCTTCAGATTTAAAACGATAATTTGCGATCCCTTAATTATATAAGTAACGAATAATCTACAAAACAAGAAAGTAAGAAAATGTATTCATTGACTAGTTTATATCCGTGCCTTGAATGCCAAAATCTGTTTCCACTATAAGCATAAGATTTATTATTTATCATCCATTTATTAATAATCAAAGAAATTGATATGATTTGACAAAAAGAAAAGAAGTTTATAAGAAAAAATAATATAAAATATGTTTTTTAAAAATTAATATAAAGATATAATAAAAGTATAAATAGTAACTACATTAGTTAAACAAAGTTCACTTCACCTAGACGAATACGAGACTTACCTTAAAAAAAAAAAAAACATTGTATATCACACTTTTGGTAAGGTGAAGTACCTGATGACTAGCAATAAAATGATTAGTTGTTGACTCAAGTTGGTTCATATATAACGACCAAAATCAATAAACAAATACAAGTAAAACTTAACAATGGATTTACATTTAGTGCTGGTTCTATTTTCGTGTGTCCTTTTAACGCAAATGGCCGAAGGATACATTGATTGTGAGATACTTTTTTTTTCATTCCTTAGAATCTGATCTTTTCAATTTTTCAGAGATTCATTTTGTATTCAATTTCACAGGATTTTGATTGTTTTGATATATACAAACAACCCGCTTTTCGACATCCATTGTTGAAACACCACACTATTCAGGTATGGTGATGACCTTGATACAATCAAAGATGAAAATATGTGGGAAACTAACTTAACTTGATGTAAGAACTAGGAAGAACATACTGTTGTAATTCTATATTTCCTCTTAACGTTCATATTTTTCTTTTGGTTATGTTACAGGAAAAATTCAGTTCAGCTGAAAGCTTTGATAAGAAAAATGAATATAAAACAAATTATCAAAGTTGTCCAAAAAGGAACAGTGCCAATTTAAAGACAGAAAAGAAACTGAGAGACACAGTAGATTATCCCGGCGAACAGTTAATTTTTTTTTAAAAAAAAAGAAAATAATCCTATGTAAAAACTTTAATTTTAAAATATTTACAGTGTTAGAAACATGCAAAATATGTTAAAAAGGAGATTTAAAGACGTTTTATATTTTATGTGATGTATTCTTTAGTTTGCAGTAATGGGAGCTATTTTGGAAGGGTTGATATAAGAGCATCTCCAACTAGGTTTTTTAAGTAGTTTATTATTAATATTTTAATGCAAAAAAAAAAAAAATGAAGAGAATAGAAGATAGATAAGAAATCGAGTTTAGAAACTCTCTTTTCACTTGTTCATTTTGCAGTGGTCCACTTTTTTATTTAAATAAATAATTTAATTATAACCTTCTCTAAATGACTAGGAGAAACAAAGATGTACAAATATACTCATTGCTGCTGAGTTGACAACGATCTTCTATGACGATTTACCTTTCACTAAAGGTTTCAATGATTTCTTGAGCCTAACCAATCCTTCATTCCCATTTACACCTTGAACAAACAAGGCATACAGTTTGGGCTAAGGCTTTCAATATGACACACACTATCTTTATTTGCTGCCCATGTACACAATAGTTTGGTAATCAAACTACAACTGGAAGGATTATAATAATAAAACCATAGACCGGTGAAATGTGAACATCATGAACGTATGTGACAAGTATAAAAGAGTTTCATACTCAAAAGAGAATATAGTATTGAAAATTTCATCAAACCCGTCAGATAAACAATGTATTTTTTATATATCGATTTTCGGTTTCATAAGGACTGAGATAGCTATCAGAATAATTTTCAGCTACCCAATAGATACATTCTTTATTACATTAACATTCGTATCTCGATAGACTTTGACTAACTTTTGAAAATTGAAGGGCCATCTTCTCGCGTCCAACTTACAAATATAATACAACCATATTCAAACGATAGTGTTTTTAAGTCATTACTTCATTCATACGTAAAATAATCTACGCATGTGGGTTTTACAGAAATATTCAGCTACGTACCCAATAGATATATTCTTTAATAAATTTAACACTCCTGCCATCTTTTTACCATTCCGGTATCTACAAGGGTTTTACATTTTCTCTTAAAAAAAAAATTATATACTATGAGTACGTTGTTGAACTACTAAAATTAATTTTTGTTTGTTTATATTTATTTCACCAAAACTACTAGAATGAGATATTGGATCGTTGTTAAGAATAATTTTATCATATATTACACAAGTGTTAAAAATGTAACTAAGTAAAAAAAGAAAATATCGTTAATCTATTAAAAGTAGTTTTTGAATGTTGTATTATTATTTTGCGAAAACTTTATTTGTGTTTGATCATTCTATTATTTCACTAATCTACTAGCCAACTATTCAACTAACATGTATACCAATCAAATTGAAAAACTACATAATAACAATGAAATTGAAAAACTACAACAAACGAAAAAAAATTAAAATTAATTAATAATAGATTATCCACTTCATAAAATCGTCTAGAGCCGCCTAACTACATAATAACAAAAATGCATAGCTCTAAAATTTAAGAATTGATTGCCATAATATATATAGTTCTCAGTTATTCCTAACCGTCTAAATTGATTTTTAATAACAATAATTAGTACTACATATACTATCTAGAATATGTTGCAAAAAAAAAATACTATCTAGAATACAAAAAAAACAAAACAGCTGTTTCTAATCGCTACTACGTCGACACACTAGCTAAACAAATTTATCTCCAATAGTTTGTTTCACTGTCTATCTATAACTTGTTTAATATATAATAGATTATAATTATAACATTAATATCATATTAGTTTTGTTAATTCTAATAACGGAAGTGTAAACAGTGGGTGAATTAGCCGAATATTCATAATGAGTTTAGAAAAAAAAATATAGCATTGCTATTAAACGGGGACGAACCAGTTTTTTTTTTGTCGCCTCTATAAGTTTTGAAGAATTTTACATTTGTTAGTTTTGGATTGAAACTTTAAGTCTTACATACCCTCATTCCTGCCACAAATATGGTTCTAGATCAAACCCGTTGAGACATCGAATCAATTCAGTTATAAATGATTACATTGTGAAAACCGAAAATGCAAAAGGATTTGACGACAATATTGATCATAAATGAAATTAGCATTTTATGCATGTACAAGTGTATATTTATCAATATAGATATGCCTAAAAATAGAAAATATATATGGATATCAAAACTTATTTGTAGACGTGTAGAAGCAGAGGGAAGATGGAGACTTATGAAATTAAATGTAGAGAAAAAAAAAGGATTGGCGACAAGAAGCTTGTGAATGATCGATGGGAAGCCACTGTACACGTGGGGGGAATGACAAAGTTCTTCTTTTTCATCTTCATCAAGGCTTACATTTTCCTCTATTCTTTCCTTTCCTCTTCTCTCCTCAACAACTTTCGTTTGTGTCACATCTTTATTTTGAAGAATGTTATATGAGTTGATATTTTATAGGGGATTTTTTTTTTATCTACGGTACAACATAATCTCATTGGGAAACCAAATTTCATTTAGAATACACCAAAAATTGATTGATATTTACTATATAAACAATATTATATTAACTTTTTACTGATCGATATAATCACAATTTTGTGTGCAAAAAAAAAAATGTCGACTGATTAAAATATGGTGAGTTACCATGTTCTTTTATAATTACAATCGGACTTCGTATATATATGGATCTAAACGATATTGGAACCGTATTTTAGAATATGGTTTATAAAGATGATGTTAAAAAAACGGCTCAACAAACAACGCTATTCATCGTTTCACGAGGGTCGGATGTGTATCGCAAACCGAGCAAGGACCACTAACTTAGTTTCTTGGTTTATACATAAATTAAATCTCTGATACGAATCTACAATATACATACGAGCTAGGGAAATATAATTTTTGTGTAAGAGAGGAACAATAATATCCCGTGATTCCCGTTAGAGAAAAAAATAAAAAAGTAGACGAAATGTTTGTGTGATGGAGTCTACGTCAGGGACAGCTGAGCAGTCACACGCCTTGTAATCGTAATTTATTTGTCTATCTACCACTCTCCTTCTTTCTATCATTTGCCTTTAGCATTAAATATCATGCAAAACCCTAAACCTCATCATTTCATCAAAATCTCTTTTTTTGTGAAATATATTTCTACGTACCATTATTTAACCATGTAGTATGCCAAAAGACTAAAGAAAATTGATACATACCATATAGATATAAGTTTCCATTAGAACTTATAACTGGTAATTGTGTTATACCTATTGTTCTTCAAAATTAACTCGTATTGGAACACAGAATGTATGGACAATATATGGACTGCCAGTTGATCGTTATATTACTGCAAATCAATAGAAAAAATATATCTAATTTCAAAAGACATCTCTTGACTCTTGTACACACAGTTTGTCTGTTTACTTTGATGTATTAAATATTTTAAAACAAAATTTATTGATGTCACGTACTGAATCTTCCAAAACGTTAAGGATCTAAAGTAAAGTTTTTTTGCTGTCAACGGATGTAAAGTAAAGTTAAACAAAAAAAAACGGGTGAAAGGAGAAAACTAAATAAAAAACAAAATTTAAAATCAAAGATCTTAAGAAAAAAGACAATAATTAATCTCAATCATCAATGAGGTTGCACATTAATTGACAAAAGTCTTCATTCATGTTCTTCAAAGTTCAAATCCTAATTCCGACAAAACTACTCTAGGTATATTTTATTTTTGTGAATTAGATTTAGTATTAAACTATTATTTCTGGTGGTATCAACATACTATTTTAGATTCTTGGTGTTTTGTTTGTTTCTACGCAATTATGATCTTAATCATACTAATGCCATTGATAGAGTGCTAGTCCCGATAAACAAATTTTATTTATATCTATCTTGGCAATTGAATGGTTAGTTTGACGATATAAGGACAAATTAAGACTACCTAGAATATTAGTAAACGAGCCTAATTTCTATCACTTTAATCATTTTTCTTCCTTGCTTACACATTAATAAAAAGATAAGCGTTACTTGTAATTCTTTAGTTTGTTACAGGTAAATATATGAGTTTATATCCTTTAAAATAATAAATACACAGTTTTCTCCCTCCATGCTATACTTAAATTATGCATACATCTAACATTTTATATATATATATATATGTAGAGCTGTCTATAGGAGAAAAATGCCAAAATCAATTAGCTGGGAACAGAAAATACTTTATAACATCTGCAACAAGATTTAGGTGAGGGTTTGTCTGCATGCCCCGGGAAGAGAGAGAGAGAGAGAGAGAGAGGAGAGAATCTGAAGTGTATCTTGATCTAGGGTTTCTCATCGACACATGACCAAATCTCCATGATTTGAACTAACCAGAATTCATCTTGTCTTTTATCTCTTTCATTTCAAACCAGATTGATCTATCCACTTCTTCCAAAACCTCTATCTAAAGTCCAGAGGCTAAATATCTCCGTCCCTTTACAATTTTTTCTACTTCTTTTCTGTAAAATTACTAAAAAAAAGTAAAAAAAAAATCCCAAGTATGGAGGGAAGCGGGAACACTGACAGGGAAGAAGAGGAGGAGGAGGAAGAAGACGACGGTGAAGGAGGAGAGAGTAAGGTTTCAAGCAATAGTACAGTAGAAGCTGAGATTAATAAGAAGACGAAGGTGAGGCCTTATGTGAGATCTAAAGTCCCTCGACTCCGGTGGACTCCTGACCTTCATCTCCGCTTTGTCCGTGCGGTCGAGAGGCTTGGAGGTCAAGAAAGTACGTCCTTAGCTACTATCGTCTCAACTTCTACCAAATATAAAGCTTAAGCAATTCCTTGGTTCTTCTTAGTTTAAGTTCTTGTCAAAATTTCGTGTAACCTTTTTCTTTCTTGATAATGATTATTTTGTTTTTGGGCATGTATAGGAGCAACTCCGAAATTGGTCCGACAGATGATGAACATCAAAGGGCTCAGTATTGCTCATGTCAAGAGCCATCTACAGGTACATCCATATATTATTATACATAAATATACGCGTGTGTTTAGTGTTGTATTTCAAACTAAAGAATCTGTGAAATTAGATAAAAGTTTCTCATTAAATTACGTATTCGGTAATTTTAGATGCACAGGAGTAAGAAGATGGATGATCAAGGTCAAGGTATTGAGTCTTTCTATTTGTGTTAATTAGTTCTTAAGTTTAATATATATATATGTGAATATAGTAGGGTTTTGATTTGTTAGCTCATATAATATATATGACTAGTATATAAATCAACTAAGGAATCCATTAATTGTTTGCAGCCATATCTGATCACAGAAATTTCATCGAGACTTCCACAGATCGGAATATTTATAAACTAAGTCAGCTACCGATGTTCCGAGGCTATAATATTAATCACAACCATGATTCTCCATTCAGGTTTATATTATTTTTGTAAAGTTTAGATTGTATGTGTTCCATCATTTTATTGATATTCCATTCGATAGTTACCTTGATACTCCAATTAATAGTCTTCCATCTTGTTGAAACTTTTTTTTTGTAGATACGGAAGTAAATTTTCAAATGCGTCATTGTGGAACTCTAGCTCCCACGAAACAAACCGGAGTTTGATAGATAGACCCAGTTTAATTTGCGGCTCGTCGTCCGTTAGCAATAACATCCGAGTTAGTGAGTATTGGACTAACAATAGGTCTTTCCAAAACAGCTACTCTTCTTCAGTTTCTAATCACTTACCAAAACTACGACACAATCATCAAGAACCGACCAATCTAGCCACATTCAACAGCATTCGAGGATATTCAAGAACGTTTGAAAAGTTCGAGATCGGTATTGAAGAGACCACCAATCATGCTTATTGTAACAAGAGAACGGGCAAAAGAAACGCAAGTACCAGCATCGATCTTGATCTAGATCTCTCTCTTAAGCTAAGAGTACCCGAGAAGACAATTTTGGAAGAGACAGAAACAGCAGCAAGGACAACGGATCAAATGTTGTCATTGTCGTTATGTTCATGGAAAAAGAGCCGAGTGATCAAGACGGACGAAGAGGATCGGACGGTTAAGATTGGACAGGCAAGTACTCTGGATCTGACTCTATGAATTATAGTTAAGAATGGGACAAATTCTAAGTGAGATCCTGTGGTACTTATCCAATATTTTATATCAGTGCCTTTGTTGTAATTATTTCGGTAATTTTATATAATATTATTAAGAAGGAAACAAAAAGGTCTGAATATTTAACCGTTTTGAGTTTGTTTGATACCGCCAATTTGTATCATCGCATATATATTAAAAAAATGTTACTAGCTAGCTACATAGTGATTCGATCTTTTGTCCGTCTGGTTCACAAGCTATCTAATTATATATATATATATATATATATATATTTTAACAAAAAAACAAAAGAAAACTAATTATATATACATATAACATATTAATTTTACCTAACTAAATGATATAAATGTTTTGGGAATTATGTGGTATCATATTCGTCACTTTTGAATTTCATCACATATTTTCAAAATATTTTTAAAATTCAAATTAAATACTCCACGATATTAAAATAATTAGATTAAATTAACAAAAAAATATAAATGTTTAACCACTTTTATAATTCATCACATATTTATTAGGGTCAAATCCAACACTATATAATATTAAAATAGATATTAAAAGCAAATTAACAAAAAAAACATCCAAATAACATTTAAGACTAATAGTTTTGTAATCGTTAACAATCTTTCATGTGGTTTTAGTGTTTTCACCCTTTCTTAAGTACATATTATCAAAGTAAAAGTTTTTATATATTTTTTTCACCCTTTCATAAATCAATGGTATCTTTATCTTGTAGTTTAGGACGAAACTTTACGGTGACGTTTTTCCATTCGTTTTATCTCATACTTTATAGTTTTATGATACATTCTCTCCTTGATCACTTTGCAATGGAAATACTATACACGAGGAGAGGACAAAACAGTAGGATACTGTTTGTTGGGCTAACATTGGGCTTTTTTATAAATTGTCACCTTTTTATTTCTCTTACCCCTGGAGGCTGGACTAGCAAACTTTTATGAAACATTTGATACATATAACTTATAATAGACTAAACATTTTATTTTCCTCACAATTATTCGATAGAGATTCAGAAAAAGAAAAAAAGGACATATAAGACACAGATTAACACCTTATTAATATAAGGTTCCGAGATATGTGTAGAAGAAAATGTTGAAGAAAATGACGATCTTTATGATTCTAATGTATATAAATCAATTATGTGAACACAATTCTAATTTGACTGCCAACACAAAAATTTAAGAGTAGAAAAAACGTCGTCAAAGAAATAAAAGAATAGAGAAATAACTTTTGACCTTTAAAACAAAACAAAAAGAAAACAAAAATATGAAAGTACATTAGCTTCAAATCAAAATCAAATTGTAGGCAACAGAAAATCAAAATCACATTAGCTTCTATTCATTCATTTTTGTTAGTCTCTTTAAAACAAAGTACGTGGGGGGGAAGTCGGATTTGCTAGGTATGCTGCATTGATTTTTTTTGTTTGTTATACATTATTAATTAACACATATTGCATATAATCATTTGATAACGTTATATCAGATAGTAATTAGGGTTTTTAATTTAGAGATTGTTCGCTAATGCATATGGAGGCAAGATTTACCTGTAACCATAGAGTTGGATAAGTTAATGTTCGTCTGGTCACGAACAACATACTTGCTTTACGTTTGAACCTGAAACTAAAGCTAAAATTACAATTTGATTGATGTCAAAATTGAGAAATCGTAAATTGGAAAAATCCCGAGGTTTACTACAATAAAAGGTCGCATGAATCTTTATTTTTTTAGTTGTTATTGTATATAGATTTAACTCGCAAATATGTATGGATATGAATTGTAAACAAAAAGTAATCTATTATCATGTTTAATTATATATAGGGAAAATTATTCCACTTGTAATAATTTTAGTTCAATCAATCGTTTATAAGATCATTTTTATCCATGAGAATTTCAAAACATTTTCCAAACCAATTTTTTTAAAAATAAAGTTAAATATATAACTATTATTCTTTAAAAATTTGAAATAATTTATGATAAACAAATATATTATGTGGTTATTATTTTTTTAGTTATGAGAAATCCACCGTAAATATAGGTGTTGTAAGAAAATTGGTCTGTGTAATAGATTATTGCAGAAATTTTATTCTATAAAAATACGAATGCGTATGAAACGGACGTCGCTAACAGTACAACGTTAATTCTTTTGATTAATTGAATCTATATAACTTCGACGTACCAAACACAACGTTCAGGCCAGTATCAAATATAGTTTTACAAACAAATAAATGAATATTTTCTTCTTAAACATTCGATGTATCACTCGGTCAATTTTCTTGGGTATTAAACATGGCCGCACGATAAGAACAGTACCCATTCAAAATCTCAAAAGATAGTTATGAGTTATGATATATATCAAGTCCACACCACATGGTCCACATTAATTTTTTTTATTTTTATTATAGATTCAGTAAAGCGATAAAGAAAGAAGCTTCTTTGAAATATCAATAAATTGAGGAATGAGAAACATATCCATCGATCTTCGAAGACTTTTCTCCTTCAAACTGTACAACAAAACACCAAACCCCACTTGTGTGACTTGTCTAGTTTACACACATTATTATAATTAAAGGTTCTCATTACACCTACAATCTCATGCTCTTTACCATTGACTACAAATATTTGAAACCTCCCAAAAAAAAAAAAAGTCATCTCAGGATCTTCAATAGATAGACATGGCCGGCGCTTACGATACGAAATTACCGGCGGTTCCTGAATGGCTCAACAAAGGAGACAACGCGTGGCAGCTCACGGCGGCGACTCTGGTGGGTCTCCAGAGCATGCCAGGTCTAGTCATCCTCTATGCCTCCATTGTCAAGAAGAAATGGGCTGTGAATTCCGCTTTTATGGCTCTTTACGCCTTCGCCGCCGTTCTTCTCTGTTGGGTCCTCCTCTGCTACAAAATGGCTTTCGGAGATGAGCTTTTGCCTTTCTGGGGTAGAGGTGGTCCCGCCTTCGACCAAGGATACCTCAACAAACAAGCCAAGGTCTTGATATCGGTTTATGTCCACAAAGTGTTCGGTAAGAAACAGCTTGAATGATATTTCTTTGGTTGACTCTTTTGTTATTTCTTTTTCTTTGTAGATCCCAGAAACCGTCAGGAAGTTTGGGAACGGGACGATAGAGAAAGAAGCGACGATGCCGTTTTTTCCGATGGCGACTTTGGTGTATTTTCAGTTTACTTTTGCGGCGATAACGACGATTCTTGTGGCTGGATCGGTGTTGGGGAGGATGAATATCAAAGCGTGGATGGCTTTTGTGCCATTGTGGTTGATCTTTAGCTACACGGTGGGAGCTTATAGTATCTGGGGCGGAGGGTTTCTGTACCATTGGGGAGTCATTGATTACTCCGGCGGATATGTTATTCATCTCTCCTCTGGTGTTGCCGGCTTCGTCGCCGCTTATTGGGTATGTTTTTTTTTTTTTATATAAAATTAAATATTCCCATTTTCTTTATGCTGTTTCCACGAATTACATTCAATTTTTCTTTCCACTCGTGACCAAAATAAATTCATATTTTTTTAGTTCTGAATTTAGAGGGGTTTTGCTTTTTTTTTTACCACTGATTATTCATTAGAAGATTTGAGGTTCGTTTATTTAGTTAATTTGAATCATTTTGGAACTGAATTCTCTGGGTAATTTTTATTGTTTCTATTATTAGAATAAAAAAATAATAAATATTGGGTTGAAAATAAAATAATGGATTTAATGTACATTGAAGAACAAGATATTTATGTATTGATGTTTGTTGAAAATATATGATTTAATTATTGTACGGTAGACGACATGGTCATAGACTCGGAAAATTTATAGCAAGTATATTTTGATGTAGACTTGTCCTGAATTACCGAGTTTTGTTTTGCTTTCTCTTTCGAAATGATTACGTATTCAATTTTCAAGGTCCTTTAGTTAATTTATAGATCAGATTAATGATTGGTCCACTAACAAAAAATAATTAATTTGCAAGTCATAGATAAATTAAATACAACCATTCTTCGGATTAGACAGCACGATATTATATCTGTAATATACGCAACTCAGGCTATTAGGGTAGAGAAGAAGAGTAATCATTTCTTATATAAAGAATATATATAAAAAGAAACACTGGAGATACGCTCCAATTTTGTAAATATATAAATATTGATCTCACTCAACTGAATAATCCGTTTTGCGTAATTTTGATTAATAGTAATTCATAACAGAACTGAGGTTAGTTTCAAATACCTAATATTAATGATTGACATAATGGTATTGTTCCCATAAGGTTTTGTTGAAATGGTAATTCTCGTAAGGAACTTTACTTGTTCTCTTTATGAACTAATTCATTTTTGTCGCATATATAAGTCAAGTTAATTCCACATGACGACGACATAATAGTCTAAATATGTATAAAAATATAATTATGCAAAAGAAAAAGAAATTTGGTTAGTTAAAAAGCAAATACTACCATGTTGAATTATTGACATTAATTTGATTATAACTTAAATTGAATTAAATTCGTTATGTGTGACATGTTGTAGGTAGGACCAAGGCCTCAGGCTGACAGAGAAAGATTCCCACCGAACAATGTTCTTTTAATGCTCGCCGGAGCTGGACTTCTGTGGATGGGATGGTCCGGTTTTAACGGCGGAGCTCCTTACGCCGCTAACTTAACCTCTTCAATCGCGGTGCTCAACACTAACCTCTCCGCCGCCACAAGCCTCCTCGTATGGACTACACTCGATGTCATCTTCTTTGGCAAACCTTCCGTCATCGGAGCCATTCAAGGCATGGTTACTGGTCTCGCCGGCGTTACTCCCGGAGCAGGTCTCAATCTTTTAATATGTTTTTAGTATTGGTTAAAACACATATATATATATGTATGGGAACTAATTGTAACATTGCATGGTTAATATATAAAATTGCAGGGTTGGTCCAAACATGGGCAGCTATAATAATTGGAATATTCTCAGGATCAGTTCCATGGGCCGCTATGATGATCCTTCACAAGAAATCCCCTCTCCTCCAACAGGTAATTTTATCTTCACCCTTCAAACTTTTTTGTTTTGCCATTGTCTAGTATATGAACTAACATAATATATAGATCCTATCATGTTGATATTTCAAAACTTTTTATCAAATTATTATGGATTATTTGCTGGCATAATTTTTCTAGATTTCGTACTATTTTACCGTAAAACATACAGTATGTTTTAAACTTTTGGAAAAAAAAATCACTTATAAACGAAAAAGATAAGATGGAAAATATCATTGAATGATATTTAAACTACATTTTTCATTGACAATAGTTATATGTAAATCATAAATTGGAGGATTTTACTTCTTTTCTTTCTGGAATTTTCTAACTTGAAGTTAATGGTATTCATTTGAAGTAGTATATGTATATTTTAAAGTAATTCAGTATTTTTGATCATATGTTGAATCAATGTATTTTTAATAAAAAAAAATCCGAAATGTGATAATTTGATTGGATGTAAGCAGGTGGATGATACATTAGCGGTATTCTACACACACGCAGTAGCGGGGATACTAGGTGGAATAATGACCGGCTTATTCGCACATCCTGATCTATGCGCTTTGTTACTTCCTGCCCCAACCAATGGAGCTTTCTACGGCGGCAATGGCGGCCAACAGCTTTTGAAACAGTTGGCCGGAGCTGCCTTCGTTACTGTTTGGAATCTGGTGTCGACGACTCTCATACTTCTTGCTATCAAGATGTTCATACCGTTGAGAATGGCTGAGGAAGAGTTAGGAATTGGAGATGACGCTGCTCATGGGGAAGAAGCGTATGCTCTTTGGGGCGATGGTGAGAAGTTCGATGCCACGAGGCATGCAACGCAGATGCAACAGTTTGAGATAGATCAAGAAGCTGCTCATCCTTCGTATGTTCATGGTGCTAGAGGTGTCACCATTGTTTTATAATAATCTCTTTATGTTCTTTCATTTTATTTTTTTTTGTCTCTCTTCCTTTTGTTTTGGTGTTGTAGAGACGTGAAAGTGTTATGTGTTTCTGTATACGTAAAAAAATTTCGGTTTTCATTTTTTTTTTTCTGATGTAATTTCAATCAACAACCATTTGTGATTTTGTTAAATGAAGCTTCGCAAAATTAAACTTAGTAGAATTAGTCATTGGGCTTAGGATTTAATTGTAAGGAATATATCTTTTTAAACTTTTCTTTGCGCCAATAACCCTTTCATGTTTGCCAAATAACCTTGTAAAACTTAATGGAGAATACAATGTTGAAATAGAACTGCTACTCTGTTTAATTAGTTCTTATATATAGTTTGGATTATTGAACTTAATTGATCATGAGAAGACATTTAGGGACTGAACCAAACACATTCTTATGATAATGGCGGCTAAAAAGGATGAGCGTACAAGGGAGGAGCCATTGAAACCCAGCTGATACGAAACAATGCATGTAGAACAAACATCCTTATAAACAAAAGAGCTTTCTCGTTCTTGTGATTTTGTGTTTGACCCCCAAAACGACGTCTTCTCTACACTGTTATTGACTTCGTATGAAATGACGAAAAATTTGAAATTGTGCTATGAATTTGATGAATATAAGTTTTGATATATTCTGTCGCACAACACTCGAATTGGTGCATGATTCGATTTTTTTATACATCGAAATGTAAAAGCTAAAAATCCGTTATTGTGCTAAACGCAAGTTCTCTCTGGATTAGAATGGACTTGTTCACTTTTAAAATTCCAGTTTCTTTAAGATAAAGACTGACATGTAACTCTTTAATCATAATTTTCTTAGGATCAGGGGTGATGTATCTGTGTTAACCCTTTTAACATAAAAAAAAAGTTTGGTTTTTGAAATAATTGGACACTAACGAAAGAAATTAAAATTTGTCCTCTAGTTGTTGTGTCACCACTTTTTTTATTTAAAAGATTATTATTGATCCTAAAAAGGTTTAATTTTCAAGACCAAAAAGCCTGTGCAAGTGGCGTGGTTTCACTAGTTGGGCCTATAAATATCAAACGAAAACCTTTTTCTTCTTCTTACAATCGCCACTCAAACCAAAATCGTGGCTCACTGACTCTGACCTGCTCACACACACAGATTGTTTTTTGGCTTCTATCATGGAACCGAATATTTACCAACTTGCCCTCGCGGCTCTCTTTGGAGCTTCCTTTGTTGCTGTTTCAGGATTTTTCATGCACTTCAAGGCTCTGAATCTCGTCCTTGAGCGTGGTAGGGAGAAGAAAGACAACGCCGAAGGTGACTCTCCACAGCATCAAAATCAAACCCTTGGGAGGCGTCGGAGCCAAGTTCGAAGGAAAGGAAACGACCAATACGGTCGCAGCCCCGCTTCGCTTCCAGATGCCACGCCCTTTACCGGAGTCACCGATGGCGCCGGTGGTGGCAGTGATGCAGGGCGTACCAACGGCCATGTTTATGTCGATGAAATCCCTCCTGGTTTGCCCAGGCTTCATACGCCATCTGAAGGTATTGGGAAGTTTCTAATTTTCGGTTCAAGATTGGATTTTGGATATAAGTTTGAACAGATTTTTGTGTGATTAATGGAAAAGATCCAATTTTTTTTTTTTATCTGGGTTAGTGTCTTTGCCATCGTGTTTGTATCCGCTTGCCATCTTCTGATAGTCTGTGATGATGTTTTCAGGGAGATCTTTTGTACATGGGACTAATAGTATAAGGAAAACTGGAAGCTTTGTCAGACCAATCTCTCCGAAATCTCCTGTTGCCAGTGCTAGTGCCTTTGAGAGTGTGGAAGAGTCAGATGATGATGATATGACAGATAGTGCGGGTTTGGATGCTTCTTACTTGCAAGCCAATGGAGACTTGGTGAGTGTTTCTTATTCAACATTTTTTCAATCCCTGTTTTTGTTTGATTGAATGAGCAAAGCAAAAGGCTTACAATTCTTTTTTTTTTTTGGTAGCCTGCGGATGCCACTGAAGAGCAAATATCTATGGCTGCTTCAAGCATGATTCGATCACACAGTGTGTCTGGTGACCTACATGGAGTTCAGCCTGATCCTATTGCCGCTGACATTCTTCGCAAAGAGCCGGAGCAAGAGACCTTTGTCCGTCTTAATGTTCCTCTTGGTAAGAACGATTGTTTTTTTTAAAATTTCTTTCTGTCTCTATCATCACAGTACTCTTGTCCTGTTAACATAAATCATGACATGTTTAATTCATAAGTCCCACTAGTTTAATATATTTGCTAGTGGCAAAGAATTAAGTGGCACTACAGATAATGCAATAGCGATAGTCTTGAGTGAGACAAGAAAAGGTTAGTGAAAGCTTTATACTTTGTAGAAGCGGAGCCTTTGAATCTGTAAACATAGTTTAAGAATTATATCTTGAAACAGTTGGAGTTGAACCCATTTCTTATGAAAGTTTTTCACATGATCTGTTCAGAGGTGCCAACGTCCGATGAAGTTGAAGCCTATAAATGTCTGCAAGAATGTCTTGAATTGAGGAAGAGATATGTCTTCCAAGAAACAGTTGCACCATGGGAAAAAGAAGTCATATCTGATCCTAGTACCCCGAAGCCTAATTTAGAGCCATTTGCACACTATCCTCAGGGAAAGTCTGATGTGAGTTTTTTCTCCTTAGTATTTTCATGGACGCCATGCATTTTGATGAATTTAACTTGCCTAATTTTGTTTTACAGCACTATTTTGAGATGCAAGATGGGGTAGTCCATGTGTTTCCAAATAAAGATGGTAAGGGCACAAGTATTTGAATTTGTCCAGTACCCATAAAAGTTGATTTGGTTACATTCCTTCGGTTTTCAAATAAAATGACCCGTGTTCTGTTTCGTATTCCCAGCAAAAGAAGAGCTCTTCCCTGTAGCTGATGCCACAGCGTTTTTCACTGATTTGCATCATGTACTCAAAGTCATAGCTGCAGGAAACATGAGGACTCTGTGCCACCGTCGACTAGTGCTTTTAGAACAGGCAAGCTTTTCAGTTATAGAAGAATTAATTATAATAAGCAGGTTTCATCTGGTTAACAATATGACTTTTTTTTCAGAAATTTAATCTCCATTTGATGCTTAATGCGGATAAAGAGTTTCTTGCCCAAAAAAGTGCACCGCATCGTGATTTTTACAACGTGAGGAAAGTCGACACTCATGTTCATCATTCAGCTTGCATGAACCAGAAACACCTTTTAAGGTTTATCAAGTCAAAGCTCAGGAAAGAACCTGATGAGGTAACAATTGGAACCATATGGTTTAGGACAGTATACAATTCGCTGATTTGGAGGTATGATAAAAAAATTTCTCTCTACAGGTTGTCATATTCCGGGATGGAACATATTTGACATTGAAAGAAGTTTTTGAGAGCCTGGATCTGACTGGGTAATTTACATTTCAAATTTTTAAGAATTACCAACTTAAGTCAATCTAACTTTAAATTACTCTCGGAGGAGCCACCTGGTTGTCACGTATATTATCTTTATTACATTTATCCTCCATTTTACCATTGTGCTGAAGTTTAACCTTCTTCCCTTGTTTTAAACTTTTACAGATATGACCTGAACGTCGACCTTTTGGATGTTCATGCAGACAAGAGTACCTTTCATCGCTTTGATAAGTTCAACCTTAAGTATAATCCCTGTGGTCAGAGTAGGCTTAGGGAAATTTTCCTTAAACAAGATAATCTCATCCAAGGTAATTAAATATCCTCGTTACTCTTACCACCATTTCTGTTCAACTGCTGCATTATTTATGCACTTCTGTACATACCAGAGGCTTACTTTTTTTCTCTCCATATTATGTACCTCACCATGTGATACTACTTCACAAAAGTTATGTGATTTTCCAAGATGTACTTCTGACATTTCTTTTGTTTTTGGTTTCAGGTCGATTTCTTGGTGAGATAACAAAACAAGTTTTCTCGGACCTTGAAGCTAGCAAATATCAGGTAAACTCCATGTGCATCTGCAGTAGATTTTTGCATTGAGAATGGATATGAGAACAGGACACTGTTACAATCAAATATATAAGATTAGATAAAATCCGAAGCCAGATAAAATCTGAGCCACTCTTCCATTTCTTGTTGCATATGCTATATATTGACAGAGAGCATAACTATAGGAAACTTAATTGTTTACTATATTATGTAAATAATAATGGTTGTAAAAGCTTATGGGTTCATATCAAGCACTCAATTTCTTTGTTATGCCTAAGGTTAACTTTCATCAAGCCAATGTGCTGCCCATTGACTTTTCTGAATACAAATTTCATGGCACTGTGCTCAATTTCTGTTTTAGGAATCTTGTTGCTGAAGCTGATTTATATTTTCTTGTATTTTTTTTCCTGATGTCTACTTCGAACATTGCAGATGGCTGAATACAGAATATCTATATACGGCAGAAAAATGAGCGAGTGGGACCAACTGGCTAGTTGGATTGTGAACAATGATCTATACAGTGAGAATGTTGTCTGGTTAATTCAGGTTTGCTATCTTTTTGAGGTTTTTGTGTTCCATATCCATTCCATGAGTGGATGTCTCTCTCTCTCTTCGTGTTTGTGTCACACGACTGCTAACTGAGCTATATTTCCCTCGTTTTATGTCTGTCTGCTCAATAGCTCCCACGCCTGTACAACATTTACAAGGACATGGGTATTGTGACATCGTTCCAGAATATCCTTGACAATATATTCATTCCTCTTTTTGAAGCCACGGTAGATCCCGATTCGCATCCCCAGCTTCATGTTTTCTTGAAGCAGGTTAGCATCTATATCTGCAGAGAACCTCGAATCCGAATGTCGTAGAATTATTAAAAAGTTGGTTTTCATGGTTGCTGTGTCTTTTTGTTTGATTGCTTCATTGGTTTTTTTTGTCGTTTCTTGTTTGGTATATCAGGTTGTTGGCTTTGATTTGGTTGATGATGAAAGCAAACCTGAAAGACGTCCTACAAAACACATGCCCACTCCAGCTCAATGGACTAATGCATTTAATCCTGCATTTTCGTACTATGTCTACTACTGTTATGCTAACCTCTATGTGTTAAATAAGGTACCATTTCTCCTGATCTCTGGTGCAACTAACTTGGTGTTGCCAAAAGTGTGTAATCTATAGTAACTTCTTATTTTTAACAGCTTCGGGAGTCAAAGGGCATGACGACCATCACGCTACGGCCACATTCTGGGGAGGTATTTTACTTCTTCCTTTGTGCTATATAAACGGTTTTCACTTTCAATGCAATGGACGTTTAAAATGCTACAAATTTCAGGCTGGTGACATTGACCACTTGGCGGCTACATTTCTCACATGCCATAGCATCGCACACGGGATCAATCTACGAAAGTCTCCTGTGCTTCAGTATCTCTACTACCTCGCCCAGGTTTGCGGAGACTGCCTGCTTGTATTACACACGTATTATTGTGTCTGGTCTTAGAATATCTGACTGGAGAATTATTCCATTTCTTTTGACAGATTGGTCTGGCCATGTCTCCACTTAGCAACAACTCTCTGTTTCTAGATTACCACCGAAACCCGTTTCCTGTGTTTTTCTTAAGAGGTCTCAATGTTTCACTGTCTACTGACGATCCTCTTCAGATTCACCTAACTAAAGAGCCCCTCGTAGAAGAGTACAGCATAGCTGCCTCAGTAAGTCATGATGTCTTCATTATGAAGTCATGTCACACATCATATGCCATGATAGTTAATTATCGTTACATAAGTCTTATCACCTTATGATGATTATATGAACCTTTTACGATTGCAAACACCAAGGAACAATGAACCTTCACTCCATTCATCCTTTTCTGATAGACTCGGTTTAGTGATGTATTGACTAAAGATAATAACTGGATTTTCAGGTTTGGAAGCTGAGTTCATGTGACCTGTGCGAGATAGCTCGGAACTCAGTTTACCAGTCAGGTTTCTCACATGCTCTGAAGGTATTTGTTATATCACACATAGACTATAGCATAAAACTAGGAAGATGTCTCTGTTCGGATCTGATGATAATTCCGGCTCTTTGACATGTTTTAGTCGCACTGGATTGGAAAAGACTACTACAAAAGAGGACCCGATGGAAACGACATTCACAAAACAAATGTACCTCACATAAGGGTGGAGTTCCGGGACACGGTAGGGGACAAAATTTGGATATCTTTACACAGGTTAAACCCCTTCTTGTAAGGAAAAAGAATTAACATATGAAGTTGTTGCAGATCTGGAAAGAGGAGATGCAACAGGTCTATTTGGGCAAGGCTGTTATCTCAGATGAAGTTGTTCCATAAAAAACCGTCATAAGAAATGGCAACGTGTAAGCTTCCAACATGTATGAAGCAACATTTCTTATGATGTCTCTCGATGATTGAATCTTAGAGGGGGGGGGGAACAAAGAGATGGGTTTTTACACCAAGCGAAGCATGTTCACAAGTATACGGAGGGCGCAGGAAGCAGATAGCGTAATAATATGAGTGGCTATGTTGTGCGCTGAGGAAGATTTAGCTAATAAAAATCCAATTGTTTTGAAGCTTCTATAAATCTATCCTTTATATTTATCTAGAGCTGACTTTAATGAGCTGCAAACGACATTGAGAACAGTTGTTGTCTTTATATCCAAAGGAGAGACTATAAGAGTTGACAAGTACTAATTGAGTTTTAAATCAGATCTATTACTGATGTTTTATATTAAACAGACAGAGAAAATGGAGTGGGTCCCACTTTTTACTGATGTCCTATATTAAGGCCCAAATTTTGGAAGCCCTGAATATCAGCCATATGAGGCGTGTGAACATAGTGAGATGTTGTCGGAACAAATTAGCTCATTTCCGGTGATAACACAACTCGTAGCTCCTCCGTCAAAAAATGGCTGCAATCAGCTTAATCTCTTTGAATGCCTCAGCCTCTCCCCGTGTTTGTCGACCACATGTTTCCCGAAATACCCCTGGGCTTACTCTCTATTCACGCTTCACTCCATCCTTCTCCTTTCCCTCTCTCTCCTTCACACTACATTGTGACACAGTCCGGTCTCGTCGTCCCCTGTTAATCGCCTCCGCCGTCAAGAACCTAGGGGAGACGGAGCAGCTTCCGATTTCGGAGTCTGAATCAATTCCAGCCGAGTCCGGCGTATACGCCGTCTACGATAAGAGCGACGAGCTTCAGTTCGTCGGAATATCTCGGAACATCGCCGCGAGTGTCTCGACACACCTGAAATCGGTTCCTGAGCTTTGTGGCTCCGTCAAGGTAAACCTCTCATCTCCCCACTTCGCCGTCGTCCTGAAAACCAAATTCTGATATTGATGAATCTGAAATCTCCATAGAGTAGCAAGAAAAATGGGAATAAAATTCAGACACGTTTGCCACACTTAGCAAGTTTGTCATAAAGTATGGATTTTGATAAGATCTCTTCAACTACACTTTGCCACACTTAGCAAGTTTGTCATTGAGTAAGGATTAGGAGATGCATTAAGTGAGAATTTCATCAAGTGCTAATGATACACAATCACAGCAATGAAACCTATCAAGAGAGAACACAAAAAAAAAGATGTTTATATGTGGAAAAGACAGAGACAGATCGAAGAGTGTGACTGTGTTATGTTAGAACTTTGGTTTCCTATTTCATTGAGCACTTTTCTTTTCATTAGTTTGTTTCCGGGAGTTTTAATTATAGATACAGGATAGTGCTCGTTGGTCAGATTCATCCCGGTTATTAGTTTTGTACTGAAAGATAATTTATCCTCTTTTTGCTGTTTTGATTCCAATTCTCTGTTAGGTTCTTTCAGTTAATTAGAAGAGTTTTAGGTTTCTTTTGCGTCCAACGATCCCTTAACTCTTATCAGCTTTCTACAGTCAACTCTAAAATAGGTCTTTAGAAATTTAGTTGACACTATATATTAACTTAGAAATAGAGACGCACGACAACCCTGTGTACATTGTTTCTTCATTTTGCATGTTTAAATGGACACGATGAAGATTGGCAAGTTTTGGTATTGTTTGATACCGACATCTTGTTTGTATGTTTCATCATTGGTTTGGTTAGGTTGGTATAGTAGAAGAACCGGAGAAAGCGGTTCTAACACAAGCATGGAAATCATGGATAGAAGAGCACATAAAAGTAACCGGAAAAGTCCCTCCGGGCAATAAGTCAGGGAACAACACATGGGTGAAACAGACTCCGAGGAAGAAATCTGATATCCGTCTCACTCCAGGTCGCCACGTCGAGCTCACGGTTCCTTTAGAGGCACTGATTGATCGGTTAGTGAAAGAGAACAAAGTGGTAGCTTTCATTAAAGGATCGAGAAGCGCTCCTCAGTGTGGATTCTCACAGAGAGTGGTTGGGATTCTTGAAAGCCAAGGAGTGGATTATGAAACCGTTGATGTTCTTGACGAGGACTATAATCACGGGCTGAGAGAGAAGCTGAAGAGTTACAGCAATTGGCCTACGTTTCCACAGGTATTTGTGAAAGGAGAACTTTTAGGAGGTTGTGATATATTGACTTCAATGTATGAGAATGGCGAACTTGGCAATATGTTGAATTAGTTTCGTCCCATTTCTTTCTCTGTTTTCTAGTATGTGTAACTCAAAACATTTATAATCAACGCTATAATTTCAAATTTGTGCTTTTCTGTTTTGGGTGCATTTATAAACTTTACACTGATTGTTTGAGCAAATCTATGTAACTTACACCAGTGGATATCACTAAACAGGAGACTTTCTGCAGGAGGATATGTTTCCGGTTAGAAAAAATACGTAATTTTTTTTTTTTTTTCCTGACTTGTACTCATGCAAACTACATATTTCACACAAATCGCTAAAAAGGGTATCGTAGAAATTTACATCTAAACCAATCGGAAATAGAGTTAAGGACCGATCTCTCGAGTTTCAAAGATACAAGTTGTGGCATTTACTTTGCAAACAAAAAGGTCAATGTCGTGACAGTATGTCTTGTTGTCCCTTTCAACGAAACGATCCACGATTCTCTGATTCATTTAACCCAAAGGCCAAAGCTAAACGCGTGAATCTTCTTCTCTTTATGCATATAATACACTGCTTGATATCTTTGGAATTTTTAGATATATTCCTTATGGGCCACGAAGATATAATTACGGGTAATTAGTTAACATGTTGATATCGAATACAAAAAGGGGAAAAAACATTGTTTTGAAAATTCTGAATCCAGACGTGGGAGAAAGATAAATATGTCTGCCACTTCTTCTAATTTTTTTTTAAAAAGCAAAACTCAATATCTTAAAATACCTTTGAATCATCAATTCCAAAATATAATTCACTTTTTTATTATTTTTTTTATAAAAATATTAAACGATTATAAACTATTGAAAATATCATTTCAAATTTTAAATTTTCATAAAAGACAAAATCTAGTTTAGAGAGAAAATCATGAACAATAAAATGGTCGGTGTTGCTAGTTCAACCGATGTATTATCTGACCGTCAGAAAAAGAAGACTTGGAAAAATCTCGAATACAATTTGTCTTTCAATGACTTACTAATTAAATCATTATCCCTTCTTTGTTTTTGAAACGGAAGAAAATAAGTAAAATCATTTATCACATTGAGATTAAATGGTATGCAAATAATAATAGATTAACCAAAAACAATACCATGGAAGAAAAAGAATGTGGGGTTAATATATTCCTAAAATCCCACTAAAAACTCAATTTATGAGTGTTGAGTTTTTCCGTGAATATACTAACTATTCCCACCAAATAACCAAACTACATGCATAGGAAGAACAAGTTATAACTTACGTTAAAATATTAGAGCTGGAGAGAACCATCTCTAGTAAGCTTAGCAAGCAATGCATTGATAAGTGAATCTCTCTTCTCTGCTCTCATTTCCTCCCTCGACCGCCTTTGCTCCTCTCTATCCCGCCACATCCGCTCCATGGCCACCTTCTCCTTCTCAAGCTCCTCCATCTTCTTTCTCCACTCTTCTTCTTTCTCTGCTCTCTTCTTCTCCCTCGCCTCCCATCGTTCTCTCCATTCGTTCTCCATTCTCATCTGATGTCTCATAAACTCATCTAAAACCTCTTTTACACTATTATTGGCACCACTACTACTACTACTAATACCGCCTTTTCGCTTCTTCACAATGTTCTTTTTCGGGTTTTGGATTTTCTGTTCATTGCTGATATCTACATACTCTTCATTTACGTTCTCTTCTTCCTCATCTGAAGAAAACTGCTCCGAGTGACTTTGCTTTCTCGCTGTCCCACTTGTTCCCCCTCCCTCGGAGTCGGCCCATAGCATTCTCTGCATTCTACTTGTAAATATAATATGCATATCATCATATAAAGGGAACTGTTGTCTTGCTGTCTCTTCTTCCATTGTCTCACATCCCTGAATACACATCACCAAATTAGATAACGTGCATCTATAAACTAAACTACTTGGATGATCTCTTGCTTAATATATAGCTTGGGGAAAAATTATGGACTATAAGATTCGGAAGTTCTTGTGACATGTATAAATATTTTGTATATAGCATAGTTTCATGCACAACTATGCTATCGTATAATATCCACAAAATGAAAGGACAGAGTGAGAGAAAGGCTTAGTTGGGACCTTAAAACGAGTGACGAGGTTCTTCCACTTGCATTTGCACTGTTCAGGGCTACGAAGAAAGCTTTTGTCTCTCATCTTGTTAGAGATAACTTCCCAGAGAAGCTTGTTTCGTTTTGTCTCCATGAAAGTCTGATCCAGCTCTCCTCTTATTGCTATCAACTCCTTCGTTTCTTCTAACTTCCACTGTGGAAACCTATCCCCAGCAGCCGCAGAAGCTATTTCGGGGTTCTGCGATTGAGGACGAAGATGGTGATGAGGCTTGTTGAGGTATTGAAGCTGGTGAAACTGATGCTGATGCCCATCCATATGAAGAATTAATCAAGAAAAGAAGAAAAAGAAAAACAAGAATCACCTACGATCTCTAAAGGAGAACTAAAGCAAACTATTAGATTTTGAGGGGCTTTCACTTTTCAGATCGAAAATGAAAAATACAATTTATTTTTTTTTCTTTTCTTATTTCTTTTGGTTTTGAGTTTGTAATGTGAAAACGTCCAGAGAAAGTTGTCTAATTTCTTTGATCGTAATTCTTTTCTTCTTCTCCACTCTCTATCTCCTGTCGCCATCTGTCTACGCGTTTACTTTTTTCTCTGTCTTTATAGATTTTTCTAATTTTATTTACTTTTTTCTTGTTTTTCTTTCGACAATATAATAAAAAGAAAAGCTTTCGGTAAATGTGTCGTATATGATCTTAGTACTATATATGTTAAATTATTTTTATAAATGGCCTATAGAAAAAAAGGATTAGCCTCTAATTTCTATCGTTTTCTTCTCATAATTTAATAACCACTTTAGATTGACAACACTATTCTAGATTCGATAGTCGACATATAATCAATCAAATGTTTTTATGAAAATGGATTTGACACCACTCTTCTTGATGTTAATTGTCACGTTATTATTGTACGGATTCAGCTTTTAGTATGTCGATCAATTGGTCTATTATCTATCGTCCTCGTGGATATCGTTTTCATTTTTCGGTTAGTTATTCTAGAACTTGTGTTTTTTTTTTTTCTAATATAGTTTGTGTTCAGCAACATAGTATTTAGTACTCTTCTGTACTAAACAGAATCATTAGAGACTCAAAATGTTAGCTCTTTAAACTATCGCTCACAATCACGAGCATGTGAAATTCCTGAGACTCCTCTTCACAGCCTTTTACACGTCGTGGATCATAACTCTTCTTCACGACTAAATCTTTGCATCCTCTGGTGGCTCTTTAGGTAATTGAAACCTTCACCGCCTCTGCAATTTTTGAAACTCGCGACTCTCTCTCTCTCTCTTGCTTGCCGGTGATGTCTCCTCCTTCTTCTGGTGTAACCTCTGGCGCCTTTAGAACCACCTCCTCCTTCATATGATTTCATCCTCATTGTTCTTGATCTCATCACCAAACCTGTGAATTGAAGAGCTTACGCTCTGATATCATTTCTTGAGAAATTGACTCACTTGAATTTCTCTTTTGATCTCTCTTGACTCACTATTTCAAGAATACAAAAGCTTTTTCACCCGGTTTACGGTATTAACAAATCAATTTAACCTAAAAACAAAGACTATATTTCATTCAGGATGTTTAACTTTGTTACCTCAAATTGAAACTTATTATTTTCTAAATATCTTTCATACATCTAATATAATTGATTCTTTTCTTTCTTGTTCTTCCCAAATACTAGTCCATCTTACTTTTCTTTCAAGTTTGATCACATCTTCACAATAAACATGTAGTATTTTACATAATTGAATAGATTTAAGTAAAACACATTGGTGAGAGTGTTATTAGTATTTTATGAGTGAAGTCTAAAGTCCTTTAAGCAAACTTTATATTTAAATTGCAATATTTTTCGGTTTAGAACATTGACCACTTTTTATTTGTCATTTTTTTATAATATTATTAATGTGACGATTGTGTTGCGTTGACGTTTCATCACCATTGGGAAAAGTTTCGGTTGCTATACTTTTGTAATATTGTGTGGTTCTTAATTCTCGGCGACAAGTCGTAGCCTTAACTTCACCCCCAAGTCTCTTTATTTATAACTTTAGTGGCATAAAACGTTATTATTTCGAAACTTAAACATAACATTTTCAACTGATTGCCCAAACTAGTATCTGTCTTCCTAAATCATAAAAAATCTCTATTTTTTTTTTTTTTGCAAAAACGTTTCCTTAAACATTATTCCACCACTTATGGAGCTCTTTCGCCCTTCAATATATCTTTTAAAATTATGTGTAAGCTTGATGCATCATCCTATTGTAAATCTTTTATATAAATGATTTTGTGTTCTATTTGGGCTTTTTTGTGTTTTGGGCTATTCAAATTTCGACATTTTCAAAACAAACATTTCTAATTGAGAGTTTTAAACTTTGGCTATGGAGATACAAAAGAAAATATGCGACCTTTAACTATTTGTTTTGATTTTTTTTTTACAATCTAAAAAATAATTAATATATTTGTTGGACCTTTTTTGTTATTGGGCCCACTTGTCAAGGCTTCTTAAATTGCTTTACGCTGTTTTACAACGGATTAAAATACTCCATTCGTTCTATTATATAAAATATTTTAGTTAAAGAAAAGATATTAATTATAATTTTTCATTGATATTAATTAAAAATAATTTAACCAATCACAAAGTATACTATATAATATAAATAGTCACAAATATCAACTAAATTTAATTTTATATAAGAAGTTGTAAAACATCTTATAAAAAACATATAATTCCTTTTAAATATCTTATATTTTAGAACTGATATTAGTATACAATCGGTCGGCCCAAAACCACAATCCTGTAGAAAAACTACTCCAACTACCTTGTTTATATGTTTGATTGATTATAATTACCTTTTCCCAAGAAATTAATAGTGATTAGCAAATTGAAGAAAAAAATCATAGTACTATATTTTATAAATATACAATAAAATTTTAATTGAAACATCATATATTTGGATCTCTCCATTGTCCGTGTGGGATTAGCCCAATGAAACCATTGTTCTTTCCGTTCCATATTACCTGACGTTTACCAAACTTATGGTGCAACAAAAGCCACATGTATTTAAGAAGATTAGTTTAGGAGTCTATTAACGACTATGTTTAACTTTTTTACTAATCACAAATACAAACGTCGTGTTCACATGGGCGTTTGGTAGTAGTAACCACATGTAGCTATTGTTTTCTTCTGTTCTTGCCAACGTACGTAGCTGTTGTTTTCTAAACAATCAACGAGTTGGATGAACAGCTTTTGTTGGTTATCACACACATCAATTACGTTCAGAATATTCAACGTATTCGGTGCACAATTTCTCTGTCAACATCACAATCTAGTACTTTTTGTAGTTATGTAATGATCCCATATATGTTATGTAATTACCTCCTATATATTTTTGAGAAAATGTTAAACGGCAACACGTTGATTTTTAGAGGAGATGTTTTAACATTGTTTTGTAAGATATACATTAGGAGATTTGTCAACAGAACCCATAACAAAGAAAAAGCTGCCCAACCCAAACATCAAACCTAAGACTGACATATCTACTGAGCACATCGTGCGTAACTGAGTAATTAGATCCCGTAAAAAGACCGTTAAGCAGAGTTCACGGAGCCAGGGCTCTTAACATCCAACCTAATCGCCGTCCTCGAGCAATAAAGAAATGATAGAGAAAGGACCAGAGACCACATGACGAGTAAGAAGAAACAGTCTTCCTCGAACTGGTGAAGCAACCGCCATCAACGAAACCTCAAAACAAACTAAATAAGACATCTGGTGAATACCTAAAAAGGAAAACCAACAAAGTAGAAGCTGAAAAACAAAAGAGTATGAAGGTTCCTTCATACAAAAGCGGTAATAAACAACCCATAACAAATTTTGGAAGAGAAGGAAATAAACGGCAGAAAAGACAAAAGCAAAAGAGAGAGAACAGGTGTTCTTCATTCATCAATTAGATGATTAAAACGATCCAAACTAAAACTTAAACCACATATAATCATACATTTTGTTAGGTTATATTTTATCTTGGATACTATTATTTAAAAATTAAAAGAAATCGAACTAAACCCGAACATAAATCATGATTGAACATTATCATTAAAATAAAATAATTTTTTTTTGGTAAATAAGATAAATTATTCATATCCAATCTTACGCAAACTGCAGGAAAATACCTAGTTTGAGTAGTTTCTATTGTATATACTGAATAAACAGGTAAGGGAAACTGATTTTAATATCATAATGAAATATCGGTAATTAATAAAATATACGAGAACAATCACCAAGAAATATTGTACATTACGGGGATAAATTTTAATTGGATGAATACAAAATAGCCGACGCATCTTCACTTTCATGGTGAAACTAATCTCCCATATTCCTCAATTTTGATTTGTCGACGTAAATATAGTATTTTACTTATTTTTCACTTGACTAAATATTTATTTTTATAAACTGAAATAGACGTACGTAGTGTTGATTGATGTAATTTATATTTATGTAACGTAAGCACTAGCATCGCAACTATGAGTTATTGCATTGATGATTCAGCCGATTTTAATTAAGACATGTGATACATACGCGAAAATATACATTGCCTCTTCTGTACTATATGGTCCCCGTTATTATTAATACTATTCTTAAAGAAGAAAATTTTGTCCAACATCTAAATATATGGTTGAAAAAGTATTTTAATTTTCGAAAAATTGTAATTTGCGTAGATTTATAATACTTTACAAATGGATGTGCTCTGCAGTTGAGATATATTATTCACTATTTCAAATTTTTTTACTTTTTAATCAACAAAATTAAAAGAATTCCATATGCTTGACTAGACTAGCATGTTTAGGAATCACGAAGAAGGAAAAAAAATGAAAATTTTAATACCCTTTGATATGATGTCGGCGATTAAAACTAGTTCTGCCAATTTTTGTAAAGATTTAATATCAAACATGAGAGGAATATTAGAAAATTCAAAACATTATGATAATAAATGATATATCACAATTTACGTTGTCACGTTCTATAAATATGATTCTCTTTTCACCTTTTGACATTTTTAACAGAATCTGGAATATATGATAAACGGGTTAGAAACATAACTAGAAAAGCCAAAATTTCAATAATCTATTAATTAATATGTTTTAGAACATTTTATAGTTATTATGAAAAAACTTAGCTCAACCAAAATGTTTATACTTTCAACATTTAACTATTCTACTGTCTTACTATTTATCTAACATACCAAAAACGAATCAGCCACTACAAATAGTGAGTTTTTCAAAACGAAATTTTAGTCTTTCTTAATTTTCTGCTATTGTGGTTTACCAATCAAAACTACAATATAAAATAAAAATAAATAGTGCATCACATGTAAGATGATCTCGACTATATCTATATAAATACAATGAACACGAAACGTCCACTATTGGCTGCCTATTTTTGTTTATTATTGACTTTATGTTGTGGTGTTCCAACATAAAAGTTTTAATATACAATCTTGTTCAATTGAAATCACGGTATATGAGAACATTGTTTCATTTGTATATTGAAATATAACATTTGCATATTTGCATAATAGTTAGCAGACATGTATTGCTAATTGCTATATTACTTTATGTTGATGCATTCATTGATACAAAAGAAAAAGAAAGATGATTATATACTAGTCTGTTCATTAAAGCATAAGTTCACCGTGAAGCCTTGTATACTAATATTTATGTGGTTGGAGAAAGACTTTAGTAGGGCACGACAACTAACTACTACACATGAAGATAAAAGTGTTAGCTTTTTGTCTCTCCCATAAGCTCGTAACTAATAAATGAGTTGCAAATCACCGCACGGCGCCGAAATCCGTTTCCATCTCCCTCACTCAAAAGTCAGACAGTCACTAAAGACAAATTAAAAACAGAATAAAAATATTGTCGACATCTATCCATAACTATTTTAAAAAAACGTGTCTTATTATGTTTATCATCCAGCTAGCTCAGAATGCAAAATTTATTAGGTCGACCCTCAGAATTCGATTAAAAAAAAAGTCGAATAAAAGAATATCGTATCATTAAATGTTTCACGTTTCATTTCGGTTTATCTTTTTTCCATACTTATATCCCCACACGTCCTCGCTTCTTCCACCATCTAAAACTTTCATTCTTCCCCTTGCATCTCTCTCACCTTGAGTGTCTTCTAATCCTAGTTTCTGAATTACAGAAAAAATCACAGAAGAAAGAAAAATGGTTTCAAGCTGGCCTGAGCCTGTTGTTTCCGTTCAAGCCTTGTCCCAAACCGGCATATCCACCGTCCCAAACCGGTATGTGAAACCGGCTCATCAGAGACCGGTCTACAACTGTGATCAGTCCGGTGTTGACATGGAAATCCCAGTGCTAGACATGAACGACGCGTGGGGGACACCGGAGGGGCTGAGGTGCGTGAGGAGTGCGTGTGAGGAGTGGGGTTTCTTCCAAGTGGTGAACCATGGTGTGAACCAGGCGCTGATGGAGAGAGTGAGGGGAGCATGGAGAGAGTTCTTCGATCTACCGGTGGAGGAGAAACGAAAGTACGCTAATTCACCGGAGACGTACGAAGGCTATGGAAGCAGGCTTGGGGTTGTGAAAGGTGCTAAATTAGATTGGAGTGATTATTTCTTCCTCAATTACTTGCCTTCTTCCTTAAGAAACCCCTCCAAGTGGCCATCTCAGCCTCCTAAGATAAGGTATCTTTGTATATATATACATATGCATAATCTTACACTCAAACAATTTGTAATATTAAAGCCAGATTGATGGTGGCACAAAATGTTAAATGGTTTTTACCCGGAAAAAAATAGCGCTAAGAAATAGTTAAAAATGATAGGAGATACATGATGATATCGTTTTTGGTACCGATAGTGTCTTTTTTTTTTCCTGGTGGAACACCATTAAAACGGTATACTTTTGACCATTATGGAAGTCCAATATCAAACCTGTTAGCACATATGAAATGATTTTTCTTTGTTTTCATCATCTACGTCTTTTTTTTTTCTTTTACTTTTGCAGGTAAAGTAGATATATACTTTTAGGAAACCTTTACTAATAGAGATACTCCCTCAGTTTTCAAATAATAGATATACTTTCAAATTTTTTTTAAAATGTTGACATATGACTCTTCTAACTTTGTTTTTATTAAAAAAAATTTAAACTTATATATTTAAATAATATACTATAAAAATAAATTTCTAAAAAAAGAGCGGTAACTATATTTTGAAAATTACAAACATTTAACTTGTTGAAACAATTTTTTTTCTGAAAGAGAGGGCGTATGTTACTTAGTGAATGTTTGCATGGGGACACTTTGCTTGTGTGTTTTAATTTTAATTAATTAAACTAGAGTTTAATCTGCGTTTTCTAAGAGCAAGATAAATTTTTTTGAAAAGATTTAATTTAATATAAAATAAAGATTTTTTTATAATTTTTACTTAGTCTGACTATTTCCAAATTTTCTGATATTTTATTTTTTGAATACAATGTATTTATAAATAAGAAATTTTAAAATGTTAATAATTATGTTTTTAATATATATATATATATCTATTATAAAATTTATTAAATTTTAATCTTTGTAAAAATCAATATATAAAATATATTAACTTTAATAAAAACTTATTTTAATCGGATTATAATTCATAATTTTTACTGATTCAAAGAATCTAATACTTAACCGATATATTGCAAAAGTGGTTGGTCTATAAGCAATCAATACTGAATTAATATTAAGAAAAAAATATTTTAACCAATAATATGGATTTTCCGTTTTCTAATTTCTCTTATACAGATCACTGTAATTAACATTTCGAGGAAAAAATAATGTGCAGAGAGTTGATCGAAGAATACGGAGAAGAAGTGAGAAAACTGTGTGAGAGGCTAGTGGAGACATTGTCAAAGAGTTTAGGTTTAAAACCAAACCATCTCATGAAGGCCTTTGGAGGAGAAGACAAAGTCGGAGCCAATATAAGAGCAAATTTCTACCCAAAATGCCCTCAACCACACCTCACTTTAGGTCTCTCTTCCCATTCTGACCCTGGTGGCATAACCATTGTCCTCCCGGACGAGAAGGTCGCAGGTCTCCAGGTCCGTCGTGGTAACTGCTGGGTCACTGTTAAATCCGTCCCCAATGCTTTAATCGTTAACATTGGAGATCAGGTTCAGGTATTGTTTCTTAGTTTTTACCTTTTTCAAAATTTTCAACTGAGGATAACTTGGTGAACAAGATAGACATAGCCATATTGATGGCTTTAGAGACTTCATGTTCCTTAAATTTAAAATTAGAACTCGGAATGGAGCATAAAAAGACAAAGTAAAATTTGTACCCCCTAAATCTGTAGGTAGTAGCAAAAAAATCAATTGGACATTATGTCCAAGGCTCATATGTTATATAGAAGGGTCTACAATCTGCGGAACATATATAAGTATTTCAGTTGTGTTTTGATTTACTAGTGCATACATTAATTTCTAATAACGACAATAAGTATTTTTGGCAAATTCATGTAATCATGTTAGGTATAATGTGATATTTTAACTAATTCTTGTAATGGAAAACAGATGCAAATACTAACCAATAATATGTTGGATCACAATGTAGATACTTAGCAATGGGATTTACAAAAGCGTGGAGCATCAGGTGATCGTTAATTCAGGTATGGATCGAGTCTCTTTGGCACTCTTCTACAATCCAAGAAGTGACATCCCGATCGGACCAGTGGAAGAACTATTAACCGAAAACCGACCTGCTCTTTATAAACCGATCAGGTTCGACGAGTACCGTCTACTGATTAGGCAGAAGGGTCCTAGTGGGAAAAATCAAGTCGATTCACTGTTAGCAAGCACGTGATAATTGATATACATCCCAATTAAGTATAATCAGTGCTCCTATGTACTGATATAGTCGTACCTAAATGATATGTAAACCGTACACTTGCACTATGTAAGAAAGAAAAACTTTAATAAATGGTATCAAATCAGATTCTCATGTTTAACTTTTATTAGTTTATTAGCCTATTGTGTTGCTAAAAGAGTACGGCAAGAAGTGCTGCTCTCTCCTGAGGTCGGATAATTGGTTCATTGATGAGTATGCTATTCACAAATTATCATATTGTCATCTATCCACAACACTAAAAAATGTGTTTTATTATGTTTGTCAATTTGTCATCCAAATAGCTCAACATGTAAAGTTTATTAATTAAGGTCGACCTAAAAATAATCAACAAAAAAGGGTAGAATAATGTGTCTTGTTATGTTTATCATCCAAGTAGCGTAGCATGCAAAGTTTACTAGGTCGACCTAAAAATTCAATTATAAAAAAAAAAAAAAAGTGGAACAAAAGAATATCGTATGATGAATTGTTTCACGTTTAAATTTCCATATATATCCCACTTGTCCTCGCGTCCTCCACCATCTAAACATTTCATTTATTTCTCTTATATCTCTCTCCCTGAAGAAAGGATTACAAAACAATTTACAAAAGGAAAAAACAAACAAATTTTTTTGCAAGCTGGCCTGAGCCGATTGTTTTCCTTCAAGCCTTGTCCCAAACCGTTATATAAAATCGTCTCAATATATAGAGACCGGTCTACAACTCCGATCAATCCGATGCTGATATGGAAATCCCCGTGCTAGACGTGGGCGACACCGGAGGATGAGGCGCTCGAGTAGTACTGCGTATGAGGAGTGAGCTTTCTTTAAGAGGTGAACCACGGTGCAAACCACGCGATGATGGAAAGAATGAGAGGAGCCAGGCGAGAGTTCTTCAAGCTACCGTAGAGGAGAAACCAAAGTACGCATACTCACCATAGACGTACGAAGGCTATGGAAGCAAGCTTGAAGTTGTGAAAGATGCTAAATTAGATTGGAGTGATTATTTCTTTCTCAATTAGTTGCCTTCTTTTTATTAGATTGGAGTGATTATTTCTTTCTCAATTACGTGAAGGTACAGCTTGCATATACGTACACACCTGGTCGTTTGGTGTATATGTTTAATTAGGCATGTGTCTCATATGTGAACACGTTGCAGTGGTCAAATCCATATGAAGCTGTATATAATATAACTTCACTCGTTAATTAATAAGATTATGTATACATTGACCGACCCAAAAACATATCTTTGGGAGGAGAAGACAAAGTCGGAGCTACTAAGCGGAAATTTCTATCCAAGATGCTTTCAGCCACTCTTCACTTTAGGTCTCTTCCCATTCTGACGAGAAGGTCCGTCGTGGTGACTGTTGGGTCACCGTTAAATCCTTTCCAAATGCTTTTATCGTTTTGTTCTTAACTGATTTTTTTACTTTTTCAACATATTGAGCTCCCTAAATTATCTTCAATAGTTTTCTTTCTCACTAATTACCTTACAGGAAAATGTTGTCGAGTCCTTACACCATATTATTCTAAAATAGGGTTCGTTATCTTTAACTTTATTTTGGTCTTAGAGGTACTTTATGTTTCTTTTACATTTGATTTTAAAACTCTAGTTGCAACATAAAGAGAAAATATAATAGTAATAATAAATCAATTAATGGTGTTGATGCATGGTGTTAACACATTCCGGTTTGGTAAGGATTCGGTCAAAGCCACGGATCGAATCTCACCAATGTTGTAGATACTCTAAAGAATACTTCTAACATTCGTTGCTGATAAGTATGGCTTCTCGCCTAATACTAGCATCGATCAATGAAGAAGAGGCAGAATGTTTATTTAATAGGTCTAACTCTGTGACTGTAGCAAAAAAAAAAAAAAAAAAAATCAAGTGGACGTTATGTCCTAGGCTCATGTTTTTATAGGTCTAGAATCTGACGGAACATGCAAAAATCAATTGGGATTGTGTTTCTATTCACTAGTACATACATTTCTGTAACGATATTTACTTATTTTTTGGCAAAAGTTCATGTAATCATCTTGGTATTATATGATATTTGAACTACTTTAGTGAAATGGAATCAGAGGCAAATACCAACCAAATATTATGTTGCAACAAGTTTTAGATAATTAGCAATGAAATTTACAAAAGCGTAGATCATCAGGTGATCGTTTATTCTTCTACAACCAAGAGACGATATCCCGATAACGGACCAATCGAAGAACTATTAACAAATCTTCTGAATTGAGCCATAAGGGTCTTTGTCGGAAAAACCAGGTCGATTCCCTGTTAGCGAGCAGATGATAATTAATATACATCCCAAAGTGTAGTCAGTTACTCTATGGCTTTGATTGGTAACATTTGCATAATCATGGAATTGCCAAAAAAATTTAAAAAGCTGCGGAATAATTTAAAACATGCGGAATAAAATTTTTATGTGATTAGATAAATTTGGCGTAATAGCTGAATTTATTAAATATTATTAGAAATTGTAATTGAGCTAATTATTGTAAAAAAATAAATCTATTAAATATTATTATAAAAACTTAATTTTTTACTGGAATTATTTAACTTATTTTTAGTATATTTATAATAAATATATTTATATCTTATGACGTTGAAAAATTAAATATTATATTTTTAATTATTAATCTTTTTATTATATTATATAAGATGTTTAAAAGTTCTTTTGTTATACTTTATAATTAAGCTAATTAAATATTAAATATTATTAAAAATTATAATTGATCTAATAATTATAAAATAAATCTATTTATAAGATGTTTAAAAGTTTTTTTGTTCTATTTTATTTGATTTTTTAATTTTTATGCAAATTTGTATCTATTTAATATAGTGTGACTATAATAGTTTTAGTAATTAAATTTTTATTAGTATTTATTTAGAAGTTTAAAATATTATTATTATGTAATTAAATAATTTTATTTATAAACTATTATTATGTATTGTAAATAATTATATTTATAAAATATTATTATGTATTGTAAATAATTATATTTATAATTAAACTTTTTATTAGTATTTATTTAGAAATAAAATATTATTATTATGTAATTAAATAATTATAAAACTTTGATTCTGCGAAAAATCTACTTCATATTCACTTTTCTGTTTAATGAAAATTTTTTTGTATTTTTTTCAGCCAAAACGCAAACTTGTGTTTTCGCGTTTTTTTTTCTATTCCGCAAATTTTTTTGATTGGCAAAATTATTTTGGAATGGCGTTTTTTAAACGCATCATTCCGCAGATTACCAATGAGGACCTATATGTACGTATATATTTTTGGTCGTACCCGAATAATATGTAAACTATGTAAGAAGAAAAACTTTAAATGTTGGTACCAATTATTAATAAAAACTGAATCAACACATCTGATTTTGAATAGAAAAGCCCGTTGGGCCCAAATAGAAACTCAAATTTATTGGACATGAATGCCCAATAAATTTCATAAAAGCATGTGAAGTATGATTGGTTACTCAGAGCGATTAGCGAACCTCTCAACCTTATCGTCCAAATTGAGACCAACCATGGCTTCCCCTAATCCACAGCTCACCTCCGCCAGCACCGCCGCGTCTCTGTAATTCGTAACCGCCTGCACAATCGCCTTAGCACGCTTCGCCGGATCTCCACTCTTGAAAATACCCGATCCAACAAACACTCCGTCGCATCCCAGCTGCATCATCAGCGCCGCATCCGCCGGCGTCGCAATTCCCCCGGCAGCGAATTGAACAACCGGTAATCTCCCGAGCTGCTTCGTCTGCATAACCAATTCATTTGGCGCAGCGATCTTCTTCGCGTACGTGAAAACCTCGTCGTCGTCCATGTTTCGAAGCGAGCGTATCGCTCCCATCACACTCCTCACGTGCCTAACGGCTTCAACGACGTTCCCCGTTCCGGCTTCTCCTTTCGTCCTTATCATCGCCGCTCCTTCACGGATCCGCCGCAAGGCTTCACCGAGGTTCCTGCATCCACAAACGAAAGGGATTTTGAAATTGTGTTTGTTGATGTGGTTGTCCTCGTCGGCGAGAGTGAGAACTTCGCTCTCGTCGATGTAATCGACTCCAATCGATTCAAGGATTTGAGCCTCGACAAAATGACCGATTCGAGCTTTGGCCATCACCGGAATCGTAACGGCCTTTTTGATTTCTTTAATCATCTCCGGATCGCTCATCCTAGCAACGCCGCCTTGTGCTCTGATATCGGCGGGGACACGCTCGAGAGCCATTACTGCGCAGGCGCCTGCTTCTTCAGCGATTCGCGCCTGATCAGCGTTGACGACGTCCATGATTACGCCGCCACGGAGCATCTGAGCGAGACCGACCTTGACGGAGAACGGAGATTGCTGTTTCTTCTCCGTCATGGATCCTTCGCCGTAAACCGCCACTATTCCAGTTCCTTCTGCCATTTTTCTAGGGTTTTGAGAGAGAGAGAGTAGTGAATGAATGAAGAAAATTTGAGATTTGTTTATTTATGGAGATGAGAGTGAGGCTGTGAAGGCGCGAATTGATATTTGTTTTGTTGCTTCTGAGCAATCTGATTGAGAGAAGAAAGTCAATGTAAGCGCATCGGACGGTTATAATAGAATGAGGGCGTTTGTTTATGGTGGAGCTGAGTGTAGAGAGGAGAAACAGTGTATGGATTATGGAAAGTTTGACCACAAGATTTGTTTCCATCTGTGTGAATGTATAGTCCCGAAGAGATTTTTATTGTTCACGTGGAGCTCAGTTCACTATATAATCGTGTATGTTGAACCACCACTCAAATTATTTTGGATATATTTGTTATGTTTTCTTTCTTTTTTTTTTGTGGTAAAAAATATCTTTTAGGGTTAGGACTTAGGAGATAACTTGTAACTTGCAAGTGTAACCATTTATAAACAGACTGAACAACAAATCAAATGGAAGGCAAAAAACGAATGGAATAATAGTAGTTGGAGAAGTAAAAATGAATGAGATAATTGATTGTACATGAATCAAATATTTAACATGATATATAAGACTAAGAAAAAAAGTATAAGCATTATTACAAAATATTAAAATTTCTTGTAATATTGAAATATTTTATTGAAAATAAATAGTGGTATTAAATTTAGTATTATTGTTTTTCAAATGAATATAATGTTCATTATTTTTCAAAAAAGAAAAATTATGTATTTCAATCAAAATAATTTGACAATAATAATCTCATCATTGTAATTAACTTAATAAATTTGATGAAATAGTAAACTTATTTCACATGAATTATCATCTTCAGTTTCACGAGTTTACAAATTACTACATTTGGACATAGACATTATGCATATATCATTTTCCTTATCACTAGTTTACAAATCAGAGGCGTGCCCAGTTATTAAGTTTTTTTATTTATTATTTCTTCGAGACTTACTTTGCTAAAGTCATCTGCATTTGGCTGTTTCTTGTAATGTCGGGCTTATCGCAATGATTGATCTCATATGCGGACCGTGTATTCATCTAATTAAGGAAGTTGATATCGTGAGCTTTGTGTATCTGAATCACTGATGTAGAAGGATAACTAAGTTCAGCATTTCTGTTAAATATAGATGAAGTGATAAATAATATCAAAAGAATTAAGTATTTGTTCCCTTTTAGATAAGTGTTCAGCATTTGGATTAAATCTCACCAATGTAACATTCATGCACAGAGAAATGTTGCACTAGAGAGGTAAAAAGATGATCAAATTTCCTGGAGAAAAGATGATCAAATGTCATAGTTTTGTCTTTCTAGTTCTCCAGCTTTTGTTGCCTGATTTCAGACTCTTGTGACCTCCTACAACTACTATATATAACTACGACATTGACAGCGATATACCGTCATTTTTCATATGTTGATGTTCTTGTAGCTCTTGCTTTGATGAGCCTAAGAAGAAACAAGTGGCCGAGAGCTTAAGGCAGCTTTACTTAAAATCTATAGACTCAGGTTGCGTTAGCAACTTTTTTCGAATCACCGACGTCTTGCTAAAGACTTAAACGTTTTCACGTCTTCATTCCAGGAATCGAAAGAAACAATTCGATGCTATGATATTCTGTTTTTCAGGTGCTGTGAAAGACTTACCATCTCTTGGTGGTAGTTTCACAGAGCAAGAGCTTACCACAACAAAAGAGTCACAAGCTCCAGTAATAATAGAGAGTTTTCGAATCTGTGTTAAATGCTTCCGATTATGAGGAAGAAACGAGGCAAGAGAACACGAAAAAGATTGCTGTAGAAAAATATTATTCCATCACAGTCGACAAAAAGATTGCTATTAAAATCCTCATCTTCTAAACGTACACCGGATCTGAAGATGTAAGAAGGAAGAAGATCGGAGCTGTGTATTGAAGAAAGGTGTGTGTAGAAAGGGAAAGAGATTTGTGCACTGATTAGATGTCATTATACTGTGTTTGGCTCTACAAAAGTGTGTATGAATAGGTAGATGAAGTAGGACATATGTTAAAGTCACAAAAGTGACTCTCTCCCCCATTCCGCATTGATAACTCGACAACAAAGCTGGGTTCGATCCCATTTTCCGAATGTAATATTCAGTATAATTCCTATCCTATGATGCGTTAAACACTAGTGTTATTTATCATAAAGATGGTGGTCAAGAGACGAAATGATAATGCAGAGAAAGAACCGAGCCTTGTCAATAGTTAATTATTTTTTTATTATTATTCTTAATGCTCTTTGGATCCAACATTATGCTGATTGATACATCTTACACTGTATAGATTCGCTTCACCTTTTTCATCTTCTTTCTACAGATTGGACAACTCCCAGCAGCTTCTGCTATCCTGTGCACATATTAGCCATCACAATGTTAGATACTTTAGATCAATCTCAATACCAGATAAGACGATTTAACAAGCCAGTAGATTTGATACAGACAGTTGTATATTATAAGCTACTTTAGAGGGACTTATTAATGGACAAAAACTTACTTTGTTCCGCACTGATAGCAAGAGACGCAATGGCCACAAGGGAGGAAAAAACAATCTCGCTGAGCATCAAAACAAATGGCACAGAGACGTCTAGTGCCATTACTTGCTCCACCTTCATTACCACTGAAGTCTTCCAGATCCGCATCATCTGCTGCAAAAGACTCATTAGACGAACCAATGCTTGAACCATCGTCATCTTTGTTTGCAAGTAGACGTGTTCTCGCGGAATCATTTTCCATCACATCTCTCTCTCCACCAACACACGGTAACCTTTTCCAGAGTTGTATAGCTACCAGCATGAAGCAAGCCACAAAACCTGTATATGCACAAATACTACATGTAACTGATTCCAAAAGAGGAACTTTCCAATGCTCTATAAACCGACTTTAAAATGTTTACCTGTGACTATTACATATGAAGTCCATCTAGGTTGATACGAGAGCCTAATATACCATTCTTCCTCTTCAAATAATACTCCCTGAGCTCAGTGACAGTGAGAGATGAGGATTCATTCAGCTGAGAGTAATATATATAAATTTTGTTGATGTGTTTTACTTGAGAATACATACCTGTCTCGGTGCTGGTGAAGTTAAAACTACAGAATTTCCAACAAGAGACATTGCATTGAATGTGCACTCGCCGTTGCTGAAGGTACACTTGTAGAATGATTGCTTAGTATCATACACGAGAGCCCTCACATCAATATTCAGTTCCACCTGAACAAATATCATCTCAAGTAATAAAGTGGACATGTGCAAGAAACACAACAGAAACCAAAACTTAATCCCAAGTCATTACTTGATCAGTCATTATTACCTCTACGTCCTTCAAGTTCGGGTTAGCCACAGCAACATGATAACTTGAAGACTTACTTATCTTCACTTGAATCATACCACTCCCTGTAATAGGACTTTTATTAAGTCCTGATAACCAGTGTAACCAATGTATTTAAGTTGGATCTTCTATTTGACTAACCTCGAATCAGATTCAATGAGAGAGGGTTGACCTCAGATTCAGGTTTCTCCAACAACCAGTGAGAGGCTATTCCTATGAAATGAGACCATTTAAATAATCAGTTGACATCCCTACAAGGCAACATAACACTCTCAAACAAACAACTCATTCACAATTAAGACTTATATCACCTCTATTTCCTTATTTTATTAAGGAGTATTTTCCTTAGTTAGGTTTTGCTTTACGTTTTAGACTTTTCGTATATACCATATAGGGATGAAGTCTCGGTTGTGAGAAACATTTGGAAATAGGTTTAGGAAAGTTATCGACTTTGCTAAGGGTTTTATCGTCTGATACCAAAGAAGATGTTAGTAACTGAATATAAACAAACCTTTATCGACCACAAGCCAAACTGAATAGCCTTCGGGTTTAACATTATATGAAATATTTAAAGAAGCTCCTTCGTTCAGATAGAATGGCCATCCCTGAGAGAAGTGAAATCAGTTCAATAAGTTGTCTGACAAACATTAAGTAAAACACAATACTTCCATCAATACAACAACAGTTTCAAAAAGCCACAATATATATTTTAAACAAAATAGTCCTGAGAATCTTGAACATACCTTGTAAGATTTATTTGAGACAGATTCCAAATGGGATTCAGACCAATTCACTACAACATCAAGAGGAGGAGATCTATAGAACCCAAATAGCTGAAGTCCAGATTTTGTATCGTCTAATTCTTTCACCTAACAGAAAGGGAAAACATTTTTCAATAGATTAGCACAGTCTTTCTGATAAGAAAAAACACTTAAAAGGAACTCCACAAAAGTAAAGCAGTCAACAACCTTAACGCTTTGGACAAAAATGGGGTTTGGTTCAACAAGAATGGAAGAGTTAGGTCCAATCCAGACATTTTTTGGTCCGTAAACACCCACAATCATAGTCATGGACACTGAGTCACAGTCAGATTCAAAACAAACAGTCCAACGAATCACAGTCAAAAAGAAAAAAAAAAAAAAAAGGAGGAGACTTTCAAAGCAGACGAAAAATCAAAATCGTTATTAAAGTTACAGAAACAAACCAAAGAACCAGAAAACGAAAACCATAGTGAAGCAGGAGACGCTTAGGTCAGCACCGGCCATTGAAGCGTTCCCACGCAAGTTAAAATCAGGGGGAATTAAATTCCCAGACCGATGATTAAACCGGCGATTAAATCCTCGGTGAACATCTTCTTCGGTATCAGAGGATGACAAAGAAGATGAATTGGGTGTGACCACGGAGAATCCGGCCGGTGCAGGGGGAAGAGTAGGAGCTGAATCCATCTCGAGCAATCTAGAGAGAGAAGCAGGAAAATGAGTGATGGAAGGATGATAAAATTGATGAAACCCTAAGATTTATAAAAAAAAAAAGGAAAGGAGAAAAACCTGAGAATCTGTGAGGACGTGAATCCATGAAGAAAGTTGCAAAGATAATTAATGTAACGGTTACACTGTTTGAAAGTGGTATACCGGCGAGTCTTTGGTTTTTTTGTTTTTGTTTTTTCTCCCCCGTCGAAGGTAAACGACGGTAGTCAAGGCTCTATACAAATAAGGTTTGACTTCTCTGAGGGTATTTTTATAATTTTATAAAAAATATTATCCTACATGTGATTTGTTGTCGTTACAGCCAGAGTTATGTTTTTGTTTAAGAAATAATATGTGTCGCTTAATCACTTTAGAAGATTTCATTTCATAACAAATTCCTAAATTATCCTCTGGCCAGAAAGTTGATATAACTTTAAGTTTAACTCGGTTACGTTTTAGTTACAGTTGTATAATAAATAAAGATGTTGTTAAAAGAAGGAAATATTTTATATTTGATATGTGCATGTATTACATCTTTGTACTGTATTTATTCATGGAAAGAGTACACGTATTAAAGCTATGTGCATGCAAATTTAAAAGTTTCTTTTTTGTTCTAATTTGAGAAAGCAATATATGTAATCTCCACATGCATAGAGGCTACATCAGAGTTCAAAAGTATGCAATTACAATAAATAGATTTAATATTATTTTGGATGTTTTTGTTAGGAAGTTATCGGGAGTGTAATTTTTTATATGAGTATTTGTTACCTGTTTTTGGTGGAGTATTTCTCGATTGGAGTAGAAGATATTCAATTATGGTAGTAAATAAATTTTTAAGAATATCTCATGTTTACCATGTATTTATCTTTATTTGCCCTGGAAATGAAAGGATCATATTTTTCGGGTCATTTGGATGGAAAGAAATGGGTTTTCTCCTTGTAAATATTTGATGATTAAGTGAGTATATTAATCAATTAGAAATATGTTTGATTTTTTAAAATTTGTAAAGATTTAATCTCGAGACTACGTATGTGAATTAGAGTCTTTTCTTCTGATATATGGTATATTAAAGATCTTAGACTAAAAGAAAAAGTTGTAATTATACATTTTGAGACATTAGCCTCATGCTCCACTCATATTAGTAAATTTTTAGGATCCCATATCTATTGATAACCACAAAAGCAAAACAATTATTGGGACACAAAACTATGCTTTATTTTAATAATTTGAACCTCAATTCTCTTTTTTATACGTACATTAATAGGTATATTAATAAGTATAAGAATAGAAACCGTTTGAATATTTTTATATCCGGGTCGAGTTCGGTTTGAGACCCGAATTCGGGTTGGAACCGGATATCCATAATATATTTTTAAAACATAAAAAAATAAATAAAAGTTGATTAAGTTTTGACAATTATAACTCAAAATTTTTAGATATTTCATTTTTTAGTGTTTTGATTATTTTAATTTTCAAACAACTGATAATTTTAAATTTATAATTATAATTTTGGATATTTGAATTATTATAATCATAAATATAATTATATTTTGGATATTTGAATTATTATAATCATAAATATAATTGTATCCAAACCGAATGGGTACCGTACCGAAATTAGTTTGACAAAATATCCAAACGGATCTTAAACTCTTATATACGAAGAAACGAGTCTGTATCCAAACCGAATGGGTACCCAAAATACAATTATATTTATGATTATAATAATTCAAATATCCAAAATTATAATTATAAATTTAAAATTATCAGTTGTTTGAAAATTAAAATAATCAAAACACTAAAAAATGAAATATCTAAAAATTTTGAGTTATAATTTTGGGTACTAATTTCGGTACGGTACTACTTTTTTGGGTTGAGATTCGTCCGGTTATTTTGCCCAGCTCTAGGCATTAACTTTTTTTTATCTTGATGCTGAGAATTTTTTTTATGTGGGATTTTTGTTTATATATAACAATTTCCATTGTAAAAATAGAAGAAAAACTTTTTAATCAAAATTTTTTATAATTTTTGTTTCATAAATAAAAATAACTAAGTATTAGTTTTTCGATTTGTCAAATTGATCATTTTATCAATATTATTACTATTTAAAGTAAAATGAACCATTTTATTTGTCTCCAACCCTTCATGCTCTAGGAACAGTGCTGCAAAGAGTGGAGACAAAACTCTTCTAAAATTACAATATTCTCTCCATAACAAAAGACTACTTCATTCGTTGACCTCTCTCTCTCTCTTTCTTTTTTGTTTCCCTCTCTTTCTCTCTCTCTCCTCTGCGGATCTGAGCCTCCTGGCATTTATAAAGGGATCTTTAAATGTGTGTAAGACGGATCGTCACTTCCTCTAACTTGGATTGGAGCATCTGAATGTCAGACGTTCAGCCAAATTAGATGTTCTTACTGCCCACCTACTTTGTTTTTGTAAAGATAGTCTGACACGTTTGCGCCAAATATACTTATTGGAATCAACACCATAAAAATAGTCCTGAGAAATATATTATCTTATGACATATTAAATGTATCTCTAATTATATTTTAGAGATAAGGTTTAATGTGAGTGCTAATTTAGCTGAAATATGATTTGAGCTATATATTGAATCTATATTTGCATGCTTTGGTGATCTAAATCCATCGTAATGTTGATTAATTTTCATTTGTTCGAACTTTTAAACAAACTACTCATGTTCAATTATTGTAGGGTCTCATCTAGTCATAACTGGTCAAGAGAAATTAATTACTAGAAGCCAGTCACCTAAAACACTAGCCCAAATTCTAACGTGGAGACGTGGAATCTTACTCACTAGCTCGCACTATGAACATGCAAGGAGACATGGACTTAAACATTACAGATGAGTAGAACAAAATTGCTAAGAGAAAAGGTCTGAGGCTAGATTAGTGTATCTGAAATATGGTGTGAGCTTTTAGATACTAGACTAGTCGGGATGAAGCATGAAATTGTTGTAATGTAAGATATTCAATCTACGGCATGCTCATTATCAAGATGTACATTCAGCCATTGTTTAATGCAACTTTTCCCCGTTTCTACAATCTAATGACTTAATTACTCTTGATAATGATTAATCTGAAATAACTTTTTTCTCTTATCAAAGTTCACAATTCTACTTGTTTCCGTAACAATTAGGACCACCTTGATTTAGATATATTTTTGAAATACGACTCTAAAGTACTATAATACACACATTTGTGAACTTGCATGATAGTCTTTAGATTCAAAAACATAGCTGCAAACAGAGTTTCTAGACTGGTACGCAATTTGTTCTGTATATCTGAGGCATATTAGTGAGAATAGAGTGAACCTAATGAATACAACACAAAACTCATTAAATGTTAAATCTTTATTAGAAATATGAATATCCAGATGCAAATAAAGGGTGAAACTGGTACAGTACACCATCAAGATATCAATGTAGAAGCATGATATCTCTAAATAATAAGAAGCTGTTTTTACATCCGTGCCTTACTAGGTGGTGGGTCCAAGACCTTGTTTCTGGTTAACTCTAGATCAGTAAGGCTTAGGGAGTTTGGTACACCAAAATCAAAGGGAAATTCAACCGGCAGTGACTGCCAGTGAAGACTCGGTTTCCAATCCGCTTCTTTCACTACCTTCAATATTTCCTTCACGACAATCTCGCTTGCCTTCGCTGTGAGATGGATCCCATCACTATAAAGAAAAAAACAACCCAAGAAGTTAGTTTGATGGAGAATCGTTTTAGAATTAATGTCTCATACAAAAAGGTTCAGTAGCTCACGTGAAGCAGGTGTTCAGCCAACCATCTTCTTGCTGTATTGCGTTCCAAAGATCGATACCTTTCACATTGATCTCTCTGCTTAGATTTAACAACGCTTCTGCATATGGACGGCAAAGGTCGTTGCTCCGGCCTCTCATTGCATCTCTAAGACATGAGTTACACAGTGATATTGATCGAACTTCCAAAATATAATACTAAAAAGAAGATTAACCAGTTCGCAAAGATATGTACCCAAAAACTAGTTGGATTTGTCTCTCGTTCATTGGCGGTGGAGTGAGGAAAATGACACGAGTCTTGTCCGAAAGGCTCTGATAAGAAGATATCATGAGTTAGCATAACACTAAGAAAGAAAATGAAAAAAAAGTTTCAAACTTTGGTTATTACCAAAAGATGTTGTCCAATTTTCCTCATGTTTTCAGTGAATTCCGATAAAGGAACATGAGGTCCCTGGCCTGATGGATGAGGAGGCATTGAATCATTCCCACCGAAATAGACTATCACCAAAGAAGGTTGTAATACAGCATCCTAACAGTTCAAAACAGACATCAAGGGGAAGCTAATTCATTTGCAGAACTTAAAAAGGATGTTTTTTTCTAAAGAGTGTCGCTTTCACTAAAGAAGATAACTTGACATACGTTTTTTCCCACTTCCTCAAAAACAGAGTGTAACGTACCTTTGGGAACACTTGGTCTAAGACCTGCAAGGCGTATCTGGAATTCCAACCAACATACCCACGAAGGATTACGTCAGCCTGTGAAATGCATAAAACACACACACAAAAAGATGGAATTTTTAAGTGGTATATGCACCAATTAATATCCTTAATCATTAGGTTGTTGACAATGACAACAACAGAAAAAAATGAATGAAAGTTTTCCACTTTGCGAAGAGTAAACATCAATTGCGTTTACAGATTTGGTGGATTACAGCAAAGATCAGTCAAATTCAGTAAACGAATCAGCACTATACGAAATGGGAAAATTCGTAATTTTCGAAGGGATAAGAAGGAATCGCACAAACCGTGCGAGAGTAGATGTCAGTGAGAGTGGCTCCCCATCCACCATCGCTGAAGCTGAACTGAACAATTGAAGAACCAAAAAGAACGATTTGAGGTCTTCCTGGTCCAACCATGGCTTCTTCCCGATCGATCTTCTCTCCCCTGGATGGAAAAAAAAAATATATATTTTTGCTTTGTCCCACTTCGATGCTCAGATTAATAAAAAAAAATAAAAATAAAGGTCTATTATTTGATTGGTATATGCCTTTGCGAATTGTGATAGTTTTAGCATCGACCAAAATTCCTTGATAATTCCTAAGAAAAACAAAGAATATATTCCATACTACTGTCTTTGTAAATCACGCCGGTTTTCCGTCTTACGTTAGGCTTGTCATCATTAACCGGGCTGACTTTTCCTAACCAAACCGAACCAATTATAATAGAGCTTGAGACCTTTACCCTTACTCGAATCTTCTGGGTCATTCAGTGTCTTTGACACAGCCTGACAGCCATATATATATATATGCTTCTCTTCTCTGTCTTTTTCCCACTTGTCCAAGTTTGATCATATTCTCACATATATTTTGATATATCAAAATTTCGATACCCAAATGACCGTCGTTACGTATACCGAAAGAAAGTAATATGAATTATTCTATTATTTGTTTCAAGTGAGAATCAATCATCATCGACTTTAAGAAACTTTTCTTTCGCGCTCTATAAGATGCTATAAGTGAATTAATTGCCATCGAGACTTGAGTTTAACACAATGTTCAGCTTAGTCTTCCGCGCATAGCCTTGGCATTTTTGCAAGGTTTTCTGACGTGGTGATTCACTAAACACATAACGATCATTTTCCTAAGCGTCCAAAGCTTCACTGCAGGCTATCAAGCTTTTCAAAAGAAGAGATTGGTTTTGTGGTACGTAAAAAATCTTACTTGTGTTTGTTGTACATACGTTGGTTTGTGCTGTCTTTAGCAGTTTAAGTTACCCTTAAAACAAAAAAAGGAATCATGAGCGTAATATATAGTCGAGCTTGACCACCTATGTTACATCACCTTTTCTCAATGTAGCCGAGATTTGTTTCTTAAAAATGTGGCCGAACATTAATATGCAAGTTTTGAGAATCCTAATACATTGTGATTTTTGAGTCATCTAATCATATCCTTTTAGAGTATTTCCTTTTCTAAAAAGCCACTGAATCTGATAATCAAATTTTAATTTGGAACAAATTGCTTACTTAATAAAGTTTAGAAAAAAAATTAGACAATCACGTTTATTTCTTAATATTTGGTTACTAAATTAAAATATTATTGGTATGAATCATATGACACAAATGGTTATTTTTAAAATTCATCAATAGAGTTGGAATCCACCATTTTATAATATTGAATAAAATATTAAAACGAATAGGCTAAATTAAAAAAAAAAAAAAACATTATTGACCATAAATAGTTTTTTTAACATCTTGCTAAAAGTCCTAAAGTGGTAATTCCCAAAGATTTGATAGCCATGTGATAACAATTTTCAACTGCAACTATCTATATCTACCAATCTTTATTTTGTTACCAAATATAAGGAAGCATAAAATCCCAAATTAAATATAAGATGTTGTCAAAAAAAAAAAAATATAAGATAAATCAAAGGGAAATTTCGTGGAAGCTGCCTCGTTTGGACCTAATATATAAAACTATTTCAGTATTTTAAAGCGCAACATAAGAATCAGCAAAGCAAAATATTATAACATCAAATAGAGGAGAGCCCCCCAACAAAAACATATTTGTTATTTTACATATTTTTTTAATCAGTGTAGAAATGGCGGGGATCGTACAGGAACAGTGGTCAGCGGCGGAGAACGGAAACGCAAACGTGACAGCGAAAGGATCGAGCAGAGAGCTGAGACATGGAGGAAGAACAGCTCACAACATGTCTTCTTCTTCGTTGAGGAAGAAATCAGACCTCCGAGTGATCCAGAAGGTTCCATACAAAGGTCTTAAAGATTTTCTCTCTAATCTCCAAGAAGTCATTCTCGGTACAAAGCTTGCCATTCTTTTTCCCGCCATACCTGCCGCCATTATCGGAACTTATTGTGGTTTCAGTCAGGTGAGATTTCTTTGCTCTGTTTCATAAATATTGATTTCTTAGGGCTTTTCGCGTAAACTAAACATTAAAAAAAATATATATTAAAAATGCTCCTTCAATTTTGTTTATTGCTTTGAACAAATTTATTACATCTAGATGTAGATAATTTTACGTGTCGGAATACAAATATGAAATACTATCTGTTATAAGTAATTATATTCGAATCTGACAAAACATAAAACAACTAAGTTAAACAGTCAATTCACTGAAAATGTAAGGAACTAATGGGGAAATCGTTATGAATTTGTTTATATATATATATATATATATATATATATTTTGGCATTATTGGCGTGTCTGACTAAATTATTCCTCACCACTAAATTAGTGGGATGTTATTTAATGGAAGCATTTATTTAATTGGATCTGCAATCAGTAACGTTTTGAAATTAATGATTTGGTGTGTATTGCCACATAATTGAAAAATGAATAATTACATACATGCACACACTTAACATTAAGTTTAATTGCGAATATTACAGGCATGGATATTTGGACTGAGCATGCTAGGACTTACACCTTTGGCTGAACGAGTCAGCTTTCTGACGGAGTAAGTATTTGTTTTCATCCTCATCCAAATAATAATTATTATTATTATTATTCCATCCATTTACATTTTATTTATTTGAATTCTTCACCTCACGACATTTTCTTTTCGATCAAGATAGATTTAGGCATCTGTCAATGAAATGAAATTGTATCTGTCCATCTGTAGATACAACATCACGTTAAATCAATATTTTATGTCTCTTTCAAGATTTATCCCATTGCAACTTTATCAGCTTTTTATTTGAAGTTTAGAGGTTATTATGTCCGAATCCACCATACATATGTTCGGTCTTTCTGAAATAGATGGACCAATATTCTTTCGGGATTTGTCGTTGCATGATTGGGTATCACCGACAGCACACAATCAATTATTTCTCACTCATATGTTGACGTGACAGTATAGGACAACACTTTATATTCCAAGTACAGTAGGATCTAAAAATCATTTGATATGAATGTCTCTCTTAGTGAATTATAAAATCATTTTTAATTTTTGTGGTAACTATGTAATAACATCTCTCGTGCATCCTGTGCAGGCAACTAGCTTTCTACACCGGTCCTACATGTAACGTCTTCTTTACCAACTATTCGTTTTCAGTGGCAAACATTGAATTCTTATTTTATCAGTCCAAAAACTTCAAGGCTTTTGTGTGTTTTTGAATCGCAGTGGGTGGCTTATTGAATGCAACGTGTGGAAACGCAACAGAATTGATAATCGCGATTCTAGCATTGACCAATCACAAGGTCGCAGTGGTGAAGTACTCTCTGCTAGGTTCGATTTTGTCGAACCTTCTATTGGTTCTCGGGACTTCGCTCTTCTGTGGTGGAATTGCAAATCTCCGAAGGGAGCAACGGTTCGACCGGGTATAACCTCCCTCCCTTTGTACTCTGATAGTCTGATTAACCAATAAATAGTATGTCGTTTAAATTTAAGCTAACTGAACCGGAAATGGAGTAGGTTTGGTACGATTGGTCTTAACCAGTATTAAGTTTTTTGCTTGATAAATAATCAAGTGGTAGTATAAGAGTTAGGTTCATTAATTGGTTGAACCAAATTAAATGATGGAGTTGCTGAAGCAAATTAGTGATGTTTATTTTTTATTTTTAATTGCAGAAACAAGCCGATGTGAACTTCTTCTTACTTCTAATGGGATTGTTGTGTCACTTGCTGCCAATGTTGTACGGATACGTTGCAAACGGAGAGACTTCATCAGCTGGTTTAGTTGCCGACATGTCACTGACTCTGTCGCGAGCGAGCAGTATTGTTATGTTGATCGCTTACATCGCATATCTCGTTTTCCAGCTTTGGACTCACCGCCAATTGTTCGACGCAAAAGATGAGGTACAAAAATATATTTATCTACACATAAGATAAGAGAAGGGAGACCAAAATGTTATTTTTCTAACTTTAAAACGAAACGTGGTTCAGGATGACGCGTATGATGACAATGTCGCTGAGGAAGAAACCGCCGTGATTGGATTTTGGAGCGGATTTGCGTGGTTGGTTGGGATGACACTCGTCATTGCTTTACTATCGGAGTATGTTGTGGCCACTATTGAGGTAACTCTTGTTAAGTCTCATGAGGTTCAATGAATGAACTAGTACTGATAACTTTTTATACATTACTTTATATTCCATCATACTTCCAATATGAGCTTCTTAACATCAATCGCTAGAGCTTTTTTTTTTTTTTTTGGGAATATTAATGATCATATATTATGGCTTTATCTTCGGTTAGGACGCATCGAAATCATGGGGCCTATCAGTTAGTTTCATAAGTATCATATTGCTTCCTATTGTTGGAAACGCAGCTGAACACGCTGGAGCCATCATTTTTGCTTTTAAGAACAAGCTTGTAAGTTTCATTTTCGCACCCAAGACCTCTCTCTTGTGGATTAAAATGACACAAATGCATGAACTCATTTTAATGCAAATAATTTGCAGGACATATCTTTGGGAGTTGCGTTAGGATCTGCAACTCAGATTGGCTTATTCGTTGTCCCACTGACCATTATCGTGTCATGGATTCTAGGAATTAATATGGATCTCAATTTCAATCTCCTCGAAACCGGTTCTCTTGCACTTTCCATTATCATCACAGCCTTCACATTACAGGTTTAACATTATTTTCAACACCTTACAAATATTAGTAAACCATTATACAAATCAATAGATGATTTCAAACTTAGTGATTAAATATTGTGTTATATTTTGTGGTTCTTTAGGATGGGACTTCCCACTACATGAAGGGATTGGTTCTCTTGCTTTGCTATATCATCATTGCCATTTGTTTCTTCGTTGACAAACTTCCTCAGAGTGAGTAAAATTCCATATTTGTTATACTATATTATATTACACGTTAGTTACTAGATTGACAATAATAATTACATAACACAAAATTATGGCAACTGTTTATTTCAGAACAACCAAATGCTATTCACTTGGGACATCAGTCGATGAACAATGTTGCCGCTGCAATCGGCCAAGGAGTTTTTTCATCTTAAAATTTTGTACAAATCAATATGTTGAAACAAAATCTCCGAACGGACACAATGGAGAAGAAAAATTTGCCCAATTTTCTTGATTCATTTTCAAATTTTGGAAACCAACTTGTTAGAGAGATTCAGTGTGTTGGGGGTCTTGATGAAGATAAGCTCTGAAAATATTCTTTAATGCTCATGTGTGGGCTTTCGATGGACTAGTCATCTATGAATGCTTTGTGTCCCAATTTTTCATTTTTAACTACTCTTTTATGTGATTAATCGTTTTCTGAGCAGTTAATATTATTTTCAAAGTTAAAATAACCAAAACTGTGATTTGACTTTTAAAACAAGAATTATACGGATACCCTAAACCCAATATTGGTAATCCTATTTAAACCATATATAAAAGGTATCCCATTTCGAACCCTTTTCCTTTTGTGTAAAATGGGTTAGATAATGGGCTTAAAAATTTTGGAAGGGTTTAGGATACCCACTGGATAATTACCCATGTTTAACATCCCTAGTTCTGTTGAGTTTTTTTGAATCACACGATCTACGAGGCTGCTTCATTGGTCTGTCCATTCAAATATCAAACGTCCGATCAGTCATCGCCGTTGTGCATCCAACGGTTCAGATTTTAACTCCGGTCAAAGGGGCCTACATCAATTACATCTATACCCTCCCTTACAACGCTCCAGCTCTTGAAAAAAAAAAAAGAGCACCTGCCAAACAGAAAAGTAGCAGTTTCGTGAATATACGACAAAATCAATCTATGTAAATTTCTTCTTCTTCTTCTGCAATTTTTTTTTGGTCTCCATTGTTAACCTTCCTACTTCGTTACTTTTTTGGTGCTACGATCAGCTAAAAACTGTTTTAGTTTCTGAGTGTTGTTGAGAAGAAGTCTCGATAATGGCGAATGTTGTGGCTCGAGACGTAGATGAAGAGCTCACTCTATTCTTAGAGATGCGAAAGCGCGAGCAGGCTCAAGGCGTCTCTTCTCTTCCAGAACCTGGTCAGTTATTGGATTGATCTCTCTTTCTCCAAATTTGATTTCAGCTTCTCCGAATCTGAGCTCCTAAAAGCCTAAATCTAAGAAGATGACTAGAAAAAAATATGCTGAAGCTCTGCTTGTTTGATACGCTAATACATTTGAACTAGTTTTGAGTTTCAATAGTTTTGTGCGTTTCGATTTCAGTTTCTGATTACTTATAGAGTTGTTTGGACCTCGTTAACTACATTAGCTGTTCATGGTGATTGAAGCTACGAGAATTTCTGGTGGAGTCTTAGTATTGATCGGATTAGTTAATTTTGTTTTCAATTTCCTCAATTTACACAGGAGCAAATATTGTTGGGGAGACTACGACAAAGAGTGTAGTGTCAACAACAAGGAGATGTGTTCATCTGCGTAAGAGCGCTGTTGAAAAGTTCTTGGACTCCGAGAACCACAAATCAGATTATGACTGGTACTTCTTTCTTTGACTGCTTTTTTGCTTATTAAATTTTGAGAATGATTGTGTGTTCTCTCTCGTATTAGTGTTTGAATCTGATTCTCCTAATCTGTTATTGAGATTCTAAGATTTCATGTTTTGTATGACGTAACTTTGAGTTTTTCCAGGTCTCATCTGGTTACTATTTGCTGCTGGTAGATAGAATGTACATGAAATATAATACATCTAGAGATTTATCTTTTCTCAGGTTACTTTCGGCTCCAGAGACAGTAAATGAGAAAGAGGTGCAAGAGAACTCCATGGTGAAACTCAAGCAGCTTAAAGCTAGGTCCACTGCTCTGAAACCACGGGTGAGAAAGATCCATTAGTGTCATATTCTTCAAGGTTTTTGCCAGTCTATGTAACATGTCCTAGTCCTAAGTAATATGTTAACTGCATTGTGGAAATGTGGTCACACTGATCATTCCCCATGTTTAGATACGTATGTACTCTTGTTGATTGCTTGTGCTGATTCATGTTTTGAAGGTTGAAAACATCCCGCAAGAAACTGTGACACGGAGCGTCAAGGCTTCCAAGCAAATCCCAAGATTGAATTCTTCAATAGCTGTTAGCAAACAAGGCAACACCGTTGCAGAACCAAAAACAAACAGTAAACCTTCAAGACAAGCCACACCAACTTCACGAACCACATTATCTTCCACAAGACCAACCAACTATGCTCCGAATTCAAGTCCAGCTTGTAGAAACTCTTCAATCAAATCCAATCCACGAGCATCTTCCTTTACCCGTTCATCCTCTGGGGGAAAGTCAGTTCCTAGTGCTGCTAAGTCTACATCTTTAACAATACGTGAAATACCGGCTAGAATTTCAAGAGGCAGAGGCTATAGTTCTGGTGACAGGTCAGCGGGACGGTCCAAGATTAGCAATGATGTGAATCCTGTGTTGATGGGGACTCAAATGGTGGAAAGAATTGTGAACATGAGGAAACTTCCACCTCCAAAACAAGACGATGGCATGAGCTCAAGCTTCGGGAGAACTCTCTCTAGGTCGTCTCTTGATATGGCCTTGAGGCACATGGTACGGCTCCTGGTTCCTGCCTTCCTGGTTCCACTAAAGCTACTCAGTTGTAACATGCAAGCTTGTGGCAGTTTTCTTCTTAACTTCTCACAAAATTTGCAAGTTTCGTTTGTGCAGAACATAAGGCGTAGCGGTTCGGGGAATCTACGGGTAACAAGCAATGCTCCAACAAACTCTATGGAGAAGAACGAGTCATCAGCGTCGCCATCTTCTTGATACCATAATATATACGCAGCTTTCCAATTAATGAAATCTCTGTTAACTCTGCTAGCATAAAAATGGACGCTACATCATATTTTGAATGGAACATATCGTTGGTTATACTTATATCTTTGGTTCCTTTTCATAGACATCGATTCAAGTTTATCCTCAGCCGATTCTTTGATAATCTAGAGAAAGATATATTCTTAAAAGTTCAAACCATCCCGTACACGGTTTAGACTTTTACTAAAAGTTTCTCCAGTAATATGCCATATGCGAGGCTTTAAGTCTCATTTCAACGTATAATTGAAAAAGCTATGTGAAATTGATGTATATGAATACTAAATTCAATTTAGTCAAACATTAGATATCATTGCACTCCAATACAAAAACTAGATACCAGAAGAAATAGTCGGTCGAATAAAGATGAATGATTTCTAGAGCCTCAAAGATGAAAAGGGCTGTGAGGTGTACGGTGATGGAGATTGCATTACTCATCATTGTAATCTGTTGCACGTATCATGCATATTATTCAACATAAATAAATTATTATCATTGAAGAGTTGGAAACAAAAATCAACTAAATCATTAAAGAGTTTGGCAACAATAAAAAATCAATAAGAATCATTGACAAAATTATTAGAACCACAATATGGCATATTTTTAATTAATACAACAATAGGGATTAGTTTTAATAAAAAAACATGGTACAGAAAAGGCGAAAACTGAAGATAGCATTTGAAAAGCAAAATGCAGTTAGACCTATGAACATGTATTATTGTTGTTGATGAATGATTTTATAATTTGTAATCATTGTAACCTTGTACAAGTATATTGTTATAATCTATTTGTCATAAGATACTTAATTTTTAATTTGTCTAGTACGAAATCTTTCAAGGAATCCTATAAGTTAGTGGTACGCGCATCTTCTGCATGTATTCCACAAGTCGAATCATATCTAGAAGACAACCAAATTCCCACGTAAGATTGACCTAACAATATTTAGAAAATGTACATACATCCATATTTGTACAGTTAGTTTTGTTTCAAGCCAACATATCATGAAGAACCTTAATATACCCTAATTCCAAAACCATGCCTAGAAAATGGAAAAGTTGAATTCATCATATTTTATAATTCTGCCTCAACAAGTCTACTTTGTTAGATAACATCCTCTCACCAAAACATCTTCAAACACATTTGAATATTATAACTCTCAATCTTATCATCTTTGTGAGGTTTTTGACTTCCCCTCTCTGTTCAAGGCATTCTGAAACAATGGAGAAGGATAATAGCAATAACAAGAGTCTCTCGGAAACACTCGATTTCCGCCAACTCAAGCACACGAATTCCCCGATATTCTCCACCGCCATTTTCGCTGTCATAATGTTGCTCGTTGTCGCCGGAACAATCCTCTCAAACATGTCTCTAGAGTCAACTTTCTTCTGGACTTCACCGACCTTTGAGGTAATACAAATGAACAGAATGGAGAGAAAGTCATTGGCTCCTCCAAAGAACAGTACAAGCAGAGACAGGATCGCTTGGCTTCGATCGCATCTCCCAGAATTCGAGGTTTTCAAGTCAACTAACCTTTCAGATCAGTTTCATCACAGGGTTCTCAAGTCTCTCGATTACAGATGTGAGGTTAGATTCTTCATGACATGGTTTTCACCAGCAGATTTTTTCGGGAAGAGAGAACTTCTAGCTGTAGAAAGCGTTTTTAAATCTCATCCTCAAGGCTGCTTGATGATTGTATCAGGATCCATGGATTCTCTACAAGGAGAAAGCATCCTAAAACCGCTTCTTGATCGTGGTTACAGGGTTTTTGCAGCCACACCAGACATTTTATTACTGCTCGAGAACACACCGGCCAAAACTTGGTTTCAAGAAATGAAAAGCTGCAAAAGAGATCCAGGAAGGATACCGTTATCTCAGAATCTTTCAAACCTTGCAAGGCTAGCGATTCTATACAAGTACGGAGGTGTGTACCTGGATACTGATTTCATCGTCACTAGAAGCTTTATAGGGTTGAGGAATTCGATTGGAGCACAAACAGTGGTGGATGGAGATTCAAAGAACTGGACAAGGTTGAACAATGCGGTTTTGATCTTCGATAAAGAACACCCGCTTCTTTACAGTTTCATAGAGGAGTTTGCTTCGACTTTTGATGGTAACAAATGGGGACACAATGGGCCTTATTTGGTAACCAGAGTAGTGCAGAGAGCACAAGAGACAATTGGGAACAGTTTCACAGTATTGCCACCAGTAGCATTCTACCAATTCAATTGGATAGACATTCAAAGACTGTTTCAGACGCCAAGGAGCAGCAATGACTCGACATTACTCAAAGCCGATCTGGTCAAGCTGAACAAAGGAAGCTACGGGCTGCACCTGTGGAACAAGATCACCAAAAAACTTAAGATCGGAAAAGGCAGTGCCATAGACATCATAATTTCAGACCACTGTGTTGTTTGCAGAGGAATTCAAAGATGACGAGAAATATAATCTGTGTCTACGTGTTTAACTTTAATCATGATTGTCTAGGTTCGTGTAAGATGTGTCCAAACCCTAAATTGTAAACACATTTTCACTTCTTTGTCAGCTACGGAAGAAGATTATTTCTTCTGCATAATGTTTGATATTTTACACTCAACTTGCCTTGCAACACACGTATCATAATCTTAAAGCTCCAAATTATATGTTTTATGGTAAGATTGTGTCCAAACTTAAACATAAGATACACGATAGGCATGTTAGAAACAGAAAACTTTATCAACATAAAAAAAAATTTTAAGATAAAAGAATTTGAAAATATTATACAAATAAATATGAAAAAGGGCACATCCATGATTCCATCCACAAATTTCCTTTCTCCATAACCAATTAAATCACGAATTGGTTATATAAGGGATTAAGGGGTTTTCGTAATTTAGAAATTGGAGTCACTAAAAATTAAATTTGCCAAAATTCCAAACCAATGTTAATACGTGGCATCAAGGGAGTGGCTGAAGATCTCAGTTCCTCACAATAAACTTACTTGTAACCTAAGGCAATTCCAACTCCTACTTCTGTTAGGACTTCCGATTTCTGAGGTGTCCTAAACCAAAAAAAAACTTGTTCTATGGAATTAATTTTCAATAGCGGCAATCACAGATACAATCTTAACTCCGTCTAGAATAAGGAACTGATCAAAACATAACTTCCTACATAAACCCCCTAAGATACACCTGCAACGAAGAAACTCTTGTTCTGACTAACATAAAGCTAAGGACACCGAACAAGATTTTTTTTTCAAAAGATTAAGATGCGAGCAAGGAACTTACTGATATTCGTGATCTTTGCGGTTTGTGCTTTATTGCATCTCCTCTACATGGAATCTCCAACATCTACTCTCTCTGACGATAAGCCAACGTTCAAACCAAACGTGCCTTTTCCCGGAAAAACTGGCCCCATCACTAGTCGTAGTAGCAGTCTCTCGGTTGTGGCCTCAGATCAAAAAGAAAAAGAGGAGGTAGATCCGTTTGTACCTCCTCCTAAAGCTAGCAAGAGCGAGAGAATTAACTGGTTCATGAGAAAGCTACCTGAGCTGGAGATACTAAATTTGACGAGAAAGAGCAAGGGCTTCCATGGTAGAGTTTTGGAGTTATACAACAAGAACTGCTCAGTTTATGGTTTGGCTTTCTCCGGAAAAGTCCTTTGGGCCAAGAGAGATATTAGCTGTTGATACCCTCTTCACCACCAATGCTGGTTCTTGCTTAGTAATTTTGTCCAACTCCTTAGACCCACCCAAAGGAAAAACCATCCTTAAGCCGTTGCTTGATCGAGGTTTCAACCTCGTTGTTGTAACCCTCGATATCCCGTTCCTCATCAAGAACACTCCTGCAGAGGCTTGGCTGAATACGCTAAAGAGTGGTAAGATGGATCCCGGTTCTATCCCTTTGTTCATGAATCTCTCTGATCTAACAAGACTCGCGGTGCACTACAAGTACGGAGGAATCTATATAGACACAGACATCATCTTCCTCAACGACATGACGGGACTTAGAAACGCAATCGGGCACAGAGTTTGGATCCAGAAACCAAAAGATGGCCAAGACTAGATAATGCAGTGATGGTCTTTGACATCCACCATCCGCTTATGCGGGAATTCTTGCACGAGTATCCAACAACTTTCGACGGAAACAAATGGGGATACAACAGTCCTTACCTGGTTGCTAGAGATATCGAGAGGTTAGGACACAAACCTGAGTAGAACCTCACAATCTTCCCGCCAGATGCTTTCTATCCAGTGAATTGGGTAGAGAAGACAGTACAGGACTTGAGCAGAGGGAGTTACATGATACATCTGTAAAATAAGTCATGAAGATTAATATTGAACAAGGAAGCGTCGTGCACAAACTCATCTCCACCCACTGCACAGTCTGCAGAAAAATCACAAACTCTCACACTTAAATTCAAAGACGAAAGATTCATTCATATATGTTATGTATAGATTCTCGTGTGTGATTGTTATTCTTCTCCTTTCAGTGTTAACAGTTGCTTTAGGAGTTTTTTTAATAAACTCAACTAGTTTCCCCTAAACAACTCATATAAAACACAAAAGTTGATCATAAGATAAAAAATACTGAAACATTATCAATGAAACGAAACCAGGAGAAAGAAAAACATAGAATTTACGGAAGAACGAAAGCAGATTCTCATAGAAAGAAGATAAACTGGAGATGTTTACAACAACAAAGAGTCGCAGCATCAGAAGCTTTTCTAATCAAAATAAAATTACAGTGACAAGAAGTGAAAGAAGACTATCTTCTTCTAATTAGAGAAGAGAGACTCGTCGATGTCGATTTTGATCTTCTCGTCGTTCTCAAACTTATCCTTCCTCGGTGGTGCAGGAGGGACAGGTACTCTCTGTGGTCCTCTTCCCTTATTCTTATTCCGTGGCCTCGCCTGCTCACATTAACCCAAAAAAAAATTCAAACCAACATTTGAATTCTCAATGTAACTTACGGAACCCAAAGTAAAGAACTTTGATTCTTACATTCCCGAACGAGTGATTGAAACGCTTTCCTTTCGCTGTTTTACGGTCACCTCGGCCACAGTACACTGCGACTCGAAAAATTTACGCCTTTCAACGAACTAAGAGAGAGATAGACGTAGAGAGAATAAAAGAGAGAGCTTTTTTTGAGATATTACCAAGTGGAATTGAGCTTGATGATGACGAAGCGGAGAGAGACAATTGCTGAGTGAAGCAAGAGAGAGAGACACCAACTGTTTCACAGTGCGATGAAGATAAACGCGAAGAAGAAGATGCGGAGAGAGATGATGCGACGGTGACTCGGGGAGGAGCTCCGACTAGAAGCGACGCCATCGCCGTGTTTACGCTTTATCGTCTGTGTTTTGAGGAAGATAAGGTCGCTAAAGTCGAAATGCTTCTTTAGGATAGGCTTTTCGTTATCTGTTTAAAGACTTGTTTTTCTCATATTTGGGCTTAAGTTTTTATTTAATTTTTCACTTGTTGGGCTTGTTTTTAGCCCAAGTCCATCCTAAAACCCTACATGCTTGTCACGTGTAAATCGTATTTTCTTCTTCTTTCTCTTCTTCTCTTTGTAGCTTCTTCAGGCGTCGTCACCCATGTTCAAATTTTATTGAGCTCTCAGACACGTTGGTAAGTATTATCATACGATTGATTTTCGATTCTGAAAAATTGCAAATTTGATCATTCCAATCTCTTTCTACATATCTCTCACCTCTTGGTTATCTGATCTGTATTGCTGAACAGGGTTCTTACAAATCCCAATCGCATAACTACTGTCGCCAAAAAAAAAAAATTTCGGTACGCTCTCTTCTGTCTTAAATTGCAGCTCTTATAGAACTCGCTCTAGCCCAAATCTTTTGATTTTTTTTATTTTCTGTTGCACTATAGATTCTGCTTCAACTGTTAATTGAACAATTGAGTTTATCATGTAAAAAACCGAAACTTTTCAATTTTTTGAAACAAACAGCTCAATAAGATATAATACATATGATCAGAATTCTTCCTTTTTCTCCTTCCTTTTTCTTTTTAAAGTATACATCTTCAGTATTTGAATCACTTTTTTACGCATCTTTCTTTTCAAAAGGATGGAAGATAAAGAGGAATTCGATGAGTCTGAGGTTGAGTACACGAGTTATGCAGGTGAGCATCACCTGCCATTGATTATGTCACTAGTCGATCAAGAACTCAGTGAACCTTACTCCATCTTCACTTACCGGTACTTCGTCTACCTCTGGCCACAGCTCTGCTTCCTGGTATTTTGATACTCATCATTGTTTTTTCTATCATAAAGTTCATGTTTTTGAATAGATTGATCGATGAGTAGCATTCGTTTCTTTTTTGTTGTTAAGGCGTTTCACAAAGGTAGATGCGTAGGAACCGTAGTATGTAAGATGGGAGAGCATCGACAGACATATAGAGGGTACATCGCCATGTTGGTTGTGATCAAACCATATCGTGGCCGAGGCTTAGGTAATTTGCCTCTTGCTACTCGTTTCCTTTGTTTAACTTTTTTACGAAATCAGACCGATTGTCGAAGTAGTGATAACTGTACTTGTTCTTCCTAACGGTGTTCAATCCGGATGACATTTCGGTTTTTCGTTTTACAAATAGTCATATCCAAGTAAAACCAAATTTATTATGGATGCTTTGATTTGGATTCGGTTTTTAGTATAATATGCTCTTAAGTTTGGGTGTTGTTGTGCTAACTTTTTCGTCGTGCTTTTCAGCCACAGAGCTTGTAACAAGATCAATAAAAGTGATGATGGAATCAGGCTGTGAAGAGGTATATGCTGCTCTTTGCATTTTTCATTCCTCTCTTTATTCTGCTCTCTTGAGAACTTAACTAGAGTAGTAGTTAATCTTATTGCTAAAAGTTAGAACCGTACCATGTTTGTTTAGATCCCTGTTTCCCTCTTAGAAATGCGTATGCGACAAGTCGTTTCTGTTGTATATGTGATTGCTTAACTGTTATTTGAGTAGTAAGTCAACATTCTAAAAAAGGACCTCATGAATGCATTTGCTCTGCAAAATCCTTTGATTACAAGATGAGAACATGGTTGTGCGATTACACATTATATAGTTAATGAAACTGTGTATTGATTGAAGGTAACGTTGGAGGCAGAAGTGTCAAACAAAGGAGCGTTGGCTCTATATGGGCGACTCGGGTTCATAAGAGCCAAACGGTTATACCACTATTACTTGAATGGGATGGATGCTTTTCGGCTAAAGCTTTTGTTCCCAAGGCCTCGTGTACCTCAAATGGTTTCTCAAGATCAAATGCAGCAAGAGCAGGAGATTTTGACTGGATGACCTGCTATTCCTTTTCATAGTTTCAACCTTGTGGCCATGGATTAGAAAATGTTGTATTGCTTCTATGTATTCCGGATACTGAACATAACAAGACTATGTTATGTTTCATAGTAAGAAATTACCAAATTTTGGTTCAGGACAAAAACTCTTTTTTTTCCTACCATATGAAGTACTTAAAACTGGTGGTCATCAATACACACTAGCCCAATCCATTATGCGTTCATTTCAGTTACATGTCATGACCGTTTGGGACTAAACTTATTTATTACTTATTGTAGTTATATTTATTGTTTTTACGATTATTTTAAATAAAATATTTGTAAAATGGGATGGGAAGACACTTGCGCAAATTAGTAAATTACATATATAGTCAACAAATACCATCTTTGAAAGTAAGTCCATGGTAGCAGGATCTCGTGTATCCAAATAGTTAAATCTTCCACTAATAATTTGTCTCAGAACTCACATGACCCACTCACTAACCAGCGTTACTAACTTCACCCTTCGTCGCGAGTCCCGCTCCACATCGCAGCAAACGCAGATCACTCACATTCACATTGTGATTGTCCTACTACATTCAGATCTTTTCTTTTCTTTTCTTCTCAAAAACGATTATTTACTGTTAGAAGAAAACATTTTCCCAAAACTCTTCATGTCTTTTTTAAATTCGAAAACAACTAAAAGTCAGATTGAAAGTACAGGAATCGTCACTGGATTCAAACGAGAATATTAGTTAATAATGCATATACATATATATATATATAGTTAGTTAGTTTTTGTCCAAAGTACATGTGAAACCAGAGCATATGATAAGGGTAACGATTGAGTAATGTATATGAACACATGCCATATTTAATAAGAGAGACAAGAACGGTCCTCTGATCCATTCTTTCAAAGTGTCTGATCAGAGAGAAAGAGTGAGAAGTAAATAATGGCACGTGACTCAGACGATGAAGCCACGTGCGATCCCTCCCCACACCCATGTGCCCCATATAGAATGACCAGCTCCGTCGGTCCAACTTGTCCGTGTTCCCAATTCTATTTCCCAATTAAGTAAAAGTTTCCCAAATTAAATATCCCTTTTAGCTAAATATTGTTAGAAAAACAAATATATTCATATTATTACTGTTCGAATGTAAGTTTCATATTAAACTAGTTTAACTTTTCTATTATATATATATATATATATATATATACAGAAAGTCAAATGCAGTAATTAGTTGTTTTCGTAAATATATGACAAATATTAGAGAATATCTATTTTGTTACAACAAATCCATTAGTTAATTCAATTTAGAGTTAGACAAAAACATTATTCATATTAGTTAATGAGAAAATGCATCATGAGGATTGTTATGTGATGTGTTGGTAAAGCAGTAAAGCCAAATAAAAAAAGAGAAGATGATACATTTCTTTTAGCCTATTGTTTTCACAATACGAAATTAAGAAATCACACGCTACTATATTATCGACCTAAGGAGTGAAAACAAAAATACAAAACCCCGAAGAAAAAAAAAAATTAAGAGCTTAACACGCATGCAAAGGGGATGCACACTATTTTCGTGACTTTTACTCCCTCACGTATACGAATACAAAACATAAAATAAGAACAAATAATTTTTTTAATCAAACTCCACAAAAGCATTTAGACCCTGCAGGCTTAGAAGATATCTCAAAGGCGGTGGTGTAAAGCTGATACCGGAGCGTGCGCGACGGCTGCAGCTGGAACCGGTGGTTTACATTGGTAACACTTAGCAAAGAGACCAAAAGTGTCAACTTGACGAACAAAGTTGGTTACACTAGCCCATCCACCGAACCCGAATCCGACTATAAGTACCCAAATCACGACGAAAGCGTTCAACACGTACATCGCCGTCCAGCTCGGCATGAAGAACGGTGGCTTCTCCGCCGCATTCTACAAGAAAAATCCAAAAACATATAAATTTATTAAAAAATTCAAGAACCATTGAAGAGAGAGATAGAATGAGTCGTAATGGACAAAATCCAAAGCTTTGTTGACCCATGAGAAAGAGAGAGAGAGATGATTGTGATTTGTCATACTCAACTCTCACTTTAGATTAATGTTAGGCAGAGAGTCCCTATTCTACAGCTTCCTTTTCATTTCCGATTCCTTTTTTCCTACTGTTAATATAATATAATATAATATACACACAGTTTGAAAAAAAAAGGAGGAAAAAACAAAAACAATTCATGGTCAATTACTAATTCTAACCTAACCAGATAATATGAGTTTGGATTTGAACTTTTTTATAAAAGCATAATAAAAATAATGAACTTTGAAACCAGCTCAATAAATATTTGGAGGGGACACCAGTAAGGAATGTGGGTGATGATCCTATCTTCCGTAAGATACGGAACACATAACCCCATCTATCTTCAGAAAAAGACCTTTATGCCCTCCAATGCCAATAATCTATTCACAACCCTACCCCAACTACACAAGTGATCACTGATTTAATATTCCTCCACCGATTGTTCTTTTGATTTTTTTTTATTAATAATTACGAGTTAAATCGAAAATTAGTAGCATAATTGGTAACAAGTTAAATTTCATTTGTAGATGTAAACCATTGTTATCAATTATTAATATATTAATATCCTAATCATGTTATTAGATAAAACAATAAAAGAGAAGGATTTTGTAAAAATATACCTGACGAGCAGAGGCGGATCGGTAAGTGAGCATGTGAGCGAGGGAGGGGATAATATAGACGGTGAAGCTAACCAGAAGAGCACCAACGGCAGAGTTTATGGGACCGAAAAACGGGAAAATAATGGCTAAGAACCAGATCGGTATAACCACAGGCAATCTAGCTAAAGCCCTCAAGCAAATGCTCTTTGTGTCATGCATCCCTATCACTTTCTCCCATACAAAGTAGAGCGGGGTACACGCGAATCCGAACGTTATAAACTGCATGAACACGTTTATATTAATCTCATCATGATCCAACCTTTACTGAATGTGAAAGCAAACAAATGTTAATATTATAGTTTACCTGGTGAATGAGCATGAGGATAACGGCAGCGTCACGCCATCCGTTCTTGGGGAGAAGAGAGAACGCGTTGGAGTGGTCGAGAAGTGCGTCTCCGAAGGCCCAGTAAACGGCGGAAGCTGACGGAATCGTTAGTGTGAAAACGTATAACGTCGCCATCAAGTAAATGTACTTAAACTTTTGTGGTTTCCACATTGCATGCATGATCTCACTGCGTAATTAAATTTACTGTTAATATATATATCAGAAGTAAGGATTCGATTTACCAATAAAGGCATAAAGGGTGTATTTGACATGTCAGAGAGGCGTACTATTACTAGTAGAAGTGCTTGGGTGGCATTCAATAGTGTAGGGATAGGAATATTAATTATTAGAGTTTCATAGATTCTTATTTATTTCAAGGTTAGATATTTTTATACTACTTTAAGGATAGAAAAATAATAATGATAATCATCATGACTGTGATAATAGTTACACCTTATTTGCTGGCAAAAGCTGCAATAGAAGCGGCGAAGAAACGATACAGCACCCAGAATTTAATATTATCGCACCAATTTTATTATATACTTTTTCTGCCATTTGCACTTCTACTTAAATCGTTATTCAACTACGTCTGACAGAATTTAATTGATTTTTTTATATGTATAAAATTTTAAATAGATCAATTAGTAATCATTAAGAAATGAAAAGAAAAATGAACAGAGAAACTTACACAGTAACTGCGTGACCACCAAAGGTATACAAGATATTGGTAGCTCCGGCAAAATAAAGTACTAGCTTCGTTGGACCTGAGTGTTTCACACCTTCCGTCTAAAAATGTCGAAATAAACAACAAAATCAATAAACAAATCTTAAGCAGTGATTTGACTGAGAGATTATTAAAACATTGCCTTAGTTTTAGAAGAAAAAATAATAATACATATACAAATTTGGGTTTAGATTAATTCAATTCCTCTTTCTCTAATCTTAAAGAGAAATGCGAATATTATTTTCTTTTTAATTTTAAGGCATATACTGTCACCTCATTGCAAAGCATAAAAATATGAAAACGACATTGTAGTCATCTTTAGTGTTATATTATGTTGCGAAAAAATCTAAATATATAAAAACAAAAAAAAAATATATATATATATATATACCTGGCCGTGGATAATGGAGGCGATGGCTAAGTACCAGGCGGTGTAAGTGGTCATACCCAAACCGAGGAATGACCAAATTCGGTAATTATGGAACGACGGTATAAACACAGTGGTTGCACAGCACGCGCCGAATATATAAGTCCATGTTCTCTTGTCCAAGTGATCGTTTATGTAATAAATGTTACTGCAAAACCAATCATCATTTTTAGTTTAATCATCAATTAATAATTAAAAGAGAGAGAGAGAGAGAGAGATTAAAGAGACCTGGCACAAGCAATGAGTTGGATAACAGATCCAAACAAAAGGAAAGTGCAATTAAAAGCGAGTCCTATTGCTTTCCAGTAAGAACCGAGTAATCCATCGAGTACCTCGAACCACTGTCATAACATTTTTAAGTAGGATTTAGTGAAAGTTGATAACAATTAAATGAGTGATTATTTTTAAAAAAAAAAATATACCTGAATAACGTGGTTTTTGAAGCTTTTGCCTTCTTTCTCTTTACGAGCTCGATACTCGACGTAGAGAACACTGATGAGATAAGCAGTCCAGCTCCCGAGTAAACCATAGAAGATCTGAAGCACTATTCCTGATAACATACCTAATTGACTGAACGAGTACGGAAGCGTCAAAAGCACTTGAGCCACCTACAAATACAAAAATCTCTTGATGATTCTTGAAAATTGTGATTTTTCTTTTTGGAATCTTTAAAGTTATTATTATTTTTTTTTTTTACCTGGTTAGATGCACAGCTGAACCAAGCGTCCCAGACGGAGCCACCGTGCCAGAGGAAATTGCTTAGTGTTGAACCGCCGGAACCGTCGTGTTCGTCGATCTTTCCGGTGTGGTTTCCGTTGATCTGATCTCCTTCGTTGTCATTTCCGCTCGGGACTATTGCCTCTTCTCCTTGCCTCACTCCCACCGACATTTTTGCTTCTTATTTTTTTTGCGTCTAGATCTAAGGAGGAAGAACTAAATATGATGCTGTTTTAGGTAACTCAACACTTCTTAGATAGAAGAATCAAAAACTAAGTGAACACTGAACAGAGACGGGAAAAAAGAAAAAAGAAAAAGCAGAGCAGAGAGTGAGTGAGAGATCTCAGACTTGGAAGATGAATATAACAGAGGAGATAGTTATTAAGATCAGTTAAAGCAGAGTGTAAAATTATTATTATTTGTTCACGTTTTTTTTTCTGTTCTTTAATGAAAAACAGAGATTGAGAGAAAGAGAGGGACTTACGTTTTTTCTTTTTATAGAAGAAGAAGAAAGTGAGAATGAATCAGAAGCAAACAAAGACCGAAACTGATTGGGTCTTTAAGTTCTCACTTGTTCTTCTTTTGAATAAGAAAACCTCTACTCTCTTTGTCTTTTTCTGACTTCAAGAAACAGAACATAAGAAGAAGAAAACCCAGAAAATGGCAGAGGAAGAAGAGAGAGAGAGTGTGTGGGTTATGGAAAGAAGGAGAAAGACTTTCTTTGATCTGAACAAAAGAAGGAATGAAGTTAAAATAACTAAGAAGATGCTTCGAACTTCACCCCCTCTCCTTTTTATATACTTACCAATCTATCTTCTCTCTCTCTCTCTCTTTCTCTCTTTTTTTTTTGTTAACCTTTTATATTTGTTTTAATACAGAAATTAAATAGATTAAACAGCTGCTGTAAAATCACACCATTAACTTTTTTTGTTTTAGGTAACGGTAGCATCTAACTTTTTTTACGTTTGGCATTAATAATTAATGTGACTATTGACATCCAGGATTTCCGGATTCTACTAAAATAAAATAAAAAAGTATTTTGTTAAGCCCCCATATGGGTTCAACTTACATAATCGTATTATTCGTATATAAGTACATGATACATTTTTTCCATCTACCAATAATTGTTACTTGTATGACAAACAAAAAAATCATTAATTAAAAAAAATTAAGATATGATGACAAAAAAATAATGCAACACATTAAAGTTGACGATTTATTGACTTATAGCATCTAGATTTAGAGATCTATTTTTTTTTTTTTAGATATCTATGAATATACTTTAATTTAACACTGTACAAGAAACTACATAGTCTGCATTGTTTAGAGTTTGCACCCATCAATTTTAAAGAAACAAACAAACGTAATCATGTGAGGTTTACTTATATGATTAACCACTAGGTTAAAATAAATTTCATGTAAAACTTAATCTAGCAAAAATCTCATATGATGTAAAGTAGCCAAGTTTCTAAGACTCCTGATCATGGACTAAAGGCCTCATGTATTGAATGATGAGTTTGCAAAATACTCATTGCCTATCTAATAAATAATTGGATACTACGGCAGAGTATTACCATATACATGTTACTATTTTTAAAAATAATAATGTATAATACACATATAGTTGGAATACAATCATGATGAAAATAAAAATTACTTATTTCATTTTAGCAACTCACGTTTATGATTTATTAGTATCTGAACATTTCATTCTCACAATATAGAATTATAAAATATATATATATATTATTTAAATGATATAAAAATATACTTTCTAAATGGTTTAGTTTAAAAATAAATGTAATTATAAATAAATATAGTTACGTGCAATATGCACTCTGTATCAATAGTAATGTGGCAATCTTTGTTTCTAAGTTTTGTAAGTAACTTGCTTGCTCAGCTGCTTAAAAAGTTGAAAACCCCTTGATCCCTCTCAACGTTCTCATTATCTCTAACTATATAGCCCGATCGATAATACTGAAATGTTGGATATATAATTGTATAATATGTTCCCATTCTTAAGAAACGGTATAATTACTATGTAGACACCGAAATTTGACTAACTCTTGAAACTTTAGAAAATTAACAACTCGGGTTGATCTATGAAATATAATCAACTTGCAGACTAATTTAAACAAATATACAGGACTGCAAAATATACATTGAGGAGCCTATGTGCATATAGAGAGCGTACTTATGTAAAGGCGGCAATGTTGCAGGTCTTCTTTAATTTGGTGCAGAAACTGCAGATTTTACCCAAGGAGCTGCTTGTTTTTGCTTCTGTTTCACGCAATATTAATATAAATTTATAAATTTATTTTGATGGTATGTTGTTTTCACCTTTAAAATGAAATAATGAACAATATTACTCTTCTGACAAAAAAGAGAGAATAATATTACTCTATTTTCCAGTTAACATTTGTATTTATAAAATGATGTCTCAAACTTAATGTGTATTCGATTATAGATTTAATCATTCAATAAAGATAGCAAAAACAAACAAAGAAGACTTAAAAATGAAAATGATTAATTATCTCCTTAACCAATAAGAAACGATTCATTGTACTATCATTAATAACTCGATCATCCCATACTTCTTCAATCAACAAAATAACGAAGTGATTTAGTCTGGCTTAGTTTCCAAAACATTCATTCATTCAGCAGATCTGAGAAAACTTATATGTGTATATTATTTAACGATTACTTTTTTGTTGACAACTAACGATTACTTATTTAGTTAAACTCAATTAGTAATAATAAATATCTTGTTCGATGCCACTTATCTTTTATTTGAGGTCATTGAAATTTCTAATATGCTCTTTTCCGATATCTTTTGAAATGGATTATATTATATAATTGACAACATATAGATCCTATTTGGATTAATCTCATGTATTTTATATCATGCTAAGTTTTAAACTACATTATTGAGTTATGTTTGATATATATACATAAATATATAAAGAGTTATGTTTGATATGAGATCTCATCGCAGATATGCATAATAACATTCACATCTACCACCTATATATTGAAAAGTTTCATGATTATAATGCTAATATATATATATATAGATATATGTACATGTATTATGTATACAACAACAATATTAGAGATGTATGAAATATTTTTCTGTTCACACACATGTGAACGTTTTGGATTTCACGGACCATAATTTATATTTGGATTTTGACGACTCGCAACAATTTGGTCTTCAAAATAATTTTTTTTCTCTAGATTATGATGGACTAAACTCTTTTTCAACACACAAAATGTATACTTTAGTTCGAATTTTTGTGGCCTGATGAATGACTTATACTTTAATAAATACAATCAAAGAGTAGTTGACGCCATCAAAGCTTATGAATCTAAATATCAACTTTATTTTAAACCAAAAAAAAAAAAAATTCACACTGCATTAGGAATTTCAAATAGATATAATCAGGTCTGGATATTGAAAATTTGGAAGACGGAAAACGAAGAGCTCTAAGCGACCTAGGCTCGGAGTCAAAACATTCTGAAACCTATTACGAGCCAAGAAACTCCGAAGTTGTACACAGCTTTGAGCCAACCCAAGCCGAAACGGACCCTCCACGAACTCACACGCTTGAAGCTTTATAAAAAAAGAACAAGCGCACTATGAACACCTGCGCCCCCACACGCCGCCGTTTCATCATTTATAAAGATGCCTTTTTTTATCGGACGATTTTCCATTGAGCCCCTTATCGGCTAGTGGGTCCATTTCCTTTTTCTATTTTACATGTCCAGTTCAAATATTTTACTAAAGTTTGAATAATAGATGACTAGATGTCTTTAATAGTTAAAAGAAACCCAGATATCTATTTTTTAAAATAAATTTATTTATTTATTGTATTTTAATAAAACTATACTAAACGATTGTAAGAAAATTAGAATACTTATTAATCTAAGTGTGAACAATCGTTAATAACTCGATAAGATTAAAGGCAAATAAACTCAATTATTATGGTAATCAATTTTATTATTTTGTTAAACCTATTAACATATCTAAAAACATATTAAATATCTAACCATTCACAGCACTTTGAATTCTATCAAATGTTGATTAGATTTTGTGAATTATGATATAATTTATAATATATATTTTTAGATATAGATTAATTAAAACTCATTTTTAAAAATATAAAATATATCAGAAAAATAAAGGTATATTTTTCCTCCAAATAACTTAAAGATAGAAAAATAAAATTATTATTTTATAAGCTCAAATATAAATATATCGAAAAGAAAAAAATTTGGTTGATTGAATACATATATATATATATATATATTGTTATAATCAAATATCTATATTTAATTAATTTTGATTTTTCTATAATTTTAAAATGATCATTAAAAAGGAATAAAATACTAATAATGTTAATTATATATAACAAATTTAATTTATATAAATATTTATATAATTAAATTATATGAGAATTAACGTAAATATGACATATAAAAAAATTGACTTTTCAAATAATGTTATAAAGATGAAACTATTACCTCCATATTAATTTATTGTTTTGTTCAACAATTTATGATCATTAACATAAGATTTGTTGTTCTCAAAAATTTTAGATTTTAGATATATAATAGTATACGATTCAAAACAGGTTAATATTAATCTTTTTAACAACGTAGCTATCAAATCGATTGGGTCCATGTCTCATGTAGACATATCTCGGGGAATCTTTATTTGTTTATAATTCTATAAAATCCTTAAATTTTGTTAGTGATGTTCCTTTTAAAATGTGAATATATTAAATAACTAATATTTGATGTTTTAACACTATACTCGTATCTTTGGTCACATGGGAAAGACTACACTCCTAATAAAAGCCCAAATGGTGGAGCCACATCGCCACCAACACTTACACAATAGAATTACAAAATTTTCAACAAAATCGATATATATATATATATATATGTGTGTGTAACAAAGGAATCAATTTTCTTCCAAACTATTACAAGTCAGATTTGCCAAATCCCTTATTTCGTATGGCTTCGGTCTCAGTTTACACAAAATATGCTAGTTTACGTTATCATATTACACTCTAGTAATTAAGACGTTTACAAATCCTTATACTATAGGCCGAGTTGTCATTAAGTTTGTTTAAGAAAATTCTTTTGATTTTCGCATCCGTTCGATATTTGTCCCTTTTAAGTCATATATTTGCACAGATAGAAATTGGGGACCAACATTAGTATAAGCAGGCCATGGCTTGAATAATATCAACACAAAACATATATATATATATTATAATTAGGGATACGTCACAAGTTCAAAATGAAATTTATAGCTACATAAGTTTGATACATAACATGTAATTATTGAAAAGTGATATATAACAAAAAGTGCGCAAATACTTTTTAAATGAATTTAAATTGACATTACGGAGCATTAACTCATAGTTAAGTTAGTTAAACCGTTTTAAATAGATTATTTTTTGGTAAAAAAATCATAGTTTTTCGTAAGAATTATGTGACATAATGGTAGCCATCTCTGTATTCATTACACCAGATCTGGGGTTCGAACCTAACACCTCGTATATTATTGAGAATATTAAAACCACTAAACTATATTGACAAAAAAACAATAATTTTTTAATAATTCCATATTAGAAATATTATTTATATAAATATTTTCATTATTGACAAAAGGAAAATGTCGTTACAGAATAGTAGACGTCCAATTAGCATTAGTGGTGTTAACTATAGCGGAATCACCTAATCCATTACATCATATACTGTTATAAAGTCAAAATATATATACAATTGATAATTTTAACATATATATTTTCGTTAAATAAAACTCCTATAATTCCTAACCAGAAGGTGTATGTATTCTCGTAAATAAGTATTGAAGAATAATATTTAACCATAGCATAATGCGGTTGTGTATGTTTCATAAATATTATAGAAATTTAGTATTTTCATACAATAAAGCTGATTAACGTAATGGCAAATGTGAAAATTTTCAACAAGTAAGTTGAAGTGAAGATTGATAAAATATAAAATAATATAATTATGTTTGCCTTATATGTAGTATTGAACGAAAGAAATTTCAAAAAATAAGTTAGATTAAATGTTATATATACAGATAAATGTTGAAGGTTATACGGACATATATTAAAGGTTCGAATGAAAATAAGTGAAAGGGAGATCACCAAACATTGTACACAATAGTTTCACTACATTTGTTCATGAATTTGAAAACATGAGTTCAAGTGTATCATTATGTAGAACGTTTAACATCAATAATCTTGCTATGATTACAGTCAAGTAATAGCTTAGTTCTGCAATTTAACAACCATGCCAATCCATTGCTTTCACTCTACTAACTTTGGCCAGTATAGAGCATCGAATTCTATAAGCCATTATAGATGCATGCTAAAACTCTAGCCAATGTAGAGATTTTAATGTAGAGATGTAAAATCCCTGTTTATCAATCATAGATTTTTGGGTTCCACAACGTTTTTTCGATAGCCATATTTTGATTTACTGTATATATTGATAACTTCTCAAAAACCAAAGATTTTAGTTATATATAGTTCCAAATCATCATCGATTTTCACCAAGCTGAATAATTAGAAAATTTTTCATTGACCTCAATAAAAATGTGTGTTTCATTTATAGAATTTGCATCTCAATACAGACTCAATTTATATAACTAATAGAATTTCAGATGAAAAAAACAACAACTGAAATTACCTCAATATAGTTTCATTGCATGAAAATAATTTCAATTTTTATTATTACCACTAGTATATGAAACACACATTGATCTTGGATTAGTATTTTGTAATACCTGTGAACTGGCTTTTTTTCCTAAGAAATTTGAGATTTGATTAAATGGAACATCGTTACAACTTTAGCTAGTTTCACAAGATATTTTGTTACAATGGCTAACGTCAAAACACGATGATATTTTTTGCGAGTGGAATAATAAGAACTTTGTGTGATCAATAATTCAGTCGTATACTTGCATTACAAACCAAGTCCATCGTTGTGCTGCTTTTGTATATTTACTACCACATAAACCCTAAATTTTATTTGTAATGAAAACTTACATTTTGGACAAATAATGAAAACGCGCGAGTGGTGGAAAATTAAATACAGACACAGGTAAATGAAACTTGGGACCAGCAAAGTCGTTCAGGCCAACGAATTCACAAATCTTATGTTAGCCACTTATGTGTTTCGCAAAATTCTATGATCATATGTTCCGGTTATTGTCGGCTCGTCATGTTCCACATCACGAACATAGTAGAAAGAGTTATATTAATGATGTATATCCACATTTTGAAACGCTTTAACATTTAAAATTTGTTCCATACATCTTGAGTGACAAAGAGAGTTGTGTGGTAAAATCGATTTTTCAGTTTCTTTATAATAACTAAGACGAGTATATACTCATGTAATAAACTTTCGTTCCCCAAATTGTTTTAAGAAATGATAGCCAATCTAGCATTGTTTTGTGTTTATATATAGTTTGGTCAAATTATTTTACATTCAATGTTGAAAAAAGTATACATTTTCAAAACAAAAACCAGTATCAAACTATTCGTTCAAACCATAACTTTGGTACATTATAAAAAATGATAGTAGTAGTAGTAAATAATAACGCAAGTTGTAATGAAAATTAGAAATGGGAAGGAGTGGGAGAAGTGATGATAAGAAGAAGAATATGGAGAGCAGAGATTGGTCTTTCCAACGGGGTTCAATTTTCGGACCTTGTTCCCTTCGGCTCCCTCCATTTGGGCCCCACCTTTTTCTTTCGGCCTTTCCATTTTTTTTAAAAATATTTTTCTTTTATTTTTATTACCACTCTTACCTTTTTTTTTTTATTATTCTTTATTGTTTCGTCTACCAATTTTACTTACGACTCCATGTGCTTAATAACTTTTTTTTCCCTACATTTTCAAGTGATTTATTAGCATATTCCATTAATGGTCTCTACTGTGTATTACTAAACGCCAAAGAGTTGATTTTCTCTTGATGAATTTGTTAGATTGGATTAAAGAGCACTTAATGAGACTATAATATATCAAAATTAGCATCACAGTTTGAGAGAGAATCATTTTATTTAACAAATATTTATCTAACAAATATTTTTATTTATGTTTTTGTTTTTGTAAACCTAAGAGCAGAAAACCCTAATACACATAGATAAATCAGAACATATAATTTTGTTTAAATTTGTTTTTTAATTAAACGTTAAATTAATTCCGAAAAATAACGTTTTACAACTGGTGTAACCCTATTTTCTGGGTTTTTATCGAGATGTTACATAGAAATATTGAAAAACAAATAGTTATCTTGATTTCTATTGAAATAATCGAGAGGCAACCCAAGCTTTTCATCCTTCCTCATATCTAACGTCTCCAAGCTTTCGAATGAAGAGAAATCGATTACGAACCTGTATATCAAAACATCGATGAGGAAGCTCTAAGCCTTGACAATAAGGATGGTATCCAATCTTTCGATCTACATCAGCTTTGTCTAACATCTTGGACAAAACGTGTATACAGATCACAAAGATATAAGGAGATAAAGAGCAACTTTGTCAAAGACCTCTTTTACTCCTAAAGAATCCAGCTAGTTCGCCATTAACCTGAACCAGGAAAGAGGCCATCGTATTACACCTTTGTATCCAGTTAATGAACTTTTCCGGAACTTTAAATGTTGATAGCGTAGATAGTAAGAAAGGTCATTAAACTGAGTCAAAAGCTTTCGAAATATCTATTTTAACTGCACATCTGGATGAGACAGTATCCTTGTGATAGTTCTTGACCAATTTCGAGGCTAAGAGAACATTTTCCATGAGTAAACGATGGCAGATTGTTTAAATTTGGTGTGAATACGTACTAATTTTGGCACATAGTTTTTTAAATAAACAAACGCCATGGTAACTTTTTTTTTTGTACCAGTCGCCACATCATTTAAAAGTAGTATTTTAGAGTCATACGAATCCTTACCGGACTAGTGGATTCCACTTCAGCATTGCATTGATGGCCCAAGTTTTTCGAAGTCTGGTACTTACTAATAACCTAATAATCATTTAATTCAACTAAAAAGAAGTCAAGATTCTTTAACGCAAAGAGTGTAAGAAACGTGGATAATATAAAAACTTTTTTTTTTCAATAAATTTCTTATAAAGTTAGAAAATAAGAAATTCAAACTCTTCTTATCATTCGAAAATAAAGTAATTTGTCGACAAGGAAGAGTGCAAGAAAATCATTTTAGTTTGGAATTTTTTTTTTTTTTGGGTACATTTGATTTAGACGATACCAAGAAACAAATACCTTATCATTCTCTCGTGCTTGTTGAATTGGCTTTTGAGTGGTTTTAATGAATAATTTTTGTTTGAAAGATTTGGAGTAGTCAACAAAAGCTTTGAATCTATCGTAGATTCTCCATCGCTCCACCTGTACTGTGGATAAATGGCCTAATGGAACTACAACACGACACAATTAAACTTACAATATTTCGAAATTTTGCAAGGATTTTACTTTACTATTCTTTGACCGATTATTAATTTCTAACTTACTTTGTTCAAAAAAATTTAATCTCTATTTTATTTGAGCAGTGAGTCCACTAGACCTGCAGCATGATTTAATATGGTATTAAGATGTCAATTGTATTTTTATTTGCTAAAAAATGTCAATTGTATCTTTTTTCTTATATGACGTTATTTATACCTATGAAGTTTCTATTTAATTTAAGAAATACGAAGAAGGAAGAGACGTGTAAAGCTTGGATGATATCAAGAGGGATATCATGTTCAAGGTGCTGTCGATTTGCAAGATTTGGTTGATGAACTAATAATGATGATTATAGATGTTTGAGATCGGACGATACGAGACGATTGCCTTTATATTATTGTTATTAAAGAAATAAAGATAAATAAATGATAATAATATAACTAAAATTATATTGAAAATGAGAGAATTAATATTTTTGAAACAAGTATTTTTCTAAAACATTATTTTTTAAAGGACGGGGAGATGATCTATTGTAGGTGTTTTTATACATACTAATCAAATGAAATAAAGGTAATAAGTTATTTTTATTTTATGTTAACAGCTAGCTCCCAGATTATAAAACTATACATTTGATACTCTAAACTAAAAATCATTCTCAGATTAATTTTTATTAATAGTTTCATTTTTAAAAATAATAGTTTCATTTATTAAATAATATTGGTAACACCTCTACAAATTAGCTAAAGACAAAACGTCCTAAATTGGTAGAAAACTAGTGGAATGAGAAAGTGATTCGCTAAATCCCTATAAGAATTTTCTACGTGTACTTACTTACCATCAAAATATATCAGGTGCGAATATGACAGCAGCATGACGTCGTAAGTCCACAAATCTAAGGAATGATTCATTGTGATATGTTGTCCGAACTATTTAACAATTTCGGTTTTTTTTTTTGCAACCCCCATTTTAATAAAAAATTACTAATTACTTTTTTATATTAATTATTTAGATAATCTATCGACTATTTAATTGTTTTCTCAAAAAAAAAAAAAACAGATCAAAGAAAAACGACATGCGTATAGTGATGCTAACCAAAGGCTCTGTGAATCTCAGCGATCGCCGGATTCAAGTTTATGGCATTAATAAGTTGAAGGAAATCAAATTCGATATTCAGCTTCTTTATATTTTGAACTTTCACGATTATTAAAATTTGCTCTAGTTGCTAGAGCTTCTACTGTAAGAGGAATTTTATGTCTTTTGAAATTCCTAAACCATTTGAACAAGACACATAAATCTTTTCAAAATTTTGAACCATCTATCTGTTTGACCATCTGATTAGCCTCTATTCAAAAAGCGATTTTGGTCCAAATGAGCCAACTCTATCTAACTACTTCGCCCATGCTCCATTTGATTAAAAAAAAGAAGAGTGATCTTAGTCCAGCTTTCAACCATCACAGTCCATCCAAATGAACTTCTGGTCTAAAGATCACATCAATTTTGGTTGACAACAAAACATAGCTAACCATCTTATAATGTAGCTAATTCTTTTTAAATAACAGATTATAATATGATGCAATATAAAAATCAAATGTTTTTACTACATGGATAGTAAAAAGATCTCATTCAATGTCAAGTGCTTAATTGGTGGTAAGAAAACCATTATTTGATTTAGTTAATTTGTATTATTTAATTGTAAATAATTTGTTTTAATGTAATTATTATAAACATCATTTTGTAAGAGTTATATAAAGCTCAATTTTTATTGTAAACTAACCAGCAAATATGATAATAAAAATTTAGAGTTTTTTTTTATCTTTTGTTTAAATGAGTTTTAGGTAGATTCCTTTAGATTTTTTTTTTCCATTTATTGTTATTTATAATTGTCTTTGATTCCTGTTAATATACAAGTGTGATCATAGTCTAATGTGTAGATTTACATAGGTTAAATTTATGACTTTATCAAAGATAATTCAACAACTTTTTGTAGTGATCTTCATTGCTTAACCATCTAATCACTATATCAAAGAGCGATCTTAATCCAGTTGAACCGACTTTATCTAACCACGTCGGACATACTTCATTCAACTGATTAAAAGAGACTAACCTTAGTCCAGCTTTCAACCATCACCGTTCACTTAAACAAACATCGAGACCAAAGCTAAAATTGGTGAAACAAAAATCATGTGTAATAAACCTTTTCCAATTTAGAAGCTAAAATTGGCCGGCCTTTTTCTTCGTCAATCAGTTTTATAATCAATTATAGATAACCTGTCTTCAAATTCATCGATGAGAATTCTCTGTGGACGTTCTTTAAACCTGTGTTTAATTACTAGTTAAAAGTCCACATCACTATTCAACATTTGTCAACGGATTCTGAGAAGTAAACTTTACTCAATCAAGTTTCCAAATTAAATCGCGATTGGCAAACCTTTTTGGCTAAGGAACCAGAGCAGCGGCTGAGATCGCGTTGCCGGCATAACGTTCTCGATCTGCTCCATCTCGTTTCTCACAAATGAGAGAGTTTTTTACACTTTTAAGTTGTATTCCAATTATCTATTTTTTGTTCAACGCATTTTAATTTATAATAGTATAAAACTATGCGTTATTACCTGTCTGCTGTCATTAGTTTATTGAAATTCTATTTATCGATATTTGTTAATTGAAGAAAATTAAGTCGCCCTGTAGCACAAAAAAATATTAAGTAGCCCTATAAATATGTCACAAAGATATTTTCCTATTTTTCACATACCATTTTTTCTTATAAATTTCGATAAAGTTGACAATTTTTTTTTTTAAAGATGATAAATCTATTCAACAAAATGTTTCTAGATGAGGTGAAGAGTTAGATTATACTGTCTGATATGTTGGAAAATGGATGACGATTCAGAAACATGTTTAGTTCTAAGGGGCTCCATGGTGCACCACATTAACATGAAACTAATGCGGTAAAATAAAATCATGAGCCTGCATGATAATGTCTTTAGACCAAGCATGAAGCAGTTGTGATAATTGTACCATACAACTTTAAGAATCTCATCTTCACCTTATCTTACCTTTTTACTTATATGTTGGTAAATAATTGCACAAAATAAGTGTAACATAGCACACACTTTTAATATTTCTAGCAGCAGTAAGCATTCATAAATAACATTAATCATTTTGTCAACAGTCAGAAGTTATTTCTAGGCACAAATGATTGTTGACAAAAAAGTACAAATGATTATATATTATCTATGAATCTATTTTGTTATGATAATAGTACGGTTATGTTTACTTCTTTGCTAATCTCAAAACTGATACTCTTAAAAGAGTTATGATAATTAAATAAAAAAATTATAAAAAAAGATTAAATAGCTTTAGTCTTATTTTTTTATAGTAAAAATCATGCTAAATTTAAATTTTCACATAAGAAAAATTAGTCTACTTTTCGTACAGAATAACTAATTGAAAACATATGTAATTAATTCTTTAAATGATATGATAAGGTGAAGGTGAGATCCTTTACAGAAAAAGTTGACTAAAGCTTTTATATTTTATTTTCAGCCGTATACATAAGCTTTATGTATGTTATCAATTTTCAATTAGTTATACTTTTTATAGTATAATTAATTTATAGTATAACTAATTGAAGACATATGTAATTTATTCTTTCGATGATATGATGTTTAGGTTAATGATAGAGACCTATAAGGCTAAAAATTAATGTAAGCTTGGCTTTCATTCCAAATTTATGGAACGGTGAAAATTATGTATCGACATAATTATGTAGATGGAGTAATAATCATGTAGAATTATTATATAGTTTCTTTCCATTTTGCAACAATTGCAATTTTTCACAAAAAAAAACAAAAAAATTATGCGGTTTTACTTCAAAAAATACGAATAGAAAAACATTTTAGTCTGAACAATATGTTTCATCGTTTTATTGTACCGATGCTCTGGTTTTAATTTCACCGTTTTACCATGTAAAAATGAGAAAATTTTGTTAAAGTTTCTTCAATATCTCTTTGGAAGTTCTGTACGTAATAATTATTGACTGAATTAAAGGGGAACATTCGTAAGCTTCCGTGCCGGAGATATTAGAACAAGTGATCATTGAAGTATTACGTAAAGAAGTGGTTCTTGCTAACAATTTAGGTCTTCTTCGTAAGGTGGATATCTTTGACTTTTTTCCTTTTGGGTTGCGTAATTTTGACTTTTTTCAGGGTGTTAACCATGCGAATCCCAAAAAGTATATAACATTTTCTGAATTAATAAACTCGGTATCTTTATCTCACCCATGACTATACGCTCCTTGCAGACAAACACAATCAATGCCAATGAAATGAACAATTACCAAAAGAAAAATAAAGAAGAGTGAAACTGCAGAAATTAATGCCCACAGATCAGACTAATATTGAGACACAGAGCTGCATATGAATACATAACTCTGTATTATTAATGTCAGATGCCTAACCTTCCGGATACAACACCACGTGAGATGTGTCTGGATTCGCTTCGTCGTTCGTCTACACTTCATTACATATAGCCAAACAAAATAAATGAATCAAAAATCTTTCTTACTCTCCACCACTTTAACCTAGATATTTTCTGTGCTCACTCAATATTTTTGTTCCCCTCTAAAAACTAAAATAAAAATTGTTATATACTCCTCTTTGAGTAATACCAGTAAATGCTTTATTTGTAAAAATAGACGAATAGTAAAATCACTGGTAAGACTGAGTGAGTGGTACGCCGTGCAGGTTACAAGCAAATGCCGGTTGTGCCTTGAGACCCGGATTCGACTCTTACTTGAGACAATGCTCGGGAAACATAGGCCCCAAACAATATGGCTTAACCAAAGAAATAAAAAAATTCGTAAAAAAATATTTTATTAATCGTATGTGAATTTTTAGAATAATATTGATTCCCCATACTTTTTTTTTAAAACAAATTAAGCAATATTGATCTTTATTACTTATTTTTGGTTTCTCTCGTTTTGTTTAGGGAGTACACCCACATTACTATGGGCTAGGAGTAGATGAATGTTAATATCATTTTGAGCTTTGTATGTGTCGCATATATTTTTGAACTAATATGTGCTTTAGTTTATTATTATTTTTTTGGAACATAAAATATTATTTTATTATTTTGCCTTATATTATATATAGTGTACTGCATGGGCTTCTAACATTCGTTACTAAGTGATTGCATTTCTTCCACAAGCTGGAGTAACCCTCTCCCATGAAGTCCACGTGACTTTTTCATACAGAGGAGATTTCTGTTCGTAAATTGTTATCTGGTGCTTATGCCGCACGCATCCGGTTTCACAGAACAATGGTTGTGTCAGACTGTCGTGTTAGATGACAAAATAGAAGAAGAACGCACGCATATGTAGCCATCCGCGTTATAACTTTTGATTTAATATGATTTTATGCTCTTGGATGACTGCAAAATTAATAACATGATTGGTGTTTATACAATAAGCCATGTAAGTATATAATATAACTGAGTTTTTTTTTATCAAGAAGTATGTTTAATAAATTTGAGAAAACACCAGCCATTTATTCATAAATATTGTATATTACTTTCCAAAATTTAGCCATTGAGTATAATTATTTATAAAAGAAAGTCCTGATTTAAGGTGATAAATAGTAGTAAAACAGCTATACCGAAAGTCTTATAACAAAACAAAAACTAAAAAAAGGCTACACCTGCTTTCTTTTGTAAAAATTTCAACGTGTATTTAAGAAAAATGAATTTCAAGGGCTCAGAAAGACCCTTTGAATTATTAGTTGGATTCATGTGAGCATCAGGCCACCACCTTTCGTTTTCTAATAAATTCTTATCCAACTCACAAAGAATCATATAATTACACACGCTAGAATTTGAAACTAAAAGCTATTTCTTAATGTTTCCTATTATTATTTTATATAATAAGGTCTAACGTTATTCATGGGTATATCCAGAGAAAAAGAAATAAACCTAACCATAGACTGGGTTTCCTTTTCCAAAGTCACAAGAATTAAGAAAATGAATTGGCAAATCTATCTTAGGTTGCTAAAGATCCATTGCAGAGGGACGGTAAAAGAAGGGCCATTAACACAAAAAGTGCTGTTGTGTGTAATGTTAATTGTGTAGGGTCAAATTAACAACAAAATAATAGTATTATGAAGTTGTAATAAAACCACTATCAAAAAGAAAGTTGAAATTAAGAAAAGGGTTCTCATCGAGAATAAATGTGCTCTTTCATCTTTTAGTAGTAGGTAAGTGGGGACTATGTACTTAGTACTTATACTCCACATATGTTCAAGGTTGAGTTGATTAATTTAGATTTTAAAATTTTACATCACGAGGATTAAAATCAAATTTAACCATTTATCTGAAAATGAAATTTTATTACTCAAACTAATTTTTAGTAACAAATAGTGTGGAGTTCGAGTGATAAAATATAAAAAAATATGGCTAAATGCAATTTTTCTTTGGGATCGATTTCTGTTAGAAATTTTTTCACTCCCAGTTGATTAGTTGAATTGGAGCTACATTAACTAGACCTACTAAACATAGTGAGTGGATTATTCTATAACATATTTATTTTGAAAATTAGTTGAATCGTCAAAATTTAGATTATTTCGGTATTAAATTGAAAATTCTAGTAGTAATGGCAGAGGACTGATTTTTTTGTGTTCCAAATTAAAATCTTTTCTAATACAAAATTTTATATTTTAAAATTATAATTTCCAAAAATTAATTCTGAATATTGAAGGAGATTATGGGTCAAAATTCCATAAATTTTGCAATTTTTTTTTAAAAAAGTTCTTGCTATTCATAAAAATATTGTACTCTAAAGTTTCTACTAATAAAGTTTAATGATGATAAATTTCATAATATTAATTTAGTTACATACATGTAAAGATTCAATACATTTTTGTATATATTCTCGAGTTGCTAGGTAAGCTTATCCATTTACACTCTACATTGTACCTTATAGGTATTTATTATAATTTATAAGAATTTATACCTTATCTTCGCTTTGGAATCTATATATTTGACGTTATCTCAAATTGACACCACTAAAAACCACAAGTAACCGTTGAGGACCCATTCGACTGTAACACAACAAATGATTTGACATTAGAAATAACCTAATCACCACTGTATTTCCATATCATCTTGGTTAAATGTCAAAGGATAATTATGTCATTGTAATGGACATCTTCGAGACTTCATGGACAGACTTTAACGACCTGATAAGAACCGAAGCCAAACATTCAGGGAAAGGATCGAACGACAGAGGACAAAGAAATAGTAAAAATCGCGGCACGTGACTGTCGCGTGATATTAATTAAGAGCTCATTAATAGTTTATTATCATGTACATTGATTCCGATTTTGGTTTATGTTATCGACAATGTATTGATATAATTCTAAATTTTGATTAGAAAGTTGGTGGGGAAAATTTTGTTTGTGCCTCTGCAGATGACTCAAATATTGGAAAGCAACCAGAATTACACAAGATAACAAAACGGGTGATAACTTATTGACAGAACCAGTGTGTTGTTGTTTTGAAGACATTCTCATATTCATATGTTACATGCCACTGTTGTACGACACGCTTCAAAGATAACAAATATAATGCTAAAAATAAATATATTGTAGATATGAGAAAAAGAGATAGAGAGGCCATAATCTACTTTCTTGGTTGATTTTGTCTTTCCGCTTACATTCGTTTCTGTTTACTATTATATTTTTGTTGTCTTTTTTTTTTTTCTTTCTAATTTTCTTCTTAAATTGCACGAGTGGATTGGACAGGAGGTGGCAGACATTGAATGGAAAAGATAAGAGTCTGAGCTTCCGGCTTAAATACTCTTTTGAATTTTCTTACAGGCAACTTTATTTGCTACTTTTTATTTTTCTTATTTTAAAGTTCATCAAAAGAGTTTTGTTCTTTGTTTTTCTTTTTCAGCAAAAGGCTTTTAAACTATTCTTTTTTTTTAGACATTCATTTTCTAAAATCAATTATGACCATATATCAGAACAAGTTTGTTAAAATTTACAAAAATACAATTATACAAATTATATATCTAATGTAGTTCCAATTACCATAATTTTCTATTTTATTTCAAAAATAATATAATTTTATCATACTCTGATACTCGTACCCTACGTACTTGTTTTCATATCAATATCTAGATTCTATTATAAATCACTTGTTCCTAATTATTATTTCTCTAGAAAACTGTTTCCTCCCCTTGTCGAATGTGATTTACTGAGACAAAAGAAGAAATGGAAACAGAAGACAAATTCAACATTGGCCCAGTATCATACAGAAGCTTCACAGCCTTGGAAAGCCCAAAAGAGAGAAGTTTAAGGAAAACTTAAAGGCCGAGCTATGGTAGCATGGCTGTCCAAAAGTTCCATTATGTCATTATCTCTCATAAAATTAAGAATTTTTTGTTTCGTTATGAGAAATATCATCATGACCAAAAACATTGCATCAATGCAACTTGTGGAATCTCCATCTCCAGAACTAGTGAAACGAATACTTACGTGTAGCTGAAGCAATCAGATGGCTAAGGTTGAGTATGGGATCACGTTTTGAAGCCATATATATATATATATATATATATATATAAACGGGTCTCGAGAATTGATAGACACTCATCGATATCGTCCCCAACCTTTGGAAGTTAAGAGGGAGATGGGTGCAAGTCTCATCTATATGTCTTATTCGAGATGTGCATACATACTAAGTAATGTGCCTATCAAAGCTGTCCCTGAACTTAGTAAGCTTAAAACGAACAAAGGGAAATTGTTAATTTTTTTTTTCATTAACATCATAGTTTTGATTGTTAAAAACACAGATTATTTATTGATAATCCAACCTTTTGCTAGAATTAACAATAGAATTTATGTTTTCATCTTTGAAAAGTAATAATTTAACAAATTCAACTTTTTGGAAGAGAATGATTTACGTTGTATCATTATATTATTATCCGTCTTGAGAGCTATATAAAATTTAATATATTGACATAATCTATATAAGTGAATAACCTTCAGAAAGCAATACCAATGATTCTCACGATATAATTTTTTTGATAATTATACCCTATTATTATTATTATTATTTTTGTCAGAATGATACTTTATGTACTCTTAATTTTGAAAAGAAACAACTATAAATATTTTTTAATAATTTGATTAGGTATTTCTATTTTGACTTCTTTTGTTTTAACTTCAGCTATTATGATAAGGTACTATTTTAAAAAGATACCTTTGATTACTTTTTAAATGGTTTATAATCACAATCACAGTTACAATTACAATTATTATACATCTTGTTTTTTTGACGAAAGATAAATTTTATGTTAATTTCACCTCTTTGTAAGTAGAAAAAGTATATATATCTGAACATAAAGAGTAAATGCAACCCACAATAATGCCTTTGGGTTGGTAAATTATATGGAGGCCACATCAATGTCCCATGTGGTATCACTTAGTTAAGGGATTGAGCATACTAATAGAACGGGAAATAATATATACACGAGCTTAAAAATCTATTTTTTTTTTCTAAACGTTTTAAGAAAACTTTTCTTAGTTTTCCATCATCATCAGAAAACATCTCGTATTAAAGATGCTATAGCAACATAACACATATCTGATAATATTTAAAACAACATTCATTATATTTAAAATGATGATGTTTTGTTAATTCCTCAATGCTTTGCAATGTGATTCAAACTTAAATTATTTTACCAATTAATGCGAACTTTTTGATGAATAGACCACAAAGAAACCGTTGGATTAACACAATTTGTGTGGAAATTTTGTATGTTAAATTTTCATACCTAAATACAGTTTTAAATAGTCCTGTGAATGAAGAAGATCAATGATGTTTAAAGGATTGACACCATTTATGTTTAAAAAAAGATTGATACCATTCTTACGGTGGTCGAAAGGCCCGGAATGGTTTTTGACTTAGGCTCTGTTTGGAGTCGTTAGTGACACCAACGTGCGATATGGGATCACGTTATACTTTTTATTTTTACACATTTGCAACAACATATATATATATATATATATATATATATATATATATTCTTTTCCAATATAGGTGCCATATTGGTTTACTATATTATTAAATATATTAGTATATGTATATTTTTATAGATATATATATGTTCAATTTAAAAATTTTTGTTTATAATTAGTTTGTTAATTATATCTAGTTTTTTTTTGTTATTGAACTTTAAATTCCTAATTTCAATTATCATCAATAAAAGGCTTACTCATGTCATACCGTTAGGAATTGTAATATATTGTATCGATCACGTGACCTTGTCAACAAGAAATACTATATACCAACTAAACACAACAACAAATGACGTTCATATTTAGTCCATTACAGTGACTTCCACAAAAACAGTATGATACATTGAAATCCCCGTAAATATCTATGTACAAATGGATATTAATGCTATTCTATTTCTTTATTGTGCAACTCAGTTTCATCACTTGCAGTTACATACTATATATTCTCTTTAAATCAGATTATGCGTGCTGTGTTGACATTACCACAATTGGGTTTAAACGACTCAAAATTTCAATAGGAAACGGTCATGCAAAAACCCACCCATATTTTTCAGAATATCACATTACACTATTATTTAAATTACTTGAATAAAAATTTCAGATGTTAAAAAAATATTTTTAACAAGAAATAAATCTTATTGGAAAATTAAATTAAATCTCTAATGTGTTGATATTATCATTTATCACTACTCATCTACATGTTTTTTCATGGAATTTTATTCTTGCGTTTATTTTTGTTGTAACTGCTGCTTTGAGAATTAAGATTTGGTTTAAACCATTCTTTGGTTTGGTGTTTGTCGAGTCTGATGGTGTTTTAGTATAACTCTGGCAATTACGATCTCTTTGGAAGATATCATGGATAAAATTTGGCTCAGCAGTTCAGTTTTTATGTTTCTGGTTCATTAGTTGTTCATTAATCCAGTTGGATTTCTAATATCGATTTTTTTAATATGAATTTTCTTTTTTTTGTTTGTTTAGGATTGTGGGTTTGGGGATTTTATGTGTCCGTGAAGTTATGTATTTCTAATCATATATTTCACCATGGTTTCAATATTATCATCAGATGAAAGAAAATGGAAAGAGACTAATAAATAAGTATTACGCTGTAGTTTTTGATCGTCAACTATACTAATGAGCTAGCATCTCAAACATTGCACTGAACATATATTTAGGAAAACATTTGTATGTGTTAATATATTGTTACTAGCCTTTCTAGGTCCACAATGCACCCATTTTACCCCACTTTGGTGTAACCACTTTGACCAATGTCTAGTAAAAGATGATTTTTAGAAATTTTATACATATTATCGAAAATTCAATACTTAAAATTTAATAGCAATTTTTCCAACAATTGTACAAACACTAATCTCGCATTACACACTTGCTAATAATTATGAGCTACTAGTAATTCAGATTCTCCATTAATATTTGTTGGATTTGCATATTATTGATCTTAATTAAAGTTAGAAAACCTTCAAAATCAATCTTCATAAAACAGAGATTAAAGTTAAAAAAAAAAAAATCAAATTTATAGATAAGTGGGTGCTTTGAACGAACACACACACACAAAAAAAAAGAAAAAAAAAAGAAGAGAGAAGTGGATGCTTCAACAACATACAAAGTTTTCCATAGTTTTTAGCTAATCAATAGATTGGTGTCGGTCTTCACCAACCTTAACTCTCATTTCTCTCTATATCACACGTCACAATTAACTATTCTCCTTAATGAATCAAAATTTTGATATCCACTTTTGTGGCCACTATTTTCTCCAAATCACTACCTTACGTATTAGGATGATCGACTAATTAATCTACATGACAACGGTTATAGTCACACATATATCATTATCTATTATAGGTAGCGTTTTTCATTTCTTTTACCGTTGAAAAATCAAAAGCATATATTTCTTTCGCATACTAATATCAAACCACCACAACAACAAAATCATGCCCATTCTCTCTTGCTTCTCTTTATATAAACAACACTCTTAAAAAGTATACACCACCTTCCAAAGCTCCCTCTCTCTTTCTCTTCTCTTCTTTTCTTTTATCTGCTCTATCCGGCTTATTCCCTGATGGGAGCTCAGGAGATGCGGCGTCGTTTCGAATCCATATCAAGTTACGAGATTAAGGACCGGTCGAATCAAACCGTTGCCGCCGATCTTGATGGGACCTTACTAATCTCTCGTAGCGCATTTCCTTATTATTTCGTCGAAGCAGGGAGCTTGCTTCGCGCGTTGATCCTACTCGCATCCGTACCGTTCGTTTACCTCACGTACCTCTCCATTTCCGAGACTGTAGCAATCAACGTCTTCATCTTTATCACCTTCGCGGGTCTCAAGATCCGAGACGTCGAGCTCGTGGTCCGTTCCGTCCTTCCGAGGTTCTACGCAGAGGACGTGAGGCCGGACGCGTGGCGTATCTTCAACACGTTCGGGAAACGGTATATAGTAACAGCGAGTCCACGGATCATGGTCGAACCGTTCGTGAAGGCATTCCTTGGAGTCGATAAAGTTCTTGGAACAGAGCTCGAAGTCTCCAAATCGGGTCGGGCAACCGGTTTTGCTAGAAGACCCGGTGTTTTCGTCAGTCAACACAAACGCGAGGCCATTTTGAGAGAGTTATTAGAAATCAATATGTATTGGTTTAGTTAGTTTTATCTGGTTTAATGTGAATGTTGTAAACCGGTATACAACTGGTATAAATACTCTGTAAACCAGTTCGTTACACAATAACAGAAAACATTTTCTTTGATCAAGTTCATCTTCTTCTTCAAGATTCCTTCGTCTCTAACAAGAGTTCGGTGGCGTTGCGTCTGATTTACCTGATTTGGGGCTTGGCGATAGTAAGACAGACCACGACTTCATGTCAATTTGCAAGGTTATTTTCCGCCATTTTCTCTTCTTTTATTGTATGATACGTCATTTTCTTATCTTTTTATTACTATCTGACTCATTAAATACTATATTCACGACATTATGATTATATAATATGTCGATGGAACTTGGACGTACGTGCAACTTTTTTGGTATAGTAGTTATTGTGTTGTCCTGTGATGTTTAGTGTTTACTATCCTTTTTTAATGTTTTTTGGCCCATCATATATATTCCTCTCTTTTTAAAATCTATAGTAGCATGATAAAACTAGGTAGATAACTATAAAAAAAATTATTTATAAGAAACATAATAGATTTTATTTGTCTAGATAACATGTTTTTACGCTGAATATCACCTCCCCCGTTAAATGGTTTTCTTTGTTGCAAATAAAAAAGGCTATAGTCATTTTACTTACTAAACTTTATTAATTATTATCTACCCGATGATCTTTTCAGAAAATTTATTTATTTTTCTGAAACCTTTCAAGTGAATTTGGAAACTCTGTGATACAAACAGTTTAATAATATCTCAACCATGAATTTTTTTAAAAAGTTCTCAAATGGAAACAATTTATTTTAAAAGTTCTCAAATGAAAATCTTATCCCGTTCTTTATCCTATTTTCCAAACTTTTTTTTATTAAAATGTTGATATATTCTATCTGATACTACTGATGGAAACGCCTTTAGGTTATTCATTTCGTAAGCTGCTAATCAATTATCCTAAGTATTTATATAAATTAATCCTAAGTAATTGCATAAGTTACGTGCACATGTTATATGGATACATGTTTTTCTAACCCCTAATAAACTTGATGGTACACTTGTCTCCCTCGTGACTGCTTTGGTGTCGCTGTCTCCCTCGTGACTGCTTTGGTGTCGCATCTTCATCTCCTATATGATAAGAAAACAAAATGAAAACTGCATGCTCAAGACAATTGCGTACAAATCAAAACTAATTTTGTGCTTCAATTAACATAACAAAATTACTGACTGCAGGAGGGTTACATGGTGCCACGTACCAAATGCGAATCATTACTAAGAAATAAACTCTTAAGCCCTATAATATTCCACGAGGGCAGATTAGTCCAACGTCCAACGCCGTTAGTTGCTCTGCTAACTCTCCTTTGGCTTCCCGTCGGTTTCGTTGTCTCTCTTATCCGAGTCTACACGAATATTCCATTACCCGAACGCATTGCCCGTTACAACTACAAGCTCACAGGGATCAAACTAATCGTCAACGGCCACCCTCCTCCGCCGCCTAAACCCGGCCAACCAGGCCACCTCTTGGTCTGTAACCACCGGACCGTCCTCGACCCGGTGGTGACAGCTGTCGCGCTCGGCCGGAAAGTCAGCTGCGTCACTTACAGTATTAGCAAATTTTCTGAGCTGATCTCTCCAATCAAAGCCGTTGCGTTGACTCGTCAGCGCGAGAAAGATGCAGCGAACATCAAGCTTCTCTTGGAGGAAGGCGATCTCGTGATCTGTCCCGAGGGAACCACGTGCCGTGAGCCTTTCCTTCTCCGGTTTAGCGCACTCTTCGCCGAGCTCACGGACCGGATCGTTCCCGTGGCGATCAACACGAAACAAAGTATGTTTAATGGTACAACCACACGTGGCTACAAGCTTCTTGATCCTTACTTCGCGTTCATGAACCCCATTCCCACGTTTGAAATCACTTTCCTTAAACAACTTCCGGTCGAGCTGACATGTAAAGGAGGCAAATCGCCGATAGAGGTGGCGAATTACATACAGAGGGTTTTGGCAGGAACCTTAGGGTTTGAGTGCACCAATTTCACAAGAAAATATAAGTACGCAATGCTAGCTGGTACCGACGGTAGGGTTCCAGAAAAGAAAGAGAAAATATGATTATTGATTGGATAAAAGAGAAGATGAAGAAATGATACAAAGATTTGAATCTTTTTTTTTTTTTTTCATTTGGCTGGTTAGCTATTATTATTTAAGGGGCAAAGAATTGATAAGTTTGTTTCTTTTGTCTTCTATGCTTCCATAATTGTTTCTTCGCAAGTTTTTATTTGTAATATTTTAAAGTTTTTCCTTTAGTACAATAACGATTTAAGAAAAAGAAAAAAAAATTGGTATGATCATTTACTTGTTTAGTTGGTTGTATACTTGTATATAATATTTGTTAATAGCGTAAACATATTATTTTTCTTACAAAATATTTGATGGACACAGGTTTCTAACTATGATGGTATGTGACATTTCGTACATATGAATGTAATATAGCATAAGTCATAACCGCTAAAGATCCAATGTAATATATATCATAACCACTGAAGATCAAATGTACGTCTGGATGTCATATCATAAGTCATAACCATTAAAGTTTAAACTAAATTTACTGTTATTTTTGTATATTTATTTATATATATAGTAATTAATATATCCGATCACGATCATGTCAGGAATATACAACACTGCAATATATTCACAAATTGTCTACTCATTTTAAATCGATCGAAATAATTTTATAACATAAGAAAAAATCATCTGTTTCACAAAAAATGATTTGTTTGGCAGATAAGAAAGTTATTGCAAAACAAGATGAAAGACTCGTTACACCTCTGAATAGGGTTTCTCGAATTTTTGGATTATTTTGAAGTTAAATCAAGACCATGCTACAGGTTTTAAATATATATGAGAAGGTGAAACTTGGCATGACTTATGACTAACTCTTTTGTCTATGGAGCTCTTTGGCTAATGACATAGAATTGTGGCAACTACAAGAGCAAGACCGGGTAAAAATCTAAGGATTCAAGGTCATGGTCATAATTGTTGCAGCAAGCCCGTCTTAGTTGGTTTCCTGATTTAGGGTCAAAATATTTGTGAAATATCCACTCTAATAATTGCTTGATCATTGCTAAATTTTTTAAGTAAAGATAAGTAACAACATACCCAATTTTTACAGATTTGTTTGTTTTCGAACTTTAGCTTCTGCTTCATGTTAAAATAAACCAAGCCTAAATTGACAACATATCATTTAGTTGACTGATATCTACTAAGTAGATACTAGCAGCATATCATACTATGGAGTTGCTGTATCTATAAATGGAATAATGAATAGATAATAAAAAAAAACTATGACCATTGTTGGGTATACTATTGTCATATGATTATGACTCGGCCATTAATTTTCATCACGAGGGTATCTACTTAGGTAGCCTCTTAAATATTTGAACAACCATTGGGCGTCGATAACAACCTCACCTCTCTGCCAACATTTATTCCCCAATTTAGTTTTATTTGGAAGTTTTTAATCCAATTGGTTCCAATAAGTTTCCGATCTGAACTTTCATTTATTATCTTTCGATCGTATGGAATAATTGCTGATTGTATGGATGTAGACGATTAAAGAAGTAAGATTTGTAGTTATTTCACCGGTCGTTAGATTAAAAAGTTTCTTACCAGACAACTAATTTTAACCCTTTTTGTGGATGAGTTGTAATAATAGAGGGGCATACGAAAAAAATCACCATGCAATGAATAATATTTCAAAATGTTGACAACGCTCAAAACTGTAATCAGCTAGGCTTCTAACATTGGGTCTACTATGGGCTTGAAGACCCATTACTTAAAACAATTTTGATCCACAACACAAAATCAAACACGAGTAAGTCAATTTGAACCGGCGGTGCGCTCATGCCGTTCGTTTCACCGGCGCTTCTCTGTGCTAATTCTCTTTCTTTCACAGAATGTTGATCCTTTCTCACTGTTTCGCCTCGGAGACGACGAGAGAAGCGTCGGAAGGGATGTCGTCTGCGGCGAGGCTCTATCTACTTCCTCCATCGCCGTCTGACTTGGTTGTGGGGTTTTCTGTTTCTCGTGCGTGCAAAGGAGATCATGCTTCTCGTGCATGTTTGAGTTTAAGTGATCTAATGATGTCCAGATACTTAGGATTCCATTTGTGAGACTGAGAAAGATTTCGTGTTCTTCCTCGAGTAATGTTTATCCTGTTTTTTTATACTATTTTATTAATGTCTGTTTGGCCGTTATGTATGTTTTAGTTATAGCTTGATATAAACTGGCAAATAAAGCCCTGTTCTACTAAAAAAATTGTTCATTTCTCTCGAGATTTCTTAATTAAATAACATTATCAATAAAACCAGCCTTGTGAATTGTTGTGACTAAGAGTAGTTTAATCAGAGGATGATAAGAATATTTAAGCCGGTCTCTTATAATTTATAAAAAATATATATAAGCACGTCTTTGCCTCCATCGGCCTTCTGTTGAATTTCCGGCTAAATTTTCGTACTTCCATTGAAAGTCGAATATTTTTTTTCCGGCTCAATTTTCATAATTCGTTTTATTGTTAGTCATTGACTTTGTTTCCACATGACAAGTTAGCTGATGTAGTACTAATGGCATCTTTTCTACGAATCATTGGTAAGTCGATATGAAGGAACACATCCAATCTTTCACCCAACATTCTACATTGATCATTTCTAGTCAGATGTTCATCGTGTGTTTTATACGCTAAATGCCTTTAACAACATCCTTGTCTTTTAGATTAGTAATACCTATATTGATTTTTGACCATTCAGTTCTATCTTGGGCTTTTACTGTTGCGTGGTTTACCCTCTGGAAGTTAATGCTATACTTGACAAACGAAATGAAGCTCAAGTTCACGGACGCAGCTGCAATTGTGAATGTGTTTGTTGGTGTATCAGCTGTTGGTCATCTTGGCATGCAGTTCCTAGTTGATGCATTTATTAGTCACTTTTGGATGCTCTGCCTCTCTACTTAAGCGTTCAGTTTCGTAAGACCTTGATCTCCTCTTTGAAACCCCCAGCTTTGGTTTTATGTAGTATGATTTTGTTCTTATGCTCTTTGGTGTTCAGGGTTTCGGATTCTTGGCAATATCAGCATCACCAATAATTGTGTATTCCCTTTACTTGCTGCTACTGCTATTCCTCATATAAACCCGTGGTTTGTAAGATTCACAATCCCTGCTGGCTGCGAGGTTTTAGCAATGCTGATTTTTTGTGTCTGGTGCTTGTTCATACAAACGGGAAAAATCTGGTGGGAGTTCTTTGACAACAGTTTTCCGGGTCTTTGCAGCTTCTGCTTCCAAAATGTCTAGTGGAAACCCGAACAACTTAAACCAGCTCTATGAAGATACCGAGTGTGATCTTGATTTGAAGTCCCACACAAGTAGCTTGAGGTTAACGACTTAGTTCTTGTGTTGATTTATGAATACTCCAAACCGAGCCCTTGGAACAACAGAGGGAAAACAGATGGAGACTTTGTAGGGTAACAGAAGTGGAGCAAACCAAAAGCGTTTTACGCACGGTTCCTTTGTTCGCTACATCTCTCATTTCCGGGATTGTTTTCTCCCTTGGTAACACTTTCTTCCTCGAACAAGCAAACCATTTGGACTCTAATTTTGGATCTTGGAGTCTCCCTCTCCCACTCCTCTTACTCTTTAGTGAAGCTGCAAGGCTAGGATCCCGAGAATTATGCGTCATGGCTCCAAAACGCAACGCCAAATCACCAAAACAAACCAAAACGCCATATGGTATACCAGTCTCCATCATCCTTTCGGTATGCTGCTGCGTTATTGCTGCACACGTTGAGTCCAGGAGGATCAAAGTGGTTAGAACTCAAGGTTTGCTATATGAAACTATCCCCATGAGTGTTTTCTGGCTGCTCCCACAGTACGTTATTCTCGGTTCAATTACAGGAATCTACGAAAATAGCTTTGCGTTTTACCTAGAAGAAACAGTCCCTGAAGAGTTGAGCCAATACATGGTTTTATTTAATTTGGGCGTGTGCGAGGTTGGGATCATGAGCAATATCGCTCTTGTTAGTGTGGTGGGCAGAATAAGCAGAGGCAAATGGTTTCAAGACACAATAGACAAGAGCCGGTTGGATTATTATTATTGGGTGTTAACAGTTTTGAATATGTTCAATCTCTTGTTGTATATCTCTGTAACATATAGGGACACAATGTGCTACAAGAAAAATGGTGCAACACAAGAAAATGGTCGATAAACTTTTTGTGTACTTCTAATGTGCCCAAAATTTCAATTTTATATCCGGATAGGCCCATGAGGTAGATGAGGTGATTATGTTGTGGCTTTGTAAAAATAAAAGGCAGGCTATGTTGCTCATCAACTAAACTTTCAATGACTTTTGAGAAACAAACTAAAGTAGGTTATGACTTAACAGGTGGAAAAGAAAAACAAATCTAACATTATGGAAGTGACATTATAAGAATATTTAGGAATCAACGGTTTTGCTTCAAAGTCAATTTTGCAATCATATGGAGATACTTCTCGTATTACTCACCAAAAAGCATCAAAATGGAACCCACCAAAACATCAATTTGAAGAACAAATTCACCAATAATTTGAAAGGTTCCTAACGTTTAAAAAGTAATTAAGATGCGTTCACATTTCTTTTTGTTACACATAAGGTTTCTTATAGCAATATATTTATTGGTCGTTGAATATGCACACGTTTTCATTACTAGGATTTCTCTAAGGGGATATCGATATGGAGTACTGTAGAAAAAATATAGATCAATTCACACATTACTAATTAGTTATGCGTTGGAAGTTTATAATTTTTCACATGATATCAGATCTCAATAAAATTTAAAGGGACATAATCGATTAAATATATATATATATAGCAAAAGTAAATATTCATATTGAAAATATCGTATTAGAACTGAAAATTAAAAATAAAATATGTAAGACGTGAACTAATCCACTCTACTGCCTACTATAAGTTAAAAGGAAAAAAAAAAAATTCTTATGATATTCACATAAAGTCCCAAGATAAAAGCTATAAAATTGCCAACTTGGTGTGGAACAAAAGCACCTCAATCATTATGGCTTTTTGTTTATGGTATTCTTTAGGCTCGCTATAGATTCTCATTCTCTTGTCAACTTCGAACTTAGAAAAGTCATTTTTAATAAAAAAATTAGGAAAACAGAGTAATTAAAAAATAAAACAAAGCCAGGTTTCGATTACAGATTTGTCACCACAACAAGTTGTAAAATATATTAAATTTAAATAAATGGAAAACTCACTTGACATATATACTTTTAGCTTCATATTTCTAAATATATTATTGATTCTATACTAGCACATCCTATTTTAAATTGTTTTTTTTTAGCATCAGTTGGTTTATTTTCTGTAGTTTTACATTTTACATTTCACGAATGCTATCTAATTTTAGTGCCAATCTTCACACTGAGACTTTAAACTTAGCATATTTAGTAAAATTGGCACAAATGAGATGAGAAAAGGCAAAAGGGAAACTTGCAAAATATCTAACAAAGCGCAACAATAACAAATATTTATTAATTGAAAAATTCATCAATAAAGGACAAAAAATTGTAAAGTCTACATGACACAACTCACACAACATAAAAAATTGTAATAAGCAATTTGAGTACACAAGAGTTCCAGATTACAAACGCGAAAATCAAAGTTAATCACTCAGCAATTAAAATAACCAAAACCTAATTAATTTTCTGAAAAAGAACTCGTTGAATCAACCACAAAATATCTCGAACAGAAAAATAAGAGCAGCTATTTTTTTGGTATATGCACGCGGATTAATAAAAACAAAAGAGTAAAAAATTATTAATGATTATTAACTCGTAACTTATCCGAGATCTTCACCTTGTGCTACATTTGGAGATACGCATTGTACGATTCAAATTGCGATGCGTTTAGAAAACTTTGCTCCTGCAGTTTTGCCATGTACGGCGTTGACGACATTCCAAGAAGCGTTTCCTGAAACGCGTTTTGATTGTAATACGCAGCCGCTGTTTCATCGTATATCGTTTGACCTTCCCACTGATCCGAGTTTCCTCCTAGTGACGGCGGCAAGCATTGTGCGTTTGCAGTTGCGGTATCAGCAGCTGCGGCATCAGGCGAGTCTGGGATGTTGACGGTGGTGATATCATGGATGCTTGAGCGGCGTTTGTCTTTGCCGCCGTTGACTTGCCTTATGAAATACTTTTGAGCGTGACTCGCGACTTGCGTCGGCGTCCGTGTGGTCACAAAGTTTCGAGCTATGTTTCTCCAGTCGCCTTTTCCATATTTCTTCAGACCCATCAGAAATTGTCTGCATATTCATTGAAACGTACCGAAATTAAACCAACCAGACTCTGAATACCACTAATCACAGACATCAACTTCATTTAAGAAAGAAATTAAATTTCATGTGCCGTGTTTATACCAATGTTCCATGTGCCATTAATATGATGTAATGTGCGTGAGTGTAAAACAATTAAACGCACCAAGATCCAATTAATTCCTTTCACACACCAAATGCATACAAGAAAAAAGCAAGACTTCATCTGCTCTGCATATAGTTCAGCCATGAATTTATAAACTCAACACATTAAGAGAAAAAGGTGTAGTTTTTAACAAAAAAAAAAATATATATATATATATATATATATATATTTATCCTCCCTTTGTTATAGTTAGACAGATTTCATACATATTTAAAATATTCTGAATTTACGAATATATGCTCGTATTCAATCTACCGCTAATCAAAAGCCGAGGAGTTGAATCCAAAATTTTGGCTAATTTTAATAGGAATAAATTATAAACTTGGTTTAAAAAGGCATACTAGAAATGTAAGAAGATACTATTCTTTAATTTGTTTAATCAAAAGTCATATCCTAAATGTCGTTCTGGAGTTATAAAAACAAAAGTAACACTAAAATATTTTTGGGTAAAAGTAAAACTGACGCAGTATAAACATGTATCTACTACTACGTAAAGGGCGTGTGTGCCTGTCTCGTTGTCTCTAACCAGTACGTAACGTATGCAATACAGACACGCACTAAAGAATATATATATATATATGATTATATGCGTATTGTCTTGATTAAATATAGAATATATATATGATTATATGCGTATATTTATACGTATACATAAACACGTTTCCAAGAAAAAGACGTACGTATTAAAGAAAAAAAAGTGCAGCAGGGTCCAAATCTAGAGAAGAAAGCATTGACGTTTAGAAATGGAAAGTAGAGAGATCGAATGATTTATTATTTACCTGTGTTCTTCTTCTGTCCATGGAACACCTTTCTTCCGTTCATGCTCAGCTGCTCTAGCGGCGGATCCTCTCTTTCCTCCAGCGGCGGCGAAGTAATATCCGTTCATGTTAAAGCCATTGTTTCCAGCATCATAGCCTCCCCAGTCGAGTGTGAATGAATCAGAGGCGTAACCAGGGATCGGGATAAGACCAGCTTCGATGTCACTGACATCTTCCTCTAGCTCTCTGTACTGTTTGATCACATCTCCGACTGTCTTTCCGGGGAGCATGGCAGCGACTTTGTACCATCTGTCGGGAGTATCTTTGTCGTAAAAGGCTAAAGCGTTTTCGAATTTCTTGTTCTCTTCAGCTGTCCATTTTGTTCCTCTATTTTCTTGGAACAACCAGTTTGATGTTTCTAAGTATGTTGCTGGTGACATAACTTCAGTTCCTCTGTTCATCTTCTTTTTTCTTCAACGATTGTTGATCGAGTATAAACAACAACAAAAAAACAGAGATTTCGATTTTGTATCAATGGTGGAACTCTAAGAGAGAGAGAGAGAGAGAGAGAAGTTGGTGACTTCGATCTATCAGAATGGCATTTTTGAAATGGAATCTGAGAGAGAAAGAGAGATGATGATAAGCATCTAATAAGGTAGGAGAATCTAAAGGAGGAGGAAGGAGTTGAAAAAAGAAGAGCTGCTTTTTCCAGAGTCTAAGGACAAGAAGAAGAAAAAGATTCCGTTTCTGAGCTTTGTTGTCTGAACGATGAACCCCTTTTACCAAACCAGTTTCTTATTGCCAGATCCGAATCCAGATAACAAATAAAAATTAAAGGAAATTCGGAGGAAAATAAAAATAAAATGAGGCTCCTTAAGGAAAAACAGAGGATCTGTGATTTAGAAGGTCCCTTTAGGAGTCTGAAACTGAGACAAAACCAAAACCAAAAAAGAAAGATTATTGAAAAAAAAAATTAAATAAGACCGAATCTCACATGAGAGCAATGAAGAAACTCAGGTGTGTTGAGAAAATTAAAGCTGATAAAGTGAACTAAACTCAACCTTCTTTTCTTCTTCTTCTTCTTCTTCTTCTTTCTCCCAAACTCTCAAGTCGAAAAGGGAAGAGAGAGAGAGAGAGAAATGTATATGAAACAGGAATGATCTGAGAGTGAGAGGTGAGTTAAAAAGCTGTTGATCTGTGATTGTCTATGCCCAGACAAAATTTTCTGGGCCTTTAATTATTTTAATTATATAATTATATTTATATTAAGATCTACTAGTTTTTGTAACTTTTTTTTTTTAATTGCTTGATCGCTTAAAGCTACCAATTAATGGAGTACTAAACGTTCTTAGGATAATTTCTTAAAGAAAAATTCTACTTACAGAAAAATATTATTCTAACTAAGAAGTTTCAATATTATGACAAAAAAATAACTTTGTTACTATACTTTTAAGTTACTTAAACTAAAACTGTAATGCTAGAGGATTAAGGTATTTCTCCAAACATGCCATTAAGTTGTAACAAATGATAGTTTTGAGAAATAATCTTTTTTTTTCATATGAGAATTGCAAGGGTGCTTAACAAAACAGTACAGCGAAACTATTTTCCACGACCATTTATAATATTGATACGAAAAATTCTAATCACACGATGCTCAAGTCATATATAAAACGATGTTAGTGTTGATGTAAATAGTAGTAACATTGTTCTATAATTTTCTTAGGTAAGTATTCCACATCAACATAGTACAATAGCTAATATAATTCAATTGAAATTAAAAAGGTATCATTTCAAAGTGAGATTAGTTGATCTTTTTAATATTCATTTTCAGAGTACCTTTTTGATTCAATCAACCAATAAACACTCGTCCTTGTATAGTCTGTGATAGACCTTGACATAAATAAGGAAAAGACATGTGTCGTATTTGAATAGGCGAGTCACACGTGTTCATATCTCATATGTTCTTAAGGAACTTTTTTTAAAAAATTATTTGTATGCTCCGTTGATTGATTTATTTATATTGTTTATGTATTTGTTTTGTTGATGAAAATAATAATATGACTCAACTAATGGGAGAAGGTTTTTGCGGCTTAAATGTTTCCTAATTATAGGCCAAAGACGTTTAGAGACGAACCAATCACAGTCTCAGATAAGACACACAAACCAGGAGCAACCTTCATTGGCTACCAAGATTTAAGGTCGGTGACAAAGGTATTTTAGTAATTGTTCATAGTGTTGACATTTAACCTTTTAAGCACATGAGTTGTTTGTTTGTTTGTATATATATCGAGATGCTTTATTTTTATTTTTTTTCACTTGGTAAATAATATGGTAACAATATATTTTTGGACCACAATTTAGATAACAAAGAAAAGTGGAGAATGTGGTTAAATGCATATTTGAAAATTAGCATGCTAGAAAACCGGAAAATAGCATATATATATTCTACTACAAACTATGCTTATTTACGAAGATAGGCAAACAAGTTTACTTTCATTCCAAAATACTTATACAAACTACAGTTACTACATAAAGCTTACAAAAACTTACACCAACTGCCATAAAAAATGAATTATGATCTAATCCTGCTAATAAACTAAATAATGAAAACGATAACGAAAACGTAGTGGTCATTACTTTGTTAGTTAAGATCGAAAATCTATTTCTGAATGCTTTCTCTTTTAGCCATTATAAAATTTATTTGATGGTTATATAGTTTAGAGATTACCATGAGTTTTAGTATGAAATCTTTTGGTTAAATAAATTATTACATAAGAATTGGCAGTACTTTTCTTAGGGCCTACTATTTGCCAGACTAAATCTTGGAGAACTATTAGCGAAGATATTTTATTGTACAATGATGATACCTTGCTTATTTTCTTGGTTTAATCACAACTAATTTTTTTCTAACACCAAGGAAATAATCAAATCGAATAGTAAATGTTTTAGTGTCATAATTGCGTGTCTAAAGCTAACAAGCTCGTAATAATGGAGTTTAGCGAGAGATCGAACCTTAATTAATTAACGTAGGAAACATAGTCATGTTGATAATTTAACAACATCTAAAATTCCAAATATAAATTAAGGTCTGTGACATAAGGATATCCCAATTTATTAGAAGATTATTTTAAAGAATCAAATTAGGTTTAACAATTTTTTTGTGTGCAAATTACAGTTCCATTATAAAAGCTTGGTTGTAACGTGAAATACGAGTTTCATCAAAATTTGAGACTACATATGATTTTATTATGGTTTGTGTTTTTTTTTCTTTCATAAGACGACTTAATTAAAGGATCTTATTTGAAAAGAATCGTAATGTCAAAACCTTCGACTTATTCCAATAACTCCAACATAGAGAACATAAGAAGACTTTGATAGCATAGAGGGTTGTGAAAGGGGTTACTCACCAGTACAAATTGACGGAAATATAATATTTTCACATTTTAAATTTCTATTGGTATTGACTTGTGAGATTCATATTAATGATATGTTTCAGGTTTGTCATTATTCCATTAATACAATAAATTGTATACAAGAATGTATTCTCCTCATTTTGGTTATCTTATATTTTACCCTTTAAAACTTCATCCAAATTCATAGCATATTTATTTATAGTTTATAAGATTTAGGCATTATTTGAGACACTTAGGAAGTTAGGAGTGCGATCATATATCTATATACAAAATGTGAAATAAATAAATTTATATATATATATATATATAATGAAATGCTAATTGATCCTTCAATTGTAACTCATAGACTCATAGTCTCGTATCATGTTACAACACTTACTTTTCTGTGTCGCTAATCAATTTCTTAAAACAACTAAACAGTCGTGAATCATTTATATAAATGGGTTAGGTAGCTTAAGTGACCACGCCATAACAGACACAATAATTTTCAAAAGTGTTCAGAATATTTTTATCAATAATTAGTAATTAATTAGCGGTATAGTAGTTGAGGATTCAACATATTAGTCGAATTTCATATAAGGATGGAGTCTCATCCTCTGCGTTGTATGTTGGAGATTGTTTACGTTTTTTGGGGACAAAAACATGTTTTACTACAAACTTAGATCTTAGTATATATTGCTGTTCCTGCCTATTTATTTTAATAAGTTATAATAGTATTGTTTAGAGTTAACTACAAATACAATAAAATGTACTGTTCAAATTTTAACTTCAAAATATATATGAATAGAAAATATTATAAGATTTAACTTCAAAATATATATGAATAGAAAATATTTGGATCCACAATCTTTTTATACACTCAGAAATATATATTCATTTATTTTTAGATTTAAATTATGTGTTAAAAGGAATAACATCAATCAAGTCTGTGCATATCTTAACTTTGGTTGGTCATATTTTAGACCTAATTATGTATTAAATATTAGGCCAACATCGAAATATATGTTATGCAAATGTAGCAAGAAATATATTAATCAGTTTGGATATTATAATTACTAGGAGGTAAAAAAATTATAAATAGCTAAATCTTCAAAAAATGTTTCAGTATATTCCAGAGATATTATATTGTACTCGAATAAATTAAAATTTGATAAAGAAGGATTCCAACTAATATTATTGAGAATTGATTGTAAATGAGCCATTTTAAAATTTTATTAGTAATTAAATAAGCGTTATCCAATTTTAAAAACCTTTTTTTTTTTTGAAAAAAATGTTGTTAAATTTATAATCTAAAATCACAACAATTCCATTTCGAAAATATGAAAACCCAAGACAAAAGTATTTAAGGATGTGATTAGTTATGTAGTAGAGTAAAGAAGTGGGAAAATTTGAAAAACAAAATAAAGAAAAACAAAAAATATCTGGAATAAATATGTTCACCTGATTGAAGTTAAGGTAGGATTTACTCTATTTTTATTGGTTTTGCTCATTTTTTAGAGTAAATGAGTTGAAATAATATTCACTTCTTTGATCCAGATTGGTTAAATTTAAAGTTAAATTTTCTTCCACCTATTTTCTTTCACTCTAAATATGCTAAACCCTAAATGAAATCATGCATTAATGTAATTTCAATAACTGTTTATCCATTCTTGACGACTTGCCACCATTTGATATACCACCAAAATGGTCAAAAACTTTATCTTAAAATGTTATGTATCACACCAGGGGCATACACAGGAAGAAGAAGGGTATGGCATATGCCACACTCTAATTTTGTTTTTAAGAATTAGTATGAAAATTTATTAATATTCTTAGTTTAGATATTTTTTGCAATATGTGCCCTACACTAAATTTGTTTCTAAATTCACTCATGTATCACATATGCATATCTCAAGATGAAACTATACTTTTTAAAAGATTTCTTCTGCCAAATTCTATACTTATTCAGAACATGACTACTTAAAGTGAATTATTTTGACGACAAGTGGATGTCCTCAACAAAATCAACTGTTAACATAATTAATAGGGTGAACAAAATGTCCAAACCTCATGTTAAAAAAGTCTAAGCTATACTATTTTATTGAAAATATACTCCATTTATTTAATTTACTACAAAAATACATATCTAAGTATTTGTTTTGTAAAACACCTATAATGCTAAAAAGAACCCAGCCATCGTTTTTTAGCCTAAAAGTTTCATGTAAATTCGATATCATTTAGAGACCCATAAATAAAGTATATGGAAGAATAACTTTTTTTTATTGAATGGAAGAATAACTCTATGTACATATTAACATACGTTTAACGAAATGAACAAATAATCAACTTAGACTTCAAACTTTTTAAATAATGGGGGGAATTGGACTCAGATTCATGATAAGTAAGTAAAGAGCCATCCCTTCGCAATATATCTAATTTTAATAAGAAACGCCAGAGGTTTTAAATTAATTCATTAAATTAGATAATAATTTGATGTTCTCCACATCTACAACTCTTTAAATATCAGAATTATTTAAGTAAAATGTCAGAGTTGTTTGTCCACCACTCACACCCAACACACGTTATATATTTTCTAAATATTAATACGACAATAATATATTCAGTAAAGTTATTATACGTTTATCGTAGAGTTTCCTCAAAGGGAAAGCATCTCTTATTTCCAAATGAGGACACTTTTTTTTCTCCCCCAATAATTTATTTTGCCTACTCTTGATATATTTATCGATGCAGGCAAGTAAATGTACATTATAATTTTTTTTTAATCTTTAATACAGATCTCCGACCTTTCTAGGTTTATTTCCTAATGGTTTAGCTAGCTACAACCATCATCTTATCACCATTTACCACTACCTATATATATGTAATTTTTACTTTACATTGATATTAGTCTATTGCTTATTACTACTGTAGTTCATATTAAATGAAAAGTCCTTATACATCTTACGCAAGAAAATTCAAATTTTCTGCTAGACTTTTTATTTGAGTAATTTTTTTTTTTTCTTTGTTAGCCAAAGATTAATCCATTTGAAATCTATATAGAGGCCAACAAAAAAAAATTTTGTTTCGTTTTATATTTGATGATGTCTTGTGTATACACTGAATTTATGTTTCAGAAAATGATGATATTTTAATTAAATTGTAGCTTAGGTATACATTTTTATAGTTACTTAATGAAGTGTGATGAAACACAAATTCTGTTTTCACTTATCAAGTTAAAATTTGGCATCTTAAGTTTTTTTAATCAATTAAACAGTTTTCTATAATTATCGATGTCAACTTATCCAGCCTCTTATCTTTGACTATATATAAAAATGGACAATCAAACATACGTATGCAAACTAAACTAATATTAATAAAAGATAGACGATTGATATAATACCATAACAAAGAAAAAGTCTTCTATTAATCTGAAAAATGTTGGTAGACAAATACATATCTCTTTATTATATAATAAGAAAAAAACATTATAAAATTCATCTTTTAATATTATATGTAATATAGAATTCGTATACGGTCATGAAACCACTACTTTTAAAGTTGGTTGTATTTGGGACAGCAAACAATTGAGGTATGTTTCATAATGTAAAATATTAGGAATAATTAATTGATGGGCAACAAAAAAACGACACGAAGTTGGGAGTAAATAGGGAGCACTGGCACACAGTTTGACCCACCGGAGCGACAACAAAAGAGTGCGAGCGTGCCTGTAGGGCTGCCACTCATAATGCGCTCCACACGCTTTTGTACATTAGTGGCTTTGCACAAATCATTTGTTTTCTTTTATTATTTATTACTTCTAATTATCTATAAATATTTTCTGAACTTTCTATTATTATAAGTTGGAACCCATACTTTACGTTCCAAATTTATAAATTTTGGGGAGTGCCAACAAAATCACATGGCTCTGATAGTTTTGTTGTCAACGGACTTTTATATTTCATTTTAAACTCTTTTTTTGCGATAGTATATATTTACTCTGGAAAACAGTAAAGAAACATATAATTTCCATAAAAAAATACAAATCTGAATATATATATATATATATGCACGCTCAAATATTTTATTTGTAATATTAGTGATACTACCAAAAATGTTCTTGTTGTATTAGTGTTTTTGTTTTATAAACAAGCTTACTTAATTTTGAGTGGAAAGTACCAAAATTACGTACTTAAATCATTACAACTCAAAAATAGTAAATCTGCATATTTTAACACACATTACAATCGGAAAATTATAAACTGAAATTCAATCTAATCTTCAAAATCACAGGCCCTTTTGTAAAATTGTCAACAGTGAAATGAAAAGATAAGTTAAGGTCAATAGACGTCCATCTATTATCTTTACCAACAAACGATAATCATTAAATTACTATCACTTGTTTAAATTTAAGATTATGATTGAAAATAAAAATACGTTTTCTTCATGAAGAATATGGATGTATGTTATGGTTCTTTGACATTACCATAAAATATTTCTCATTCTTAATGGAGTCATGTGTAAGTCTATATATATTCGATGTACCTAGTGTACAAAATAATTCGGGCACACAGCCGCTAACCAAGTGATGCGGTAATTTACAAATTTAATATTGTCGAGCAACTTAAAAAAAAAAGACATTCTTAATGAGCTCATTTTGGATTACTGAGAAACTTTTGAGCTAGATCTGACAACTAAAAGTTATTAAAAGAACTTTTTTCATTGATTTTGACATATTTAATTAGACTAAGCAACTTTTTTTTGAACAAATAGACTCTGCAACGTTGCCGATCAAAATTGTTATGAACTGTTGTCATTTATATATCTCTAATCACATGGGCTTTTTAATCGCTAAAACCCTTTAAAATTAAAATCACAAATAAGATTGATTATTATATGATTTTTTGTTAATTTAGTATAGTGTTTTTAATATATTTTTTAATATCGTGGAATGTTAAATTTGAATCTCATATATATATATATATCATTATTTTTAGAACTTGTTTGCTATTTGATTCTTAATATTATATGTGTCTAAAGAATTTAAAAGTTGAATTAAGAAAAGAAAAGCTAGCTACCTAACCTAATATGTAGATAAAAAAAAACTCCAGTTTCATGGCAGCACAATCGAAAGAAAAAATAGTTAAGAAGTAAACCGAATAATTGAGATGATAAAACGTCGGTTTTAAAAGGAAAAAAAATAAAGCCGACAAAAAAAAAAGAAAAAAGAAAAGTAAAATCATCTCCCTTTTACAAAGAGGACGGCTCAAGGTCAAGGTCAAAAGCTCATGTGTTTCAAGAGGCCAATTTAGATAACCATCAAAACAAAAAGATAACCATATAGTTTTGTTTCTTTTCTTTAATTTATCTCCACCCTTTAATCAATCATTTTCTCGTTAATCCTCTTATTATCATGCACTTAACATTGTCCTAACCCCACATGGCTACGGGCTACCTATGTATTTCTGTATGGTGGAGAGAGATTAAATATACAATTTGGTACGACATTTTTTTCTTAAGGGGTAGTACCTTGTACATCGACCTACAATTAATTATACTAGAGCGGTAAGCTCGATTAAATTCTTCATGTGCAATATATAAAATGTCTCTGAGCTTTCCAATGTATTACTAATATAACATCATAGTCTAATTATGGTTCAAAATTTCTCAATTGGTGAGAGCATAAACTCATATATCTTTAAGGTCTGCGTGCTCTAAGGACGATATAAAAAGTGAATGTGTAATAAAATACGTTGTTGGTTAGAATACCATCTATATAAATTTTGTTTTAAAATAAAGTTGTTGGACCAAAAGAATAAAATAAAAATCATGGGCCTTATAAGAGTTGTGTTGGAGAGAATAATTTTATATAAATGGAATTTTGATATAATGATTAAAAAAAATTATAACACAATGCTCTTTTCCTTCCTCTTTTATTCGAACTTTGCTTGAGCAAAAAATGGAACCTTTTGCTTTGCTCAAAAAAAAAAATAATTTGCTAACCAAATCCACGCATTAATTCACCATTCGCTGGTCTTCTTGGACGTGGCCTTGTTTAGTTGAAGAACCTAACACTTGGGAAGATCCTTAGGCGGTGGCAAAATCGACTGATTGCGTCCTTTGCCGTTCTCCACCAAGAAAGCCATCTTTAATCCCCACGTCGTGTGTACCTCCAAGTGACAATGCATGAACCAAACCCCTATATACGTTACAAAATATCAATCCATTAATTTATAATTATTAGAATATATACTAGTATTTGACTTGTACCATAAGATTTTTTTTTTGTTTCAATAACGAGGAGACCGCAGATGAAGTCATAAACTAACTAGCATAGCTTGCGCAATTGCTATGTGAATTTCGCAAAGGACAAAGAAAAGATGATGAGTCTAGCAGAAATTGATCCATGACCTAAATCTACATGAATATAAGTTCTATACAACCACTAGACTAGGATCATTTGATTAACTTCTTTTTACATTGAATTTGGTGAACGTACCGGGATTATCCGCTCTAAATCTGATGACGACCCATCCACCAGATGGAACTCCGATTGTGTTCCTCTCAACCGGATCGACCAAATTAAAGTTGTTTGGATCTTTCTTGGGGTTGAAGTTACCTAATCCCCGACCAACTTCGAAGAAGTTAAAGCCGTGAAGATGTATCGGATGGTTCTCTGGCGCTATGATGCCGGTATCTTGGAGAACCAGCTGCACTGTGGCGTTGTAAGGTAGCTTGTAAAGCCTCGTCCCGGTTTCTGTGGCCATGTTCGTAACTGATCCTCCGCTGTAGTTGAAAACGTGCGGTGGGTTCTTGGGAAAATCCGTCGTGAAAACTCCGCTAATGTTAAAGTAATGAGCCGGAAGCAAAGCGGTTTTGGGCATAGTGAATGTTACATTGTTGATGCTGGCCACGACACGGCTTCCGTTCCCGGCCTTACAAGTAGGACACGGGTTTAGCCCGAGGCCGACGGTGAAGAAGAGATGGTGGTCGATGGTGGTCGGGACTAGGGCAGGGTACTTCTTGGAGTTGAGACTACGAAGAGAGTTTGTAAAGTTGTTGGCCACAAAAGTAGCGTTTTGCGGCGGAGGGAGAGTTAGAGTTGTTGGGGAGGAGGATAGTGTTCCGGAGTAATGGACAGTCGCGGTGGCGGTAACATTGTCCACCGCGATCGGGGAGTCCATGAAGGGAGAAGCGGTTACAAGGTATTTGCCGGCAGATTTTGAGGTGGTTAGGAGGACGTTGGTAGTTTGACCGGGGGCTATAAGGATGGTGTCGATCTTGAACGGTTTGACGTAGACGGCGTCAACTTCCACCACCGTAAAAAGATGACCAGCGATTTTGAAAAAGAGCTCTTCATTAAGTGCAGCATTGACTAGTCGTAGGAGATAGGTTTTACCATTTTCTACTGACAGTTTGTAACCTTGGAGAGCAGAAATTGGGTTTAATAATCAGTGTTTTTTGCTTGGTAACTAATAGTGTTAGAAATCAAATAAAATGGTAACTTAAAAATTAATTACCCTGAGATGGACAATTCTTTACGGGGCCAGGGTGTCCGTTGATCATGTGAGCGTCAGAGACATTAGGGGCTAATCCAGACTTAAGCGCCTCGTTAATTACGTTTTCGGTATCTGATTTCCACCATTCACCTGATATTATGATGAGCGTTAGTTAGTCATGCCAAATTAACGTATATTCAGTGCCACAAATGATACCAGTATTAAAATCATTTAACCAAATTTGAATTCTACTGGCAAGTTCAATTATTAAAGTGAAGTGCAAGCCACATGAGAATCAGATTCAATGGATTCACACTGCTAACCGTGGTTCAAAATAGAATGATTAAGCTACCTAGAACGATGACTTTCTCGTGGTCGGGTTTGGGGAACGGGTAGGGAACACCACGTTTGGGGAGGATAACAATTGCGCCAAGAACCGTGGCTCGGAGCCAGAGGATGTGAGCGTGCCACCAGAGCGTTCCGCGTTGGCCAGTCAAGGTGTAGTTGTATGTGTAGACCTGACCTGGCTGGATCGGGCACTGGGTTATGTAAGCTGGCCCATCGGCCCATCCCGTTCTCACTTGTCTCACACCGTGCCTGTTCTCGGTCGGCCACAGTTACCAATTAATTAATTAATAAACTAATTAATGATGATTTAGTGGAAGATTAAGTAGGAGCTTACCAGTGGATGGAGACGTTGTACTTGACGTGATTAACGACTTTGATGAGCAACGTGTCGTCTTCTCGTGCGTAGATTGTGGGACCTGGATATCTACCGTTCACGGTCACGGTTGGCTTGCTTGAGCATAGTCTAGTAATGTTCTTCATCACAACCTTTGTGAGTTTCAAACACAAATATAATCAGTAATAATTATATTGGAAAGTTAAGCAAAAGGGGAAAAAGGTAAATAAGACGAAAGGCAAACCAATTTAATCATTATCATTATCTGATTGTAAGTTGTAACAAAGAAACAAAACATGTTTCACTTCATTCAGATTTACGTCAAAACATTATATATCCTTATTACATAAAATGATTCTCAAAAAGAGGAAAAACATCTGACGTACATAAATCTGAAATGGTAGTGTGTGCCAGTAAAGGCTCTAATAAATAAAATGTTTACTGAAAATTTAGGTCTAAAAAGTATCCTACATGAACAAATTTTATATCTTCCAATGTGAAGCCACAAACAACATATATATTACTACGTAAGCACGTATGAAATATACGCATGCGCATAAGAATAATTGTCGATCCTGAATGTGCATATATGGATATGTTGTGAATATTTCATATGCAGCATAAGAGATCGGTGTGGCTACCTAAATATACACAGCTACTCAACTATACAAGTGGATAGATATAGACTCACGTTAAACTTGTAATGGCGAACCATGCTCTCTGATGGAGCTGGGAACACAGACAAGGACACAAGAAACAGAAACCAAACCATATGAGACTTCATCTCTCTCTCTCTCTCTCTCTCTCTCTCTCTCTCTCTCTCTCTCTCTCTCTCTCTCTCTCTCTCTCTCTCTCTCTCTCTCTTTGATTTCCTTCTTCTGTGTGTTTAGTATTCTTGTATGTGTGTTTGAAATGAGCGACTGGCCAACGCAAGCTTATAAAAGAGAGGAGAAAGAGATTAGAGACGAGAGAAGGAGGCGACGTCGTTTTAGGTGTTAGGTAGACCCAAAATTGAATTCTTTATAGTTAAGATTCCCATTCTTACCACAACCAAGCTCCCTGACCAAACCCAAGAAATTAATTTTCTTTTATTTTCATACCAAAATAATTGTCAAATCTCATTTACCATATGGTTTATTTTATAAGTTTTTCCACAAAACTACTGTATTAGTTATCCAAGTTTTATGTTTGAAATCTTTTGTATTAACATGGTTTTAGTTAACATGCAAAATATCACATATTAATATATCTTTCTTGGTCTCGATTATGCTCAATTATTTGACCGGGTATGTTAAGTAAGTACTTTTTAAAGTATTTATTACTTGTATTGTATGCATAAGTAAGTAATATAACTGTGATCATATTACGTACGTAGTTACGTTAATAAACCTGTCTGCTCAATCCCTCACTTAAATTTGATTTCACTTATTCTTATTTTTCTGGAGATCATTCCATTGAATTTGCATGAAAGGATAAACGCGTACGTAGATAAACGGTATCACTGTAAATTCTGTAATCAGCTTGCACATAAAATTATTTTGTTACTAATATATGTAGATGCATCCGTACCCATTATAAAGAATTAGTTAGAAGAAAAAAGGTTAGGTAAAATATAATTTGGGTATTCAACTATTTTTTTTTTTTTTTTTTTACTCTTTTCGATAACATTTACAATTTACGCCATTAATGTTAAATGTTTACATGTCAAATTTCCCTAGTCAACAATTAAAAGTTCAATGTATATACTGCACGTGAAAGTTTCGAAGTACTTCATCAATCAATTAGTATCTGTATATACACACATTCATTTCAAATTATGACAGATTTGCAAGTCTAAATGTTTCTCGAGTTGGGTTATTGAATTGCTTGTTAATTACAATTTTCTTTGTATCATGTGGTATAATAGTGGTAATTTCTGAAATTTATAACACGAGGTTCAAATCCAAAATTTTGTAATGTTAAAGAGAATATTAAAATTATTAAACTAAATTGACAAAAAGTTATTATTTTCTTTATTTGTTATAATTATTATTTTAAATTTTTTAATTTTTTTTAAATAAAAACATCATTAATTGCATATATAAACATAATATATCCAATAAACACATAATACAAATAGTAATAAAATATTAATAATTTAATAAATTTTACACTGAAAACTGATAACAACATTTATAAAAAAAAATTTTACTTAAAGTGATAATTAATTGAAAACGGAAAAAGTATATTATATATATATATATGTAAATTTGCGACAGATTGATGGACCAATAATATTTTTGACAGTTGACTAATGTTCATCTGAAAATAATAATCTATTGGATCAAAGATTCAGCATAGATACGTACATATGAATTACGATATAGATTTCCAAGGCTTGATTTGTCTTATATATGCATGAGAAAGCTCTTGATCTTTATTTAATATGATCTATTGATAATGTAGACTCATATTGTTGTCAATCGCGAAATTTGAAATTGTAAAAAGAGACAGACTTAAGATCGAGATTGTGTTATAATTTGGTGAGACGTACACGTCTGAACTCGAAGTAATATTTAAAACGACCGCAAAACATATAACATAAATTTCGATAGATGGTTATATCTAATGTCTATTTTTAAGATCGTACATCTCTATTCCTTCGGGTATACATAAAACATTTTTTTTAGGAAAGTAAACTCCTCCCAATGCAAAAGGAAACAAAAAAAAAGAAACAAATTCCGTATAGGTATATTAATCTTTGTTCTTGAATTTGGATAGTGGATTCACTATCGTCGCATATGTAATGTTAAAAAAAATGTGTTAAAAAGTGGCTTAGAAGCTGTGTGAAGTGAGGTGGAGATTAGAATGCTTAGAAACTAAGACAGTAAACTAGTTGAGAAATGGCTTTCACGTTGTTGTAAACAATGACCCAACAAAGACAGCCTCTTTCTTGCTAGGGTTTGTTTCGAGGCTAAGCTACATAAGAAATGCGTGTCACTTAGAATGACGCCGTTTTGGTCATACACGATATTAGATATGTCTGGAATGGAGATAGTAGGAATTATATTTTTATTCATTTGTGGTCATTATTATGTTTTTTTTTTTTCATACCGGAGATGTTACAGTTAAGCACTTAATTTGACCGATGATTTGATGAGTTGTCATAGTTAAAATGGTTAAAGTATCAATATCCTCCAATTTATAGTTAATTTGTTATTGTCATTTTCTCAACAATCTTTGAAAGGTTACATTAACATTACCGTCCAAAGGACAACACAATAACAATATAAATTTCGGAAAAATATTAATTAGCATTCATTTTTGTTCTTGAACACAACATAATTTCGTATCGTAATGTGGTTAATTCTATTGTATGTCTTACCGGTTTAGACCAAATACTGTAGCCACGTTGCTTGATTAACAATTTAAAAAAGAAAAAAAAAAACGGGAAAGACGGTCAAAATCCGAAGAACGTTGAATACAATCATTTAAGATGTCTACAATGATCAAAGAGAGAACCATAACGATCTTTGTATATGTTGGAATTTAATCCTTGGCCTTAATTCACAAAACGATAATTTTCCACCCCAATTGAAGAAATGATTGGGCCACATGGCCTTGGTTTTGGGCTCGTTTTTTTTCTTTCCTTCAACAATCAATCAACCTCCACTCGATGAATCTATCCAACAACTCCTCCGCATGAAACATGAAGGATGGCCATGTCATTAGGCTAACCATAATTTTCATTGCCCACAAAAAAAAAAAACCAAAAACTTGGACTCATCACGCGACTACACACTAACAAAAGCCCATACACTATGAGCCTGCACCAAACCCTAATCATCTCTCTCAGAACTAAAAAGGCACCAACTAACTCTTTCTACTTATTCCACGAGATATCAATATTCTGCTTGAGAATAATCTCAATATCATTATCATTAAAAATGTCCCGCATACACCACTTCCCTGTGACTGGATTGATAAGATTTTTGACTCTCAAATCAATATTATTCATCAAACCACTTTTATTATTGGTACTCCATCAAAGCTCCACTTGTCTATCCATACCAAAGTGTCAGCTCGTCTTTGTTAAATCTTTTTTTGAGTAAATCTCTTCCAAAAGGATGCTTCGGCTAAAATCCCAATGTTGCTGACAAAATATCTGAATTATTGCTGACCAATAAAACATTCAGGTAGCCTAAGATAAGTCCCCATGTGACCGAGGACTTGTTAAAATTAATGACTTGATCAGAAGCTTGACTGTAGCAAATCAAGGTTCAGCACATAGCTGCTTTATTTGCCTTACACGTGAATAAACTATCATCATCGAAAAGCAAATTGGTCACTACCGACCATTTTCTGCAAATTGAATCTCGTTTATCTTAGTTTTGCATTTCACACCTCCGTAAGATATGGATAATAGCTTCAGTGCATAAGACAAAAATGATCTCTCTGTCTTAATCCCACACTCCGGTGTAATCAAGTCATAAGGTTGACCATTTATTAACACAAAATATGTAACTGTTTCAACACATTCTATGACCCACTGAACCCAAAATATTATGAAAACCCATAGTCATACTTCAACTTAAATCAGATATGAAAATGTTTTACTCCAGAATTTCTTTTCAGTGTTTCCTTTTCCATTTCCACTCCTTTTTTTTCACCTCTTTAGTCTTGTACACAACCAATCACACCATTTTTTTTTTTTTTAACTTTCTGTTATCCAACAAATAGTGAATCACTTTATTTGTATACAGTTTGAGACGGTATATATACAAATCATTAATAAAGCCCTTATTTTCCTTTTTTCACTTTTTCTAAGACAAATGATTGTCGCTTTTTGACTTGCCAATTGCAAATTAAATATTTATCTGTGAAGATGAAAGAGAACATATTAGAGGATGATAAAAAATAACTAAAGTGAGGTTTTATGAGAAAATTTCGGATGGCGTATAAATAATTGTTTAAGCTTAAATGAAATTCGACCCTTCTTTTGCCCTTGAGTTGCTCCTGATTTAGCTCTCAAATCTCACATGTCGTTGCCAAAACAATAAAAAAAAAACACACATGTCATCGCTTTCCCCTGTTTGTGTCTATAAATAAACTTTTATTTATAACATACTTGTAAGAAGAATGTAATCAACTGAAAATGATGTATACATTCTTTACTAAAGATTAATTAACTTTGAACTAGAAATTATAAAACTGAACAAACCAAATCCCAACACAAGAATCAAGACTGAATCACTGAACAAAAGTAAAAAAAAAATCTTTGAACATTTTCTCTCAATACAACTTTACCACCACAGTTATTCCAACTACATCTAAGAAAAGATGTTAGAGTCCATAACAATTTTGGTCAGTAAAAATTGTTGACATTTCTAGCCAACGGATCAGAAGCCGGAACCGGCCGGTTCGTCTGACGGGTCAAATCGCTGCTTCCTCCTCTTCGCCTTCCTTTACTCGGCGTCAAGTAAAACTTCAACATTCCATTCTCAACCTTTCTCCCATTACTATTACTATTACTACTACTACTACTAACCTTCTTCTTCCCACTAACGTATCCATCCACACTGTTCCGTTTAAACCCTCCTCCTCCTCCCGTAGCGGAACTTCTCCAACTCACACTACTATTGCTCCTCATCATCTTCGGATCAAAGCCATTTCTATTTTCTACATTCCACGACCCCGTAAACGTTCTGTTGACGCCGGTTCTTCCTTCTTCTTCGTATCTGTTCCCATTTTTCCTATGAAGCAGCCCAAATATGTTCCAACTCCATCTCTTAGCTTTCTTCGTCCCTTTCTTGCTGGACTCCACTGTCCCTGCGTTTTCTCGGACACCTAAATCGAACTTCTCTATGGAACAATCGTCTCTCAGTGAATTCGAATGTGAATGTGAATGTGAATGTGAATGCGAGTGTGAGATCGAGTCTTTTGCGTTTCTGTCTTGAGAAGGCGAGATTTTAGTTTTTGAAGCAGACAGTTTTAGTTCATCGAGTTCAGATATAACAGAAGCTGATAACTTTCTCGTGGAGCTAGAACGGTCGAGACTCTTCCTCCGTCGCGAAGATGAGTCGGTGTAGTACTCTCTGGTCTGTGCAGATCCACCAGGGACAATCTCTTCCATTACAGATGCTGGTGGTGTTCGTGGTGATGGCTTTTCAACCGGAATGTGTGTATCTGACCGGTGAACATGATTACTGACCGGAGAATCTTCAACGACGGATAACATAGAAGGCATTCTCGGAGGAGCGGCCGTTCTTCCGATCATGTACCCGTCCCAGGATGCGCGTGGCTCGTCAAACGAGTAACGAGGGTCGTCCACCGATACCCTACCGGCGTCGAGAGAGATCCTTCCGGCGTCAAGCGAGAACCTTCCGGCGTCGATTGAGAACCGTGGATCTGTGTCGCATGATCTCCGTCCGTAGCCGTACTCTGCGATTTCAGACTGAGTGTCTCTAAGCTGCCTCCCGATTGACTTCTCCACCGGTAATGCGGCGGATCCGGCGCCGGTTCTGCCGCTCCGATGCTTTTTAAGCTTCTGCCTTTGTCTCCATTTCTGGAGTTTCTTGCTGAAAACAGACGCCGCAGACCAGAAACTCCCAGCAATCTCTTTCAAATCTCTGTTTGGCTTCTTCTGAGGATTCAACTCCATTTGCTCCTCCTTCGTCTCCTCTTCTTCAACTTCTTCTTCTTCTTCGACGATTTCGTCGATTACACTTCTGTGTTCTTTGTAATTCCCACAATAAATGTCCTTCTCGTTTTCCTCCTCGCTTTTAATTTCCGTTTCCTCCTCGAAAAGAGGCGACTTTACAATGTGATTTCTAGTTTCGAGATCAATCTCGCAATTGACTGTTAAAGTTCTCTCCTTTGAATGAGAATTATGCTCAGCGTCTTCGTTGAACAGAGACCAAAGAGTGTTCCTGACCTTCACATCGCAGGATCTCCTCTGCGGCTCAAACGCACCCAAATAGAAAGCTTCGTTCTTAGTCGCCGAGAACGATTTCGTCCTCCGAAGTTCTGGGAACAACGACCCGTTCCTGGAGGAAGAAGACGGCTTGAAGATTGCCTTAAGAGCAGCGGAAGACGACGGCGGTTTCCTAGAAGAAGAGGACGCGACGGATTTGTTCTTGCTGGTGACGTCTAGAATGGAGAGACGCTCGAAGAGACAAGAAGGGCAGAATCCGGTGAAACGCTCTTCTGGATGACGATCACATGAGGTGGAAGGACGGTGAGGTTGCGGCGGATGTAGCGGCGGAGCTAGGGTTAAGGCTACTGCTGACGCTGTAACTGGGTTGTTGTGAGCAGGATTCATAACCGGAGAAATCGAAGACACCACCCGTCACTCATATTATATACACTTGGGGAAGAAAATAAAAAAGCTTCTGTCGATGGAACCAAGAGAGAGAAAGAGAGAGAGCCGTTTGGGTTCAACGGATAGTGGTAGAGAGAGAGGAAAGAGAGAGAGGAAAAAATGAAGGGGAAGGTTAAATAGTAAGATTATAAAAGTAAAGGGAGTGAAATTTGAAAGAAGAGAAAATATTAGGATCACTTTTTGAAATATATTTCGCTACATCCGTTGGTTACTTTAGCAGTCGTACTACACTACTGCAGCAAAGTCTAGGGGCTCTCGCTTGTAAAATGACTGTTACGCCCCTAAGGTCTCTTACTCCACCACGACCACCATTGCCTCAGAGGCTAAGTCCATGTTTGTGTTTTTTTTTTTTTTTTTTTTTCTTTTCCGATGTCCCGAAATCTTGAAGAGACAAAACTAGAAATTCTATTTTTATGTCGAAAATATTTAGCTGTAGAAATTTCAAATTTTTAGTTTCATCTTAGCTGGAACCAAAATCACATCATAATTTGTTTGACACTTCTTTTCCGTACTAAACATTTTATTCGAATCTTTATGTAAGATAAAACAAAACCATCCATGTGAAAATAGATTTATTTCTTTTAAAAGTCATCATTGCATTTATATGACATTATTTACACCATCTAATTAGAAGGAAAAAAAATGTAAAATTAAAAATGATATAATTTCAACTATCCAATATGCCAAAAAATCATATCAACCAACTCATCAAGTAGCTATCTAAAAAAACATTTATCGATAACCAACAACCAAATTATAAATAATATCAACTATAATGTGCTATAAATTATCGCAATCAAGTAGCTATCAGAAAAAAAAAAAAAAAATTATCGACCAAGCAGTGGAAGAAGTGAGCCAAGACCAGAGGCTGGGTCGGCAATGACCGACATTGGCCAAGATGAATGTCCGAGGTTAAACTGACATCGATAACTATTTCTGTGTGCTTGGCTACTCTTGTAACTTAGATTAGTTATACATAAATATATTTTTTCACGTGATATTAGAGTTGATTTTAGTCGGATGTTAAAGTTGATACTAATATGTACCGTTTTTATTTTACGAGGAACCACTTATGTTTATGTAAAAAAAAAACATATTAATAACTTTTATACTCGTAAGGAGGAAAAATGCAAAGTCAGGTAATATTGCTCGAGGATGTTTCCTGCAATGGCTCTCACTTGCTCGCTTTACAATCACATTTCGCTTTCTTTCTTCCTTTTCTGTCTTTTTCTCTTTATTTCACTTTTATTTTATTTTTCCTTTTTCTTATTCTGTTGCTCTTTTTGTTTTCTCTACCTTTTTGTCTTTTGAAAATATAACAAATAATTCATGTTAAATAACATGCATCAAAACATTGTCCAAAAAAAATAACATGCATCAAACCTTTAATTGTACTCATGTAAGAGTCTCTTATATTAAAATGTGAAAATCGTTTAAAGTTCACAGGAAACTTATTTAATCTTCGTTTTATAAACATTTAAAATACATGAAAAATTACACTATAATATATATTTTGACTTAATTTTACAAACTGATATGCACAACAAAATAGCTTTCAATAAGCAGACGGATTTTCTTGGATATCTTGGCATAACAAAGACGAAGACGAACTGAGACATTCGTTAGAATCCTATAAAATTCACATAACAAAAAAAAAAAAAAAAAAGAGAATCATTTAGGTTTTTCAGTATGGAGGTAAATTCACACACGTGAATAGTATCATCTTAAAAAACACATCCAAATAACTCAAGAATTTAAAATTTAAAATGTAATAAGAAAACAATAAATTGGGGAATATGAAGAAGGTGGCGTGGGATAGCACCGACGGCGCACGGGGGGAAGTGATGAAGATTGAAGTGTGAAGTCCCGTCGGTGAGTCACGAGTATTAGACTTAACCAGACTCGTGTGAAATCGGCTACTTTTTTTCTCCCTTACCACAAGTGTCCCTCTTTTGGGCCCATCTTCGGCTCACTTTTTTCCGAATTTCTGGTAGCATTTTCAAGAATCAAAACATATTTGGTAACTGTTTTTGTATACTTGGAGATTGAAACAATAGAATCTCTCAACAATATGATGTTTCTAGTCCTTTTAAAATGATTCTCAAGTAAAATGTGTTAAGCTAACCCGCGTGTTGGTGGCGGATGGTTGAAAATAATTTTAGGATGTAAATTTACAAATGTTTCGAGTTCGATTCTACTTTGTAACTATATATCGTTGCGCATGTGGTCATTTGAACTTTTGAGAATTTTAATCTGAACTCCTTCTCTAAAGTAACGTATTACACCAATCCACTTGTAACTATAGCCTAAAATTTGCCAACTTTTATATCGTGGAAATTGATAAAATTGGAGCTTAGTAAATAGTATTTTGTTTCTTTTGCGACAACGCCGACAAGTGAGTTATGTCTTTATAGTTGGTTTTTATCTGTCGCTTTCAATAAGTATGTTTTTTTATATTTGTGAAAAATGGTTCCTCTCTTTTTTTTTAGATGTCTTAAAAGTTCTTTTTATTTGTGAAATATCATTGTCTTCCTTCTTTTTAGCTATCGTAGGAGTTTTAATGGAGTTTAGAATCTCTACTTATTTAGGAAGGAGAGCCATGTTATGCACCACTCATGAGTGCATTCCCACTTTGAATTTTTCAGTCTCACTTTTGATAAATTACAAATTTTAAATAGTTTTGGATAAACACGAGCTTATAGCTTTAGCCGTTTACGCATGTCACTACTAAGTATTAGGAAATCATTCATATACTTAAATAAGTAAAAACATTCGTTTGGTTTGATCTCATATAATATACTGGAAATTTGTCTAGAGTTGTTTCCATTCATTCAGTGACATCATGTGTGATTGTATGAATACGACTACAAGTTTATGTAACGTATAATATACATAGACAAATTAAGCTAGGTATCTTTTGCTTGAAAGGAATGAAATTACAAACTAACATTTAGAAAATACATATGGTTTAAAAGTTGGCATCATAACCGAATATTGACGAAATGATCCTAATTAATTTGAAAAACGCTCTAGATTATTCTAAAAAACGCATATAGACTATAACTGTTTTTGCATTTACTGAGCCGGGCCTGTGTAAGACATTCATATAATGAATGCATGGGTAGTAATGAGAGTACAGGAATGTTAGAATAATATATTGCATGCATGTGTAGTAAAGAGTAATGAAATTTAACTTACATTCAACGTTGTTTAAAGTCTAAAAATCTCCAAGTAGATTATGAGAAAACTAAATCCTAAATTCCCAAAAAGGTTTAACATATAACATTACGAATGAGGGTTTTGTGGAGTGGCGGAAGCTATGTAACAAATAGGATTAGAAGATTTCCTGGAGAACTCTCGCAACAATTCGATTATGTCTTACAATCGATGAGGACCGAAGAAGAAAAGGGGCAAGAGTATTTCTCTCAGTGTTATACGATACAACTTTTATGGAAAACTTCAGTTTTTTTCTTTTAATTTTTATTTTAAAGATTTTAAGACAAAAAGTTATTCTAAAACCAAGACTCGTGGTTTTGTTATATAGTTTCTAACATTGACTTAAAACTATTAGGAAACCTTTGTTTAAAAGATGAGGGAAACAAGATTTTTAGGATAAAAGGAAAAATAAAAAACTGACTCAAAATAGGAAACAAACTTGAAATTTGGGGAACCACGCCAAACACCAATGATGTATAAACTCCTCACTTGATAAGGATACGCTGATCGGATTGTGGGAATTGATTTTCAACAGTCGAAAATATATAATTTAAAACGGAGGAAGTATTTAACTATCACGTCGAAGGTCCCGAATAGTCTTCATTCTCTTGTTGATACACTGATATATTTATGATGGACAAGACAGGATGTTAATAATCAACTTCAGTCTAAACCTTAGGGGTTCCCTTTTTGATGTCATTGGGTTTTGAATGAATCATGCTTTAAAAATATTTGGGCTTTTTCTTTCCCATTTCTTTGATCCTCGAGTCTTTCATGTATTAGCAATCCAAACCCCTTGGCTTGTTTCAATATATACGGAGCATTATTCCCACATCTATATTCGTCCATTAGTTTCCACGACAATATACCTTCGTAAGTACGAACGCTTCTTTATTCATTCAACAAAGTAGTCATCTCACATTATCCTTTAATATTTTCTAGTTTTTCGAATTAGACACTTAGTGTAGAGCTCGTTGACTAATACTTAGATTACTAATACTTGTCTAACTAATACAGTCATTAACATATATATATATATATATACAAATCAACAAAATATTTTCAGAATAATTTATGATATATTGTTGTATCTTTCTAAAACATAGACACGAGTTGCTTGCTTCCACTTGATTCAAAGTTTACATTGTCTCCAACATTGTGCAAAAGCAGGTTTTTAAAGAATGTGATATGGATTTTTCAATCTTTGATGGACAACGAACTGTGTCTGTTCCTGAAGAGATAATCGAAAAAGGCTCTTTTGGGAGGATTTTATCATCGGAAGATATCTGAGGATAAGTCATAACGAATTGATGTGTTGGAGGTCGCCTCGGTGACAATGAGGTTCTGAGTAACAAATCAAGCAGAGAAGGAAAGAATCTTAAGGAGAGGTATGTGGAACATAGCTGACATTCCAATGGTTGTTTCGAAATGGTCACCAACCAGAAGTCATTACCGAAAGTTCAGCATATTCCACAATGGTGTTTATCTCAAAAATATTCCGATGAACATGTTTTCAAGGGGTGAGTTTCATTACTAGTGCAGTGGGAGCACCAGTGATATTGCACCCAGAAACAGCAGCATGTAATTCTTTTGAAGTTGCGAAGGTGTTTGTGAATGCCTACTTTGTCGAAAGAGTTCCCAAAATCAATAAATTTCACAATTCAGGGGATACCAACCAATGTGGAGTTCTCTTACCATTGGTTGCCTCCACGATGTGAAAGTTGTGAGAAACGGGGACATTTGGAAAAAACTTGCACAATGAAGAAGAATGATAAATGGGTAAAGTTCAACAAGTATCTTCTTAATACTTGCTCACCATGCTTGGCATATGTTAACTGTAACAAGCCTTGGATAATCATGGGAGACTTTAAGGAGATACTTAATGGAGGGGATCATTCAGGTTATGAAAGCTCACTAAGTATCCCGGCTGGAATGAGAGACTTCCAAGAAGTTGCAAGGAGATGTTGTCTGACAGGTATGGGTTCTCAAGGGCCACTTTTTACCTGATCTAACAAGCGAGAAGAAGGTTTGGTCTACAAGAAGCTTGTTCGTCTATTAATCAAAGTGATACGTGCCTTGCATATGCATTTGTTTTAGGTTCTTAACTTGATGTTTAGACACAATACCTACAAAGTGCTAATGAAAAATATATAAAAAATGTTGCGTCATCTCACCTTTAGCCATTTCTTTATTGGGCACACATATTACATAGTGATAAGCAGCAAAAATCGTTTTCCATGAGAAGAAATCAAACATCATATAGAAATCAAATTAACTATAACATAGTATAATATTGAAAATGTAATATCCATTCATCATATGTTGTTGTAAAGGAGAAATTTCGATTTTAGACCGACACACGTTTAGCACAATCTCATCATTCGATTCTTTATCACTTACTTCGAGCAATGAAATTCTTATCTCTGATAATTGGTGAACATGCATATGTTCATTGATTCTACAAGTGATGCATGGCTTTTAATTTGCTCGGTGGTTTTATAGGGAGATTAAGAATGAGGTGGATCTTCGTCCTCCGTCATTCTCATGACTTCTTGGATCCTTGCGGTTTCAATATGAGATTGTAGGCCATGGATCTTCTCATTAAGCTCGGGGACAAACTTGCTTTCCATCGACTTGTGCATCGCTTTGGGCTTCTCTTTTTCTTCAAGGAGCTCTTAGAATAGTTATTCTAATAAAAATTTTCACTGATTTACTACGTTATTGGTAGCTTGTCTAAATGTAATGGCCCGTGCTCATTTACATTGGTGTCTAGAGCTTGTGGAGTAAAATGTGTCGTTATCTTTTGTAAAACCTTATAAAACCGGATTTTAGAAAAATCAATTTGCAATACAATTTATTTCTTAAAATTGAAATAAAATATTAAACTCATATATATATATATATTAATATAGACATGTACATATAAACATTAACATTGCCATTATGTGGGTGTAACTTATTTTCAACAAATAATAATGGCATATACATAAATTAATAATATTAAATTCTATAATTAAATCTAACATTTGACCATCATAAAAGCTAACAATAATTAATTAATTATATGGCCAAAAATTATCTCATGAACATGTTTATAGATTTAATATTTTCAAGACATGATTTCAAGACAATCATTTTGATAACTTAATAAGAATATGAACAAAATTCGGTTTTGAATCATAAAAACAAAAGCAAAAAAAATATTTGGAGGCGGGATGATCCCTTTCCTTAACTCAATAAAATGTCCGCAATGAGACGGTTTACATGCATTCTTTGAATCCCAGGATACAACCAAATATTAAGACAAACATGCTTCATTCATGTTTGAATCTACGAGCTAATTATCTACTATATACTCAAGAACACAAATTTACTTCCGAAAGAGAGAAGTAAAAGAGGGAGAAAGTTAGAACCTGTTAAACCTTGTGAATTCCTTAGATACTACCACTTAACACCAACAACCAAGAAGATATTTCAAGAGAGCTTCAACACTTAAGAAACTTCTCAAAGAATATCTAAAATGTGTCTAAGGTGTTTTCTTGCTTTTTTTAGAATGAATTGATGATCTTTCCTTTCTATGTAGCTTGCTATTTATAGGAAAAAAATAGCTTGGTGGTCAAGTAGATTTAATGGCCAAATTTATTTGGTTTTTAATACCAAAATTTGTAAGTTACAAAAAATCTTTGACCTCCCCTAAGCAAATTCTCATTCACATTTAACTATATATTATAAGTCCACATGCTTATTAATATATTGTTCCAACAATCCCCCACATGAATAGAATTGACTCTAAAACACTGAGGATGTTTTTGAAAACCTTTTTAGGATAGATTTAAGGCTGAAAGAAGACTTTCTTGAGTATATACGAAAAATAACTGTATATGAAAAGGTTGCATTTTTCAGCGTTGAACCAATCACTGTTATAATCTATCGAGTTTACAAGCCCAGTTGGTGAACACGATGTCTTGAACCATCCGGATTTCTAGTGTAAACTGAAACAATAGATATAACACAGTTATATTTTCTAGTAGAACTTTTGCTCTCTCGTTGTGTTCATTTTGGCCTTGAACATGCCTGGTATTTCTTGAGTGAATTTGGAGAATACAGCCTTCCCTTATTCTCCTAGAAACGGCCCCATTTCACACTCAACAGGTGATTCTCGTATTCTATTTCGAAGTATTCTGCTTTACTTCCTTGAAATAAATATGATGAAATCATTAAAAGCTTACGCTTATCCTCAATTTTGCAGACAACATTGTTTATCATTATTAGGAACTGGGTAGAAACATAAGTTTCACAGTGTTTTCTTAGACTTAATTTGACTTAGTTGTCCCTTTGAACCTAGAAAGTATAGGTAGGGTTACCGCCAAATTTCATCGTTAAATCATAGGCTTTAAACCCATTCCTATTAATGATTTCAATACTTGATCTCGGGTCAGATCTTTCGTAAAAGGATCTGCTAAATTATCAGCTGATTTGATGTAATCTAGCGAAATTACACCATTTTAGATCAGTTGTCTAATGGTCTTATGTCGTCTACGTATGTGATGTGACTTGCCATTGTACAAGCTATTGTTAGCACGAGCTATAACCGATTGGTTATCGCAGTGTATCCGAATCGATGACACTGGTTTTTCCCACATCGGAATATCTTCCAAAAAATTTCGAAGATGCTCTGCTTCTTCTGCTGCTTTGTCCAACGCAATGAACTCAGATTCCATTGTTGACCTAGCCAGCACTGTTTGTTTCGAAGTCATTAAAGCTTCCCCCCACATGTTCTGGGTTACGCATGATTCTTGCATCATTGCATTCATCATTTCTTTTAAAGTTCGGTTTTGCGTTCTGCAATTTCATTTGATTCTGGTGAGTAAGGAGCAGTTGTTTGATAAATGATGTCATCGACAAAATGCATCGAACTGTCATTCCACCTCTATCACTCCGAACTATTTTTATAGTTTTGTCGAGTTGATTTTCAACTTCCAGCTTATATTTCTTGAATCTATCCAAAACCTCATTTTTGCTTTGTAACAAGTAAATATAATAATATTTTGTACTATCATCAATGAAAGTCACAAAATACTTTTTACCTCCTCTAATGGGTAAATAAATCACATAAATAAGTGTGAATTAAACCCATAGGTTTATTATTTAGTATTTTCAAGAGAAAGCATATGCTATCCTCCTTGAGTTACATCTCTAATTTCAGCATGATCAATGATATATAAATCTTCTCATGTCATTTAATGAATTGAGCTCCATCAATTTTTTCAATCATTAGTCTTATGCTTATAGCACTAGACACTCACATGAAACTCTGATATGCATCACAATTTGGCACAATCATATGTGGCAGACCACTATCAAACTGAATTTGATGTGTCGACTCACTAGACTAACCAATAACACCTCCATAATAATTAAATTTTAATTTCTAGAATTATTAAATTCAGAAAGTAACAATTTAATTTAATACAAGGGCAAGATGAAGCAATTTAAATTATTCAGATAACTTGCATAATCATCCAATTATTTTCCAGAATATTATTAAATCTCTGAAATATTAAATTCCAGCACATAAGTCAAAACATGACATTTGCTAAGTTTTAAACATATTTTTTATATGCTTAGAATGAAACAGAAATCATATTAATGAATGCAACAATAAATCGTCAAAAAATAAATTAATTACTTCTGAAATTTTGTTGAAAAATTCAACAAGTATCAGACCAAGTAAAAAATATTTTCTAGATTAACAATGTACAATAACAAAATAATATCAACAATTACTCTTGAATTACTGTTGAATTGAGCATATCATATTAATATGATTAAATCTTATAAAATCAAAAAAAAGATCATTACCATGATTTTCTTATTTCTGTTTTTATAACAAAAACACTAACATAAATTTATTAACGTATATGTTACTATATGCGCTTTAAATCACGATCACTAATCATTTTTTTTAGTGATTTAACCGTTTGTTTTAAAAAATTAAAACCAAATCACAAACTCGTTTTTATTAAGAGTTTGTTTTATTAATAATTAATAACGCTATACCACAATTTAATTTGTTCTTAAAAAACATTTTTACAATTAATTGTAAAAATTAATTGGTTTAAATAACGTTTTACCAACATTGATTGGTATTTAAATAACGTCTTACCAAGATTTATTAGTTTTTAATGACGTTTTACCAATAATATTTCAATATTTTATGTATTGAAATAAATAACGTTTGACCAATAAATTAAATGGTATTATACCACTAATATTTGGTTTTGAAAAAAAGTTTGCCAAAAAAAAAAAAAAAATTAATTGGTCTTTAATTGGTTTTTTTTTTTTTTTTTTTAAAAAAAAATATTGTTCGGTTAACAGCATCGATCTTACGATATCGATCGATCGGCTGGCGATCAATCGGTCGCTTGACCCGCGGTACCGGTTTCGGTGTTCAATTTGTTTGATTTCTCTCAATCAACCGATAAGAATCGATCGATCTGAGACCCGGATCGATTGATCTGGTCACGAAATCTTGAAACCGATTTTTTTTTTTTTTTTCCAACAATCAAAAATAAAACTTTGATTTTTGCAAATTCGATTTTTCACACAACAAATCCGTTTAAAAAGCGAATTTTATTGAGTTAAGATTGTAGAACCTTATAAAACCGAATTTTAGAAAAATCAATTTGCAATACAATTTATTTCTTAAAATTGAAATAAAATATTAAACTCATATATATATATATATTAATATAGACATGTACATATAAACATTAACATTGCCATTATGTGGGTGTAACTTATTTTCAACAAATAATAATGGCATATACATAAATTAATAATATTAAATTCTATAATTAAATCTAACATTTGACCATCATAAAAGCTAACAATAATTAATTAATTATATGGCCAAAAATTATCTCATGAACATGTTTATAGATTTAATATTTTCAAGACATGATTTCAAGACAATCATTTTGATAACTTAATAAGAATATGAACAAAATTCGGTTTTGAATCATAAAAACAAAAGCAAAAAAAATATTTGGAGGCGGGATGATCCCTTTCCTTAACTCAATAAAATGTCCGCAATGAGACGGTTTACATGCATTCTTTGAATCCCAGGATACAACCAAATATTAAGACAAACATGCTTCATTCATGTTTGAATCTACGAGCTAATTATCTACTATATACTCAAGAACACAAATTTACTTCCGAAAGAGAGAAGTAAAAGAGGGAGAAAGTTAGAACCTGTTAAACCTTGTGAATTCCTTAGATACTACCACTTAACACCAACAACCAAGAAGATATTTCAAGAGAGCTTCAACACTTAAGAAACTTCTCAAAGAATATCTAAAATGTGTCTAAGGTGTTTTCTTGCTTTTTTTTAGAATGAATTGATGATCTTTCCTTTCTATGTAGCTTGCTATTTATAGGAAAAGAATAGCTTGGTGGTCAAGTAGATTTAATGGCCAAATTTATTTGGTTTTTAATACCAAAATTTGTAAGTTACAAAAAATCTTTGACCTCCCCTAAGCAAATTCTCATTCACATTTAACTATATATTATAAGTCCACATGCTTATTAATATATTGTTCCAACATCTTTTTCAAGACCTCCACCTCAAATGTGTCATCGGCTGCTTTTGACTTCAGTAACATCCATTTACATCGTTCCGTCAGTTTCTTCTATAGGCTGTTCTTTAAGTCTATCGCCGGAAACTTGTAACTTTTTTCAATAAGTTATAAACGTTTTACTATACACAAATGCAGGTTACCCTCGGTTGTCCATAACTTTCATAAATAAATAAAAAAGAAGCAAAAAGTTCTTAAATAGAGAGATTAAAAAAAGTGAGTCACCAAAAACTACCTTTTAAATACATTTGTTTTTGTTACAGTCTTACAGAGTTGACTAGTGTGTGTCTTCTGTGGTCTGTGATAGCATGTTTAGCTAACAAAATGTCAAGTTAAAACTACAAATTATATGATTTAATTTTACTTTTCAATTCTTCATAAGAGGCTAAAAATGTTCAAGAAAAACGTTATATTATAAATTTATAAGCGGGCAACAACGATCCAATATGCTTAAAGCCAAAACGCTTAATTTATAGATTTGTTGCAAAATATCAAAGTTGATCATACACCGGAAACTCCGGTAATCAGTTGTGCCGTTGTAGGTGGGCTTTGACGTGGTGGAGTCACTTTGTAATCTAAACACATCACGTTTCTCCACGTAGGACGCAGCAGAAAATATTTTTATATATTGACTAAAATACCCTTCACTACCAAACACCACTTAAGTACAAAGACTTTCAAACGCTTCTTTCATGGCGAATTCGCTCTCTCCCTGAAACACTCTGTCGTTGTTATTCCAACCACTTCTAAACATTAACATCACTTCTGGCATGATAAGTTAATTGTACTTATATATTCGTTAATGGCGATAGCATCATCGGTGAAATCTCTACAACATTCGTCATGTTTTCTGAGATTCCGTCGCAATCCGTTCGAAACCCGGAAACCTTTTCTAAGTTTCGGATTCGAAGCCCGAAAGAATCAGATTGGATGTAAGAGTTTACGTTCCTCGTCGGAAAACCATGGGAAAAGAAGAGGTGGTGCGGTGGAGACGGCGGCGAAGAAGAGACATCAATCGCCTGAAAGATGCGCGGCGGAGGGAATACTGATCGGAGGAGGAGAGACGGAGGGGATCGCGGAGGTGGGTACGATGATTCCAGAGAGGATGAAAGTAGTAATATTGACGGCTTGCATGATGTGTCTTTGTAACGCCGACCGAGTTGTGATGTCCGTCGCGGTGGTTCCACTCGCCGAGAAGCTTGGCTGGTCGAGTTCTTTTTTAGGGGTAGTTCAGGTATCTTCTTAATCTCCTATAATTAAATTCCACTAATTACATTCTTGATCCGCGAATCGGTAAGAGATTTAACCGTAGAAAAAAAATGAATATATTTATATTTGGTTTTTCCTGTATACATGAATAAACATAGTTAACGCGGGATTTTAATCGTTCGGAAATTCCGTAGTTAAATATCCCTCAGTTTTCTAAAGATACATGTCATTTTCATACATATTTAAAAATACTCAAGTTGCAATAAACCAAAAATTAAAAATATGTAGCATCATTTTGGGAACAGAGGCAGTATATATAAAGAAATGGTTGCATTCAAGAAATAAATATTATTGATATATAATAGCATGAAAAAAAGGAATAGTTGCAGAGATAATGGTAGGTGCGTTTAGTTTGAGGGGCAAGCGTAAAGAAGGCTTGACCTTATGTGAAAGTGAGACTTTATCACCAAAACGTTTAGGGTAAGGGTCACGTCGATTTCCTTTTTTTTTCTTTTGAGTTTTTATTTGGTATCAAATCTAAAAATCCAATTCCTTTTATTTTGGAGACATTCGATTCATATGCAAACTAGAATTTTAGTTTAGCTTACCTACATTTCCACATTGGGGAGGTTATTATTATTATTTTTAAGGGATAAATCATGAACCTAAATTTTCAGATTAGTCTTAAAAAGTTGACTTTCTTGCTAACTTCAACTAATAGAGCGAGTCTTGATCACTAAATTGGTTTCTTCTATATAGGCTCCGGATTAGGACTCTTTGATGAGCGCCACTTACATTCTTTGGCCAACACTACGTATAAGGTTTTTTAAACTTGTATATTTTTGCAGTCCTCCTTCTTATGGGGTTACATTCTTTCATCGGTTATCGGAGGGGCATTGGTTGATCGTTATGGAGGAAAAAGAGTATTGTTTTGGGGAGTCTCATTGTGGTCTTTAGCCACTCTACTCACTCCTTGGGCAGCCGCACACTCGACCTTAGCATTATTATGTGTCCGAGTCTTCTTTGGTCTCGCTGAAGGCGTTGCATTGCCCTCCATGACTACTCTTCTCTCTCGGTAACTACTTTCCCAAATGAACTGAAAATGTTTTATTTTTTTTATTTTTTAACTATGTGAAATTTTTTCTGAGAATATTCTTGTAAAACGGCAAACGCATAAACTGGAATTTGACTCAGGTGGTTCCCCACGGATGAACGAGCGAGTGCGGTTGGAATATCCATGGCCGGGTTTCACATGGGAAACGTCGTGGGACTTTTGTTGACGCCGCTCATGTTATCTTCTATAGGAATCTCTGGTCCATTCATTCTTTTTGCATCCTTAGGATTATTGTGGGTGTCCACTTGGTCAAGCGGCATTACAAACAATCCTCAGGATAGTCCTTTCATCACTAGGTCAGAGCTGAGGCAAATCCAGGCTGGAAAACCGGTTCACCCGCCAACCAGTTCAACGAAGCCTAACCCATCTCTAAGCCTCATTTTGTCGAAATTGCCTACTTGGGCGATCATTTTCGCTAATGTGACTAACAACTGGGTGAGTTTGGGTTTGATAGTATCTTTGTTAGAGCAATGCCTTGTCTTTTTGTCATAAACTCATACGGTTTCGGTTAGTTATTCACAGGGATACTTTGTTCTTCTCTCATGGATGCCTGTTTACTTTCAGACGGTAAGTAGGGATTATTCAGTGTTTTGATTCATATGTGAAGTGTAAAGATGATATTATTTGATGTCCATGTCTTGTTCATCACAGGTGTTTAATGTGAAATTAAAGCAAGCGGCTTGGTTCAGTGCTCTTCCATGGGCGACAATGGCGATCTCAGGTTACTTTGCCGGCTCAGCATCAGACTTCTTGATCAGAACTGGTCACTCCGTAACCTCTGTCCGAAAGATCATGCAGGTGATTGTTAAAAGTGAAATACTTGACTAAGTAAAGCCGACAGATAAGATTTTTTTCCCACTTCTAACGGAATGTCCCGGCTTTAATTGTCAGTCTATCGGATTTATGGGTCCGGGGTTGTCTCTGCTCTGCCTCAACTACGTAAAGTCGCCTTCTTGCGCAGCGATTTTCATGACCATTGCATTGAGCTTGAGTTCCTTTAGCCAAGCTGGGTTTCTCCTCAATATGCAAGTACGTTAATTACAACTCTTTGCATTCATTCTATAAACTTGATTGATCTCTAACTTATAAACCCTTTTGGGATAATCTTGAATCTCACAACATCGGTGGTATCTCTTTGCGAAAACAGGATATCGCACCGCAACATGCTGGTTTCCTGCACGGTAAATGTTAATATATGGTGAATCTTGCTTCTTTTAAAATTGTATCGATATTAGTTGTTTCTTGCTTATAAAGTTAGGGTTCTGTGTGTTTGGTTGTGCGAGGCAGGTATTTCAAATTGTGCGGGTACGTTGGCTGCGATCGTAAGTACAATAGGGACGGGATATTTCGTGCAGTGGCTCGGCTCTTTTCAGGCGTTCTTGACAGGAACGGCGTATCTTTACTTTGTCACGACCGTGTTCTGGATCCTCTTTGCCACCGGAGAACGAGTCTTCTAGATCCAAAAAGCTTTCCTTTTACACTTGGCAACTAAGTGATTCTCCGTGCTCATGCGCGGGTATGAATTTTTATAAAAATTGGTTAATATTTTGTTTTTATTTGAATATAAATTTCTATTCGTTTAGTAAATTATATATATACACATAAAAAATATTATAAACGAAGACTAAAATGTTGATCTTTTAGAGTTGCATAAAGAAACCAAACTGATAATCTATTCTTTTTTACAACAAAGGAACTGATAATGTGTTAAAAGTTTATTAAATGTTGCTATAATTATTTATTTGGTATTAAATTATTCGTAACATGAATTATTTTTTTAGAAAAATGAGATGATTGAGATATGTTATTTGAAAATTGTTTTAAGTAGTTATTTATTTTATATATATGGTGGTATGTTAGGATTGTAAATTTGTACATAAATTGAAAGTATGTGTAGAATTAAGAAATTGTATAATTAAAATCAAATAAAATTGCCATTTGAAAAGGAAAAAATTTAGTTCAAAGAATATTTTTTTAAAAAATATATATTTTGGAATTAATTATATATATTGCAAATAATTATATATTTTAAAGTTATTTCTTTTTAATATAATATTATAGAGATATGATACGAGAAAATACCTATAAATTCATTGTGGCATTGGTGTCACCAAATCTCCAGAGTCAGTTGAGTTTAAGTTCATTGTGGCTTTGTAGTATCATCGAAGTTGAGCCTTTCTTTAACATGATCTCTTTTACTCGACATCTTCAGATAAGACTTAGCCGGCGAAAAAGAAGAAACAACAGGGCTCCTTTCTACTGTATAAGAAGCAATTTGCTTGTGATGGGCGACAATGGAAGTCTCAGGTTACTTTGCTGTCTCTTGCATCAGACTTGTATGAGTAAAAACATTAAGAGTGTTGTATTCTGATTTTAAACTCTTATATGATAAATGCCACAAGAAGGAAACTCATAGTATGATTACTGATTAGTATAAGAACAACAGAAGATTCGAAGTAAACGATGCAATATGTGAGACTGTGAATCACTTAAAACATTTTCATGAATAAAATAATTGAATATATCATTAGAAGATGAGTTTTTATTATCTTTATTCATGCTGGGCTCTCCTACATATAGCACATTAGATATATATATATTTGAGTCTCTGCCCGGAGAGATCTGATCTATCCTCAACACAAAGAATCCAACAAAATGGAAGAGATCGCCGATCAGAGCTTCTTCCGCTACTGCGTCCTGACCCTAATTTTCTCCGGCCCACCTACCGCCGTCGCTCTGAAATTCCTCCAAGCTCCTTACGGCAAACACAACCGCACCGGATGGGGTCCCTCCATATCTCCGCCGCTTGCTTGGTTCGTCATGGAGAGCCCGACCTTATGGCTCACGCTCTTCCTCTTCCCCTTTGGCCGTCACTCTCTAAATCCTAAATCTCTCCTCCTCTTCTCTCCTTACTTCCTCCATTACTTCCACCGCACCATCATTTACCCTCTTCGCCTCCTCCGCTCCTCCTCTTCTGGTAAAAACGGCTTTCCGATCAGCATCGCCGCCATGGCTTTCACCTTTAATCTGCTCAACGCTTATATCCAGGTACGGTGTTAGCTGATTTCGGTTTGGTTCTATGTGTTTCGGTTTGCATCTATTTGCTATGTATATACGGTTATCCATCTATAGTAAATCTATACCGGAAATTTTCACTTTGTACCGATTCTAAAATCACAATTATTCTGGTTTTTTCATGTCCGGGTGGATTCTTCTGTACAGGCGAGGTGGGTTTCTCATTACAAGAGCGACTACGAAGACGGACAGTGGTTCTGGTGGCGATTTATCATCGGTGCGGTGATTTTCATAGCCGGTATGTGGATTAATATCACGTCTGATCGGACTCTGGTACGACTGAAGAAAGAGAACCGGGGAGGTTACGTGATACCAAGAGGAAGCTGGTTCGAGCTATTAAGCTGTCCGAATTACTTCGGTGAGGTGATTGAGTGGTTGGGCTGGGCTATAATGACTTGGTCTTGGGCCGGGATTGGGTTTTTCCTCTACACATGTTCCAACTTGATCCCGCGCGCACGTGCGAGCCACATGTGGTATATTGACAAGTTCAAGGATGAGTATCCAAAGACTAGGAAAGCTGTTATTCCTTTTGTGTTCTGAGAAAGTAGAAACCAAACTATTTTGTTGTATCTCAGTTTCTTCCAAAACTAGTTCTTAAAAATTTTAAGTAAAAGTTTCAGTTCTCTAAATGTTGTTGGGTTTTTTCTTTAAGAGTGCAAAGCTGTCCCTTTAGACAAATCTATAAATATATCAAAGGTTTGAACAGAAGAGTGAAAAGTGTTACGTATTGTCATGTGAGACTCAAAAGGCAAAACTAGTGTTCTAACAAAACAAGACAATAAAACAAATACAAAAATGAATCCAAAAGACAACAGTCACTCACTGCAAATGTTTGATCCAATCCAGAAATCATGTTCCAGAAGCTAAACTAAAGAAACCAGGCTTCTAAGTTGCTGTTCTTCTCCACTAGAGATGACTTTTCGCCTCAGATCATAGATAGTTCTACTAAAAGCCTCTTACGGTCTTGGAAATCGAAAAGAGCTTCAAGATCCTGCGTGTTTTGTTATTGCGTTAGTTACTATTTGGTTTAGTTCTGTGAATGTTTCAAAAGACGGTGTTTGATCAGATTATTTACTTACAATCAATGTCTTGTTTCGTGCTTTCATTGATAATCTCTGGTTTCCCCAATCCTGAACCATCTTCGTCGTCATCATCTTCCTTCAGACTCTCGTATGATTCCTCTTCAGCAGCTACTTCTCGTGCAGCTGCGAGCTCCTTCTCGAGCTCTTCTTGTTTTTCCTGAATTCTTGACATGTTCAGAGCATCTGCGATCTTCTGCTTGATCTGCTGCTCAAGCGTCTCGATCTTCCGACTCGCTTCGGTGTCATCTGGCGTCTGGCTCGCCTTTGCGGTTTCCACTTTCAGCAACTCGACCATGCTCTTGATCTCTGGTGTCCTCACCACCTCATCAATCTTCTCGGTGATTTCTTGGTTGAACTTTTCAAGTTTTTCTTGAATATTTTCGTTCGGAACAAAGTTCTTCTCAGCCAAATCATTCAGATTCACAGCTTCCAACTCCAGACCCATTGACTTGAATACATTCGCCATCTCTGCTTCGACCTCACCTTTCGTCTTCAAAACTTTTTCTTTCAGCTCATCACTTAAATCTTCAAAAGATGATGCCCCTGAGCTTGCAACCTCGGCTTTGACTGCTTCAACCTTTTCTCTGATTTCAGGGCGGTCCACAGCTTCCTGAAATCGCTTATTGATCTCCTTTTCCGCTGAAGCAGCATCAGATGCTGCCTTGGCTCTAGAAAAGTCCCTCAGCATGTCCAGCTTAGATCTTAGGTTCTCGTAATTAGGCGCTTCACTCAAACGGGTATTGAACTCTTCCCTGAGCTTCTCAATTTTCTCAATCAGAATAGGGTGCATAAGATGCTCCTCTGCACTCGCTTTTGAGAATTCTTCGCGCACTGCCGTTAGTCTCTCCTCCAAACCAATTGCTTTTGCAGCTTCAGCGTACTCTTCATCGATCTCGGATTTAAGTTTCTCAATCATCTCATTAAGAACTTCACTCGAAGGCTCGTCCTCTGAAGACGTCTCCTTGGCTTTTAGAATCTGCTCCCTTAGCTTCTCAACCTCACCCTCCAGCTTCCGGCTAGTGGAGACCACAGCGTCCCTCCTCTTCATGTTGACTTTCCTCTCCGGCTCTATTGGTTCACCCTCAATGAATACTCCAATCTTTCGGTACTTAGCCATCCTGTGCTTCAGCAGCTCCTCGCCACTCATTTTTCCAAATTCCTGAGAAAACACAAAACAAAGGTTAGAAAGTTTTCTGATCCACATTCAGCGTTGAGGCAAGTAACTATGCGTACATTCATGTTTTCATTGATAGCAATCTTTATCTGCTGCGACGTCCATGAAGGATCAGCATGGGCGCCACCAAGAGGTTCCTGTAAAACATGTAAGAGAGTAACTCATTGATCAGAGCAACAAAAGAGGTGCAAGAGGCTAAAATGAATAGATTTGAGGTAGGATCAGTTACAGGTATGATTCCATCGGCTACATTTAGCTTGACCAGCTCCTTGGAGGTAATTCGTAGCTTTTCAGCAGCCTGCGTACAAGAGTTTCATTCAATTGTAGCATCAAATATTACACGACCACTTAAAACGAGTAGCAGAACAGTGTACAGACCTCAGGAGCAGCCTTGGAAGTCTTCCACAAGATCGCTGCACATGCCTCTGGACTGTGAAAGGCAGAACAACAGACGGAAATCAATAAATCAACCTGTAAAATATCATATTATCGTATCTACATCGGGGGGAAATTTTACCTGGCTACATAGAAAACTGCGTTTTCAAGCATCAACATTTTATTAGCACAGCCAATGGCTAAGGCACCACCAGAACCACCTTCCCCAATGACAATAGAAAGAATCGGCACTTTCAGGCCGAACATTGTCCTCAGATTGTTGGCAATCGCTTCACCCTAATATATAGATAAGCAAAAATGATGTTTTACTGCAGGCAAACCAGTACACTTCAAACATAAAAGACATTTCTTTTACCTGTCCGAGTTCCTCGGATTTAAGGTCTGCATAGGCTCCAGGAGTGTCGATGAATGTCACAATGGGGAAACCGTGATGGTCTGCGTAATACATCATCCGTAGTGCCTTCCTGTAACTGTTGTTGGCATTACACAAATTTGATGAGAGTGTTGTTGACTCTGAATAATTCTGTTTAACTACAAACCAGGAAGTTCATAAAAAAAAACATACCCATGAGGAGTAGGCATCCCAAAGTTACGCATTATATTTTCTTTGGTGTTTCTACCTTTCTGGTGACCGATGAACATATATCGTTTGCCATCTATGGTTCCAATACCCGTCACAATTGCAGGGTCATCATACCCTGCCCGGTCTCCATGAAGCTCCATAAACTGAAACCAAAGCAGGGAATCCCAATAATTAAAAAAACAACAAAAGTTTATTCCCAATGTATGACATAAACACCATAGTAATGAGAGACCAGACCTTGTCAGTGATGTTATGTATATGATCAAGGAAAGTAGGACGGTTGGGATGGCGTGCAATGTTTACACGTTGAATCGGAGTGAGATGCGTGTAAAGATCTTTCAGTGCCTGAGATTAAAATGACGGGTCAGTAAGACGTCGTTCCCCAAACAAATTATAGCTATATTAGCATCAAATTTGAATGGTGGGTCTCCTATAATCATATAAACTGAGAACCAACCTATGCTTGAATTTTTACCTGTCTATACTTGGTTTCCAAAGTGATAATCTGCTCAGTAAAGTCCAACCCGGTTTCATTCGCCATCTTCCTCACCTGCATCACAAAGGATCAATGTTAACGAGAAACTACACATCAAAGGAAAATGCAAGTACAATGATTTCATTCTTACATCGACAATCTTCTTCTCCAATTCAACAAGTGGCTTCTCGAAATCCAAAGTGACAGGCTTTTGTGTATCCCCCAAAGGTTTGAAAGTCGACAGGTAAGACAAGACTCCACCTTTCACATTGGGGTCAGGATTCGCAGGCCATGGATGATCAAACTTCTTACCTTTCTTGAGCCGAGCTGTCACAAACAGGTTACTCCTTGTGGTGGCTGTAATCATTGTTCTTCCAAGGGTTTTCAATGAAACCCCACTAACACCATTGGTCGAACTACGCAAGTAATCCGAAGCAGAAGCAGAAGCTCCACCCAATGCTATGGATGAATGAGACATTGAAGCCATCTTCTCAATTTTTTGCTCAAATAGCTGAGGTTGATTTCTTCAAATTACTTGAATGGATCCACTCCAAAACAGATCTCAATCCTCTAATTGAACAAAACAGAAGCCAAAACCAAAAGACAAAATGAGTCAGGAAAGCTGCGGAAAAACCAAAAGCAATCAGATTTTTGCTTCGTCGTGTGATAAAATCGATCAATAGCTAATTCATGATTGAATCCAAGAGAGATCAAAATGAAAAAAGCAAAAACGTCAGATTCGTTTCAATGCCCACTTTCTCTCTAGTAAACAAACAACCAAATCTCAACACCAAATGTCTAAACTTTGTCAAACATAAACATAAACCCAGCTCAAGTAATGAAAATTCACCTTCAAACACAAAACCAGAGATCCAAAAGACGAAAACGGTGGAATCAGAAGGGAATGAAGGAGGAAGGTAGAGAGAGCACCAAAGAGAAATTCGTTCGATTAGAGAGAGAGAGAGAGGGGTTAGTTTTTGAAATGAGAAAAAAAAACAAGTGTATGCGAGTGTATGAGCGCGAGAGAGCGCATGGATTTTGTGTGGAAGTGTTTCGATATTTCTTAAGCAGGCAGATTGGGAAGAAACAGCTTTGGATTATTGCCAATTTGCCAGAATTTTCCGCTTAGTCGTTAAACCATTTAAAAGTTTTTAGACCTTTGGCACGTGTGCACGTGATGCCTCGTCCGTGTGAGGTTTATAATTTTTTTTTTTTAATCCCTTTCTTAATTTTATTTTGGGATATGTTGTTCCGGTGGATTTGTTGGGGGTAGGTTATGCGCCGGTGGTTTGTAAATTGGACTATTCTTTTGTCAAATAAATAGGAAAAACAAAATTATATAAAAGTGTAAGAAAAACATAATATCTCCGTTGCCGGGACTCGAACCCGGGTCTCTCGGGTGAGAGCCGAGTATCCTGACCAGCTAGACTACAACGGATTGTTGTTATTAATGAAACAATTAAACTATTTAACAGTTAAACTTTCATGGCTACAGTCTTTTGGTCTTCTGCTTGTTTTGTGGGCGAGTCCAATTTCGAAATTCTCTTCTCTTATCCCGTCTGTAGAGAGATGTCCATGGAGCTAAAACCTTCCAGCAGTAATTACTTCATTTCTATGCACCTTTTTGATTTGTTCTCGTTTAATCCAAACAACAACAACAACATCAATGTTTACTCTTTGGCAGATAACATTCTTGAGCAGCTTAGACATGGGCTCGCTCGGTTCGAGCTTGTTTCTTCCCCAACTCCTTCTGTTTCAGATTCAATCTCCTCCACTTCACTCCCCGCTCCTTTCATAGGCGCCGCGCAGGGAAATAGCTATGTCTTCTTCGCCAAAATCGGTTCCTCGATGTGAGTTCTCCGTTTTCACCTCTTAAACCATTAAATCAAATTGAGTCTTTTGTTAAACCCTTCACTCTCCAGGAATCGATCTCCGGCAGCGAAAAAGATTGAGCATTACGCTGTGGATAGAGTTACTGGGGACGGTCGGTGTCTATTTAGAGCTTTGGTATATTACTTTTTTTGTTTTTGCTCTGTTCTATAATTCTTGGATCTGTTCTTGTTGGCTTTGCTGAAGAAATGATGTAATTGTTCAATGTTAGGTGAAAGGAATGGCCTTTAACAAGGGTCTTACTCTCAATCCCCGGAGAGAGAGAGATGATGCAGGTGACTATATTTCATCATACCCTTGTTTATTCATCACTTTTTTATGTTTATTGAATGTTTTTGAAAACTAAGAGATTGAGTTGTGTTAAGCCTGCTGAGTTTGTGTTATAAAAAAATGAAATCTTTTCTGTCTGTTGGCCTTTTGGTTTTCTTGGAAACTCTATATCTGCTAAAAATGTTTTGCGGGTTTCTCTGGTCTATCGATTGGTAAGTAGTTTAGAAATCGTGTTATCTGCTAAAATGTTTTGTAAATTCTCTGGTCTATTGATTGATGAGTAGTTGAGAAACATTGTCCATCTGAATGTTGATATCTGGTTCATCATGTTTCCGTGTGGCAAAAAAAAAAAAACTTGCATTACATCCACAGATGAATTACGAATGGCTGTGAAAGAGGTTATATGCAATGACCCTAATGAAAGGGAGAAGTACAAAGAAGCTTTAATAGCTATCACAGTGGATGAGTCTCTGAAAAGGTGAGTCATAAGAATTCATTACTCTTTCCCATTTTTGTTTCAGCTAAATGACTATTTTATTCTTGTGACATCGACGTGTCTCTTCAAGGTATTGCCAGCGAATTGGAAGACACGATTTCTGGGGAGGGGAGTCTGAGTTGCTAGTGAGTAGCTTTTCTGCATTTGTAAAACTCATATTGTTCACATTATACTGAAGAGAAACGATCTAAAGAGTTACGGGTTTTGCTTTGAACAGGTTCTTTCCAAGCTATGTAAACAGCCAATCATCGTTTACATACCAGAGCATGAGGTAAAAGTCCGTTTTGATATTGAGTCTTAAATAAACAAGAATCCGTGTTTGTTTTGTTCTAGTAAACCAGGTCTCAATTGTATTCGGATCTTGATTCATTTGGTACCAGCATAGGAAAGGAGGAGGGTATGGGTCGGGTTTTATACCGATTGCAGAGTATGGAGCTGAGTTTCGAGGAGGCTGGGGAAAAGGGAATAAGAACAAGAATGTTGTGAGGCTTCTTTACAATGGTAGGAACCATTATGATCTACTTCGCTAGACCTTACAGTCCCAAGAGATTGGAGTTTTGTACCCTTGTAGGATTCCATGATTCCAAGTTTGTTTAGAACATGTAACTGAAAACAATGAACAAAGGATTTGTCTGGATAAATTGGTTTTTCTTTTTTTTTGGTCAACCAACAATCCACCACATCCGAATCAGACCATATTCAACAATCAGCACAACATCACTCTAATCAAAATAAAGAGTCATGGTGCTCATGGATAGTGGAGTAAAGTCTATAGTACTTACCATCTAAAGTTGAAAGCAATAGAATATGATGATGCATATGACAGAAAGAATGCTTATACATTCTACAAAACGATGTACAGTAATGTCTATAGCAATAGAATTTATCAGCATTTGATTGTCGTAATATTTGTTAATTTCTCAAATCTAACTTTATGTATGCATTTTCTAAAAGAACAAGTTACTAAACCACAAAGGTCACCAGAGCACCTTTGGCTTCATGAAAATTGCCAAAGCAGCTACTCTGTGCTGGCTTTTGGATTTGCAGTGAGCCAATCATTGGTGGATTCTACGTAATCTCTTACCGTCATTCGGTGCTCAATCTCATTTTGACTTTAGTCGTGAGGCTCTTCAACAGTTACACGAGAGTTGTCTTCATCTGTGCGGCCATTGTCAATTATATGTTTTGTCATTTTTATAGTTTTATAAGGAATACTGTAAGGTTTTCTAAGGTTTATAAGATTTTGTTATATATAAAGTTATTTGTTTCAATGATTTTGGACCTATTTATTATGTTATTTGGGAAATAAATTTGGCTAAGACTTTTAAGATACAATTAAGGTGTCTTAAGACAGATAATTAGCATTGTGGGACAGCTATGAACGTTGGTTAAAAACTTTAGTTGGTTAATCAAAATGTTTATGTTCTTTCCGAATTTGACAAATTTAGTGATTTAAATTATTGATTTGTTCTCATACTGTATCTGTATCTATCATTTTCTCACAGTACAATTATGAACCAATAGTAATTTAATTGTTCAAATATCCTCTATCGATTGTAATAATTAATATAAAGTCCACACACAAAGAAAACTTTGAAAAAAATATTTGTAATAAGAAAAGGAATATTGATTAACAACAATAAAGAAAGAAAAAAGGCCAATTTTATTTTCAGAAAAAGGATCGTGTCTCTGTGCTCCGATCTCTCTCCTCTCTCTCGCTCAAACTCCGTCGTCGTCTGGTAGATGAGTTCCTCTCTTCACCGACGTTTCTTTAAGCCCAATCGTGGATTTCGTATCTAAAAGTGAGACCTTTTATTATTGATTATGTAATGTTTCTCTTTTTTTTTTCCAAAGGAGATTCCTTTACGATTAATTTGTGTCGAATCTCCTGAAAGTAGATTAGTTAAAGAGATTGATGAAATCGATTGCTCTTGTTTTACTGTTAAAACCATTGTCGATATTGTTCTTCATATTATTGCAAAGTTTTTAGATTTGGGAGTTGATTCCTCTTTCAGAAACGGAACCTGTATGGGTCAAATTGCGATTTCAGTCAATTGTCCATAAACTTGAAAAAGGTTCGTATTTTAGCAATTTATTGCTACCCTAGTTCCTTTTTGATGATTTGCATAAGTCTTATTGCTTGACAGCTCCTGACGAAACAAGATGGCGAATGTGTCTGTTGCTGCGGAGTGGCAGCTTCTCTACAACCGATATTACAGGAAGCCTGAGATATACCAAATGAGATGGAAACACGTAGATTTGAGTCGTAACAAGGTGGCTTGTGCTTCATTTGGTGGGCCAATCGCAGTCATTCGAGATGACTCGAAAATTGTCCAACTATATGCTGAATCTGCTCTAAGAAAGCTCCGCATTTTTAACTCAGCCGGTGTACTCCTCTCTGAGACTGTCTGGAAGCACCCCGGTGGACGTCTCATCGGAATGTCCTGGTCCGATGATCAGACACTAATCTCCATTGTCCAAGACGGCACCATCTATCGCTACAACATCCACGCCGAGCTCGTCGAGCCCAATGTGTCAATGGGCAAAGAGTGCTTTGAGCAGAATGTAGTGGAGTGTGTCTTCTGGGGGAATGGTGTTGTCTGCTTGACAGAAGGAGGGCAGTTATTCTGTATTTCAGATTTCAAGACGATGAAGCCTTATAAGCTTGCTGATGTGCCGGGGTTAACAGAAGACGATCTGCTTCAGCCAACTTGCTTGGCTGTGAGGGAACCTCAGTACACCATGTCTGGGAATGTTGAGGTATTGGTGGCAGTTGGCGATGAAATTTTTGTTGTTGATGAGGACGAAGCACAAATTATTAGGTTCGATGAGCCTAGTGTCGAAGACTCGGAGATGCAGAATGATGATTATGGGAATTTGATTGGACCCGTGCAGATGATGATTGTATCACCTAATGGGAAATTCTTAACACTCTTCACTCATGATGGCCGGGTTGTTGTCGTTGGCATGGAAACCAAAAAAATTGCTATTGACTACAGTTGTGAGGTATGCATCGTTGCCTCTCGATATGCTTTGTTCTTCTTTCTCATTAGTGGGAAATTTTTGATCGTTCATTAACTGCATCTTTTAATTACATACTTCTCTAGTCAGCCCTTCCTCCGCAGCAAATGGCTTGGTGTGGAATGGATAGTGTGCTTCTCTATTGGGATGAGGATTTAATGATGGTCGGCCCTTTAGGAGATCCAGTCCACTATTTCTATGATGAACCTGTAATTCTTATCCCAGAATGCGATGGAGTGAGGATATTATCTAATACGAGCCTTGAGTTTCTGCAAAGAGTACCTGATTCTACTGAGTCAATATTTAAGATTGGAAGCACATCACCTGCAGCTTTGCTATATGATGCTTTGGATCATTTTGACAGGCGAAGTGCTAAGGTATGTTTATTACTGTAGATAACCAAAAAATGCATACGCATAGCAGATGTTGTGCATTATGATGTGATTTTCCTTACAGAAAAAATGGAATCAGTTGAGAAAAATGGTTTATAGTTACTGCTCCTTGATATGAGTGATGAAGTTGATTTGCGCTTCTTCTGTCAGGCAGATGAAAATTTGAGACTAATTCGTTCATCGCTGTCTGAGGCTGTTGAATCCTGTATTGATGCTGCTGGCCATGAATTTGATGTAACTCGTCAAAGAGCTCTGTTACGAGCGGCAAGTTATGGACAAGCGTTCAGCAGGTTAGTGTAAAAGATTTGAGTTTCCAGTAATTTAACTTTCGAGACTAACCCTCGGCGAGCTGTTGACAGCAAATTTCAGCGTGACCGTGTCCAAGAGACTTGTAGAACTTTAAGGGTTCTTAATGCTGTTCGTGATCCTGATATTGGCATACCTCTTAGTATTCAGCAGTACAAGGTCTTTTCAATTTACATAATTTTCTCGACTAAGAAAAAGTTGCAAACACTTGCAGCTACTCTTTCCTCATGAAATTTATTTGGCTTGCAGTTACTGACAGCAGTGGTTTTGATTAGTCGCCTAATTAATGCTCATTCCCACCTTCTTGCTCTCCGGATATCTGAGTACTTAGGAATGAATAAAGTAAGTCAGATGTCATTTTATTATTGAAGTTATATAGGAAGTGACGTGCTCCTTTTATCCATATTTTGCTCTCTGGCCTTAGAGTAATTGTGAATTTCTATTATTGGCATTTTATAGGAAGGGGTGATAATGCACTGGGCGTGTGCAAAGATAACAGCTTCCTCATCAACTCCAGATGCTCATCTTCTTGAAATTTTACTTGATAAGGTTCAACTTCTAGTTAATTATTAGTCTTTGCAATAAACTCATGGACTTAGACGTAACGATGTTCATTGAATTTCAGCTCCAACTATGCAGAGGAATATCTTATGCTGCAGTGGCTACTCATGCTGATAACTGTGGCCGTCGAAAGTTAGCTGCAATGCTAGTTGAACATGAACCACGCTCCACGAAACAGGTTTGTCTACCTAAGATGACCACCTCCTGCTCGGGTTCTTAATACAGAAGTAATGTTTCCTGGGTAATAACTTGTGTAAAAACATAGTTTCACATGTTTTGTGATCACTTTCTGTATTTCCAGGTTCCTCTTTTATTAAGCATTGGGGAGGAGGATACCGCTTTAGTCAAAGCAACTGAGAGTGGTGACACCGACCTTGTTTATCTTGTTATATTTCATATATGGCAGAAGGTGTGCCAGTAATTTTATTTCTTATGTTAAACTTTAACCATATATCTTTATGTTGTGCTTTGCTAACAAACAAGAACCAACTGGTATTTAATTTGTGGGGGTTGACCAGAGGCCTCCTTTGGAATTCTTTGCAATGATCCAAGGCAGAGTTTTGGCACGTGATTTATTTATAGTTTATGCACGGTAGGAAAAAAACTTCTTCTATCTAGCATACTTGATGATTTAAATCTACACTGTCAAAATGTGGTTTAACCAAGTAGTTGTCATCAATGTTATTTTGTAAGTATCTCACGGTGTTGTAAAATATTTCCTGCTGTAGGTGTCATAAACAGGAATTTCTGAAGGATTTCTTTTTATCTACGGGTCAGATTCATGTAAGTACCATGTTTAAGTTTTTCCTTGATTAATTATCTTAGTTCAGAAGTGTTAAAATGTATTTTCCTGTAACAACGTTGAAGTTGACCATCAAATAAATGCTGGTTTTTTTTCAGGAGGTAGCTTTCCTTTTATGGAAAGAATCATGGGATATGGGAAAAAACCCTATGGCTAGCAAAGGATCTCCGCTGCACGGTCCACGCATAAAACTAGTAGAGAAAGCCAGCAACCTTTTCTCTCAGACAAAGGAACACACTTTCGAGTCTAAGGCTGCTGAGGAGCACGCAAAACTCCTGAGGTAATAGATTGTAAGCCAGTATGCTCGTTTTTCTTCTAAGGCAGTCTATCTGCACTGGAAACTTGATTGTGTGTATATTATTGGTTCTTCATCTTGTGGTCTTTTGATCTCGTTATCTGTTGTCTTATTTGCTACATGTTTTAGGATACAACATGAGCTCGAGGCTAGTACGAAGCAAGCTATCTTTGTTGATTCAAGCATCAATGATACTATACGTACATGTATTGTCCTGCGAAATAATCGAGCTGCAACAAAAGTGAAGTCAGAATTCAAGGTCTAATTGGATTTTTTTTCTTCCCCGTTTTGTGCTATGAAGGACGGTGAGAACGTCATCTTCACCACAGTACCTTTTAAATTTTCAGGTTTCTGATAAAAGATGGTATTGGCTTAAAGCATTTGCTCTGGCTACCATCAAAGACTGGGAAGCTTTGGAAAAGTTTTCAAAGGAAAAGAGACCACCTACAGGTAACTTTAACAGCCTTATGATAGCAGTTTCTTTAATCGTGAGAACGTTTCTCTGTTATCTATATCACTTGCATCCTCTACCACTATGGATTTAAGACTTAAGGGCAAGCATATTCGATATTAGTTTGGGTTTATCTTGTGTTTTAACTGTCATTTATATCATGAAGGGTTCCGTCCATTCGTTGAGGCATGCATCGATGCAGATGAGAAAGCAGAAGCTCTAAAATATATCCCCAAGCTATCAGATCTTGTGGAAAGGGGCGAGGTCTGCTCTGCATATAACATATATGTACTCGTGGATTCGTTAGTTTTATAAATATATCGAATCCTTTATTGTAAGTTTTTGTTTATGTGGCGTCTCAGGCTTATGCTCGTATTGGAATGGCGAAGGAAGCGGCTGATGCAGCGGCTCAGGCAAATGATGGAGGAGAATTGCTGGAGAGATTCAAGAAGACTTTTTCACAGAATGCTATTTTTGATACCCTGAAAATGCCTTTCCAAGGAGTCTCCTAGCTTTAGAGACCTCCTCAAGTTACAGCGAGTTGCTCTCGGCTTTTGGAGTTTTTTGTTTGTTGATTGTAACTAAACTTACAAGAGAGTATGTAAAAAGAAATATTGTACGAGCGAGTGAATTAAATGATGTGAAAATAAAAGTGGAGTTGATGACGTATTGTATTAATATGATCGTGTTGACAACATGTTAAGAACGTATGACCCAAAGCTGAGTAATTGGGGAGTGGTGAAGGGTGTGGAAGAATTGGTGGCTGAGACCAAACATTCAATAGAGTGACCATGCACTGTGAGTAACGGTGGTAAATTGCTTCTCTTGTTTCAGAAAAAAAAAAAAAAAAAGATGAGCAGAATAAGAGAGCTTTGGTGTGCTGAGATTGCCCTCGATATTTGGGGTCAAGTTGAATGGTGCATTGTTGTGATTAAAAGAATCTCTAGCTGCTATGCTTTAGATGCAGAAACTCTTTCCTTCGTATAACTTTCTTTGTACCATTTCTTTTATTTTCCTATATTTTAGTTTCTTACTTCGTTGATGCAAATTGTGGAATTCGAAACTCCATAATGTTTACTGTTAGAATGGATTTCTTAGTGCAACAATCATTCAAGGCTTCAAATCGGACTGTCTTTATTGGGTATTTGGACCGAAACAGCCTGTGTAATTTATCGTCATCTACACTATAAGTTTATACTATCATTCTGTTATTAGGAGTTTGCTTGGGAACTTTTTAGCGCTGAGGTTTAGAAAAATACCAGTTTGATTGTTGCCAATCATAAACGTAAAAGAAAAATTTGACACCATGCGCAGTTTAACACACTGCAATTTATCGAAATAACAAAATGGGATTTGATAATTCAACTCAAACTTTTCTCTTTTTCTTTCTATCACTTTTTATTTCATAAATTATACACCATGCACCGATATGTTTACTTAAGGTTAATTTGGAATTGTGTCATACAACTACAAAGGCACTAGAAGAACCAGAGAAGCTACTAATGGACCCAAATAGCGACTTAGAAGCTCCGTAATGTCTTAATCTGTAAACTCCGGCCACCGCAGATTCCGGTATCCTCCACTCCACCGTGGCTTGGCTCTCTGGGCTAAGCTTCAACGGTCTCGACCACTTAAACTTCACACTGAAGTCATCGTCATCGTACACTGGGACCCACTTCCCTCCGTCACGCAGCGTCTCCACCACAGCGAAAGATCCCTCCGTCATCAGGTCGTTTCGTGGACATCCTGACCAAAACGTCGCATTGACTTGTTGACCTCTCCTGAACGTTGACTTTGGAGGCACATCGGCTCTAACATCACCAAAGCTGACTCCTAAAGGAGTAGAGTCTACGACCACAGGTGAAAGTAAGCTGATCTGTTTGTCTAGAAGGTCAGGTGGTTGGGGCCCACTCGGGAGTGTTTGCCCGTTGACCAAAGCTGTGGCTAGTTTCTTGAACTCTTGGATATAAGCAGTGAGTGTGTGTGGGCCGTATAGCGTTGAAGCTCCCTGAAAAAACAAACAAAGAAAAGCACTTGTCTTAAAGATAGCGGCATGAAATTGTAAATAAAGCTGTCAAAGTTAAAAAAAGCTTTTTTTGTAACAAACCTCGTATCTTTGAACCTCGTACTCTTCGTAAGTGGCGATGTACTGAGAATACGTGTTGGTGAGACCTGCGATTACGACATGGAGATTGTTGCCAAATTGCTTGCTGTCCAAAGAGATGAGAAAAGACTTCACAGCGTCACGGAGACGCCTTCCAGCCATTGTCGTGAACTCTGTGTCCAATTATAGATTCAGAGATCAGCGTTTTAATCAGCTAAAGTATTTAGCTTCATTAATGGGTTAAAGAAGGTTTATAAGCTCAGTTTGGAACAAAAGAGAGTCTCATTGACATACCTCCGGGGACACTGAGGATGACTAGTTGACCAATGCGAAATATCTGAACCGGAAGAATCGAAGGCTGCGCGGTTCAGGCAATTAACAAATCGTCAAGAATAATATCAAATCTTTTATCAGTTTTCAGGAAATAAAGGATATAGCTACTCACCGCCCAGTCATATGGTGTCTTCATCTCACCAGTGTCAAGTAAAATGGGTTTTGGTTTCTGACACTGGACCTGTTCCGGACCAGGAGTTTTTAAAACGTTCCTCACTAATCTCCAAAAGGCATTACCCTTAAGAAAACAAAGACAGTTACGTAAGGAAGCAGATTCTTTTTGTTAGAGAAAGAAAAGATTCAGAGAGAAATAGGAACAAGTGGACAGTTAAGAATCTTAATTACCTTATCATCTCCTTGTTTGAAATCAAAAGCACCTGGACCATCAGTTGTTCCAGCAGCAAAACCGAACCCCATTGCAGCTGGACATGTCTTCACCGTCTCAGAGCCACCACCTGCTTTAGGAACTGTGACTTCAAGATTTGAGAAATCTACATACGCATGTTGGTAATCAATTTTCCCCTGTAGCTTCTCTGTAGCTTTGTTGAATAGTCCCACTGCCATTTTGAATTGCTTGTCCCCAATGATACGTGTACTCTCAAACTCATCAGGGTACCTGCATCAATAAAACAGAACACCAATCAGAATGTTACTAAAAGATAGAATTGGAGGCAGAGAAAAACATAAGACATCATGAAATATGTACCCGGGGCCACGGCCATAGCACAGTTCGTTCTTTCCATTGCAGGTACTGTGATTGAAATCACAAGGCAGTCCAGTGTCGATGCAAAACGTACCCAGAACATTTGGACTCACGTCACCACAGTTTGATTGACAAAAAGCAGAGACAAACTTACGCTTCGAAGCGTTTCTTACTCGGATTTTAGCATCAAGTGACTTAGCCACAGATTGTCCTCTAGATGACTTAAAAGTCGCTGCAATATCCAGAAGTCTGCTGTCTGAACAAACAAAAAAAAACAATAAACCTTCAAGCTGATCAGTCTCGCTAAAAGTGCAATGTGCATAATTACTTGTTATAGAACTTCCACATTAGGTAAATAACTCAAGGAAAGTATTTCACTCACGGTTTCTGCTAAAGTCAGAAACAATGGTTGATACTCGCCGAGGGATATTACTCGAACTATCCGAAATCTTCTGTCCACTCTCAAACCAGTCCTCCATGAAACGCGCTGCAGCACCTTTGTTATCTCCACTTATCAAAGAGTTAGTCCTGCTCATGGAAGTCCCATGAGTTGCAAACCAGTTAAAGCTTCCAATAGGTCCCAACTGCGAATCAACAAACTTGAGAAGCGTCATTTCTTTGTCGACGTTATACTTATATTTACTCCTCTCCGCTGCAGGATTGTTTAGATAAGAACTAGGGCTTCTGTTCACGCCAGCATCCAAAAGATCCCCTAATTTTCACACACAGACACACACAAAGTGGTTTAGTTAAAGCAAGAATTTTGATTAGAAAAAACACCATTAAAGGAGACAAAAGAGAGGACCTTTATTGACAAAAACAGAACCAGGACGTAGACTTTCGTGAGCTTGGATGATAGTTTGTTCAATGCCATCAACGAGGACGTCAAAAGATTCCCGAACGAATCCAAGAGACGTCACAATGTAAGTGACATACTGAAGATATCCTCCTGGTCCAGCATGCGTGTGAATCCCACTTATTGCCACATTCTTCTCCGTATAAAGATCACCATATCTACAAATGAAAAAAACTCGTATAGATTATCTAACATTCTCATCGAATTCATCACTATTTTAAAACCAATTCATGTGCCTATTAAGATTATCAACTCTGGAAACGAATTCAAATTCTACTAACACTACTCTGCTTTTAAAGATCAATAAAAACGTCAGTTTTTAGAAATTCCGAAGATTGTGGAAGATAACGAAACAGATAAGAGAGAGAGAGACACCATTACAGGCATTCTGACAAAAGTCAGGGGAGGATAAGTCGTCGTACCTTGCCTTGAGTCGTTCAAGAACTTTGATTGTAACGATTTGAGAAGCCATACAGGCGTCAAGATTCACAAACACGACGCGGTTCCCTTGGGGCTCAGCAACGATGAACGCCCGAGCTCGCAACCGGAAATGAATACCCGACGCGATTTGGTCGGAGTTGGCGTAGCCCATCATGTTGACGTCAGCGGCGGGACCAGTGATGTCATAGCTTCCCACACCGATCAAATACTCGGAAGACGAGTAAACCGCTCTGGATATAACAAGAAGAATAGATAGTAGAAACTGAAACTGAAATGGCAGTGAGACGGCCATGTTTTGGATCGATCTTTTGAATGAAGAAGAAGAATGGAGAATAAATAGATTGCGGATCTTAAGAGGAGAGATTTCACACGAGAAGTGATTGTGAGAGAGAATCCGCCATGAAAGATTGAAGTTTTGCAAAAGCGTGAGTGGGAGAGAGAGAGTGCGGAAGGTGAAAATATTCAAATGTGGACGCGAGTGGATGTCGGTAGTGCTTCTCGTTCGTTATGATACCTAACACTGTCAAAACTTATTTATTTCAATTCATATTTAAATCGATCGTGTTTGTTGACGCGACAAACAGACCGCCGATGGTAATTATGATATGATTATCCGTTTACTTTCAGAGAGATGGCTTCCTTAATTTAGGCCTAAACATGTCTTTTACTTACATCATCACTTAACTGTTTCATAAACATATCATTATCTATAAGACAACAAGGATATGCCCCAATATAATCAGATTGAATGTGTTTATTTTCATATACTGTACCTCATTTGGTTGCCTTGGTAAACTATCTTTAAAGTAAAGACTTGACAATATGTGCAATAATTAATCTCTGCTCAATCTTTATTATCTTACACGTACTTACAAAATCAGAGGTGGGTGAAATCCTCAACCGTTTCACACGTAGCACATAATGACCGATCCTATCCGGATCCGACAAGAAAACTCTTGGAACTTTCTTCTGTCTCCGTTACGTGTAATGAAACTTTTGATTAGGTCAAGAAAAATAATCAAAATACGATCGAATTGACCTGGGTTTTTCCTTACTCTGTAATAGAAATCTCAAATTTATTCTCTTTGGGTTATTTGGGAAGCACAAAGAGTGCAGAGAGGCAGAGAGAGATTCTTAGTCCATGGATAAGCCTCTGCTTTCAGGTATTCAGAAAAACCTCTCCTCTGTGTTTATCTCCTTTTCAATTATCTGATTAGTAATATGTCTTGTTGAATTCTCTTTTTTTGGATCAGATCAAACGAAGGAATCAGAGAGATGGGATTCATACCAGTACCTTCAGAGAAATAGCTCATCTGCTCGTAACGCTTTTTCGGCCGGAGCTGGCGTTACCGTCGAGGAAGTCCGTTCCGCTTCGGCTGTTTCCGATCCTCCGTCTCTCTATCCTCCCGTTCTAACGACCCCCGTTCCGTTGCCCACTCGTAATCCTCGTCTCGTCTCGTTCCATCTATTCTGATTCTTCAAATTTTGTATCTGATCGCTTCTGATTGCAATTGTCGAGACGATTCGTGACTGAAATTATTATATTTGAGTTGTGAGTTTTACTAATTAAGATGATCGGTCACATGCTGCTTCCTCTAGCTTTTGATGTTGATCCTTAAAATGTAAAAGTTTCATTCTTTTACAACTGTAAAAGCTTCATCTTTTGAAATGTGAAAGTTTCCGATGGTCATCTCCACTCTTGGAGTTTTACAGAATCTTTTTGCTTCCTTTGATGACATAAATCTGTTTATCATTCAAATGTCCTACAAAACAACATTTGTTTGGCAAGATTCTGACTTCTTTGGCGTTTCACAGCGCAAGCTATTGGCTATCCGAGTGCATCTGGAGGAGGTCACGAATTGCAAAGGTAAGTCTATGTAAAATGGTCCCTACTTTTGATCTCATTGCTGTTGTTATTGCATATGTTACAATTCTTAGGATGCAAAATTTTTGTAGCTTTAGATTTATTTTGCCGAATGTTGTTAACATATTTTGAAATTATGTATTTTTTTTCAGGCAGGTACTTGATGAGATTGAAATAAGAGAGCTCCTTATTGATCATATTGGCCACCGTTGCTGTTGGGGAAGCCGTCCTGCTCGCACATGGAAGATTCATGTTGTCGAAGACTGCAATGTTTATGTCGGAACTCTCGACACTTTCATTGAAGAGAGGGAAGCTTTAACACAGACAGTGCCTTTCACTGGAGGGAATTTCAATGGAAAGAAACATGGATCCGCACCTGAGTTATGGCAATTGGATCTGAGATCGCAGTTTCCTACTCTGTTTGTCCCGTACAAAGAAACTCAAGTACCGGTTCCTCATTCTGAGACTGTTGAGAAGTGCACAGGTAACAATTTTTGTTATGTCCATATTTACCGTTAGGAAAACTATAACCGTGTAGATGATACTGATGAGACTCCGTATAACTGATCAACAGGTTGCACAGGAAGAGGAGAAGTAGTATGTCCAACGTGCAATGCTGATGGAGAGCCGGGATTTTACAAAGAGAATCAGATGATGAAGTGTTCCTCTTGCTATGGAAGAGGTTTGATTGCTCATAAAGATGGTTCCGACACGATGCAAGTCTCATATCAAGAACTCAAACTTTTAGTCTGATGGTTGCAATCGCAAACTGTGTGTCTATTTACAGAAAACTTTCTTTTTCTCCACAGATGCGCAGACTGTAACGGTAAGGGAAAGCTTTCTTGTCCGAATTGCCAATCTCGCGGGTTAATCAAATGCCAGACTTGTAACGGTACTGGCTCTCTTCTAACAAGCAGTATCGCAGTTGTTAAATGGTAAGTTTTTTTCTCAAATGGTTTCCACTGGCAATTGAAATGGGCTTTGTGTGGCAAATTAAAAGTCCTGAGATTTTTGTTTTGGTGTTTCGACAGGAAGACTCTGTCGAAGCGAAAGGTGAGTGCAACAAGAGGAGCTGGTTCGGTACCAGAAGAGGTATTTCACAGAGCAGAAGGTGTTCAGCTTTGCAACACACAAGCTTACCAGTGTACGCCGGCTTACTTTGCAGACTCGTATTTCCTCAACAAATTCTCCTCAGAAGTTATCTCGTTGAGAGCTGAAGTTCCACCAACGGCGAACGTGGTCTGCGAGAGACACACCATATCTGTTGTGCCTGTGACACGCGTCACGATGGAAGATCGTGGGAAAGCCTTCAACTTTTACATAATCGGTTTTGGTAAAGAGATTTACATGAAAGATTATTACCCAGCGAGGTTCTGCTGGGGCTTGTGTCCTTGTCTTGAGTGGCTAAAGGTTTGAAAAAGTGAGAGAGATTTGCTTGTAAAAATGTAAAATACAAAAATTGTTTTTGATCTTCTCTACTTTGAATGTGAAGAAAAACTGAGATTGCTTATAATTATAAACAGAGCAGCAAATGTGTTGTTTATATATATTGTGGCCAAAATACTTATTTAGATGAGGAGCTTGAGAGTGAGAGACAAGGTTCCGGGGGAGCCTAAATTCCAGCATTGATCGTTTTCTTTCTCCGACAACTAACTGTTGGTCGGTGGTTCCGATATGTTCTTGAAACCTGTCGGAATCACTAGAACTGGCAAACCGAAGGTTCCCCATCGGTCACGTTTCCAGGAAGAAAAAGGTTTCGAGAAAGAGATGACAGGTGAATCTAGGAAACAGCTAGATGTTCAGAAAGATTAAATATAACATCAATATAGAAAATTTCCTTAACAGGTACGACACACAAAATCTTGTAATAGAGAGAAAAGTAAATAAAACAGGGTGATGTTTCTTCACTTGGCTTTGTTGGCAGCAGGCTTCTTCTTGGTGATGTCCTTCTTAGGTTTCAACTTGTCTGATCTTCCTGACTTCTTTTTATCCTTCTTGTCGTTGTACATGTTTATCGCCTAAATCACAATTAATTCAACGGATTAACAGACAAATTTCACATATAGAACATATCAGAGGCACGAGACTAAAACAAGAGAGGAGAAGAGAGCTGACAAGTTTTTGGTTTTACCTTTCCAACATTGAGGATCTCATGTGAATGCTTTGATAATAACTTGCTAAGTACTTTATTAGTCTGTTCTTTTTCCTCGTCAACCACCCCATACTTTGGTACAACCGGTAAATACTGCAAAAATCCCCACAGATTAGAAAAATCATCGACAAATTGGCTAAAAGGGAAGGTAAATATGATTGCTGACTAACCTTGTGGTGTTTGCCTTGCTTTTTAGGAGGTTTTTCTCCCGGCAACTTTTTATCGAATTTTCCACCACTAGCGGTTGAAGTAGCGGCTAAACCTGCTACGTCTCCAAGTGCCTCCTTTCCAATTTTCTTTGGCTGAGCTTTGGTGCCTGATATGGGCAATGCGGTTGCAGCAAGTTGGATATGACTGCAAATAAACCATTTGGATCTTCAGTTATCAAAACCATGAAACATGTCGTATGGTACTTGCTAACTTGTGATGCTATCTCAGGCAAGTCAAGGAAGTTGTTATATACCTAGGTAAAGCACCAGCTTTCGCTGCTGTCTTCAAATTCTGTAGTCGATTGTTCTCTTGCTTTCCAACTCTCTTCTTTTTCTCATCCAGTCTCTTGGCAAAAGGATCTTCTCCTGGTTCTGCAGTTAGCCAAAAGAACTTGTAATGCAACTCTATATCCTTGTCGTCACACTCGAAGAGATTCGATTTGAACAATGTATTTGCCACAATAATTGAATATATGCTTCATTAAGAAACCAACAACATAATTAAAGACCTACCATCTGATGCCTTTGCCTCAATAATGGGAATATCATTATCATCGTTAACGCGGTCGTAACCGTGACGACGCTTAAACTTATCCGTTTGTTCGTCGTATACAATCTTGTCTTTCTTGCGCTTCTGTATACCTAAGAAACAGAACCAAAAAAAGTATGGAAGAAAATCATTATTATCATGAAACTATAGAAAAAAGAGGTTGTCACCCCATCAAATCTGAACCTAATTAAGATTGCAATCCCCTCAAAACAAATTCTCAATCAGCTTTACCTTTCTTAAGAGCAAATTCTTCCCACTTTGTAGGAGGCTTAGGCCTTGGAAGCTGGGAGAGAAAAAGGATAAGGTTAGCATGCTTAACTTACAATCAAAAGATTAAGTGACGAGCAAAATGCACTTAATACGAGATCAAGATTCTAGATTCTACTGTTCTGTCTTTTGGAAAGACTCATACGAGAAAGCACTCGCTCGCATCTCAAAATATACATGTGCTAATTCATTTCGCAAACTTATAAAACCCATACTATAAGAACATCCATCACTGATAGTGTCTCAAGAGACTGGAGATAGTGAAGAAAAATAAAAAAGAAGATCTTACATGTTTCTCTCTAGGTAGTTTGGTTGTAGGCGGAGGCAACTGGACAAAGGGACCATCATTAGTTTCAGTAGAAGGTAAGTTGAAAAGAGAATCAGCTATTTCCTGAACAAGTTTTGCTCCCTCCGTAAGGCATTCCTTCACAAGCTCCTCCCTAAAATAAATTTGGAGAAAGCAGTATTCAATAAAAGAAACAGAGCAAAAACTATCAACAGAAGCAAGTTTCCTAATCACACACAAAAGATTGTAACTGAGAAAGATGTTCAACTGCCCAAAAACTCTTAATAAAACACTGAGAAAGATGGCTGAAGTAAGTAGCTGGACACAGTCCTTTGATTTGGGACAATAAACATATCCCATTCTAGTACTTCAGAGATTGATGTTTAGAGAGACTGCTATTAAGACTACATATGTTCGTCGCAGAAACAAGTTTACACAATAAAAATGCTTACTTTACTTCTCTTTATTCAGAAAATCGAAAAGCTTTCAACAAATAAGAGCATAAACCCACCTCAAATCAATTAAATCAAGATAAAAAAAAATAATCACAAAACAGAACAAAATCAAGCCGCCGCCGCCAAAGAGCTCAACAGGAAGATGATAAAACGAGAAAGGAGAGAAAGACGGACCTTGAAGAAGGAGCAGAAGGGAAGCGGTGATTTGGATTGAAAGCCAGAAGATTTCCGAGATCGATCTTGCAAAATTGGTCCGTCTCCATGTCCATGTCTTCCGTCGCAGTGTTTGGAATTGAGAGTGGAGGAAGAAAGGACCCTCTTTTGTTAGGGTTTTGCGGTATTTTGAGTTAAACCTTCATCTCGCCCAATTTAAATAACGGAAAATTGTCTAATAAAATCCTTTTTTCCCTAAATTAAAGACAAAGGCATGGGCAACGGTTTTCGGATAAACTTTTTATTTTAAGACTTGCTTGGACAATTAGAAATTTTGGTTCGGTATTAGTTTGGATGTCTTTTAGTTCGCATGGATTTTGATGCTGAAAACCTGAAAATATCCAAAATTTTATCGAATTAGTTCGATTCTGGTTATTTTTACATTCAAATCATCTGAAATATATAAAAAAAGATCTAAATTATACCCAAACAAATATTAAAATTATCTAATAAACCAAAATATCCGGAAAAAGATTAGTTAAATTCCAAAGAAAATTGTTTGATTTTGAAAAGTATAATTAATAACATTTGATTTTTTTAGATATTTAGTTTAAAAACAACAAATGTTTTTGGATTCGATTTTCCAATTAAAGAAACCAATAGGTTTGTAAACAAATTTTGGTTTGGTTTTGATTTGTTTGAATGGGGTTTTTTCCTACATATAATGTTTCAAAGTGGGTTAAACACCCAACTTCTCATAGTTTAAGAACACGATCTGTCGTTTTCAACTCGATGAGTGATATCATGACGCAAGGTATCTGTTGCTCTTCGATTGATAAAAAAGCAAGAAGAGACACAAGAAAATACCAAATTTAATGCTTATAATGATATCAAACTTATCAGTGATCCTCTTCTTATACTAATTAAAACTTAATGAGACACAAGAAAATACCAAAATTAATGCAGAATTTAAGAATAACAGAAAAAAATGATACTGGGTATTGGTTGGTTATTCAAAACGTCGATTAATCCAGCAGCAAAAACAGTTGGTTGGATTTTTCAGAAGAAAGAAAGAAACATGTGAAAATATAGCGTCTATGCAAAATATTAATTATACAGGATCATGAACGATGGTACAAAGAGCTATGGTAAATATCAATCATCTCTCACTCACACCAGGTTTCTCTCGTGTATGTCTTTTGTTCGAATCTAAACCTCACCGATTCACGATTCGCTAACTCCTTTTGATCCAAACTCTCTTGAAACGAAAACAAACAGAAAAAAAACCACAAGAACCTTCTCCTGAGACATACAAAACATGATTCTCTCTCCACACTTGATCTGATGACTAAATCCTTTACACCCGCGACGATCTCTTTCCAAATAACTCATTTGCAGCTACACACATTTATAATCTATGTTCTTAACATTCGTTTCAACATAATTTAACATTCATATATAACATATGTTAACAAAATCCTCAAATAGAAGCCGATGCACATATACACAATGATAATATTCATTTGACAACTAAATCGATCTGCAACTACCTTCTACCGTCTTTAACAGTTTTTTAAATACATGAATCTGAAAAAAAGTACAAATGATATGGTTCTTAACTTGCGCAAATGACAAGCTCACATGTAGGATCGAGAGAGATCGTGTATAGGCCGTCTGATTCGGATCCAACGGCCATAAATGCACTAGGAAGATGCAGAAAACGAATTTTCCGCTGGTGCTTTTTGCCGACCGGCTTGAGATCCGGAAAGTGTTTGGAATGTAACCACGTTGTAACATCAGAGAGGAGGCTGATGTATGTGGTGAGGGTTACGTGTTCAATTATATTGGCGGCAAATCTAAGGTTTGGCCCACATGATACAAATTAAATTTAGTGTTTAACCTTTTCAATTCCTAATCAGATCAAATAGCTGAAATTTAAACACCAAAACAAAAAAAAAACAGTTTTTAAAAGGTAATGATTGTGGAAATAATATGATATAATAGTGATTATTTTTGAAATTTATCATATATATATAATTGATTAATTGAGGTTCTAACCCAGAATATATTAAAATTATCAAGTAAGTTGGATAAAAAAAAAGTAATGATAACAACTAATTGGAATTTATTTTTCCAATTTTTTTTTTAAAAAAAAAACAAAAACAAGGAGAAACGAGCGGCATGTGTGGCTTGGCACATGTGTCGTGCTAAGTGAGGTAATGGCAAATAGTACTGTCGAATACAATGTAACAATAATTAATTTAGTGGCTAATTCCTCTTTAAAGTTTTTATTGATTTTGACTTCGTGAATGAAGTGACAATAGTATAGTATTTATTATTTCTATAAAGCCAAAAAAGAATGATATGATCAGCAATGTTAAAAAATGGCTATATGATAGTTAAATATAAGAACCTACGCTTAGATAATTTGAATATATGTATTTTATCATATGGATTTGGTTTCGCTGAAACCACTTGAACAAGTTTATTTATTTATTTCAACTACAGCAAATCGAGCTTTTCAACATAGTAAATCGGCCTTCATACGAGAAAGACCACACACATTGTAGAAAACCAATACCAAACCGTAATTACATAAAACGAAAAACGAAGAAAGTAAAACCGAACCGAACCATAAATGTTGGAATCTCCATAATATACAAAGGTACTGGTAATAAATAACGGAAAACAAATGATTAGAGAAAGGCCCCACATACATAAATCACACATACAGAGCCATAAATATGCGTATAACATATGAACGAAACAGATATATTTTGAGAGAGAGCTTCGACGCCTCTCAGCTTTGCCCGAACATCACGGTGGCTAATACAGAAACAATAGAAAAAAAACCGATAACAAGGTCAACCACTAACCCCTCAAAACAAATTTACCAAAAAGGAAAAAGAAACCAACTCTTTCTCTATCTCAACCTCTCTCTCTCCCTAAATATACATTCTTTAATTTTTTGGCGCTTTTCCGAGATTGATTTTGCTTCTCAGGCGGCGATATGTCGGCGGCCGGCGCTAGTCCTTTGGCCGTTGCACCAATCACTGCCGGACCAACAACCACACGCCGCCGTGTCGGAGATTCCCTTGAAACCACTACCTCAGAACGACCCTCCATTTCCTCTGATTACTGCAACATAGTCAACATCTCCTCCGTCTCGTCGGATTTAGACGACGTCGACGCTGTTGGACAGAACGGCGCGTGTTCCTCACCTTCCTCGATGGGTTCCACGTCTAGTGGATCCCATTACCACCACGATCATCACTACCACCACCACCACCACCTGGTGATTCGGTACCTTCTCCTCCGCAAACTGAAACTGCCGTTTCTAAGCGACGGTGGATCGACGGCTGTGGTGGGACAAGGATTCTGTCTACGGAGAAACGTGGGACGTCGGATCTTGGGTCTCCTAATGGTTCTCGTCGTCGCTTCTCTCTTCCTCAGAGTCTCTCTCATGAGTGGACGCGTCGTTGACCACGCGCACCGGAGGGATTTGAACGAGCTCGTCCTCGTTAAGACGCTTCACGAAGATTGGTCCATGGCTCAACGCGCAACGACGGAGAACGTTGCTTTTCAGAAGCTTCCCGTGAGTTTTTTCCTCCTTTTTCTCTGCATAGTAAATTTTTTTTACTCTCCCGAGAAAGAACGATTTTTTCTGATTGATGAACACACTCAAGTCTGAAATTTTGTTTCATTATTTGACCAATCAATCCTTGTGATCAGTTTTATTTTTCTCAATGCGAGATTTGTTTTTTCTTATTTCCCGAGAAAATTAGCACGGAACAAAGTTTAAAGTTTTCTAATCAAATTTTAATCTTTTTTTATAAAAGAAAAAGTTTTGTTGATCAAAGATTGAATTTTTAAGAGAAACTCGCTCTCTCTTTTTCTTTCGTTTTCTCGTGAAATTTGTCTATTAGGAAAAAGTGGGGTAGAGAGGGACAGAACGTGTAATTCTCGGAATGTCTGTATTGATTGCGTCACTGATAGAATTATATCTAACAAAATCTCAAAATTCGTTTTGCATTTTTGTGAAATTCGTTAAATGAATTTGACGAGTAATAAGTCAAATGGGAATTTAGGGAGCCTTTGTTTGGTGTTGAGCATCACTTTTTTCTACAGTTTCCATTGACCGACCTACTTTATTTGCTGGAATCCTTTAACTTATTATTATTATTGAAACCGATGCATTATTGAATGAATATTCTCATTCGTAAAGGGTTGAGATTTTGTCTCTTTGTGTCAAATCTTTTGATGATTATTTGATTGTTTGGATAAGACTTAAAAGGTCTTCGGGCTTTTCAGTTTTCATTTGTTACTTTTTTTATCATTTAAGTTCCAAAGCAATCAATTTATTGTCAGGAGGACTGCAGTATATGCACTTTGACTAGATTTAGCATTGTTTGTCTTACATTCACAGATTAAGAGTGAACTAAATTCTGTTTTTGTAACGTATGAAACTCTGTTTGACTAGATTTTCTGATGATTTTGCGACGTATTTGCTTTACAGATTCCGGAAATATGGCAGAAATCTGAAAGCGGAAATTATCGCCAATGTGTGTCACGTCCCAAGAACCGTTCAAGTAAGCTGTTGTTATCTTGCATTTTTCAGATTCGTTAAACTACAGTTTCAATTTATGGTTTTCTGAAATTTGTGTCTGGTTCAGGACTACGTAGGAAAACCAATGGTTATCTTCTAATACACGCTAATGGCGGGTTAAATCAGATGAGAACTGGGGTGAGTTTCAATGCCAAAAGTCATTTTACATATATTTGATCTCTTGTTTTCTTACCAATCTTTACTGATTTTCAAAATGAAAATGTAGATAAGTGACATGGTTGCTGCAGCAAAGATTATGAATGCGACTCTTGTTCTTCCTCTCCTCGACCATGAATCTTTCTGGACAGACCCGAGGTTCTATTTTGTTTACTGTACACAACAAGAATTTTTCTTAAGAGAAGAAGAAAAACGGTTTTTAAGAAGTGTTGTTTCTGATTTTGCAGCACTTTCAAAGATATTTTTGACTGGAGACACTTCATGAACGTATTGAGAGATGATGTTGACATTATCGAGTACTTGCCTCCCCGTTATGCAGCCATGAGACCTCTCCTTAAGGCTCCTGTTTCTTGGTCCAAGGTCTGTACTTTGTTTCGACCATTCCCAAAAGGATTTCAGCAAAGCTTTTGTGCTTGTAAAGTTGTAAGCTTTCTTAATGCAGGCTAGTTACTACAGAAACGAGATACTACCATTGTTGAAAAAGCACAAGGTGATAAAGTTCACACACACCGATTCACGCCTGGCCAACAATGGCTTGCCACCATCAATCCAACGGTTGAGATGCCGTGCTAATTACCAGGCATTAGGTTACTCCAAGGAGATTGAAGATTTTGGGGAAGTTTTGGTTAACCGGTTACGTAACAACAGTGAACCCTTCATTGCTTTGCACTTGAGGTATAGTGTTGTGATATATTCTTTTTGCATCCCTCATTTTTCTTGACACGGGGTTGGTTGAAAGAATCTGAGTATTTGAAGTGCAGATACGAGAAAGATATGCTTGCCTTTACAGGCTGCAGTCATAATCTCACAGCTGGAGAAGCTGAAGAGCTGAGAATCATGAGGTACAATGTTAAACATTGGAAAGAGAAAGAGATCGACAGCAGAGAGAGGCGGATCCAAGGCGGTTGTCCGATGTCTCCTCGAGAAGCAGCCATATTTCTAAAGGCAATGGGATATCCGTCTTCCACGACTGTGTACATTGTTGCTGGTGAAATCTACGGAGGAAACAGTATGGATGCTTTCAGAGAAGAGTACCCAAACGTTTTCTCTCATTCAACTTTAGCAACTGAAGAAGAGTTAGAGCCTTTTAAGGTATACCAGAACCGCTTGGCTGCGTTGGATTACATTGTGGCACTCAAGAGCGATGTTTTTGTGTACACATATGATGGCAATATGGCTAAGGCTGTACAAGGGCACAGGAGATTTGAAGGATTTAAAAAGACTATCAATCCAGACAGGTTTGAATCATTAGTGTCCAAATTGCTTTTGTTCTCTTTTTTTTTTTTTTTAAACTTCTTACTGAGATGATTACTTTGTATTGTGATTTGTGAATGGCCAGGTTAAATTTTGTTAGACTGATAGATCATTTAGACGAGGGTATGATGTCTTGGGATGAGTTTTCTTCAGAGGTTAAGAGATTACATAGAGACAGGATCGGAGCTCCTTATGCGAGACTTCCCGGTGAATTCCCTCGGCTAGAGGAGAATTTTTACGCAAACCCACAACCAGATTGCATCTGTAACAAGACTACTCAGCCTGAGCAACCTTGGAGATCAAGTATAAGAACAAAGTCAGATAGATGGAAGGAAAGTGTTTCAAGATAGAAGAAAGAAGAACACTGAACAAAGACAACACCTTGATTCAAAAACTTTTGTAGCCTTCTTGTACAATATAGGATAACGAATTCTTGGAAGATCCACACAAATCTGTAGAATCGATTCACTATACATGAGCATCAAAGATATAGCATTTTTTTTTCTTCTTTCTTCTTGTGTGTCTCTTCAGAGCAGCTGATTTGAAATCCGAGAGTTGTTTAAAACCAATAGAGATATACTTAATCCAAGAGTTGTTTCTATAGTCTTTCATAACATTATTTGTGGTTATTAGTGACCTCAAAAACTCACCGTAAATTGAAGTACGGATTTATACAGCATGATCAAATTGTTTGTAGTTTTCTTTATGTTTGGTTGCCTTTTGAAAAAAAAAAAAAAAAAAGTTTATCAGAGCCAGGTTTCGATCCTGGGACCTGTGGGTTATGGGCCCACCACGCTTCCGCTGCGCCACTCTGATTTGTTGAATTCTATATTGATCACAACATGAATCTTAAAACACAAAGATAATGGCAGATTCGAATCAAATAAAGCCCACCCAAATGGTTTTTTTCCTTTATCACCCAAGATCTTGTAGTCGGGTCAACCCAAGAAAAAACCCGGCTCTAGTTTAACCACATAGCTAAGGAATTAATAATATACTAGTTTTGAACTGAAAAACATATTTGCAGGCTTCTCTTCAACAAGATCGAGTTCTCTAAACCTTGAACCTCGATTTGATTCGATTTCGACTCACCTGTAAGAGTCTCTCTCTCTCTCTCTCAATTTATATGGCGTTAAGATTTGGGGTTAATTCCTTTAGGGAGATCAACAAATCAATAAGTTTGCTTGAATTTTAATAGAAATCTTGGATGAAATTAGTATAGTTACGATTGTATGTGAGCCAATTAATCTATCTATTTTGACCGAATTTGGATTTGTCTAGTTTCTGCATCGAAATTATCATTTTTTTTTAAGAAAGCAAAATCCAAGAGATTGATTGATAAATGGAATCTGTCTTATCCTGTTCCTGCAGATTCTAACAAGTCTTGAGCTAAATTTGGAGTTTCCACCTTTACTCGGTATGCATTTGCTGTCTGAAGTATCCTTGTCTGATCTGCTCTCTTCCTCGCGTAGAATGATAAAACTTACAATCTTTGCTTCTTCAGCTACTGAGAATTAGGATCCAATCTTTTGATCTAAATATGATGAGTGTACATTTCATAAAACCATGTCATGAAGTGTTCTTCGCTCTAAGCTTCTTGCTATTTTGGAAATGCTTATGTGATTCTTTGTTGCTTGAAGAGGTTGTTTTCAAGAGTAACACTGGCAAACAAACAGAGGCTTATACCTTTCTAGTATAGTATTGCAATCCGTTGGTGTTCATTCTTCGTTTGGTAACGTAGGATCAAGATATTCTGTTTGCTATTTTCATGGATTTTTACTTGACCACTTATACAGAGTATTACAAGTGGATTCAGCTCCTTTGGTAGATAAAACTGTTTATATATGTTTCCACTCTTTTTACTCGGATTGTCACTGATCATGGGTTCTGGACACTAATTGAAAGATTGTTGTTATCTGTAAACGCTATGTAGAGTATTACAAGTTGATTGAAGACCATTGATTGTATGTCTCCATGTCTCCACTCTTTACGTATAACTACGGGATCGTTCTTACTCTTTGGCATGTATCACAGAGACATCATGGGATTCTGGACACTGATGGAAGGATTGTTGCTATTTGCAAACGCCCTTGCTATCCTCAACGAAGATCGTTTTCTAGCTCCAAAAGGATGGACACTCGCAGAGCTACACCAAACCGGGAAAAGAAACTCTCTCAAAGGCCAAACCGTTGGTCTAATCCATGCCTGTCAGTACATGAGGCTTCCTCTCATGCTCTTTAACTTGATAGTCATCGTTGTTAAGCTTTTCTCCGGTTAGAAAAGGCAGCTTCGAATAAATTCAATTCAAACACTTCTGCAACTTTTTTTTTTGACCCTTTGTCAGACAAACACTTTGTTGTGTTGATTCATCCATCCATGTTCATTACATAGAAATTTTAAATTAAAAGCTCGCATTTTATACATTATTGTTCTGTTACTTGTTTAACTACAAACACAGTGACAAAAAAAAAACAAGTTCTTGAGACCAAAAGCTATAAACATTTGGATATATAGTTCTTCATTCAACAGAATTCATGACCTCGTTGGTCCTGGATGGAGGTAGCGTCCATGGCGGATTATACCTAGCAAGGATGAAATCTCCGGTGATCTTAAACCCGTCATTCTCGAGATCCCTTGTTAGCTTCTTCACCTTCTCGCTCACCACACTCTCTCCCGCAGTGAGTGCCACTGAACGTAACCACGCCGTACTTTCTCCCTCCTTCCTCTCTAATCACCACCCTCTCATCCGTCGGACGTGGCGCATCCTCCGCCTTCTTGTACATCTCCGGCAACAGAAACTGCATCGTCACAGTTTTCTTCTTTTCCCTCCTTCACCTCCTCCTTCCTTTGTCACAACAGGAGAAGTCATCTCGATCTTCTCCGCCTCCTTAGTGATCACCGGAGAAGTCATGGCGATCTTCTCGCCTACCTTGGTGATCACCGGAGACGTCATGGCGGTTTTCTCCAGCTTCTGGTTCTCTAGTTTGCCGAACACGGCAATGTACTTGGCAAAGACCTGAAATCGGCCGTCTTTATCGCCTTTGAATTCAGAAGGATCATAAGTGACCTCCACCGAAACCGCCGGTGAATATTCACGGGTCTCATAACCGTCGCGGGATTTGGTCACCGTGTATTTGGGAGTCTCCACAACGATTTTACAAAAAAAAACTATTCCCATCGGCTTATTACTATTTATGAGTTTGTTTTTGCCTGTTCGCTACTGTTTAGTGAGCATTTGATAAGGTATTTGTATTTATATTTCTCAATAACTAAAATCGAATTTAGTGGAAAAATCAAATTATAACACGAATGCGTCAAAAGACATGTTTTGATTTGGCGCTCAACTGGCGGTAACTTGAAATTTGAAATGCATAGCAACGAAATCATTTCACATATTTATATTCTCTCCTCGTTAGATCTCCCCTTTTTCATTCAACCTCTCAGAAATTCTAGTCGCTCGTAAGTTCCTTCATCTAAGTGTGTCGTTTATCCTTAATTAATAATAATAGGTTTGAAGTGAAAAACATATTTGCAGGCTGCACGCTTCTCTTCAAACAAGATCTCTAACCCTTGAACCTTGATTCGATTCGATTTGTTCTCTTTCTCAAGTCGCTTCACAGTTTGATCTTTTAAGGTTTATTCAAATCTTAAATCGGAGAAAAATGGTGGGATCAAACAAATCCACGAGTGCAGAGTGTATAGGGAAGGGAAAAGTGACTCCAGTACAAGTCGCCTACATCGTCGATCAGTACCTTAGCGATAATCGATTCTTAGAAACCCGTTCCCGATTCAGATCCGAAGCTTCTTCTCTCATCTTCACATCTTCTTTTCTTGAGGTAAGTTTTCATTTTTTTCTTTTGTTTCTTGAAAAAAATAAACATTTTTATGGTTCTTTTATAGATTTTTTTTTTTCTCGGTTTAGATTCCCTGCGGTTTGATATCTTTGGATGATATATTGAAAGAATACATAAGTCTCAAGCAGCAGAAAGTCAATGTGGATCAAGAGAAAGCCAGACTTGATCAAGAGAAAACTCGTGTTCAAAATCTCGTATATCGCATGCAAGATGCAATGAACATTTACAATTTCACCGCTTCTGCTCCTCCTCCAGCGACTATCCAAGTGGTAACCTCTACTTCTCAATCAAACAACTTCGGCGTCTCTCCTTCAGGTATTACTGCTACTATATTAGAATGGTCACTATATTTGTTTGTGTTGTTAGAGATGGAAGCTGCTTGAGATGATCGTTTAGTAATCATTTATTATGGTTTTTGGCATTTTGGCAAATAAAGTTTCTTGCTTTTATGTATCTTTACTCTTCTAATGGAAGTAATGATATGTGCTTATGTCTAGGTGGCACAGCGCACAACACACCTAATCTTATGACACCGTCATTGCCCGGAAACAAGAGAGTTGGGAATTTCACAGCAACTTCGAACAGTCAGTCTATAACCAAAAAGCGAAAGAACCCTGAGGTTTCTGTAGCACCTTCTGTTTCTAGTACAGGTCGTTATACTGCAAAATTTTATTCTTTTCATTTGATGTTGATTGATGATACATTTTAAGTCTCCATTAGTCCTTAAACTGTGTTTTTGTGTCTTCTTTTTTTTATTATTACAGGGATGAAAAAGATTCCACGAGCTGCTAAGGCTATTAACTACTTGACGTTTCAATCCCCACCCAAAACAAAATCGCCGGTGAATTCAACTTGTCTGAGGACACCACATAAGCAAGTGTCTCCTCATATTGACGTATCTATTACTCCTCAGCGAGAAGTTACTCCTACAAACCACACAATGGTTACTAAGGAGAGAATCACAGTCAGTCCTCACAAGCAAATTGCTTCTAATAGTGTGGAAAGGAACCATGTGGTTTCTTCTTTCTCGCCGGTTAAATCTAATCTTAAGATGTCGAGTGAAAGAGATCATGTGAAAGGAAAGCTCAAATTCAATGACACTGGTGCCACAATGAACTTAGAGGCACCTTCTTGTGGAAAATTGGTTTCATCTTCTTCATTTGGCTCTGAAGCAGAAGCTGATTTTTTTGACATAGATTTGTCCAATATAGATCTTCTGAGCGAAAATTTTCCATTCTCTGAACAGCTTTTCGATGATTTTGATATTGGTTGTGAAGGAATGCCAGACTCTTGGCTGCCACAGCCCTCAAACCGTCACATTGAGACTGCTTCAGGGTAAATATATTCTTCTCTTTGCCTTGATAATCATTCCAATTTTCTGCTGCAGTTTTACTTATTCAGATCAAATTCTGAAACACAGGTCATTTCATGTATCAATGAACGGGAATCTAGTGCCTGATCAGGTCGTGTCAGAGAATACGTCAATAGTTAAAGAAATGATTCAAGACAAAGACATGAGCACACAAGGTGAGTTTAGTTTCAGCTTTTCACTTGATATTTTAGATTATAAAATGCGGGAAGACGTGACGTAATGCTACACTTACTTCTAATTGACGACAGGAGGACCGTACGAAGGAGGAGAGTCGAGGAAAGTGTCGTCAGTGATAATTTCGTTAGATGATGATGAGACGGCGCCTCGATAGAAAGATTGCCGGATATGTCATTTAGGGGTGGAGACGAGCGGTGGAGGTGTTCGTGTAAGGACGATTTGGCTGTTGCTCATAGATAATGAGCTGAAACTTGGTTCAAGATCAAAGGCATAAAAATTCTTGAATTTGTTACGTAAACAAGACTCAATAGTCATGTTAAGATTCTTTGGAGATCATGTTGTTTTGTTGTTTTTTTAACTCTTGAGTTACAGTTTATTTTTTCATTCATTTAGGACTTTTTATTGATTTCTTTAAAAATTATCGACTTTGTTTTAAAATGATTAGTTGTACTTATTAAAAAAAATTATCACCAGAATAATTTGTTAAGCCATTTTTTACTTTTATTTATGAGCCAATTTAAGCACGTAATTTTTTTGGTGTTGATGGATCGTATGCACATCTTGTCGGCTTAAAACCCAAAACCTTGGTAAATTATAGAAAGATTAACATATTTTCATTGAAACAGAATCTGCGAGGTTTGCCAATCGGTAGCCGGAAACGTGAGCGGTGCGAACGAAATGGTTACTTTAACAGTGGACGAAAGAGAAATTAGAAACGGTGGAGGCGGTGAGGAAACAGCGGCAGTAGGAAGCGGGGAAGCCACAACGGCGATAGTGAATATCAGGTGGCAGGCACAGAGAGTGGTGAATATAGTGTTAGCTTGTATGGTCTTTGGCTTCTTCATATCATGGCTCTTCCATTTCCACGTTTCATCTTCTTCATGAAGCTCAATTTAAACAACACGTTTTACTATATATCAAATGAGTTTCTAATCCTTTGTATATTTGTATAAACAAAAAAACCATATGCTTTACGAAAAGATGTTAAAGCTGCAGAGGGAAACAACCACACATACGCCTAACCATCGTCCCAAATATGTTTATGTATAGATGTCAGTTGCTTTACCTCTCGACAGTGATAGTTTGGGCCAGGAAGCTGAGTTGAATAGAAAGTTATAACACGGAGAAACTGGCAGCCTGGCAGGCCTGAAATCAGAAACAGCAACAAACTTCAAAATTGACAAAGAAAAACAAAGTGATCCAACAAAAAATTGGTTACGTGAGGAATAAGGAACTAGAAAAGCTAGGGTATTATCAGTGGCTGCTCCCAGACCTAGGGAGACTACGGGCCTAAAGCCTGTAACTTTCTAGTTTCTATAGTTAACAAACGAAAGAAATTGAGTCACTTTTCAGTTTGCAGAGTAATAATTTGGGATACGGATCTATGATGATGAATGGAAGTTGTGCCATGGGATATTTTTGGAAACTTACTTGAAGAATATTATAAACCTTAGAGAGGAATGAAAATTAATTTGATAGATATATTTGTAATGTTTAGAGTGTCCACCTGAACCACATACGCATATCCATCGTCCCAAAGAAGTTTCTTATAACAAAATTGACATAAAAAAAAAAACAACGTAATCCAACAAAAGATGATTACTTGGGGAATAAGGAACAGAAAATATATACAAAATAGGATAGCCCCAGCATCTCTCTCAGTGTTTTCTTTTCTGGAACAATGACCTAAAACAAAATTTACCCCACTTACACAATTCAAGTCCAAATTCGACAAATCATGAAAGACCAACAGGTCGTCTTCATGACGCCATTGATTAGACGTTTTCATATATAGATCTTGTCCGAAGTCTGGTACGAGTTTCATGCGCCATTCATTGAGTTATCAGTGTGAACTCCGTTGCTATCTATCTTCCCGTTCACTTGAGCCCTTGGTCTCTAAACAGAACCGAAAAAAAATCCATAAAAAGAGCATTGAAGATCA